>LR991033.1:8750000-10000000 GCA_905163495.3 Cosmia trapezina | reverse complement strand
AAATATTATAGGCATACATACAGCGATTTTGATATTTTCATCAACAAACTAAGCATTTGCATTCAGAACGTAGCATCTGGTAAAGTGGAACTGATGAAGAAGACCTCAGATGGCCACGGGAACTCCTCAACGATACTAATTAATTCACGGGTGGCGATAAGATATATCGTTTAAGCTAGTTAAGCGACTATGACGAAGCTTTAAATAAATGGTTCTGATGAAAATGGTACCATCGAACCGATCAGATGAAGAAGCCGGGAGGTAGGCACCGGAACTCAGTAATAAAACAATGATACTAGCCGTGTTTAGGCTTATTGGAATTGTTATGAGGTGCACTCTGGCTATAAATGATTTTAATGGTAATTATATGCCGCTTCAAATTGCACTACTTGAGTTGTATGTTATTGTGTGGCCTTGATTGTCAGAAGGCAGATTTCGTAGCCTCGTTATCTCTGTCAACATAAAACTTCCAAACTTCTGACACTACCTAGTGCGACGTATTTTTGCCTTTTTGCAAAGTTTTTATTTGACATGGTGTACTCCTGAGATGGCAGCAGATAAATATCTTCAAGTACTGATGAGTGGCTTTTGAGTTAGCTTCAATAATTTAATACGTATTTTTCCTACATAAAAAAGTGAAAAATTAAAATTTTTTACAAAAAAAAAACAACCGACTGCCAAAAAAAAACACTACAAAGCGAAAAATAACTTTAATTTATTAAGTCGGTGTTCTTGAATTTTTAGTTCAGGAGCTCGTGACTAAGTAATAACAGCCGCACGGGTCAATCCATCAGGTTAAGCTACGCTTGCCGGGGTGTGTCCGTGGATGGGTGACCATCTTTACATACCGAGACTCCTCCGTGCCTCGGAAAGCACGTTAAGCGGTTGGTCCCGGCTGTCATTCGTGGATCTTTGACAGTCGTTACGGGTCGTCAGAAGCCCGAAAGTCTGACAGCCAGTCTTACTAAGGGATATCGTATTACCCAGTAACTGGGTTGTGGAGGTCAGATAGGCAGTCGCTCCATGTAAAATACTGGTATTCAGATGCATCCGGTAAGACTGGAAGCCGACCACAACGTAGTTGGGAAAAGGCTAGGCAGATTGATTGTCCTTGAATTTTTAGTTTTGTTTTTTGCCCCGTTTTTTGGGAGTTGGTTGTTTTTTTTTTTTTTTTTTTTTTTTTTTTTTGTAAAAAGTTTTTTAATCTATGTAGTGATAAAACTACCTATCCTATAAAATCACAGAAAAAAAATCTCTAATCGAAGTTCCTCATCATTCCAGCGTCTTGATATCAGGCATGGCAGTAAGCAACGAGCAGGCTCGCGCAGCCGCATCTGACGGCCGCAACGTTGTTAGCTGCGCGTGCGCTGACATCGCGTCCTGGCTGTCGGCTGCTGCGCGGGAGTTGCATCACAGTCTTGTACCACCAGTGGATCTTGTGCTGCATGCTTATAAACAGGATTTGAAGAGTAAGTTTATCTATAAAAAAGTATTTGCATAAAGTAGTGGGTTTTCTGATCGCTGCAGGTTGATCTAATAATTATTTTATTTACGTAAGTAAATAAACTGCTTTGCAAAAAAAACGGGCACCTTACAGTCATTGGCTTTTCTATGGATAATATTAATATTTTTAGTATGTCGTTAGCATAAATGACTAGAAATGTCTTATTATCATTGAAAATATAGTTTTTAACCCTTAAATCCTGGAATCGGTGTTTTAGTCAATGTAAACAGTAAGTCGTGTTAAAATGGAAATTTTTAGGGTATAATTAAATTAAGACTACGAGTATTTTTATGGTATTTTAATAAAAAAAGACATTAAAAAATTAAAATTAGTAACGAGTATGACCTCTCCTTGCAGCGATTACGGCATGTAATCGTCTTGGCATGCTTTCCACCAGGCTTTTGATGGTGTCCTGTGGAATGTGTTCCCACTCAGCCGAAATCACACGTTTAAGCTCTCTGGTGTTTTGTGGAAGGGGTTGGACAGATCGTACTCGCCTTTTTAGGAGGTCCCAGACGTGCTCAATGGGGTTAAGGTCGGGGCTCCGCGCTAGCCAATCCAGACGACGAATACCGACCTCTTGCATATAAGCATCTACGTCGCCAGAACGGTGGTCCCGAGCATTATCGTCCATGAAATGGCATCTTCACCAATTACAGTCAGTGCGGGCTGTGCATGTTGACAAATTATTCCTGTTATGTACCTTTGCGCATTTAGTGAGCCATTTGCAATGAACACTATCTCGGTACGATAGCTGGAAGTTACGCCCGACCAAATCATAACGGACCTTCCACCATAAGGGGTGATTTCTTCAAAACACACGTCGGCATAGCGTTCCCCTGGTCTTCGTAACACTCGCCGACGTCGGGCCTCAGCATTCAGGCAAATTCGAGCCTCATCGGAGAAGAGTACGCTACTCCAGTTACCTAGTGTCCAAGATAGATAATTTCTAGTGAACCTCGGTCGAGCAATCCGGTACTCACGGAGTAAATTGGGGGTCCGTGCTGGTCGTCGACTGCGTATATCAACCGCTAAAAGCCTCCTCCTCACTGTCCATAGGCTAACTTGAGCTCCTCGTACCTCTTCAAGGTTTCTTTTGAGGTCTATGTAACTGCATTTGCGATTACTCAATGCCTGAGTCACTAAAAAGCGGTCGTCTCGTGGTTGTGTGCAACGTTTTCTGCCAGAACCTTGCCATCTTTGAACGGAACCTGTCTCTTGGTATCGAGTCCAGGTTCTTTGGACGGTGGAACGACTCACGTTTAACCGCTGTGAGCCGTAACATTGGCTACACCCCACTTCCAGCAGCGCTATAATTTTACTAGCTCTTATTGCTTTTTCTGCCATTATAATCGACACAAAGATATCTGTTTTAAGTCACAATGAGGCAGGATTATGCGACAAACATAAATTATTCTAATAAAAATAACGAGAAGTTAGTTTTAGTTGCCTGATAACCATTTAGCCGCAAACCCGCGAATAGTAAGTAAAAAGTCATAAACTAAAAAAGGGATTATTATTTCTAAAAACAACAGTTCTGAATTTGAAATTAACTTTTTTTCATACCCAGGCTCTTTATTAAGTGCCAGTAACATAGTTTGCCTATTAAAACCTCATTAGAACTAAATGATTACCAATAATGTAGAAAAATCCAAACTGCCCGTTTTTTTTGCAAAAGAGTGTATTTAGCAAAGGCAATACAGACTAAGTATTGAACTTAACGTATCAACGAATCTATTGACAGAATTAAGTAGTAGAATATTAATAAAATTATTATCCGGTATTTATTTTGTTTGCTTTAAAGGAGGCTAAAATTGTACGGATGACATTGTATTGAGTATCTCTAGGATCGATAGAGCAAATAAACAAGACGAGACGAGTAGGTCAAATATAAATTGTTTATTTAATATTGTTGACCTTTCAGTCAAGGACTTCAATAACACAGGAATAATCACACTCAAAGATTTATGTGCAGTAGCTGAGAACACTTGTAAGTTGGATATAAACTTATGAGTAGGTATTTTATGTACAGACAACAGCATAACAGGTGACAAATTTCTCCAAATGATTTTAAACCTTAAAATGATGATGGTTAAGTTCAGCATCGAATGAGAAAATTAGACAGTTTGTAACTTTGTAGCAACTTGACCTGCTGCTGTGTCCTACTGACGGTCTTATAAACCAATAAAGACGCGGTAAAGTAATAAAAATCTGCCTAGCCATTTCCCAACTATTTTGGGGTCGGCTTCCAGTCTAAACGGATGCAACTGAATACCAGTATTTTACATGGAGCGACTGCCTATCTGACCTCCACAAACCAGAAACTGGGTAATACGATGATACCCCTTGGTAAGACTGGTTGTCACACTTGCAGGCTTCTGAAAACCCGTAATAACTATCAAAGATCCACGAATGACAGCCGGGACCAACGGCTTAACGTGCTTTCAGAGGCATGGAGGGGTTTTTGTATGTACCGAGGTAAAGTCATAATGATATAGATAATATCAAAGATTTGGACGAATCAATAAATCAGCCTAGGCTGTACTGTCCTACTGCAGGGCCTCCCTTTCCTCTTTCTACTCAACTCGATCCTGATCCAATTTGGACCAATCCCTTCTATAAGCATCAAGTTTGGGCCGCCATCCTGGGTCTTCCGCGATGCCGTTGGATGTTGGACGTTGGACAAGACGTTGAACGTTGGAAAAATACCTAAAAGCTGCACCAAAAACCTTCGTTAGAATTGCGGTTGTAGCTTGTGTTTCTAACTACATTCCGTGAAGCAAAGAATATAATTGATTCGTATGAGCTAGCCGGAAACATTCCGTTCGAACCCGGACGTGTGCCCCACAAATTTTGGGACTGCGTTAGGTCCTGCTAGCTTATGAATTGCAAGTGTTGAATCAACGATATTGCAGTTTCAGATATCATCGTTTTTTAATTGTTTTAAGTAGAGAACCACAAGAAAATAACTTGTAGGTACTGCTTTCGTCAACATCAAAAATGTCTCTGGAAAGTAACCTCCATTTTTCCTTAGTGGTTTCTTATAGGGTACCTATTCAATTCACATTCATTGTTTAAAAGCTTATGTAATAATAGCCTCGTTATGTAGGTACTCGAGTGAATGTTCATTTTTCTTTCATTCCATGATCACACGACGCCGATAAAATTACATAGAAATGAACGTTCATCTGCTCATTTCATTTCATTTTTTGATCATTCAGAACGCTACCGTGAAAGAAGCCGGATGCCGAAACCCGACACCTTTGATTCATTCAACGTCTGAACACAGGTTCAGACGTTTCACTTTAAGTGAAATAGGTATGCCGAATTAAAGACATAAATAAACAAAAAATTTAGCGTCTGATATCATCTGTAGCTTAATCCCGTTCTTGCACATAGTAACAAAGGTAGAAAATAAAATTAAAACCTCACGTAAAACACCATGTAAGTTGTATTGTAATATTAAAGTAGGGACCTTGTTCAAACATTTTTTATCCACGTTAATTAAGTTTTCTGGAAAATCCGGTGTGCATATTATGGGAGGCTTGCGTTTTCTTTTTGTGGTAGCAATAGAACGTTATGTAGATTACGTAGCACTAACGACCTATTCATTATGAAGCTCCACGGCTATTTTAGTGTGAAAAAATAGACTGGCAGTTTTACAGTTCGGTTATTTTGATATAAGGTGGATAATAAAACTACACGTCCTCTTGAGTGCATAAAAATTTACAAAACACATTATTGATAGAGAACATTCCCACTGTTTTAAAATATAACTATTTTCATTTATATTAACAGCTTTCTATTGACTTATTAAATATCAGCATATTAAAGCGTTTTGTCAGCATAGCGAGGCGTTTTGTCAGGGTCTGTACACGGGGGTCTATGGGTCAGCTACACCAACGTACGTACGTATCCAATATAACAATATTTTTAGGATGCTGTTGAAACTGCCCCGTTTCTGCAGCGCATCGGAGATGTTTGCTAAGAACCGAACTGACGGCTTCCATGCATCACTGATGCGTAGAACGCGGGTCAGTGACAATAGCATTCTGAAAACAGTGGTGGAGAGTCCTTACTCCCCTTTTCTGAGGCACTATGTGGGTAGCTTATTCACTGCTTTCTCGTTCTCTGCACATTCTGCCTCAGTCACCTAATGTTCTTCTCCTTATTTGTGTACTACTAACATCAGTTATAAGATGTTTTACTAACAAAATGGACTATATTGTTGTCCGAAGTAAATAAATAAATTAAAGCCTCTTCTTAAATTCATTGATTTCGAGCAATTAGAGAACATTGAACGTCACTATTCCACTATTTTAGATCATTAAATCACGGACTCTTTTCGGTGGAGTAATACTTGCCTTCATCAACACTTAAACAGAAAAAATAAACTAATTCTAGACAAATTCAAGACGAAAACTTCTGTCCAATCCAGCTCAGCAGATGTAAATGAAAATTAATGGCCAGACAATAATGTAGGTATGATTAATTATAGCTTCTTTGTTCGTCCACAGACGTTGAATCGTTGTTAGGAGAACCTATTCAACAGGCGATATCTTCGGAGAGCGGGATCGATCTAGTCTTCGATTCTTTGGCGGATATTATTTCAGGTATGATTTTGATTCCTATTAATGTACAAGTACATAAGTTATTCCGAATGTTATCTTTTTTACTGTACAGTTTATGTAGTAAAGTACGTAGGGGCAGGGATTAGGTAGAGTATTTTTTACTGCAGCCAATTGCTTGAATGTATAGAGCATTCAAGCAATTTGCTGCAGTATTTCAACTTTCTTTTGAAGTGTCCACTGCACCCTATGTGTGCATAAGGAAAAATCCTTTTAATAGGTATATAAGCATAACATATCGTCACTAATCTAACTAACTGACATATCTGACATTTTGGACTAAGCCGATAGCCGACCTTAAAATTACTCAATTTAGGTCGGCTATCGGCTAACTCAAAAATGTCAGATACGTCAGTTAGTTAAATTAGCGACGATATATACATAAATGTAAAAAAACAGCATCCGATGGCGACCGCGGGCTTTCAGTAGTTGCGAACCTATGGGGATTCGCAACTAACCCCCCCCCCCCAGGTTTTGGGTTCATAAATTGGTACACGATTTACAGCCTAAGGGCTTGGTTCACAATTGAAATACAAAATACTCACAGAATTCCATCCTGAATTATGACCTAAAAAAATGAGAGAGACAGACAGAAATAAATATGCATAGAATCAGTCACTAGAATTATGTCTATCACAAAAATCCTAAAATATTCCATCCAATAAGTTTTTACAAGTTAGAGAGAATTCAACTTGGAAATTATTTAAATTATGTCGCATAAATAACAACGATTTCTAAAGTAAGGGTTAAAATCTAGAATCGTTTGGCAGGAGGAGGGGGGTGGGGGCGGTGTGGGGGGGTGGAGGGGGGTACCCTGAGCCCCCCCCACCACTCCCGTGAAAAGGTAATGCACCGTTCTTGAGAAAAACTAATTATTGTAACCTAACCTCAAAACACTTTAAAGTTACTTTTAGTATCGTATGGCAGAAGTAGGGGTTGAGGGTGGGTGGGGGGTACCCTAACGCACACTCCCCCACAACTCCCATGTAAAGATAAGCACCATTCTTGAAAAAAAAACTAATTATTGCAACCTAACCTCTAAACACTTAAGTTGCTTCTGCAACGTCTCCGGCGCTGCGGGAAGTGCAGCCCCTTCGCCCTTACGTAACAAAGGACAGGCACCCATGCTCACCTCCGCAGCTTCGGTTTGCTGGTCGCCTCCGGCGACCAACCTCAGCCGCTGCGGCTCGCATGGGTGCCTAACCTTTGTTACAGCGGGCGGGGGCTGCTCTCCCTCCGCGCCTCCGGGTTTTTATATACACTCTAGTATGCCAGCCAAAAGACTACGTAAAGTCGGGGTGCCCCGATTCGGTTTTGGGACAGATTCGACCTATTTTAACTATAAAGTGGGGTGCACACTAACTTCCTTCTGAGCAGAATTTCTAGGTTGAATGACACTGACTTTTTTTTTTTGCGTTTCGTTTCACGTATTTTACACGACATTTTACACCGCAGACAATATATTGATACAAATTTGGTTGTCAATCGCCCATTTTGACATTTCGTTTCACTGTTTATCTGATTTGAGGTTAGAAATAATTTTTATTAATTTCTCAAAAAATATGCATTACCTTGTAATGAGAGTGGTAGCGTTATAATCAGGGACCCAACCCCTACCAACTTTCACCCCATTCACCCCCCTCCTCCTGCCAAACGATTCTAGATCCAACCCAAAGTAAGTATTGGAAAAATCTTAGTACCTACCTAATCAAAATTTTTAGAAATAAATCAACCGTCTGCCTAAAGTTCGCTTTTTTTTCTGTCATTTAGTCCATCCAAAGGTTGTCTGTAAAAGATCGCTTCGAACTTTCTTAAAGTCTGGCGTAGTTAAAAGTTTGAAAAAAGAAAGAAAAATATTTTATTTTGAACACGCATAAGAAAAACAAACAGTAAAAATGGAGCCTTTAAAACTAACAAAATTAACAATAAAAACAAAAAATAAAAAAGAACTGTGCAGGTTCCTATCTCAGCATAATGCTGCGATGTTAAAACAGTAAATACCGTAGCGCTGGTATTCTGCATGATAGCCCGTTCTTTTAAACATAATAATACCGTATTACCACAAAACTGTGTTTATCAGTTGTTTACGTTAAGCAACTGTTTAACATGACATTTATGTATGGAGTTTCGACGCAAGACTGACATTAGACAAGTTTTTGTGGTAATACCCGTAAAGTTAGGGAAATTAATTGTTTAACAAATTGACTACAAACTTGAGTTATTCACATCACAACTGTCATTCTTTGACTGGCTATAACACAGAAAATTGACTTACCTACAGCTCAGCCGTGGAGAGAATGCGTTGTTGACACCTGTCAGTTTCATACTAACGAATGAGTGTTTTGCGAATTTGATACTTATTTCTACTAGAAATTGACCAACTGACAGGTGTCAGGAAGGCATTCTATTGACGGCCGGACTGTAGTGTCGTAGACGTCAATTTGATAAGCAATGAATATCCTTAACTGTACAAAGACAGCTAATTACACCAATATGTAGGTACCATCGACTTTTGTGGTGAACCACTTTTTGACCTTATTGGCTAAGGTAGAAAAGTGGTTCAACGCAAATGTCCGCGATGGTACCTATATCTTTCTTACAAGGCCAAAACAAAGAAGACGGTGTTCTCATTGACAGTTCATGTGTTTCCAGAAAGTGAAGACCTATCAACAAAGATATCGTCCCTAAGAGATGTGAGCATTAAAGCAGGTTCATTGGCTTCTGCAGCATCAGACCGAATCAGGGACTTGGCTCGACAACTAGAGAATCTCAAGAAACACTGCACGTTAAAAGATTCGCCTCTTTGTGATACTATCAATACTCATTCACTAGAATTGAAAATGAAGTTCGATTTGGTAAGTACCTATATAATACAAAACATATTATAGAAAACATGGAAATGTGGTTTTGATTATGTTTCTTAATGTTATCCACATCAACTGTTTTGGAAGGTTAAGGGAAAGCATAAATAAATTTTGTGTTTTTAAAATTCCTATAAAACCAAATGTGATTGATCCTATGTGTTATTTGACTACGTATATTATCTACTGCTGTACTAAAACCGAAACATGATGAAGTACTTGAAATTTTTTGATAGAAAAAAATTCCAAAGTAGCACCGTCTATTTCCTATTTTATACGTTATACGTAAACAGTTCCATAATGTGCAGTAAAATTTGCTTTAAATCTGTTAAGAACTTACTAAGCTAAAAATTGATTTAAGATTTATGTTGAAATGCTACATTTTAACATAAATCTTTATTGAGACGAGTGAGAGACCTGAGGAGCTCGTGGCTAAGTAATAACAGCCGCACGGGTCGATCCGTCAGGTTAAGCTACGCTTGCCGGGGTTGGTCAGTGGATGGGTGACCATCTTTACATAACCAGATTCCTCCGTGCCTCGGAAAGCACGTCCCGGCTGTTATTCGCGAATCTTTGACAGTCGTTACGGGTCGTCAGAAGCCCGAAAGTCTGACAACCACTCTTACCAAGGGGTATCGTATTACCCAGTAACTGGGTTGTGGAGGTCAGATAGGCAGTCGCTCCATGTAAAATACTGGTATTCAGCTGCATCCGGTTAGACTGGAAGCCGACCCCAACATAGTTGGGAAAAGGCTAGGCAGATTGATTTGAGATGAGTGAGAGACAGTAGTAATGGCATCCTCAAGAGGATTGCTTTCCGCACAGCCTGTCCGATCCAACATAAATGGATGTGTATACTGGACAATACTGACATATTATTTCAATAAATGAAATGAATAAAGTATATATAGATAGAAATATATATATATAGATAGAATAGACTCTCACGCCATAACGCCATTTCACTTACACTCTGAGCTAAACCACGCTTCAATTTATCCTGTCAAGGAGAAAATGCATTCATTCCCAAATGAACACGGTTTTTTGGTAAATGTGATCACTACGAGCACATTTTATCACTAACATCTTCTCGAGCTTATTACCTGCCAATTCTTCTTCTACGACAACTATTATGTTCAGCCTTTCATTTGTGTACAGTTCCACTACAGTTTTCATTCATACCTATATGTAATTATGTATCTAAACTTATCGTTGCAGATTTTACACGAGCAGCAATTATTGGAACTACGTATTCTGGGGGTGGACAACTTGACACGCGCGATATCAATGGCCCGGCAAGAGTTCAGAACTTTACCGTCAGCCATATTGGCGCAGACCACACAAGTTAGAGAAGGTAACATAGAGAGCCAAATTATTTTGTTACAGACCAATTTTTTTGTGTAATTTTTTTAGATTGTTATCGTGCCAAGTTAAAACTACACTTGCGTGCAAAAAAATTGGCCCAACCCATGCTCTCTATTTGAGAGACGATAGCTCAAAGATATTAATGTATTTATTTTAATTATTATATACTGTGTGAAGGTAGGTAAGATAAAGTTTATTTACACATACACATATACTTTGATCAAAGCAATATTCTTGACAAGATCGACTCGATTCTTCTGATGTTCTCATCAATCACTTTTGTTTGAAAAAACTGCGTGACTTTTTTCTGTCAGTGAAGTTGACATAAGCTTAATTTTGTTTATTACTGTTCGTTTATTGATCATTTGACTTGAATTTTTAACCAACTTGAAAAAAAGGAGGTTTTTCATTCGATCTGTATGTTTTCAAATTCGCGTTTTTCTCAAAAATTAATGAATCAGTTTTGATATTTTTTTCACTTACGTAATCTACATACAGTCAGGAAGGTTTTAGTACACAATATATTAGGTTATTGTTAAATAAACTTGTTAAATTTTCTCGTTTCATATCGAAGAGAATGGGGTGGATCGATTTTATTGCACGCAAGTGTATATTGCCAGCCTCATAATTTACTTGCAGTGCAAAAGATGTAACTAAGACGTTTGATTACAATCTTCATGAAGATATTGCAGTTGGTTTAATTCTCGCATTATAAAATCGAAACAAAATAAAAAAAGTAGCTCATTCATTAGATCATAACTGAAATGATCTTTTATGTTGTGCATTAAAACTTACAGAGATACAGTACTAATTATAATCGAAATAAATCGTAAAATCATGTCTGTAAAGTCACGTAAATCAAGAAAATCGGCAAAATTTCGTGTACGGCTTCTTAAATTCCTCATTCAAAAATGAAATCCCCGACGCGTAATGTAGTAAAAATTATGAAAATAATTACTATGAAATTTTGATCTTGATGCATGAGACTTTTTGGTAGCACTTTTGGTCACTCTCCTTTGTAGATGAAACACGCCTCTACGAGTATCAGTGCTATTATTGCTAGTCATAGCACTATTTTACCATAAGTTTAGATAATAAAAAAAATGTTTAGTGCCGCAATGCAAACATGGCTTATATAGATACCAATTCTATCATATTTCTTGTATATTTCCATAGATATCCTCGGAGACGTCGAAAATCGTCGCGCAGCTGTCCACAGTTCCGCTAAAATCCTTAGCGACATAGTGCGCCATCTGACGTCAGGCTTGCACACTATTGCAAGACAACTGGATTCGAGTCTCGAGAGAGTGCAAAGATATGAGTTCGCGAGGTGGACACTTATGTTAGGTAAAGTTTGTCTTGTACGTATTGGAACTTACTGAATGGAATGGTTTTGGTCTCTGGGAATGTGTAAACTTATAAAACCTGTAATTTAGAGATACAATCGTTGACAAGCGCTTTAAAGCTTATTCTAAAAATTCAATATAGTGATTATTGTGATATTTTAGGGTACTTGTCAAGGTAGGCATATTATTTAATAAAGACCCGATTTTTCAAACATCTAATGACTTTTATAGAATCAACAATAACGGTTGGCATATTTTCTATACATACACTATTACTGCCATTTTTATTCCTGAGATAAAAGTTACCTTACGATACAAAATCGGCCCATACAATATTTACACTTTCGCGGGTGCTTGACTTCCGTAGACGTCATCATAACAATAAAACTTCTATTGTGTCTCGTTTACCATCCGCGAACCGATTAATTACCTACTCACAATTTTTATTTTTCGTAAGGGCTGTTTTAATTGTCAGATAACTTTTCCGGAGAAGTAATACTATCGTTTCTTTTAATAAGCTATCAAATCGCAATATTTATTCTGAAAATAAAAGTTATCTGATAATTTAAAAATCAACCCCAAATGAAGCATCTTCCTTAATTTACAGAAAATATCGAATTGTAGGTACCTTTTATTGAACAACATTCTGCCAAAGACATTATTTTGAATTGGATTAAGCTCTGTGCACATAGTGGCGTAGGTTGCATGGTATGGAAAAAAAAGCTGAACCACTGTTAAAAAAAAAATTTTTTTGGAATGTTAAGGCAAACATTATGCAGCCCGTTGAAATGGAATGTTGTTATTTTTCGGTGAAATACCAATGATGCCTTTTGTTTACTTCCCTTATAATAATAATAATTTATGTGTTTGGTCATGTGCCTATTAATATTATTTTATCGTTTTTTGGTAAAAAATAATTTACTAACACAATTTCAGCGTGCATTGTAACCTTTGGCTTTGTTATGGTGCTTATAATCCTGGGTATGCTTTGCGGTTGTGGTCACGCCAAGAATCATGCCAGAAGGACTTTGAAAGTGTAAGTAATCCTTTTTAACCGACTTCAAAAAAGGAGGCGTTCTCAATTCGTCGGAATATTTTTTTTAATGTTTGTTCCCTGATGACTCAACCGCTGCTGGGCCGATTTGGAAAATTCTGTTTTTGTTTGAAATTATAGTTTTCCTAAGTGTTTCCATATAAATTCTATTAACTTTGCTCGGGTAGTTTTTGAGTTAGCTTCAATAATACGTATTTTTTCCACATAGTCTATGTGGATGATGTTATAATAACTTCCTGTCACTTTAATTTACTTAGCAGTGGTACCTATTCGAATATGTGTGAGGAAGCCGGTGTCTTTGGTTTTCAATTTTCGTTTTTCACCACCGACTTCCAAAATTAAAGTTACCTATTTTTTGGTAGTCAGTTTTTTTTTTGTTTTTAAGGTTTTTATCAATCTGAGTTTATCTTAAAAGCTACTTACTTGCTTTCAAGATGTAACCTTACCAGGATTGGCTGTGATTATGTTTCAAAAGTTGACTCTCGAACCGGAATCAAAATGTTAACTTTTATTAGATAATAATTTTACTTACAGCTCAGCAGTCTGGTTATGCCTTGCCTCTCTCATACTCTGGGGCATAGTATCAGCAGTGTTCCTCATAGCTGGCCATGCAGAAGTAAGTTAAAAAAAACACGCTCATATTCCATATTCCAAGTAAATTACCCGTACAATAATCAAAGGGGCAACTAACGGTTTTAAAACCACCTTTGTTCCCCCGCTTGTGAAAATCGCTTTCGTGTGTATTGCTAAGCATTTCTTTGAAGGCGTTTGAAACACTGAGCAACGAGCAAGTTGTTCAGAACATGCGTCTGTCTACTGATACTAACTTTGAATTCTTAGTTCATCTACAGTGTTATTTGTACCGTATGCTGTTTCCAACTTGAAGTTTCATGTTATGTAAGTTACGGTATGTATATTATTAGGGCTGTTCGCATAACCATATCATTTCTAGTTAAATGATTTGCATAGTTTGTAGGAGTTTAGAGATAAAAGATTGCTTTGCCTGCTCCTGGTAGGTTGTATCTTTATCCAATCTTCCAGGAGCAGGCAAAGCAATGTTCTTATTTGTTTTTTTTTTCTATCTTGCTTTTAAGACAGAACCATACACATTTGACGACAACGAGTTCGCGTCATTCTAAACATCAATTTTGAAAGCTCTTACCTATATAATATTTTTGTCTAAGTAGTTAAAAGTGAAAGACATTAATTAATTACATCTGAAGAATAAAAATATGACACTTTGACGTATTTTAAATAGAAAAGCTGTCAAATTGAAATGTTTATTCTTCAAATAAGAAATATCTGACTATTGAAAAATTAGCCCTTAAACAAAATTCCATGTTCTTCGATTATTATGTACGTAAATAAATTATTATCCATAACAGTGTCACTATGGACGTGGAGCTCGTGGCTAAGTAATAACAGCCGCACATGTCGATTCATCAGGTTAAGCTAAGCTTGCCGGGGTTGATCCGTGGATGGGTGACCATCTTTACATACCGAGACTCCTCCGTGCCTCGGAAAGCACGTTAAGCCGTTGGTCCCGGCTGTCATCCGTGGATCTTTGACAGTCGTTACGGGTCGTCAGAAGCCCGAAAGTCTGACAACCAGTCTTACCATGGGGTATCGTATTACCCAGTACTGGGTTGTGGAGGTCAGATAGGCAGTCGCTCCATGTAAAATACTGGTATTCAGCTGGATCCGGTTAGACTGGAAACCGACCCCAACATAGTTGGGAAAAGGCTAGGCAGATTGAACAGTGTCATTACCTATAACTAGATATCTAGATAATCTAGCTTGAAATGCTAGAAACCGAATAGTTTACTAAAATACTTTGTTTTAGGTATACGTATGCCATGCCTTATGGGATTCTCAGTACGAAACGCTAACAGATTTACTAGACAGACCGTCTCCTCTTTTGACAAATAATGAAGGAATCTTCGATGCTATGTTTAGAGAACTTGAGAATGTAACAATTGATGTCTCAGTCAAGGATGTGCTAAGGTAGGTAATTTTGTATGATATTCTTTGGTCATTAAAGATTGTTGTCTTAAAAATTATAAAAACAAAAAAAAATTAAGAGTAACAAATTACCGCTAAGTGAACTGAACTTCTGCCCGCGACATCGCCTCCAGGAAATTTCTTGTTCCCCAACCCACTCCGTCGCATCGTTTCGCCTGCCCGCGCTATTACTTCGTTTTCGCTTAGCGTTTTTTCTGACTTTTATTTATCTTAGCGTGATGTTAAATAGCCTATAGCCTTCCTCAAAAATTGGGCTATAAAATGCAAAAATAATTTTTCAAATCCGACTGGTTCCAGAGATTAGCGCGACCAAACATACAAACAAACAAATAAAAAAACAAATCTTCAGCTTTATTTTTTCTGAATAACGTGAAAAATAACGTATTAGAGGCTGCGATGATTATAACTTCATACTGCAAATGATGATTTTTGTTAAAACTGTGAAGTTTCACTTATAGAAAAATGGCATAGATCATGTTCAATTAAAAGTAGCTGCTTACCTAAAGTCAGACTTTTAATTAGCTGCAGTAAAATTACACTTCTACTGTCATTTCGTTATAAAATGGAAACATTTTTTTTCGAAATGACACATAGGAAGTGTCATTTTACTGCAGGTAATTTCTAGTGTCATTTCGTTTTAAAATGGGAACATTTTTTTTTCGAAATGACACATAGGAAGTGTCATTTTACTGCAGGTAATTTCTAGTGTCATTTCGTTTTAAAATGGGAACATTTTTTTTCGAAATGACACATAGGAAGTGTCATTTTACTGCAGGTAATTTCTAGTGTCATTTCGTTTTAAAATGGGAACATTTTTTTTCGAAATGACACATAGGAAGTGTCATTTTACTGCAGGTAATTTCTAGTGTCATTTCGTTTTAAAATAGGAACATTTTTTTCGAAATGACACATAAGAAGTGTCATTTTACTGCAGGTAATTTCTACTGTCATTTCGTTTCAAAATGGGAACATTTTTTTCGAAATAACGTAAATCCGAGTACAAGTAATGAGACTTTCTCACTCCACATGGAAAATAATCAAACAAAACTATTACAGAGATTGTGAAAAAGATAGACCAGCTTACGTAGTCTTCCAATTGGATAAAATACTAGATGTCAATAAGGAGACCTCTTATTTTGAGTGGGAAGAACTGCAGATTGATTTTGGAAGACTAGCCTCTTCAATAGATGTTGGACTTTTGAAGACGATATCAGTTAACTTCAGTCGATTGTTACATGAAATGCTGATTGTTTCTGATGTGAATATTGCTAAATATAGGTAAGTGTTTATAAATACAACGTGTCGCTTTGCATCCTCGTCAAATTTAAGGGTGTGGTATAGACCATCAACACGAACAACTTTTTCCATGGCACCAACATCATAATAGCGCAAAAATAATCGGCCGCCTCATACATTTGCGTCGAGGAGGTATTGTAGGAATACGATGTTTATTTATTTTTATTTATTGAAATGCCTTAAAACTACCATGACAGGACTTATCCTAATGCGATAGCTAAGTCACACGCCTAAAATTAAAATTAGGTTTAAAGAATTTTATTCTCATAAGAACTTAAATAACAGTTCACTTAAAATGAGATACAAAGTGCTTACAACTAAGTAAAGTAAATTATCAAGTAAATTAAAATTAAAGTACCTACAAAATATGTCTAAAAAAATCATTGTTTAAATAACATAATCTATATAATAATACTTTTGCGAATTCACCCCAGTAACATGTAAATACATCAATTTTGACCTGAATATGATTGATGGTGCGAATTGCTCGAGTCAGAGGGGTTTTGGCCAGCAAGTTGGTCCTGGCTGATGGTACAACCAGTAGTGGCGAGGGGCGTCGCCTCCACACATAACGGTCCGGTACGCAACCGCTGCAGCACTCTTGGATTGTGCTCTATGCCTCGGAGCAGTTAGTGAAACTTAGTGTGCTGCAGCGGTTGCGTACCGGACCGTACACCAGTGCAAATTCCCGTCGTAGCCCGAGTTGATGTTAGACCCATGGAGAAAGTTATTCGGCCTGATGTTCTGTACCACACCCTGAAGTTTGACGAAGATGCATAGCGACACGTTGTATAAAACGATTTAATTCACTATTAGATGAAGTTAGTTTGCCTCTGGCATTTAATTGCCAAAAATAGGTGCTTTTAAAACTTCCTATCGATTCATTTTCGTTTTTGTTTCTTTTTAGAATGGACTACAACGTTCCGGTTGTTGGAAAAGACCTACCATCTTTGGTGGACCAACTTGAAAATATAGCAGCTCAAGTAACAGATTTGACAACTGCGGGAAGATTGGAAACTCTAGGTAAATACGAATGTTATTCTTATTGCCAACACTATTATGCACTTTATAGAGGAGCTCGTTGCTAATTAATAACAGCCGTACGTGTCGATCTAGCTACGCTTGCCGGTGTTGGTCCGTGAATGCGTGACCATCTTCACATACCGAGACTCCTCCGTGCCTCGGAAAGCACGTTAAACCGTTGGTCCCGTCTGTGATTCGTGGAATTCGACAGTTCTGTTCCCGAAAGTCTGACAGCCAGTTTTACCAAGGGGTATCGTATTACCTAGTTACTGGGTTGTGGAGGTCAGATAGGCAGTCACTCCATGCAAAATACTGGTATTCAGCTGCATCCGGTTAGACTGGAAGGCGACCCCAACATAGTTGGGAAAAGACTGGGCAGATTAATAGATTATGCAATTATATTATAGTTTTAATTACTGTTCATACACCTATGCCATAAGCAATGAGGGACGGATCACCGTCTTCATATAACTATCAAAGTTTGGAAGCCTTGCCTTACCTTCCGTCAAAGAGCATGACAGGGGCAACCCAATGGTAGTGGCAGAGGTGTACGTAGTATGGTACAGTCATATGACGTAGACGTCATATGACTGTACCATCTAATCATACTTTAGAACATTGTGCAACATATTATACTTACGGTGAGTTGCACGAAACCAACATTAGTTTAACGGAGACTCTTAATTGATGCTGTCACTTTCTTTTTGATACAAAATGTAAGGAATGGCATTTTTGTTTTAAATTATTTATTTAGGTTAACCAACAATGGTTTACACTACATACATTTCTGACTTAATGACTAGGGTAACATTTGCACGTGCAACAATTAATTAAAGGTTAACACCACATGCACAAAAAAAAACGGCTTTCTACTAACATATTCATTATATCTAATTGAACTAGAAATTATACAGTAATGATGAATTAAAAAAAAAAATAGTAAAAATTAACTAATACAGAATTACAACTGGAGACAGACAAATTAAAACAACAAAATATTTTTTTTAATAAAATGCGGTTATAAAAAAACCATGAAACAAAATTTTGTAAGATAATAATAAGATAATAATAAAACAATTTATTAACTGTCATTCAATGGTGTATCAACACAAAATCGTTTAGGTACTAGAAAATGACTGATCAAATTATAAATAAATTCAGGGCATGAATTTAAAGTGTCCATTAAACTAATGTTGGTTTCGTGCAACTCAACGTTAGATACTTACTTAATATTTTCCAGCCACAAGAACTCAGAGACTGTACCTCACCAACATCAAACCACTGGAACAGCTACGAGCAGACGTGGTCTTCAAGTTGACAGAGCTAGAACTTCAACTGTTACCATTTAGAAGAAAACTGAACATTTCGCTCAGCCACATCCATACAGCGCAGTTTTATATCGACAACCAGGGTGATGTTATTGCTCAAAAGGTAAGCTGGACAAACAAACTTTTTTGGCATTATTAGGTACTAACTTTTGCCCGTAGCTTCGCCTGCGTGGATGTCGGAAATTATCCCACAGGAACCTACTACTGGGATAAAAAGTAACCTATGTCCTAATCTAGGTCACGGACTACCCATGTGCCATATTTCTGCCAAATCCGTTCAGCCGTTTTAGTATGAAAGCGTAACAAACAAACAAAATCACTTTCGCGTTTATAATATTAGTTAGGTAGTCTACAATATTTTTTCTTTCTACTTCTAAACATTTAATAAGTTGGTGCCCCAAACTTAGTTAAAACCCAGTATAAGTACCTACTCTCTTTTTAAAACAATACCTACTAATCTTATATTGGAGCTTCAGTATTTCGATTTCACAAAGCTTCAAAAACTTGCGTAACATATCTATTACAGCTACGGTTTCCTAGAAGCGCAGTGACGGCTGACATGAAAATTATGGCAGTGGCAAAGATTTAAATCGATAGATTCGCCCTACCACGTCAAAAGATAGTCGCATTTCTGATTTGTTGTGACATCTCATGTCATCACAATGACGCAGTGACTACAATTGATTGTAAATAATGTATGAGCTCACTCTTCTCAATATGAACACTAATTTCTTGTGACTAAATACGGTGAGAGCAAATCTGGCGATTTAAATCTTTGGGTTAGACTTAATGTCAAATACGGGTAAAAATTACTGATCTTCATGGCGGCCGTTATAGTTTGACGGGACCGCTTTCCTAAGAAAACCAAAACATTAGTCAGATTTTTAAGAAACAGTTATTTTAAGGCATTCCCGTAAAACATAATGCTTTGAAAAGCTTAACATACTGCTTACCTACTAAAAGCTTGAAGATTATTCTTGTTGCAGAAGGTTTCGATGTATATATCCCGTCTGATCTCGCATGCTGCTGGGTGGCGGACGCATGTGCTCATATCAACTGGCAAGCATGCAGCACGATGTAAACCGTTGTATGCTGTTTATGCGGCTGCAAGGTCCTTGCTCTGCTCGCAATATGTTTCGTCTTTGGTAAGAAGATTATTTGCTGGATCTGTCTTATGTGCGTCTTCTGTCCTATGTATAATGATTAGTCAGACCGTAATGTCGACAACGCTGCATGAACCTCTTTATGCATAATGTCTGTTGGAGACTTCGCTGTCTTTCTTAGCTGAATAATCTATATCTAATAACTATGATTGGATTAATGTATGAGGAAACGTGGGTGCTCTTTTCTCCATACAAAAAGATACAAACGCTCTCGCCTGTTTTCTTTCTGGTTAATGAATGACCATAAATAAAGCAATGATTTTTTACAGAAATATAAATATCATCAAAAAGGAAAACATAGGGGCATACAAGTAGCCCCTACGTTTTCCTTTTTGATGATATATTATTTTTATAAGAACTAGAACCCTCAAAAAATGCTCAAAATTTCCTATTCAGACCGCTGTCAACAGACGCCTAGTGTACCAATTTGAGAATTATTAACGAAAAAAGAAAAACATAGGTGCATAGTATATATCCTTCTTATTCAGTTTATGAAATATCTTTTAAATTGGTCCAATATTAGAGGAGGAAATAGGCGAGAGCCAAACCTCGAAATGTGACTTTTTACATAGGCTATTTAGTCGGATCTGCAGTTGTCCTTATCGCACGAATTTGAGGGCGGAGCGCTCGCAGAGCGACAGCAATACCTTCTTAAGATACCTAATTTTCAAAAGTCTGGTCGCCCCCATTTTCTCTTAAGATATCATACCTGCCTGAACGTGAGGACTCATTTATGCAGGTTTGTAGGCACAGTTTATCTACAGGCTGTAATTTTAATCACTGTTAACCTCTTAAGGGGTCATTGTACTCATCATTATGAACAACTTTTACTATGAGACCAAACCTGAAATCGCGAAAAAAAATCAGCTGTTCAGTACATTTATCTACATCAAACTCGTCAAAATGTAGGGAGCAGCTGATCCTACATTTTGAAAAGTTATGCGTAGGTACATAAATGTAGGAAACAGCCGTTTTTGTTACCGCGATTTTTTTTTTAATTTTTACCTTGTTTATGAGTTTGAATCTTCGATTGCATTATGACATTGTTGTTATTGAATACCAATAAATACTCATGGAAATGACACTTTCAGCACGGCTGGTGGGTTTGCGGAGTCTTCCTGGGGATTCTATGGTGCGCCGCACTGACTCCACTTTGCGTCAAACTTTGGCGCGCGTACGGAAGGAGAATTAGAGCACACGAAGCTATGACGTTAGCTAACTTGGGCACTGGGTTAGTACGAGTTTTGTACAGAATTCGACCATTTGTAGCTGTTTAGGTTAAAATGTGACTTTCACTCCATTTTAACTGCATGGTTAGAAGGTAATGGCAGTGTGTATCTGTACACTGATTTATAAGTTGTTATGGAATGAAAGGTTTTGTATTAATCCACTTCTTACCATCGAACGATGGCATTATTAAAAAATCACTATCCGTCTTATTACAAAACAAGGTTCATCACCCAGGTTTAAACCATGGACCTTTTTAAGAATTTCGAACTTTTTATTCCGACTCATTAAGATGTCAGTCTTACAAAACTGACAACTTAGTACACTAAATTGTCAGTTTTGTATAAAGAACTGTATTTCTATAACAGATAGGTTCTTATTACAAAAACTGTCTCGATGGTTTAAACCGTGACAGCAGAAAAACCTCGTTTTGTAATAAGGCCGTATGTGTTTACAATTTTAGTCCATTCTAATCGAAGGATCACATTACTAAACTATTTTTGTACAACTTTGGCTTAGTCGTATCAAAGGTATTTTTTTTTTATTTTTAGGGTTCCTTACCTCAAAATAAAAAAAACGGAACCCTTATAGGATCACTTTGTCCGTCTGTCTGTCAGTCTGTCAAGACCCTTTTTCTCAGGAACGCGTGGAGGTATCAAGTTGAAAATCAAATACGTAATGTCTATGGTCCCTTGGAGTTCTAAAAAATCTAGCTCCTAAGTCAACACAATAAAAAATATGGCCATTTATGCGACATATTTTGATACTCGCAAGTTTATTAAAACCTATAGGTTACTTCCCGTTGAACCAGAATAATGAAATTTGGCAAGAAGCAAGGTCTCACAGCACAAGTAAAGGAAAAAATCCGATAATTGTTAATTTGTAATTTTACCACATATTTTTTTTTTTTTTTTTGGGATTACAATGTTAAGTTTGTTTTTGGAATAAATTCTTCTCAACTACGGAACCCTTCATTGCGCGTGGTCCGACACACTGACCGGCTATTTAACTATTATTGTTTTGTTTTCAGACAACAGGAAACTCCGACAACAGCTTTATGTGACGGAAGCAATTGGAATACGCCTGGGTCAGTATTCCATTTTATAAACGTACTTTTTTTCTACCAGGCAAAAGAAAATGAAGCAATAGAAATTGCCTCAATTTGTTTTGCCAGGTCTTTTTGGGCCTAATATATAAATACTAGCCGTTGCCCGCGGCTTCGCCCGCGTGGATGTCGTAAATTATCCCACGGTAACCTACTACCGGAATAAAAAGTATCCTATATGTTACCAGGTTATATACTATCTGTGTGCCAAATTTTATCCAAATCCGTTCAGCCGTTTTTGCGTGATTGAGTAACAAACATCCAAACTTCTTCACAAAGTTTCACATTTATAATATTAAGTAGGATTATGACCAACTAGCTGCGCCTCGCGGCTTCACCCGCGTAGACCGGGATAAAAAATAGCCTATGTGTTAATTCAGGGTATAAGCTATCTACATACCAAATTTCATCCAAATCGGTCCGTTTGAGCGTGAAGAAGTAACAAACATACACACATACTCACAAACTTTCGCCTTTATAATATTAGTGTGAAAAGTAACCAAATAACTTTATAATATTAGTGTGAAAAGTAACCAAATAACTTTTTTTCAGGCCGCCAGCACCGCCTCCTAGAAGTGACAGCTGGTGAAGCAGTCATCATATAAGAAACATTGTAAAAAATGGATTATTGCTTGTAAAAGCACAAAATGTGTTCAATAAGTGACTTTGTTTACCATAGTTTTTTAACATAATTGAGAAAAAAGTCACTTTAAAGTTTATTTAGAATTTAGAGTGTCTGTATAAGTTACTGTGAAGAATCTTAAGACCATTGCATAGATCGTACCAGCGGAAGGGATTTCAAGTACCTAATTAATAATAGGTACATACGTTCCGTACCAAAATGGTAAAAAAGGAACCCTTATGGTGTGACTCAGTCTGTCTGTCTGTCTGTCTGTCCGTCTGTCCGTCTGTCTGTCTGTCTGTCTGTCTGTCACAGCTGGATATCTTAAGAACTATTAATGCTATCAACTTGAAATTTGGAACAGTTTTAGATAACGTTTACTCAGCTATTTTGCAAATAAGAAAGAAATAAAAATATTTATATTTTTTGCAACAGATCCTGAAGTGGGGTCTTAAAAATTTAAAGTGTGGCTACTAGGGCATGTGGGGTATCATATGAAAGAACGCTGTTTGTACATTCTCAAACATTTTTTTATTTTTTTTTTAGGCCGCATAGTTTTCGACTTTTGATGAAAAATAAAAAAAAATACCGTTCCCCCCCCTTATCTCCGAATTTTGTAAAGAGAAAAATCTGAAATTATTCTATGTGATAGAAGTTTATGTAATAAAAATTACAGGAAAAATAAAACGATGTCTCTAAATAGCACACTTTTTCATAAATCGGAACGGAACCTTCGGTGCGCGAGTCCGACTCGCTCATGACCGGTTTTTTTTTAAGCGTTTACTTTTGAGTTCATTAGAACTGTTGTAACTTTTATAATAAGTTTAGAGATGTTCTAATTCAGCATTCTATGAGGTAAATAGGTAGGTAAAATAATATGTAAATAAATTATGATAATAAAGCACCAAGATATGAATTTTTGAGTATTAATTAAGTCGTTTGAGTGACTACCAAACCTAAATTGAAACCTACTTAACTTACTGATAATGATGAATCTAGCTGTAGGTTGTCCAATGTTGGAATTGATGATTTCATAGACTTTCGGAGCATTTTTTCTAAAAATGGAGGAATTCGTGAGGTCAGTCTACTTAACGAATTCCTTCATCCTAGAAAAACCTCAGAAAGTCTACGAACGGCTGGTTTAAACTATTTTTGTTTTATAAATAGAAATTTATAAAAGATTGTAAGTACTATCTTGCGCAATTAACTTTTTTAACCTACTTTATAGATAGGCTATAATAAACCAGCCTACCGTAAAGTAAGTTCAAAAAAGTTGCTAACGAAAAAAAAGTTGTGGGAGTGCTCAAATTTAAAAAAATATTTCATCCGAAAAAAAATTAGACTGCTGAAACATTGTTTAAAAATTTCTAACACCAGCATCATATTATTCAACTCTCCTATCCTGTCTATCATAAAAAAAATCAACAACTTTCGTCTACCAAAAAAATACAACATTTTCTATACAATTTTCAAAAACAATATTTTCACACGGAGATATTTATTTAGTTACGATTTATTTAGCTTCCATTGTTTGAGCTCGACGTAACGCATTTACACTGAAAAATATAGTGTGAGTAATGGATTCTTTGTTCCTTACCAGATTCTATTCTATATTTTAAACGATTGAGAGAAATATGGTTTGGCGCTTATATTACTCAACATTAATTTATCAGGAATTTAGTTTCACAGCATTACACTCTTTTCTCCTACAGTAAGGTTTGTTTTACAATAATAAGTATTCGGAACGTAGATCTATGAGAGACACATTGGTTTTTTATTGTTCCTGTAATAAACTAAATAATACGAAAGATTATAATGAGTTGGTTGGTCTTTCTTATTATTTAATAGCAGCAACAGTGGCTTTTTAAGTACAGGTAAGGTAAAGTACAGGTGTGGACACTTTGGAAATTTGAATGGACCATCGTTTGATCAGGGGCACTGCACGTACAGTAGGTTAAATGATTTATTTCTGATCACAATAAGTACCTATTCAAGTTTCTATTTACTCCTATTGGAAAATTTTCCTAAAGCTCTTAGTAGAACCGTAACATTCAAGTTAAAAAGAAAATAATTCGTCTTCTTGCAAAATAAATAGAATATGGTATTAGACAAGCCACGGTGAGAAGATGAACCAGCCAGTGACGTTCGAAGGTCGATACCATTGCTGACTGCTCAGCGTATATCAAAGGTATTAATTTTGGTATTCTCTCTTTTAGTGGCTTTCTTAACCAACCATTATCATTAATTATATGGAAGGAAGGACTCATATTAATTAAGGTAGTTTACAAACTGTCCGTCTGCTACCAATCCCAGATTGACATGATCTACCTAATTATTTGCTTCCCAGCGAATAATAATATATTCTCATTAAATAAGTGAACGTCGACTACATTGGCATATACTAATGATGTGTGACCTAAATGCCCGATTTACATTTTATGGCTCAATTTAAATTGGCGTCGATAGTCGAACTTAATTAAGAAGTAGTAGGACTATTATCGACACACTAAAATTCAAATTACGAGATTACTTGCCCATGTAAACTCCTGATTGGTATTTTTAGAACGAATTTCTTTTCTCGCGAAGTGATAGGAAGTCCTTAGATAAAATTCGGTATTTGGTGATGTCTTATTTATACAGATAAGCAACTATGTTATGTCATCGATGTCAAATACTTATAACTTTATTTGTTATTCAAGATTTTTTTTTTTTTGATGCCGGAAGAGGATGCCCTATAAATTATAGTAACCGCAAAAATTGGACAGACGTATAAGCAATACCGTAGTGAGAGAAACGCACTTTTCAAAAAAACATCAACGCATCAACATTTTCGTGCCAATTTACGTAAACTTCCAGTTTAGCTTGAGTCCTGCAATTACCTATATTATAAGAAATGGAATAGAATGGGATGGAAATCATCTAGAACATCCAGCTACAAAAAAGATGGCATAACTTTTCATCGATAAGTAAAATATATTTATAATTTAATATAACTTTAAGCAACTGTTCATAATAGAACTCTTGTGAATCCCTGAAACAATTACTGCAACATAAATCACGAAATAATTATGAAGCAACAAATAAAAAAAACTGTTACCATGGCAACGGGCTGGTTCATTGATATTAAATAACAACCCTTATAACCAACAGTTTATAATGGTTTCATTATTTTATGAGCTTTATTTGTAAGTCTGTTAAGTACAGCATTGTGGATACTTACCATTATTGTTGGTTGCTGTTGGTGGAGGCTGGTCATACCTTGGCTGCCACGGCTTATTTTAATTTAAATTTTGAATTGTTTTTTTTTATTACGGACGCTTTTAACGTTCATCGTTCTGAAATGTATAATTTCAACATGTATGATGTAACCAATATTTTGTAACCATATTTTGATTTTAAAAGAGTGTCCGTGGAGTTTCTTGCCCGTTCTTCTCCATAGATCTACGTTTTGGAATGGGCAACTAGCTTCAGCTTTCTGACTTACCTACTGACCGACTATTTGACAATTCAAAAGTGCCTGTAATTGGTTTAATTGAAATAAATGCTTTGAGTGTGAGTTTGAGTTTGAGTTTATTGATAGTGCTGCTGTGGGTGTATACCGCACATCAACATGATAATTTATTTTGTACTAAAATAAGTACCTGCACATACTATCATGCAAAACGGATATTTTGTAAACAATACAGCACATTACCCAAACATATCATTTAATAACATTTTCCAGCGGCTTCGTCCGCGTGGAGTTCCGCAATCAACCCACGGAAACGAACTACCGAAATAAAAAGTAGCCTATTGTGCTATTCCAGACGGGGGGTGTCTGGAATAGCACAATAGGCTACTTTAACACCCCCCCATATCTATCCACTATCCCTTTCCTATCCTGGCCTATTTCTTTTTGTGCTATCTATCTCTGTGCCAAATTTCAACCAGATCCGTTCAGCCGTTCTGGCGTGATTGAGTAACAAATTTATAACGGAAACAGGAAGGCAAACATCCTATAAATACAACCACCTTAAAAGTACATTGTTGAACATTCAAAATAAACAGGTTCGTTTAATTCTCAAGGTTGTACAAACTTCCGAATAAATCTATAATAATATCATGTAGATATTATGTGCTTTTTAAGTAAGTCAACAAGATTATTTAAAGGGTAACAGGCTTATTTTCAAGTTAACTTTAAGATAGTGCAAAAAAATGTTAATTGTATCAAAGGACCAAATTGTTTTTAGGTGCAACTGTGACTGGATATAAAATAGATATGTTCCACCGATCCCCTGGAAGTTCACTCCTTGCACAGCAAGTATATTTGCAAGACACCGTGTTCATGCCAGTCTGACCGAATTATTGGTCTAAAATAAAGAATAGAATATATCAAGAATTACTTGATATTAAAGGTGAGAATCAAACTCAACAATCATTATTGAATATAGTTTGGATAAACTCTCTCAAAGCCTATTATTGGCCGGAGGCAAAGAATACACAATTCAAGAATTAGGTATTTGATAGTATTATAGTAATATAGAATAAAACCTCAATGGTTACTATTTAAAAGAGTTCTGGATCGACTCTTGAAGGTCTACAGACAGTCCACAACGCCCCACCCTTCATCACTTCCTAGTGTTTGGCTGGAGAGAAGAAGTGACGCAACAAACTCCCCAGCAACACGTCTCTGTCTATTTTACAAGAAACTCTATTCTAATATTTTGAAGCTAATAAGACAAGAGGGTATGCAAAGGTATATAATATATAATTATGGTTTAGTATTATTAATGTTATACCGCCAAACTCTCCCCTCTCGCAGGTGGTACCTAATATCTGTAACTCAGTCCTGTAAATGTGAAGGAGGAAAGGGATCGTTACGCTTGCGCTTAAATCCATTATTTATGGCTACGTTAATTTGTCTGATTACAATATACCCATATCAGTGAGACCCGGGAACCGTTTTACAACGTTAAGGCGAAAGCGCCAGGGTAGCCCGCGAAATTCAAAATTTCTTACGTTTTTTGCAATTTGTAGGTCAGTGTGAGCTTGTATGTTGATTAAAATATGATTCGCGGGCGTAGCTAATATGGCTTTACAGAATTATAATCATCAGAATCAGCAATACAACTCCATAAGTTAGCATTTACATCAAACCTCATGATTTCATGAAATCGCTAGATTTGAGATAAATGGTAACGTATGGAGTTGTATTGCTGATTCTAATGATGATAATTCTGTAAATCCATATTAGCTACGGCCGCGAATCATATTTTAATCAACATACAAGCTCACACTGACCTACAAATTGCAAAAAACGTAAGAAATTTTGAATTTCGCGGGCTACCTTGGCGCATCAACCTTAATATGTCTCATTGTACGTGTTCTGTTAGACCTAACGCATAGAACCTCTGAGGACACTAACACGGTTTCAAACAGAACACGTCTCCTAAGCACTCAATAAATGTCTTACTCAATCCTATGACAGAGTACTGCGAAGTCCTACAGCCATTGAGGAAGACAAGTGTTGGGTAATTCTAAACGCGTACTAATGTGTTTTACACCCTTACGGCGGCCTAGCCCCTTTCTATTATGATAACACAATGCACAAGCGTCTCGTAGACTCAGTCTCTAGCAGAATTCATTATGATCGATCTTGATACACGCCGAAGTGGAATATCGTCACTTCACATTTCATTAATCTTCCCCATTTTAGAGGTTGCGCTGCGGCTATTAGCGGCATTGCTTCCAAGTAGCATGTCTCGATAAATAGTGACGATTCAGTAATAGGCCTACAAACAGCCGTGTGGAGGGTTTTATCGAGACATGGTCCCTAACGTTCTTAGAACGGACTACCAATCCAGTTTTGGGGTAATACGTGATTCCTAACCCCGCTCCTGGGGGCCTACTCCCTAAGTCCGCCCGTCAGTCCGTCCGTCCGTTCGTCCGTCCGTCTGACATAACGATCCATCAAAACAAGTGTAAAAGTTAAATTTTTCGGACAGGCAAAAACACACCGGGAGTAGGGACAACTGTCTTAACGTGTTGTCATTCATACTTCGTTCGGGCCCCGAACCAATCATCCATCCGTAGGTGATGCGGAGTAGGAAACGCCCGTAACGAAGGCCGAAACTACGGACTTCGTGCTTAGGGAGTAGACCCCCTGAAATGTACGTTATCAAGACTTCACACAACACGCCCTGTAGCGAGACCTTTTTAGAAGTAGGGATTATCACCAACGTTTAGTTGCTTTGTAATTGTAACCAATTACAGATCGGCTTTATGCCTAGTTTGTTCTAAGTGAACTGAGTATTTTCGGTTCTGCCTTCCATAAATGGTGCGTCAGTTAGAGATCAGTGTAATCGTCAGGAGTTGTCATAAGTCTAATGTCTGGATGAAGGCCTTCCCCGATTCCTATAACCAACTGCCAGTGATAACCTTCTACTGAGGTATTGATTAGGATATATAGGGTCTAAACTCAACTCCACCATCAGCCCAGGATAATTATATAGTGAAAAACTCACCCAGTGGCTCCAATAAACACACACGCACTCACACAGATATACTCATTAAGTACTAAATTAGTCTAATCTGGGCGTTAACCCAACTATATTTAACTTAATAATTAATACTTGCTGTCCTGCGACAGCCTACTCCAACATGGCCTTTTGGTATTCACTTTATCTCCTAACGTAACTAGCCTAGATCGGACGTCCGTATCTTATAGCGGTCTAAAACCAACTGTCCTAACATTCATTTCTCATCATTCTTCCTTAAATCACCACGCTGCACTCAGTAAGGGCTCTCGAAGGGTCTCGGCCCAGCCTCTCGGCGTCAAACCCTAAAAATCCTTTGTCTCATTCGTTAATTATTACCAAATAGCGCTTGTAGCCGACATAAGGCGACCAGATGCGGGACCTCTTCTTGTTACTTGAAATGCTCTCAGAATTAAAGATAAGATGTTTTTGTAATTTCTTTAGAACTGACATAAATTATTGCATCGGACTTGTCATGGCCGTCAGTTTTAGGACTTTACCTCTCATTAAATAGATAATTTATGTCTCCAAGTGACTTAATAGATGCGCTGGTTTAAACAATAATATAATATTTTGTTATTAAGTTGAGGTAAGCGGCTAACAGTCACATTCCTCCCTCTGAAAATCAGACGCGTGACGCAGTATAGCGGGTGAGCTTTCACAATAAGGTGAGCTCTGTCCTCAAATGGCAGCATTATAACTAGAATATTCAGGTCTGCTAGGTTAATCTAATCAAATAATGAATTAATAAGTGTTCCAGTTGGAACATGAATCCAATCCAATAAGAACGAATCCAATAAGATGTAACGTCTGCTATAATTTAGTACTGTTTCGCGGAAGCATCTTCAACCGATGCTATAATTTCTCCATAGTATTAATTTGAACTTATTCGTCTTGAAAATACTCCTGTCACATTATTCAAATTACTTTACCGCGCTTCTAATAAGTCCCGAGAACCTGTGCATGCTTATAATGTAGTTTTACATACCAGGGTCTCTTCTAAGAGTATTTGTGTTACTGAGCCACGTTATCCGGTGCTCCTGTGTTCTAAACTCAGCCTATCGTAGTCGCCACTGGATACGCAGTCGCATCCAGGAGTAGCTGAAATAGTCCGCACATGAATATATTAGATTAGGTATATTCCAAATGGATACCCCCCTCTGATTCTAAAAGGTTAGAGCAGTTTCGAAATCTAATAAGAGTCGGAAAGATACTGATTAGAAAATATAAGTAGGTATTTTTGCTTATTAGCAAACAGTGCTGTTAACTGCTTCAAATTATAAAATGTTGACAAGAACATTCTCTGGCATCTTTGAACTGATAACATAGCCCTAAAACATAAACCTATAACATTTAGTGAGATCACAAGATAAGGTTAGCTGAAGTGTCTAATAAACATGAAACTTAGCTTCGTAACAGGAGTCACGCTACAGCCGTGCTGTTGAAGTCAGCCGCTGTCAGCTGATTCAGGAGAAACTTTAAACCAACGCATCCCACGAATCAAAGGTTGAGACATTGCGTAGTCGCAGTCGACGGAAGACTCAAATATCCTGGAATTTGAAATAAGTCCACACGAGTATTCATTCTAATTTAAGGCATAGGCTGCAGATTGCAGAGTTGGAAAGATGTATGTTTATATACCTATCATTGTTGATGATACTTTATTCACATTACAATCTAACTTAGTAGCTAATAACTAATAAGTAATATAAATATAACTTAAATTGCTAACTAACCATCTATAACATTATGAAATCGCCCAGTGGCTTCTTTCCTAATTACTTCACGTAAACAGTAGCCACGTGATTCACGTGCTCTTCACTACTTTCAGCACTTACACTGCAGACTTGGTATATTGAGTGTCCTTTTATAAGCTTTACGCTTCGTAGTTCTCAGTCACTAATAATATTAGATTTACCTATAATATGGGTGTGTCTTATATCTATTCTCATTCACACACATTCAAATTGGAAACATCAAACTTACATTGGAATCGAATCCAATAGCACTAGAATCTGGACCAATAATTAACAACTCATGCGGGAATCTAACCCACAAACCATGACACAGTAATCCAAGCGTGTCCAAGCACTTATAAGCCAAAACAATACATCAAGCAGGAAACAAAGTCTTTGACAAATTTTCTACTAATGAATAACTACCTGGATACAGAACGCCTGCTTTTCTCTGATAATAACCCACCCTAGCCATTCCACCGAGATCATAACACACATTCTGCACCGACACAACACACATCATCACTACAACAAACACACACATACACATACATACAAACACACAGACACACCAACAAACACGAATAATCCAAATGTCAAATAAATAAATAGTAATTTTCCGAATTCTGTAATTATGGTCTTTGTTAACTTAACTTAACTTTAGCTTAAAACACTTGTTCTGCCTGCAATTTAGTATGTGAAATTGAAGTATGTATGGGCTTGTACCACCGCCTTTAATACAAGCTATTTTATAGCTTAGTAAGGGTGCTGGTTGCAACACCTAATATAGATCGTTAACTAGCATAAATCGAGTGTTCATAGTGATACATTTTAATGTTAACAGTTTTTGGTTTTAAATAAATTATTATTATTATTATTATTTCGTTTATTTATATTCCTTTTTTCCTTATAAAATACATTTTTAAATATTTCTTAAAAAATAAATAAAAAACATTTAAAAATATAAAAAATAGTGGTCCGCCGGTGTCGGGAGCAGGGTCCAAGCTACCGGTGGTTAGGGCTGCAGAGATAGGAACCTCCTCACAATACGAGCCGTATCGAGGAGTACTGCCTTCTGAATCTGGCCCTTGATCCAACCGCCTAACGAGAGCCTCGAAAGATGTTGGTCGAGGCTATCGGCTATCAGGCCGTTGGCCGTTACTACAATCGGCACAATGACAGCCGAGTCCACATTCCACATGTCAACAACCTCGTGAGCTAAGTCGAGATATTTTATTTGTTTCTCTTTCTCAGCTTTCACGAGGTTCCCGTCATGTGGAATGGTAACATCGACAATCATTGCGCGGCGCGCTAATCGATCTATCACCACTATATCAGGCTTATTGGCTACAATAGTCCTATCAGTAATGATAGATCGATCCCAGTACAACGTGACATAGTCATTTTCGAGAACTGGGTCGGGCACATACTTGTAATACGGTACCTCAGAGTCCACAAGCTTATATTTCAAAGCAAGTTGCTGGTGAATAATCCTGGCGACTTGGTTATGTCTGTGCAAGTACTCGCCGTTAGCCAGACGAGAACAACCCGATATAATATGTCTGATGGACTCACCCGGACGGTGGCATGCCCGACACTATTATTAATTGAACCCACTATTATAAGTTGAGAAATTCAACTTCGATAATCAAGCCGTTACCTAATTTAACAAAAGTTATTGTAGCCGCTGTACTCTCGTCGTCGCTAACAATTAACAGAACCTTAAAATTACGTTATTCAAGTACTTATAAAACAATACATCAAGCGGGAATTGAACCCACTACTGGTAGTTGAGAAATTCAACTTCCTTAGTCAATACCTAAAACAAAAGTTATTGTAGCCGTTGTAACTTGTCGTCTCTAACAATTAATAGAACCATATAATTACGTTGTGTTTTCATTGTAGTAACCCTTAAGCTGTTCTTTCTCGTTGCACTGAAGTGAATCAGTACATTTAATGACGAGAATCCTGGTCACGTAGCACCACATGTGACTGGATATAAAATAGATATGTTCCACCGATCCCCTGGAAGTTCACTCCTTGCACAGCAAGTATATTTGCAAGACACCGTGTTCATGTCAGTCTGACCGAATTATTGGTCTAAAATAAAGAATAGAATATATCAAGAATTACTTGATATTAAAGGTGAGAATCAAACTCAACAATCATTATTGAATATAGTTTGGATAAACTCTCTCAAAGCCTATTATTGGCCGGAGGCAAAGAATACACAATTCAAGAATTAGGTATTTGATAGTATTATAGTAATATAGAATAAAACCTCAATGGTTACTATTTAAAAGAGTTCTGGATCGACTCTTGAAGGTCTACAGACAGTCCACAACGCCCCACCCTTCATCACTTCCTAGTGTTTGGCTGGAGAGAAGAAGTGACGCAACAAACTCCCCAGCAACACGTCTCTGTCTATTTTACAAGAAACTCTATTCTAATATTTTGAAGCTAATAAGACAAGAGGGTATGCAAAGGTATATAATATATAATTATGGTTTAGTATTATTAATGTTATACCGCCAAACTCTCCCCTCTCGCAGGTGGTACCTAATATCTGTAACTCAGTCCTGTAAATGTGAAGGAGGAAAGGGATCGTTACGCTTGCGCTTAAATCCATTATTTATGGCTACGTTAATTTGTCTGATTACAATATACCCATATCAGTGAGACCCGGGAACCGTTTTACAACGTTAATATGTCTCATTGTACGTGTTCTGTTAGACCTAACGCATAGAACCTCTGAGGACACTAACACGGTTTCAAACAGAACACGTCTCCTAAGCACTCAATAAATGTCTTACTCAATCCTATGACAGAGTACTGCGAAGTCCTACAGCCATTGAGGAAGACAAGTGTTGGGTAATTCTAAACGCGTACTAATGTGTTTTACACCCTTACGGCGGCCTAGCCCCTTTCTATTATGATAACACAATGCACAAGCGTCTCGTAGACTCAGTCTCTAGCAGAATTCATTATGATCGATCTTGATACACGCCGAAGTGGAATATCGTCACTTCACATTTCATTAATCTTCCCCATTTTAGAGGTTGCGCTGCGGCTATTAGCGGCATTGCTTCCAAGTAGCATGTCTCGATAAATAGTGACGATTCAGTAATAGGCCTACAAACAGCCGTGTGGAGGGTTTTATCGAGACATATTCCCTAACGTTCTTAGAACGGACTACCAATCCAGTTTTGGGGTAATACGTGATTCCTAACCCCGCTCCTGAAATGTACGTTATCAAGACTTCACACAACACGCCCTGTAGCGAGACCTTTTTAGAAGTAGGGATTATCACCAACGTTTAGTTGCTTTGTAATTGTAACCAATTACAGATCGGCTTTATGCCTAGTTTGTTCTGAGTGAACTGAGTATTTTCGGTTCTGCCTTCCATAAATGGTGCGTCAGTTAGAGATCAGTGTAATCGTCAGGAGTTGTCATAAGTCTAATGTCTGGATGAAGGCCTTCCCCGATTCCTATAACCAACTGCCAGTGATAACCTTCTACTGAGGTATTGATTAGGATATATAGGGTCTAAACTCAACTCCACCATCAGCCCAGGATAATTATATAGTGAAAGACTCACCCAGTGGCTCCAATAAACACACACGCACTCACACAGATATACTCATTAAGTACTAAATTAGTCTAATCTGGGCGTTAACCCAACTATATTTAACTTAATAATTAATACTTGCTGTCCTGCGACAGCCTACTCCAACATGGCCTTTTGGTATTCACTTTATCTCCTAACATAACTAGCCTAGATCGGACGTCCGTATCTTATAGCGGTCTAAAACCAACTGTCCTAACATTCATTTCTCATCATTCTTCCTTAAATCACCACGCTGCACTCAGTAAGGGCTCTCGAAGGGTCTCGGCCCAGCCTCTCGGCGTCAAACCCTAAAAATCCTTTGTCTCATTCGTTAATTATTACCAAATAGCGCTTGTAGCCGACATAAGGCGACCAGATGCGGGACCTCTTCTTGTTACTTGAAATGCTCTCAGAATTAAAGATAAGATGTTTTTGTAATTTCTTTAGAACTGACATAAATTATTGCATCGGACTTGTCATGGCCGTCAGTTTTAGGACTTTACCTCTCATTAAATAGATAATTTATGTCTCCAAGTGACTTAATAGATGCGCTGGTTTAAACAATAATATAATATTTTGTTATTAAGTTGAGGTAAGCGGCTAACAGTCACACAACGTTCCCAAAAATCATTTGAAGTTCTATAAGAAAGAAAAGCAAATGAAAAGTTTTAGTAAGCCGGGTCAAATTAAAATTTTACTGAGAGGCACCTTTTAAACTAGACGCTTCTATAGCTATCAAAAAAGTTATTTAAGTACTTATATCTATTTTGTAGCAACAGATCGGATTTTTAGTTTTACCCATTATATTTTTTTGCAAAATTCAATAAACTCACCTTTAACATTAAAACAAAAAATGCGAAACGTAATATTTTCTGAGTCTAATAAAAACAAACATATGTATGGCGGAAAGCCGAACTCTTTGAGCATATAACCGGTACCGGTATGCTACCGGTATTTGTTTACGCGCAATATGTATCAGATTGATTACAGGTATAAATTATTAGCCATACATCAAAGGAGTACCCGGCTCGATGGGTTACTTTTATTCGTAAATCATTTACGTTTGAATATATTTTATGTTACGCTTAATGAACTTTGCAACTATTCTGTATATTTATAGGTTTGTTTTGACAATAATACGGCACGCGACTGAAAAAAGTGGCAAAAGGGGGGAAGGTGCTCTCAAGTTAGCCTAAGAATCAGCACTCTTTCATTGAAATTCGATGTTCATTGTTTTAAATTAGTACTAAAAACTTAGTACTAAAATAAAGATACTAAGATATTTTATTTTCTAACTAAATCTTGTACTTATCTAACTAATTAAACGACTAAATTAACTCAAATAAAACAACGTCCTTCGCTCCTTAATATACAAAACCAAAGCACATAATTTCAAATGACGATCATAAATCAGACAAAACAACTCAGATTCAGAGCTCTCACAAAACAAATACAATTTAGTTGAATAGAACCTCCCTGATATACGAGTAACTTCTTGTTTGAGTCGAACCATAGAATAATAAAACCGTGTAGATGGGACACTTATGTTTATCGATGATGACTTAAAACTTTTTTTGCCCGCGGCTTTGCCCGCGTTTATTATACATTATACCTTCCTCTTAGATCACTCTATCTATTCAAGAAAACCGCATCAAAATCCGTCAAACTTCCCATTGACATTCGAAACTTGCCCATTAAACGATTTAAAAGCTGCATTAAAACCAAACTTTGTAAAAAGGGCTACTATAAAATTTCTGATTATTTAGAAGACAAAAAAGCTTGGGTTTGAGCTATTCAATCAACTTTGTAATATATATAATACCAAAACTCATTATAATAAATAAAATGACAAACCTTTGTTAAAAAATCAATGTAAATTGTTAAAAAATTAAAATTATTGTAAATGTGAGCACTATGTGGATCTTTTTTTTCTTTTTCTTTTTTAGTATTATTGATGGTCTGATATTTTTGAGTACTGTATGCGACCTACCCAAACGTCCTTTCTTTGGTATTGTTCGTCGAGTTATTGAGCTCCTGAAATCCTGAGTTGAGCTGCACGATTGTTGACAAATGCTTGCACTGACTGGACAGATCCACTCAAATTTTTATGGTTCTTTCCTCAAAATACCATTTCAGACTGGATCTACATGGTCCTCACATGATCTGACCAAGATTATGTCTGGACTTTAAATAAAAGAGACTTTGACCCCTGAGTTTGTTTCGCCATTTCTTCTCAGGGTAGTCAGATAGGAAATGTCGACTTCATCTAGCTTATTTAAAAAAAAAAAAATATGACGTGTAAAAGTGATTTCGATATCCTATTTACAGAATCAACAATTTCATTTCATTTCATTTCATTTCATTTCATTTCATTTCATTTCATTTCATTTCGTCGAGGAGTTTTCAAGATCTAAGCATACATAGGGACAGACAGCGGGAAGTGAGAGAATATTGGACACGTATTTTTCTTTTTTTAAACGACTTCAAAAAGGAGGAGGTTCTCAATTAGTCGGAACCTTTTTTTTTTTTTTATGTATGTTCCCCGATTACCTACTCGGAAATGGCTGAACCGATTTGGATTTTTCTTCCCAAGTGGTCCTATGATCATCAAGTCGGGATCTAATGATGGAATCCCATGGAAATCGAGGGAAACCCTCAAATTTTATGGGCACACTTATATCGATTTCGGTATTTTTTATAGTAACTCGTGCATTTGCTCTCGGAAAGTACCATTTGATGAACTGGAACTGATGATGAAGACCACAGATGGCCTTCGGAAATACTCAATTATATCTAAGTATATCACAGGTTGCGATTCGATTACTTTAATATGGTTCATGCTCGTCAAAATGCATAATGGTGATGGTGACTTCACCATGAGCTCCAGTTCTCCTGGTTCTTACTAGGAGAACTCCTCAAAACTTAACGTCCCTGCATCGGGAAAAGCAATATTTTGTAAAACGTGATGAGCAGTTGACATTGGGTTATTGTAACTTAGATAAATTACAAACTGACCCACTGAAAAGTGAAAAATAAAAACTTTTTTACAAAAAACAAAACCGACTTCCAAAAAAAACACTACAAAGTGAAAAATAACTTTAATTTCGGAAGTCGGGGGCAAAAACCTAAAATACAGATCCAATGACACCGACTTCCGAAATTAAAGTTATTTTTCACTTTGTAGTGTTTTTTTTGGAAGTCGGTTTTGTTTTTTGTAAAAAAGTTTTTTTACGTAATCAAATTTTACGGCGATACAGTGTGTGTAAATATAGCATGACGTCACTCCTTGCTAGATTTTATACGTACCGTAAAATGGGGTTACTTTGATACTACGGGTTTACTTTGATAACAAATTTCGACTTATGAAAAACCAATTTTATTTGGTCTATGAATAAGGTTTTCTTGGTGTACCGGTTACTGGGCATTTTAAAGGTAAGAAAAACTTTTGATGCCTCCAATAATCTATACCCATAGTCTTTTTCATAAGACCAAAGTTGTTATCAAAGTAAACCCGTAGTATCAAAGTAACCCCATTTTACCGGTACCTAATTTGTTTTAGTTGTGACTTAGGGAGCCCCCATGCACTCCCCAACTTTAATGGATATTATCCAAGTATTTTTTTATTAATATGATAAAACAAAAAATACGTGTCTAATATTTTTTTATTATCTAACTGACGGACTAAACACAATAACTTTTTTTTACCCAAGCATTATCCCTATCGATCGATCGTCTAATTTGAAATTGCACACCCGTCCACTGTATTTGCGGTGCTCAGGGAAATTAATTTTTAAGCAAATTAAAATCTTACAACCACCAACTGCCTACCAACCCAACTAAAACCAACTAATTACCAACTTAAATTGTACTTACATTCAAATCACAACTGTCATTCTTTGCCTGACACTACGGCAATTTTATTAACAATACATTTTTCCCGACTGTACAGTATCCAGCCGCAAATATGGAAAATCGGGGTTTTGAAAAAAAGTCCGCGTTATAGAGACTCGTCCCTGTCACGCTTAATACCCGTTCCTGCATTTGTCTGGTTAAGACGGAGATATACGCCAATGGCCTTGAGTGGTTAGCTTGCGTGTTCTGTGCTGAGCTCACACAACGCGTCGTACGTCCAGCCAGTAATAGGACTCGCCCATCAAGGAGCTTTGTCCCAAATTAGACGCATTATTAATTTTCATTACATCAATCAATCTGCCTAGCCTTTTCCCAACTATGTTGGGGTCGGCTTCCAGTCTAACCGGATGCAGCTGAATACCAGTATTTTACATGGAGCGACTGCCTATCTAACCTCCACAACCCAGTTACTGGGTAATACGATACCCCTTGGTAAGACTGGTTGTCAGACTTTCGGGCTACTAACGACCCGTAACGACTGTCAAAGATTCACGAATAACAGCCGGGACCAACAGCTTAACGTGCTTTCCGAGGCACGGAGGAATCTCGTTATGTAAAGATGGTCACCCATCCACTGACCAACCCCGGCAAGCGTACCTTAACCTGACGGATCGACCCGTGCGGCTGTTATTACTTAGCCACGAGCTCCTCATATTAATTTTCATTACATAAAACCAAATTTATTATGTTACAACAAGTACACTAAAAGATAAATAATTAAATAAATAAATAAATAATAAATAAATAAAATCTTTATTTTCAAAACTTTGAGTACAGGTTAACTTAAATACTACATCACGAGTGAGAGTTAGGAACGTCATAATGGATAGCGAAGCAAAACCCAGTTCCGTGCTAGGAATTAACCTGTGTTACGGACACTAGGGCCACTCCATCATCTCACTAAAACATTACCTCAAACGTCCGCAGTAAGAAAATTCTTGTATTACTGGATTCCCAATTTAGGCATGCCTGTATATAGGGAATCCAAATAAAATTTGGTACTAAACTACACTACAGAAGTATGGATGTGCCACATTCACGACGTGCAAGGGTGTGTATTTGTATGTGCTATGTGTGAGAGAGTGAGTGCTGGTGAGTGAGTAATAATATGAGTGTATTTGTGTTATGTTATGATGACGCATGATGATTAATTAAAATAGGCTATTATTAAAGGTGAGGGGCAAAGGGGGCTTTTTATGGTTTATTTTATTTTATTAAATATTTATTCTTAATAAGTATTATTACAGTTACTTAGCGATTTAATTCTTAAAATTTTATTCGTTTAATTAAATTATCTTTATAATGGTGTAGGGTTCATAAAAATACGCTTGATAGTTTTTGCGTGATTTTCAGTTTTTATCCACGTTAGACATAACTTTACAAATTAATCACACTATTTAATAAAAACATAATCTTAAATATTCACATATTAAGTTATTAAGAAAATACTCTAATTAACACATACATTTTTCCAAATCATTAGCACTACTCGTTTAGAGTTTAAAATAATTAAAAGTCGGTTATCGTCGCCATACAGTGTTAAATTTGAATGGTTGTTTTCCTCTAAAGGGTCATTATACTCATCATTATGAACAACTTTTACTATGGGACCAAACCTTAAATCGCAAAAAAAAATCAGCTGTTCAATACATTTATCTACATCAAACTCGTCAAACACAAAATAAATGATTGATTGATTGATTGAAATGTAGGGCTGGAGCAGCTGTTTTTTCTAATAGTAAAAGTGGTTCATAATGATGAGTACAATCACCCTTTAAGAGCAAAACAACCATTAAAATGTGTGGTTGTATAGCTCCATGTGTTATGCTAGATGCCGCCAAAACAGTTCCCCAGTCTGCAACGTAGGTACCTACTTCCGCTTCTATACATCTTCATACTACGCTCCAACACACTTTCTGGAACAACTGTGACCAAACAAGCAAGGCAAACACCACGTTTGTTAATTATAACTGGTGGTACTAAAATATAGAGTTAATCAGCACACAATAAGTGCTTATGTAAATGTAGACTCAAATCTAGGTAATGGGATATTGGTATATTTGTTCCGTTGCGATAAAATATGTGTGTTGTTTTCGGTTTGAAAGTTCAAGTACTGTGGCTTTAGCGCGAGGTTTTATATTTACTCGATCGCGTTTACGTTAACGTTATTACGTCAATGTGTATGAAATAATGTTCATTGATAACAGAGTTACTGATTTTTACAGGATCTTGAGGAAACTCAAGGCATCTTTCCTGAGTAGGTTATGTGCATATACAGTGGGATGCATCAATTGGGTTCCCCAGTTGTATTAAAATTTTAATATAACTGGGGTACCCAATTGATGCAGCCCACTGTACTAATCAAATAGTGTCGGTTATTTATTTCACTGTGTGTACCTGAGACGCTTATATAATGTAATTTTGTCCTCATAATTTTAATTTAATTTGGTTTAATGTAATTTAATTTTAATAATGTAATGTAATTACCCGAGTACGGCAAAGCCAAAAGGAATGGTTATGATTTTAGCAGTCTATGTATGTATTTATTTATGTAAGTATGTATATAAGTATGTATTTTTACCCGACTACGGCAAACCCAAAAGGAAGGATTATGATTTTAGCAGTCTATTTAAGTATGTATAATAATATAAGTATTTATTTACGTGTGTTCCACCGTAGCGCCTAAATTACTGAACCGATTTTGATGAATGAGGTATCAGTAGATTCGAAATAATGATCCGGGTGACATAGGCTATATAAATTCTCCCTAAATTTAATATAGTGGACTTTACACGTAAATTTGTGACTTCGAAAAAAATTAAATTGAGATAATCATGACATGTTTGGTATCAAAAGAAAGGTCTTGACGAGCACATTACAAATATTTAAATACCTATGTCGTTATTTTTTTTTTTTGTAAATAAATATTTTGAACTTTTTAGAACAATTTTATTTTTCCGTAGTCGGGTTACAGTTGAAAATGAAATGAAATTATTAAACAAGAAAAAAGTTTAAAAAACTTTTTTCTTGTTTAATAATTTAATTTCATTTATTTTGATGCTATGGGTTAATACATGAAAAATAAACGATAAATAAAAAATAAATAATTGTGTTTCCCATTATAGTCACCAGACGGCGCTTATTCAGCTTATTCAGAACTAAATTACGTGAAAGCTTTTAATAATATGTGTTATGATTAGATTGTTAAAAGGGCTTGCAGCTCCTGAACGCTCATGATATCATTCAAACTATGAGAATTCAATTTCCTTATAATTTTATTTTGTGCACTGAGAATCTCAGTTATTGCCGTTTTGGGCGGAACCCTTGTAATAATAAAATTAAATATTTTGTGTTTTCGCATCTTTTTTGCAAAAATATCTCGAAACGAATAAGACCCTGAGAAAGAGATTTCAACATACCATGGCGACATTAATCACTAGAGATCGGATAATCGGATGCATATTAACCTAAACTTAATATTTCGCTAACAAGCGTAGTGTATGGAATGTAACAAGTATGGAAGCGGCTTCTTAGCATTTTTTTTCTTACTTTATATCCCGGGATTCTAGAAAATGTGGGAATGCACAACTAATCGGATACATGGTATGGAAACGACTTCATAAATAACGTGGTTTTATTTATTTAAAAAATACCGGGAAATCGGGATCACATAAATATTCCGTTTGTTACACGTGATCCCCGCGAGAAATACAAAGCTGCCGAATTAAAATAGTTGTCACTGGAAGGTACCGTCACTATATCGGCGGGGTTGTTTTTATGGGTTTCGAGAATGTTAAAGCTGATACTGACGTTAAAATGTAAATCCAAGATAGCGGCTGCGAACATTTTCGAATTTTTCGTCATGGGTGTCGTTTTCATGGTTTTCGAGGGTTTTAAAGCCGATAGTGATGTTAAAATGTAAATCCAAAATGGCGGCTGCGAACATTTTCAAATTTTTCGTCATGGGTGTCGTTTTCATGCTTTTCGAGGGAGTTAAAGCCGATAGTGATGTTAAAATGTAAATCCAAGATAGCGGCTGCAAAATTTTAAAATTTTTCGTCATGGGTGTCGTTTTCATGCCTTTCGAGGGTGTTAAAGCCGATATAGTGATGTTAAAATGTAAATCCAAGATGGCGGCTGCCAACATTTTAAATTTTTTTATCATGGGTGACGTTTTCATGGTTTTCGAGGGTTGTAAAACCGATAGTGGCGTTAAAATGTAAATCCAAGATGGCGGCTGCTAAATTTTCTAACTTTTCGTCATGGGTGTCGTTTTCATAGTTTTTGAGAGTTTTAAAGCCGATAGTGGCGTTAAAATGTAAGTCCAAGATGGCGGCTGCGAAAATTTTCTAATTTTTCGTCATGGGTGTCGTTTTATTGGTTTTCGAGGGTGTTAAAGCCGATAGTGACACTAAAATGTAAATCCAAGATGGCGGATGCGAATATTTTTAAAATTTTTCGTCATGGGTGTCGTTTTCATGGTTTTTGAGTTTTAAAGCCGATAATGGCGTTAAAATGTAAATCCAAGATGGCGGCTGTGAAAATTTTCTAACTTTTTGTCATGGGTGTCGTTTTATTGTTTAGAGGCATGAGGAACAGGGTGTAAAGTTCACTCATCCTCCATATAAAAGGGAGGATCCTCCGACCAGACGGGTGTCGTGTCTGGTGGGCTACTGCCCCACGGTTGATGTCAAGACGTTGTATATATGCTAATCGCGTGGTAAACTCTAATTGCGCGATGTAGGTTTGCGTGACGTCATGTCATTGATGCGTAGTTCATATGTGGCGATGTAGATGCCGCCACATCACTCCCCTCCGGAGACCTGAGGTCGATAGTGGGCTGAGTAGTGTATCTTGCGATGCTTGTCAGTGCCAGTTGTGGTTCCAGTGAGTCGGAACCGGGTGCCGCATAGTTCACAGTGAGTCGGAACTGTCTGCCGTGATACCCCAGTGAGTAGGGGTGGCGCTGCGTTTATGCTCCAGTGAGTCGGAGTGTACAGCGCTGGGTTGAGGTTGAGGCTGAAGGTGATGACCAGGAATGCGCGTCCGCTGCATGCTGGTGGTCAGGATACCCGTTGAAGCCGTGGATGCTGGCTGGCTGTGTGACTCGCCGCTCGAAAGCTTGAGGAAGTGATGCTGATGACGTCACGCTGAAGGAGTTGCACGAAGGCTGCGTTGACGTTCATGCTCGAGGTCACCAGTTTAGAGGCATGAGGAACAGGGTGTAAAGTTCACTCATCCTCCATAGAAAAGGGACCAGACGGGTGTCGTGTCTGGTGGGCTACTGCCCGACGGTTGATGTCGGGACGTTGTATATATGCTAATCGCCTGGTAAACTCTAATTGCGGGATGCAGGTATGCGTGACATCATGTCATTGATGCGTAGTTCATATGTGGTGATGTAGATGCCGCCACAATTAGTTTTCGAGGGTGTTAAAGCCGATAGTGACACTAAAATGTAAATCCAAGATGGCGGATGCAAATATTTTTTAATTTTTCGTCATGGGTGTCGTTTTCAGGGTTTTCGGGGGTGTTAAAGCTGATAGTGACATTAAAATGTAAATCCAAGATGGCGACTGCAAAAAATTTCAAACTTTTTGTGATGGGTGCCGTTTTCATGGTTTTCGAGGGTTTAAAGCCGATAGTGGCGTTAAAATGTAAATTCAAGATGGCGGCTGCGAAAATTAAAAAAAAATGTGATGGGTGTCGTTTTCATGGTTTTCGATGGGTACTAAAGCTGCTAGTGACATTAAAATGTAAATCCAAGATGGCGGCTGCAAAAATTCGGTCGGTTTTACAACCCTCGAAAACCATGAAAACGACACCCATGACGAAAAATAAAAAAATATTTGCATCCGCCATCTTGGATTTACAATTTAGTGTCACTATCGGCTTTAACACCCTCGAAAACCAATAAAACGACACTAATGACGAAAATTAGAAAATGTTCACAGCCGCCATCTTGGATTTACATTTTAATGTCACTATCGGCTTTAACACCCTCGAAAACCAATAAAACGACACCCATGACGAAAATTAGAAAATGTTCGCAGCCGCCATCTTGGATTTACATTTTAATGTCACTATCAGCTTTAACACCCCCGAAAACCATGAAATCGACACCCATGACGAAAAATTAAAAAATATTCGCATCCGCCATCTTGAATTTACATTTTAGTGTCACTATCGGCTTTAGCACCCTCGAAAACCAATAAAACGACACCCATGACGAAAAATTAGAAAATGTTCGCAGCCACCATCTTGGATTTACATTTTAATGTCACTATCAGCTTTAACCCCCCCCAAAACCATGAAATCGACACCCATGACGAAAAATTAAAAAATATTCGCATCCGCCATCTTGGATTTACATTTTGGTGTCACTATCGGCTTTAGCACCCTCGAAAATCAATAAAACGACACCCATGACGAAAATTAGAAAATGTTCGCAGCCGCCATCTTGGATTTACATTTTAATGTCACTATCAGCTTTAACACCCTCGAAAACCAATAAAACGACACCCATGACGAAAAATTAGAAAATGTTCGCAGCCGCCATCTTGGATTTACATTTTAATGTCACTATCAGCTTTAACACCCCTGAAAACCATGAAATCGACACCCATGACGAAAAATTAAAAATATTCGCATCCGCCATCTTGGATTTACATTTTAGTGTCACTATCGGCTTTAACACCCTCAAAAACCAATAAAACGACACCCATGACGAAAAATTTGAAAATATTCGCAGCCGCCATCTTGGATTTACATTTTAATGTCATTAACAGCCTCGAAAACCATAAATAGTACCCATTACGAAAAATCTGAAAATATTTGAAGCCGCCATCTTGGATTTACATTTTCAGAAGTTTTCACTATGGGACCAACTCTGAAATCACAAAAAAACTACTCGACCAAAATGTAAGAAACAGCTGACTTATGTTTCGTGATTTACGGGTTGATCCCATAGTGAAAGTTGCTCATGAGTAGAACACCCTATGAAAATTTTGTGATAAAAAAGTTACCCTTTCAAAAAATACTTAATTTATCAATTCCGGAATCGCGATATTTTGACGATCGACACAAAAGTGCATTCCTTAATAGCCAAAACCTAAAGTAAATATACATTCGATTCTATTCCCGGAATCCTGGTATTTTTTTTAATACAAAAGTACAATCCATATTAGCCAACACCTGAACGCAAGTACTTAACTAAAACATTAGATTCCAAAATCAGAACTTAAAAATTTTCTTTCCAGAATCCCGGGTTTCTTTTTTTTTTAAGTGCAATCCTTATTAACTAACATCTGAACTTAAGTAGGTATATTATACATTCGATTCTATAATCAGAAGTCAAAATTGGCCGATACTGGAATTCTGGGATTTTTTAATCCAAAAGCCCACTCCATACTTAGCCAACACCTCAACTTTAGGTTAATATGCATCCGATTATCCGATCTCTATTAATCACACAATTAAAGCATAAGTTAATTACACTAATCAGGGCGCATTATGGTAATGTCAAAACAAACAAAAAAAAATCGCGACAACAATCTTATCATACTATTACTACACGCAAAACTCAATCAACTAGAACCAGAACACTTCAGGATTAAATACAACATGCAAATATCTACAATTAGTTGCGTTTGCGCAAGCGCTCGGATGTAATGATCCATCTGGCCACTGTCGACCGCTTAACATTTCGCTCGGCCTTAAGAGTTGCGACATTTAGTATAGAGATCACATCTGAACTCATTGTTGACTAGATACAGAACTATTGGAGACTGATTATTGATTGGATGGTTGCATTACGTTTTTAGTGACTGAAATATACAGCGTGAAATTTTAATGGTTATTTTCCTCTTAAAGGGTCATTGTATTCATCATTATGAACAACTTTTACTATGGAACCAAACCTGAAATCGCGAAAAAAAAATCAGCTGTTCAGTACATTTTGACGAGTTTGATGTAGATAAAATATACTGACAGCTGATATTTTTTTCGCGATTTCAGGTTTGGTCCCATAGTAAAAGTTGTTCATAATGATAAGCACAATGACCCTTAGAGGGAAACAACCATTACAATTTCACCATGTATAAGAAAGTCTTTTTTTAAGGTTCCGTACCTCAAAAGGAAGAAACGGAACCCATAAAGGATCTTCATTGTCTGTCTGTCAGTCTGTCAAGACCATTTTTCTCATGAACGCGTGGAGGTATCAACTTGAAATTAATATCAAATACGTAGGTCTATGACGATCCCTTGGAGCTCTCAAAAAAAATCAAGTTTCTAAGTCAACTCATAAAAAAACGGAAATAGAAGTGACATATTTTGACACTCGCAAATAAATCAAAACCCATAGGGTATTTCCCGTTGATCTAGAATCATGAAATTTGGCAAGAAGCAAGGTCTTACAGCAAAAGTAAAGAAAAAAGTCCGAAAATTGTTAATTTGTACTTTTATCACATCAATTTATTTTGGTATTGTTGAGTCGATCTATAGAATAGCCTATATTTATAATAGACGTTAACAGACCATTTAATTAATGATTTATAATGTCACGTCAACTTCTAAAGATAATTTATTAGCAGAACCATTACCGTTAATTACTAAATAATAATCTACAAGCAATCGAGATATGAAATGACCAACACGCGTGATAATTATTAATAACGATCACTCATTAAGACCCACTTAACTCCCTGGCTGTGCTTGCTAACAATATCTGCATGTCTGTTAAGGAGTGGCCCGCTCCGGGCCTTTATCATCACCTAGCATTTTCCCAACTACACTGGGGTAGACTTCCAGTCAAACCGGATCCATCTGACCTCCCCAACCCAAGCCAAACACTAAAAACCATAGAAATTAACTTGTCTGTGAAAATTAATAAATGAAAATTAGTCTATACTTTATTTTACATTTAAAGCACATTCACAACAAGCACAAGGTTTTTAAGGCACATTCAATATCGGACTAAAACGTTTTTGTCGAATTATACCTTCCGTTGCAAAAAATTTCATATTCTTCCACTTTACGAAAGGCGAAAAATATCAGATCTTGTGTTTCTTTTCAAAATTGCCAATGGAACAACTGGTGTTACCGAGTTGCTGCACAAAGTCGGGCTGCGAGTGCCGTCTGTGTTCTTACGTAGACCTCAGTTATTGCACACCCCAGTGGTAGCCACTACATACAGACGGAACTCGTACATGGTGAGAGCGAGTCGTGTGTACAACGCAACCTGCCAGGAAGCTGATATCGACATTTTCTATACTGGTGTTGCTAAATTGAAAAAAATTTTATCTAATAGCTTCTTCGAGCGTAAACAGTAATTTATTTTTAATTATTTTTTTTTTTTGTTTAAATGTTTTTGTTTAAATGGTACATCCTAAATTTTCTGTTTCTTAAGATTTACTACATGTGGAAACTTGTAATTGGCCTTATTTTGTTTAAAATTTTATTCACTGTATCTTTTAGCTGTAAGTTTTCCTAATACAAATAAAATAAAATAAAATAAATAAAATAAAGTTTTATTCGTATCCATAGCAACATAATAACAACCCACAAAAGAAAACCATATTTTAGTAGCTACAGCTAAATTACTTACACCCACTAATGGTTACAATCGCCGATCCAAGCCATATTTAGGTTACAAATATCACCGGTTTCTCCATCGTTTGTCTTATAAAAAACAGATTTTAATAGAATATGCTGACGTCAATCTGTGCACGGATCGTTACCGGTAAATAAACTAACCGGTAGTTGACATTTTTGCCGAAAAATAAGGCTAACCAAGGCTACAGTTACTGGGTAGAACCCGAAGACGTATAGTCTATAAACATAATATACTCGTAGCGGAGTCAAAACTGTACGTTGAATATTTTTGAAAAAAAGTAATTGCTACGAAGTCTGGGAACGATTCCTATGCCAAAAATATAGTTTTTAGAATTTTTGTCTGTTTGTCTACCGGATAGATTAAATTCAAGTTTGGCATAAATATTACCTATACTTGGACTTTTAATCGTATTCAGAATTAGACAGTTCGAAGCAAAATAATTTTCGTTTTGAAATTACGTAAAACTATAAGCACATCAAGGTAGTTTCGCTAATCTTTTTTTCACCTTATTTTTTTTTACTGTCATGAACTTATCCGTTCAACTGTCAAGTTACTGAATACGATTAAAAGTCCAAGTTTATAAGCAAGATATTTGTTGTCACCTATAAACTCAATGTTTTGATTGTTTGAGTAAGTGGATTGAAACTCTTCACTATTGGATTATTCCACAAATCCCTATTAACAATCCCCATCGATCAGTCAGAAAAATAAAATCGCCCCTATATATGAAACTCTGAGCCTAAAATTTTGAAAATAATACAGAAAATATAAAGTTCTTTTTAAAGTTCTATACTTATACTTCTATATTACAGAAAACCTATATGAAGTCTATGGTCTTAAAATAACATGGTAAATCTGCCGATATTGTGCGTACAAACTTACATAGTTATATGCAGTTGTAATGTATGGGAGAACATGTTTTTCAACTACACAGTTAAGTTTGTTTTTGGGATAAATTCATCCCAACTACGGAACCCTTCATTGTGCGTGGTCCGACACGCACTTGACCTAATTGTTTAGCCATCATCTTAATATTCACCCACAAGAGCAAGTCTTGCTTATTATCAGATTTACGCTTTGAGCAAAAAGTTCATCATTGCGCAATAGGCCGTCCGAATATCTCGCCTTGGCACAGAATTCATACAATAGTTAATTACGAGTGCAAACCACACAAGTACATTGTTATTATAATCATATGCACCTACTTTATGCTTAACATTTGTTTGTTGGACGCTTTGGGCGAATGTCGTGGTTTTATTATCTGCAAATCTAGCACGATAAATTAATTTACAAGTCGATATAACTATATGTTTGGAATTATACAGGCTGTACCAGAAAGATTTGGTCAAATGGGACAGTTTACAATTATTTCGCGATTAAGATGTTGGTCCCAAGGAGAAAGTTGTTCAGTTTGATGGTCGTACCACGCCTTTAAACACAACACTTTTCTGATACACTCTGCTCCTGGTCTAGATCCGTGACTAAACTATAGGTTTTATTTATGGTGTTGGTGAAACCTTTCGTTCGTTGAGTCACATACTTGTAAGGTTAATATATTAAGTACGTACGTAGTATTATGACGTCACTATAATATCACATTTATCAAGCAAAAAGTTGAGGTCAAACGGTATTGACGGAGACTATAGAACATGAGAAAGTTCTGAATTGTAATAAGGAAAGGAAGATAGGAAAGGGCGCTATTCCAAGAGTTGATAAGTTCAGTTGTCATAATAAACAGAAAAAAAATTGATGCCTCTAGTCTGATCCAACAAATCAAACAGTTAGCAGCTACTCACAATATTTTTTTGTTTATAATAGAAGACACTTTGTTCTAACAAAAATAAATACTAGGCAAGATCAATGACCGGTAACAAAAAAATAAAAACAAAACAATGCTAAAGATGTTAGCAAGAACCTTGAACTAATGCCTTATAGACGAGCTGACGAACCTCAGTCAAGTGCCGACTAGACTCGTCTGCCAAGCCTTACAAATAGTATAAATATGACCAATCGTGGATGTGGCATTGGCCATAAAAATATTGAAATTGAATGGCCTTATATTGGCGTGCTTGAGATGATTGTTGACAATACTACAGATATAGCCAGACTCGTCTGCCAAATCAGACACTGAGTATAATGAGAGAGTTTGTGGATGTGGCATCCATAGGAAATATGGCATTGTCTTTAAAATATTTGCTGTAGATGTGCCATATTGCTCTTAGCACCTACGTAACGTTTATGTAGTTGCAAAAAAATTGTCTACCGTGGCAAAAATATTGTTAAACCTAACGAGTCCAAAAGTAGAAGTGGAAGAGGATTTAATAAAAAGCTGGTAAATAATAAATGCTTGTAAGATTTATCTGTTCATGCTACTTTTTAGAAAAAACAAGTGACTTGTTGCTTATTTAGTTATTGGCTACACGTCCATATTTGTATGCATGCCAAAATTGTATGCATATAGGTAGGTACGAGTAAGTTCTTAATATAAAATCACTGGTTACTAAATTGAAAATTATAAATTAGTTAAATTTAAGGTAATTTCATATACATTTTAATCGAACTCCTTTCCTTACTGGTTAATCTACTCTAGAGTCTGTGATACAAGGATAGCTAATTCATAAACATACAAATTGCTTGTATCTAGCTACCGAGTACCAAGTCTATAAAAATGTGATAATTAATACAACAAACATTTCAAATTCAAATTCATTTATTAACATACAAGAAATTCTACCAACAGAAATCTTAGAAAGATTTAACAGCGGGTGCCAAACTAGGCACAGCCAGAAGTATCTTGGTGACCCAAACACCATACAAAGTTAATAATTTAATGCGTTCTGCTAGCGCAAGATAGGTATTGATAATGTCATAATATTTACAATTAAATTAGTAAAATTTACAAAAATGTGAGTAGGTACAAAGATGCTAATTTACAAAAAAGTAATAAACATACAAAAATAGTTAAGTTGAGTAAATGTTGGGTGTAAGTGTGTGTGAAGTTGCGTATTTTATTAGAGTATTATGGTGCTCATAGGTCCGGCCCAGTAACCATTCTTTTAGTTGTGGCCGCACCGAGGGTTCCGTTCCGATTTCTGAAAGTGTGATATTTAGAGACATCGTTTTATTTTTCCTGTAATCTTTACATAAACTTCTATCCTAAAGAATAATTTCAGATTTTTCGCTTTGCAAACTTCGGAGATAAGGGGGGGAACGGTATTTTTTTTACATTTTTCATCAAAAGTCGAAAACTATGCGGCCTAAAAAAAAGAAAAAAAATGTTTGAGAATGTGCAAACAGCGTTCTTTCATATGATACCCCACATGCCCTAGTAGCCCCACTTTGAATTTTTAAGACCCCCTTTTAGTGAATGTTGAAAAAAAAATATAAATATTTCCATTTTTTTCTTATTTGCAACATAGTTGGGTAAACGTCATCTAAAACTGTTCCAAATTTCAAGTTGATAGCATTAGTAGTTCTTGAGATATCCAGCTGTGACAGATAGACAGACAGACAGACAGACAGACAGACAGACAGACAGACTGAGTCACACTATTTTGGTACGGAACCCTAAAAAGACGAAAACATGGTCGCGAATAGGGTTTTAGTAAAAAACTTTTGGTTATTTATCCATACATGATTCGCTCTTCTCGGTACTGCATCTGTATTCCCTGTTGCACTTTTCTGATTTGACAGCATTGCAGGTGCTTAGGTATACATGTAATCTTTTAACGACTTTGTTGCCTGTGAGCCTTTGAATTCAGATAAATTAGACACATCCAAGCATTTTTTTTCCATATTATTTCAAACAAAAGAGCTTTCAATACATACCGCATCTACTTTTCAAACAGCGATGTCTCGAGTATTATTTTAATGTAAACGGAATGAAGACGAGTAGGTAGCAAACAAGGTCAAGTCTAGTTACGTCACTTACTACATAATCTACCACGACCTACGAGATCGACTCGTGCGCATCTCGGTGCATCGTTACGTCATCATTTAGGTTGATGAACTTTGTAGTAAAGGTGGTAAACATTGCGAATGGATGAATGATTTAGAATAATATTATTATTGTAATTGGTTATGAGATTTAATAACTTTTTTGAAATGGAATGGGTCTTTGCGGCTAACCACAAAGCGAGTGAACAAGGAAGCATTGAAATATATTTTTCTCAAAAACTGCGTTTTTTATTTCGTTCTATGTATATGTTTATAATGATGTTTGGATACCATGCTAAATGCTTAAATAACTAAGATATTTAACTTTAACTTAAAAAACGACATATATAAATGGGGCTCATAATACCTATGATCCTTAAAAAGCTCTTGTTCATGCTACACGATTAACGATTCAGCTCGACAAGACGAGAAAATTTTAATCCGCTCAAAACCTAAAATTACATATTAAAACATGAACCTTCTATAAAATCCACTCTCAAATACAAAGTAAGTAACCAAGCCACTTTAGTACGTATATTTCCCCCACATGTTTCCCAACACCGTCTGACGGGTTTACATGACCTTTCACCGCAAACGTCCAGTCAGCGCTCTAGATTCTCAACTAGATAAACCAATACAGAGAACTGCAGTAACCAATAGAATTGACATCACGTACGAGATGATTTTGAATGTCAAACAAAGCTCGATCATGATTTCAACAAACAATTTTCTAAATGGGTTAGAGAGCCAGAATATGTGTCTGCTTGAAACAATTTTTCAACTGAATTAACAAAACGCACAACATTTATTTTTCTGCATAAGTAATTTGAAGACATCTGTTTAAATTTCATGCAAGAAAACCAATAACATCAACTCAGCTTATCGCAGCCCACTGCTGGACATAGGCCTCTCCCAGGCTGCGCCACAACACCCTGTCCTGCGACTTCCACACCCAGGCTGTCCCAGCCACTTTCTTTAGGTCGTCGGTCGTCGGTAGTAGAACAATTTCTATGAAAACTTCATGGAAATTGTTCTACCAGAATCGCATCGCACCGTCTGCTGAGCTTTTAAGAGAATCATACGTAACTTTAAGCAACTCTAAGAATTCACCCCTTAAATCTTAAAACAAGGGTGATTACTACTGTGATGCTTGCAATTTAATCATTTTATAATACATGATGATAATTATTGTATAATATTTATATTTATTATTATTTGAAGCATTGTTCTCGTGTAAGTGATTTTGTGTTTTTTTTGACGGTAAATATCTATCAACCTAATAATTTATAGATACATTAATTGGAAAAAAAATGTGGAAGGAAAGATTGCGGCTGTACCATATCTATTCGTTTATAAGGTTCCTATGCAATAAAATTATGTACGTTTGCGAAACATAAATTGGTAGACGTTCGAGAATTCTCGAAGTGTCACAAAAAGTATCGATATCTCGATAATTATTCGTCTCGTTATGATAGCGATATAAATGCCGACGCTGGTTATGAATTTAGTTATTTAAGTGCACAAATATGTCCATTTCTAGGAATGGTATTGCTTAAGTTCCGAATCAATTTGATTCCAAGCCGGGAAACTGTCTAAAGGCTTTTATAGAATATTGGCTATAAGGTACTGAACATCTGATATTTAGTTTAATAATATTTTTAATTGGAATGATCGGTACGCAAAATACGCGCTTCTTGGACGTCTTGTGCCACCAGCTTCCAAAAAAAACACTACAAAGTTAAAAATAACTTTAATGGCGAAGGCCAATTACATTAGTTAAGACACAAACACATTCAATCTGACTAAACTTTTCCCAACTAGGTTGGGGTCGGCTTCCAGTCTAACCGAAAACAGCTGAATACCAGTATTTTACATGGAGCGACTATCTGACCTCCACACACAGCTAAGACACAAACACATTATAATAAGTAAAATAATTACGATAAACAAAATAAACTAAATATATGGCAATGCTGCCAGCATTTTGGGAACATTGCCAACTGGTAGCGGTCTGTTAGACTAGTTTTAGTTTTATTTTTACTTTTAGATTAGTTTATAGTAGTTTTAGATTAGTTTTAGTAAAATAACAAAAGTACATAATTACTCGACAGTCATATCTCTTCTCACAATACTCCAGACATAGGTACTGACAAGATCTTCCGTTCATACGCGAATAAATCACAGTCAGTCTTAGCATCCAAGAGGGCAGTGTAAATAGTTGTGTTAAATATTGTAATAATAAAGAAGTCGGTTAAAATAGGTGTTTATCCAGATTTTAAGCTTTATTTTATTGAAATCTCATAGCGATAAAATATTGACTTTCAACAAACTCCCGCAGAAGCTATTCTTTGGATACGGCCTACTTTATCTACTACAAACAACGAAAAAGCTACTGAGAATTCGAATATTTTAGGCACGAAATATCTTATCATCTTATCTAAAGCTGCCAAAAATCACAGAGATCCTTTTGGTTAGCACTTAGATACCTACAGACTATTTGGTAAAATCGCCTTTGTCTTTAAGAGACAAGCAAATTCTGAACCAAAATTCCAAACCAAGTTTCAGGTTTATATAAAGTAAAATACATATTTAAGTACCTATCAAAATATTAAGCTCTCTTTATTTTAGGATCACAAAAGGAATTTACTTTGTTGAAAGGTCTACATTTTCACCAACAGCAATATTGCTTTGTATGCTTATTTTAACATTGAGGTTACCAATCTATTTTCCAAACGTGGTAACTATAGCAAAACCCTTAGATTGACTGGGAGCTATAAACCACAATAGATACAGCCCTCGGAGTTGGTATAAAACCTTCTTCTCCATATCGTGGCGATATATTCTTAAGAGGGCACAGGGCGTGCGAGGAATTTTAAAAATAGGTATTTGAAGAAACTGTTGCCGTCGTGCTGCGCCCGAACAGTGATAAGAGAGTGCGATATGACAGCTGCAGCTCAGACTCAGAGAGCTCGATTACATTACAAAAATTTTGACGTGATCGATGTTTCGTATTCCCCTTTTTTCTCCTCGAAAACTGAACCGATTTTATTATTTTTTTCATTCAAATTTTAATAAAGAGTATGTCTAGAATCCTAACATTTTGTTTTTGTTAAAAACTTTTAGAATTTTTCTGGTAGTCCTCTAACCATGGCGGTGAAAATGGGGCATTTTTTGTAATTTTTAGAGGGTAATATTTTCTTTACTTATTAGTTCCTGAAAAAAAGGAAATGACTACAGCAGACTTTCATTTTATGAAAAAAAAGATTGCTCTAGAGGCATTATTCAGAAAAGAAAAACGGGAAATACATTTGTATGGAGAATCGTAGGCCATCTTCCCTCTTAACTGTGTCGACCCAGAAAGTTTTGCACTGTTTATGATCACGTTGGCCTATCAACAATTCGTTTGTAGCAAAACCTTATGCACATGGACATGATGATAATTCTATCTTCATATTTCAAACGTATGCATTTGTAGCAAAGCCCACCTGCCCCTCTAAGTCCAAACATACTACATCAAATCATAGAGAGTCATATCTCAAGACACGATTTGGTCCACTTAGATAATATATTACTCGAAATGCCTTTAGCTGACTCCAGTGATTTCGAAATGAGTTCTTAATCGTATGACTAAACCGCCCAGTCATAGGTAAAATTCATATACCTACAAATGTGGGGTACTGATCCACAGACAATTATTTAATTATCCTTTTATATTTCTGTTCCTTTGGAAGTGGTATATTATCATTATTGTTTCTTTCTCTGAAAGTGTCAGTCTGCCCTAGTCGCATACCATGCTAGGCCATTTACCAATGAATGAATGAATGAATGAATGAAATGTACCGAACCCAGCTTGGTTTAACCAGACTCGATTACTCGAATGAACCCAAAGAATCTCCTGTGGCCTCATGTTACATGGTGCAACAGAGACTATGGCATATCAAGGAGTAGACGGGGGACGCGATAATGATTAGGATATGGATAAGGATTATAGAGCCTACCAAGTATGCACCCTATAATATGCATTGGAATTGAGAAAAATTGTTTACTTATTTGGAACACTTACACTTTACAGTTTATAAATTTCACCATATTTTCCCCAAACTTGTTTTATAAATTGTTTATTATTTTGTTGTTCTTTGCGTCATGTTTACCGCAAATAAGCGTATTTTCTTTCTTTCTTTCTTCTACAGGAAAGCTCAGTCTCCTCTCAAAGACTCGTCTGCTGCATCGGCCATAAGTCAGACCGACATGGCCATTGGACAGAACATAGCACAGCACACAGCCAAACACTTCAGATACTCTCCAAATATATTGACAAAATAGCCAAAATTTAACCAATGTGTACTTGGAGATTCATGCAAATTAATAAGTGAATTATAGGACTTTAAATGGCAAAATACTAAATGCCGTATTTTGGTAGGCAAATTATAACATTTCTAATCGCAAATAAATGTTATCTTGATGTTGTTTTAAACGTTTGATATTTCACACAGCAGTGGTTTGCATTTTGAATTTTGATTACCTTGGAGTGCATTGCAGAATAATTCTATTTAATAGCTGTTATAATCAATCAATCAAATCAGCTCAATGCTGTCTTCTACAGGACATTTACTTGCTTATCATGATAGTAATGTGGTAGTAAATAAACTTAGGAGATACATGGTATAAACTTTTATTTCTTATTAATCAATGAGATGGAGCTACCCAGGACGTACCTATTCTTCATCTCTTTCCCAACTGACTTGAAGAACTCGGGTTATTCCACAAATCCTCTTTGACAATCCCCATCAATGGGGATTTGTGAGCTTTTTGTCCACAAATCCCCGTTGACGTTTAGGTCATAGGAATTTGTGGAATAACCCAAGAAGGAGGTGTAATAAGAGGTGGTAGTACGACCCCGCTGGACATCGATTAGGTCGTCTTAAAAACTAGAACCGTCCGTAATTATTACTTAACGACTCCCAAAAAGATGTATGTTATAATTAAAGTCATCTTAACCTTAACTTCTTATCTGGTGGATAAGTTAAATAAAGTCCCAAACTTAAGTCACATCTAAACTTAAATCTATCTTAAAGCTTTTAAAACGAAGTTATAATGACGAAAAAATCTTAAAAGCACCGCACAGCTAAATTCATTCTACACATAATTAATTTTAACTTAATTGGCACAGTAATTATACTAATTAAATCATAATGTCGCGTACATAAAGTACCATAATTGTGCCAAAAGATTCATGTATTATACATGACTTGCTTATTATGAGATAATAAATAATATATAAACCAAATATGGTATCGAGCTACGTTTTGAATGACTCAAGTAATGTACAGTTGACAAAAAAGTTTGACAGGCAAGGAGATCTTCTAAAACTAACCCAGATAAGGCTCGTCAAAGACTTTACGCCCAAAAAGAGTACACAAATATGTTTTTATTTTAGCATCCTGCATACTAATTTCTTTGACAACTGTACCTATACAAGTGCTACGCAACTTAGGCCGAAAATGGACTTCGTTTATTAAAGTATTTTGCACATTTTGAAAGTGTGTAAAAGTCCTTCTTTTGTAATGTTTCGTGGTCTAAATATGGAGGCGTTGAACCGAGGGACTGTAATGTGTATGAGCTCACGATTCTTGAGTTGAAATAGTTATTTATTAAGATTGAACCAACCAAATACAAGATTCTATTATATTTTATACACTTGAAAACGAATAAATTCTAGTTACCTAGCTAAGAATTCAAATTAGGCCTTGTGGATTTCACGTCTGGGACGGTTTCTTCCAATACTTTGACTTTTAATCGTACAGTAACTTGACAGTTGGAGCGATAACAGTTCTTGACAAAAAAAGGTAATGAGGTGAAAAAACTAACTAGCGAAACTACCTTGATGTGCTTACAGTTTTAATTGAAACACGTTACGGTTATACGATAATATAAACGACTAGCTGACCCGACAGACGTTGTCCTGTCCCAATTGCCATAGAAAATTCACTTTCAGTTTTCCCGAATTTTCCTATTTTTGCGGCAACTTTTCCAATTTTTCTCACCGTTTAAACCTTCCCTGGACTTCGACAAATACTTTAAAACCAAAATCAGCTAAATCGGCCCAGCCGTTCTCGAGTTTTAGCGAGACAAACGAACAGAAATTGATTTTTATATATCGCACACCTAGATCTAAACTGAGACAACTCAAAAATCGTTCATTTTGAGTTATGTTTGAAAAACAGTGATTATCGATAAAAATTATTGAATTTTAGCCCCAGTTTGTATACAATGACATTTTTTTTTAAATTATTTTTTTATTATCTAGAATCAAATTAAATTGTATAATTTCCTTAACAAAAAATGCAGATATTGCAGACGTTTTTATCGTCTCCTGAAAAATGACCTTTTTTGAGTTGTCTCAGTTTAGATATAAGTGTGCGATACATAGATAATTTAATGACGGTGATAAAGTATGTTAACATTATTTTGCTTCGAACTGTCAAGTTACCGAATACGATTAAAAGCCCAAGTTTAGCAACCGTACGTAGGAACTAAAGCTATTAGCGTACGATATTTCTGTCTAGGAAAGTCAATGATGTTTAATAGGTATGGTAGCTATCACAAACATCTGATTCACTCTTTAACAGCAATTAGTTTTTTTTATTTTTATTAGTAAATATAGGAATTGTAGAAACGATATCTACAATTTCTTTACAAGCAGATATTCAAATTGATTCCTAACCTTGACATCGTCCATGATTTCAACTTATTCCTATTTATAATGACGAAATAGATTTTTTAGACTATTAGTACTAATCAACCAAACTCTAATTTATGACTAGAACGTCTTAAACCTCGACTATTAATCAATAATTTATACAATTAGGCACCAGAATTTTAATTTCACGATCTGCTTATAAATTCATCAACATGTCTTAGGCCTTTTAACTCATTTGAGTTGTGACATAAACTGCATTTAATTATGCAGCTATTATTTATTATTTTTTTATTGGTTCACCAACAATAGTTTACATAAGTTTTATGTTAAAGGTAACATGCAAAAATGTATATGCAAATGTGAAGAAGTAACACACATACAAACACACCCCCACACATACACAGAAACACACACAACACACTCACAAGCTTTCGCCTTTATAATATTAGTGTGTTATAGATGGATTATAGCAGTGGTGACCCAGTGGTATTGCCCCCGATTTATGAGTTGTAGGTCGTGGGTCAGTCAGGCGCTTTATTTTGTGTAAATAATTTCATTACCACTGCTCTCAAAACAGGAAAAACATCGTGAGGAAACCGGCATGTCCTAGAACAAAAATTTCAAAGACATGATTGTGATATCTACCAACCTGCACTGGGGCCGCATGGTGGATGATTACAGCCCACTCCGTCTCGAAGAGAGAAGGCCTGTGTCCCAACAGTGGGAACATTACAGGCTGATTAAAACATTACAAGAGTTTGTTACTCACAACTACCAAGTCTGTTGAGTCACGAAGTTAATTGCTGTAATTTTTCTTACTAATTGAACAGACATTTTGTAATCACTCGGCAACGGAACTAGGTATTCATACGATCAAAGGACGAACTGTTTTCATTTAACAACTTTTTTTACGCAATGTTCTTTTTATACGGCTAGACTGATTTATGTGAGAACTGCAACTACTAAATTACAGCTGTTACTTTACACTCGTTAGAATATTAATTCAAATCTCTTACACCCTTTATGAATTTTATAACAAGAATGGAATACATATTTTTTATAGAATACTAGCCTATGCCTGCGGCATTGAACGCGTGGCAGTCGGAAATTACCGTCTTCTTAATAACTGCATTCGATTCGTTTTCAATTTGCGTAAATATGACCATGTCTCTGCGCATCGGTCGCTTCTAAAGTGGTTGCCCATACGCCAGCGCAGAGAGCAAAGGGCGCTGACCACCTTGTTTTCATTTCTTGACTCTCCCTCTTCCCCTAGTTATCTAGCCCCCCACTTTCAGTACATTTGCGGCAACCACAATAAAAATTTACGTTCATCTCACAATCGTCTTCTTCTATGTCCCACTCACCGTACAGACTTCATTCACTCTTCCTTCTTCATTCAGTCTATCTCTCTGTGGAATGCGCTCCTCCCGGAAATCAGGATGGCAACCAACCGATTATCCTTTAAAGTTAAAGTTCGTGAACACATTCGCAAGAAGCTGGCAGTGTCATCACAACGGTAATGTTTCCTCATTGTTGGTATTATTTGTATTAGTATATTTATGTATATTTATTTGTGCTTATATTTATATATAATTAGGTATATATTATTATATTTATAGTTTGTAATAGGTATTATGTGTATCTTTATATTTAAATAAATATTTATTCCTTAATATTTCGAAATTGCACCTGCCACTGCTTGTCTCTGCATCACCCAAAGGTTGACTGGTAGAAAATGCCTATGGCATTAAGTCCGCCTCTGTACATTTGTGCTTGAAGTATTAAATAAATAAATAAATAAAATTATGCTACGGGAGCGTGCCACCGGGATGGAGTCTGGATTTATTTTTGGCTATAGGCTCGCCCCCTATTACAGGGGTTTTAAACATAACTGGCGAAATGTGGGTGTACTAGAGGTACACCTCTGCCTAACCCTTCGGGGAAACAAGGCGTGATGTTTTATGTTTATGTATGTACTTAAAAGGTCAGTGTGGATTTTTGAGACGGGGCAGAAAGGCGAGTACCTTAACCGTTGTAGCTATACAGGAAAACGTTATTAGGGGAATGTCCATAACTTTTTAAGTAATTGCTAACTGCATTCACAGATGTTGGAAAAAAATCCAACCTGTATTGGTTGCTTTCAATCTTTCCAAGGCACAGCTTGTGCATTCCAGTAGCCCACCAATAAAAGTTGTGATAAGCAAAGCGAGCCAAATCCTGGAAAACAAGGAACCGAACTTGATTAATTCTATTTTAAGTATAGGTAAATGCGAAAGTGAGTTTGTTTGAAAGCGTATAGCTTTTACGTTAAGACGGCTGAACGGATTTGGATGAATTTTGGCATATGGGTATACCTTGACCTGGGTTAGGGCAGGATACTTTTTATCGTTGCTACTGACAAATTTCAGATAGAAAAACCCAATAGCACTTTGCCCGATCTGGGAATCGAACCCAGGACTTCATGTTCAGTAGTAGCGCAACCACGTCCAACGAGGCAGTCATACATAGTACAAAAAAATTATATAAATACAGCCGCACGGGTCGATCCATCAGGTTAGGCTGCGCTTGCCGGGGTTGGTCCGTGGATGGGATCTTATCATACCGAGACTCCTCCGTGCCTCGGAAAGCACGTAAACCCGTTGATCTCGGCTTCGTGGATCGGTATTCGTGGATCTTTGACAGCTGTTGCGGCCGAAAGTCTGACAACGAGACTTACTAAGGAGTATTACTCAGTTATTGGGTTGTGGAGGTCAGATAGGCAGTCGCTCCATGTAAAATACTATTCATCTGCATCCGATTAGACTGGAAGCCGACACCAACATAGTTGGGAAAAGGTAGATAGATGATGATGATTACGGGATGAAGTTTCGTCATTTTGGGAACAACCATGGTATGGGAAATACCATCGGATTCATGGTTTCTTTGTTACTTCTCTTGCATATATTCCGGAAAACGTCTAGGTACTTAGTTAACCACTAACAACACCACAATTTTACTTATAGGAGGTTTAAAATAAAGGGCCCAATTATTATAATGACACTTAAAAACACCCTGTTTCCTTAGTATCTTCCTATTAAGGGAGTGAACAATCTCCAATTTTGCGGGTCCTCGTACATGAATGAAGTGCCTCGCTTTTAATGCAAATTACTCAGTTTGCCTTATCCACAGTATAAATATGAACAGTAGGGAAACTACGAACAAACGTACATAACGCTACGCACCCAAACGCGCGCATCGACGAGACCCCTAAGCCACAATAAATAGGTATACTGAGAGCACCGCGACTTTTGCTAGGGGCCTCGTGAGTGTGCCTTTTCGACCGTTTGTACGTAATTTCCTTACTGTTCATATATTTATAGTGCCTTATCGCGATCACTTTGTTATACCATTGTTTGCTTTGCTATTGTAGAAGTGGTGTTTCGGTTAAGTTTTCTACAGAATTTATGTTCATTTGCATGAATGAAGGTGTCTTTTTAAAGTGTCTCAACTGGAATAAAAGTAGTAATTATGTTTGTCCTACTATTCAGTTTTATAATAGGTAAAAACAGTTCATATTTTTCCACAACAGTAGGGATAGGTAATATTGAACTGTCACTCTGTCCTTAAATGGTCCAATTTCTTTTATTACACTTATATAGGAAATAATAATATTAGCTACCTCTGTATGTAAGAGCCTAATTGTTACTAAGAGAAAACTGAGCCAAAAAAATGGATTTTATTTTAGAGAAAAAGAAACGTACCTACCTACGTAAGGGACACAACACCCAACCCAACCACTTACACCCAATCACTTTAAAACTTGGAATTACCAAGAACGAAACAAGTGGGTTACGATATTATTAATAATCCAATTAAAGGTGTATAATAATAAATAATAATAATGGTAATACCACTCTTTTAGAGCATAATTTTCGGCTTTGATAACAACCTAAATAAAGAAGAAATTATATCTCAAAGTTGGTGCCAAAATTTATTAACATTGCTTACTTAGTTTTAGAGATAACTTCAAAAATATGTATTTTTTCCCCACTTTTGATGTTCTAATTTCTTTTGCAGGTATAGTGGTATTAGAACTTGTGTGGAGTAAGTACCGAAAATTGAAAAATAAAAACTTTTTTACAAAAAAATACATACGACTGCCAAAAACAACACTACAAAGTGAAAAATTAATTTAATTTCGGAAGTCGGTGGCAAAAGACAAAAATACATTTAACCAGCCACCGACTTCCGAAATTAAAGTTATTTTTCACTTTATGTTGTTTTTGGACGAAGTTTTTATACGAAATCAAAAGATTACGGCGACACATGGAGTCCAAATGTGACATGACGTCACTCCTTCCTAGATTTTATACGTAGTTTTGACGTAGCGAGCTTTTAAACCTTTTACATAGCGTTTATTTACTCTATTTGAATAGTTTTACCGATTGAACATTGTTATAGATGCAATGAATGTTTGATTGACTTTACTTTTAGAGCAATTAATTAACCTAGCTTGCATAATTTACTAATTTTGTGACCAAAACCAAAATGATTTATAGAACTTTGATTGTTTGTTTAAATGTGAGTATAGCAGTGGGCGGTATCAAGAATACGCAGGCAGAAGGCGTGATATTAAACTAAAATAATGTTTGCCAGACTAAGTCAATAGGCATAATATTGTACCTGTCAAATCTGAACACACCTTGTGCCATTTAAGTCCTATGTAAGACAAAACCATAGACCCAAAATTGTTGATCACACTATGTCAAGGGGTGTGGCAACCATGTCAGACCAAGTTTTGATATATCTCCATCAAGGTCTTTAATATATATCACATCATGTATTATCGTAACATCACCATGACGTGCTATTAATATTGCCCACATGAGAGATGATTTTTCTTGAATTTGGACCAAGGTGACGACTCGTTAGCTCTTGGAGTTGGTACAACCATATCGTTGTTATGTGACTATGTTCTATGCTAGAGGATTTGGTTTCCGCTCTTAGGCCATGGCGGCCGGGGTTACTCCAACCAGCCCACTTCCCTTCAGAAGTTGATTTATCCTGGTCTGATAAATCTGTGAAAGATCGGCGTGTTACGAGGGTTTCTGTTGTAACCTGGGTGACGCCTGTGCATTCAAAGAGCACGTGCGCAACGGTCCCTCAGCCTCCATGCAAGCCCTGCACAGAGGACTGTCCGTTATTCCTATTGTGTGGAAGTGTTTGTTTAGTGAGCAGTGTCCTGTGATGGTCCCCATCACCAGGCGCAGACTTTTCCTGTCCAAACGTAATAAGTGTCTGGTTAGCGAACTATATGGATGGTATAGCCTCCTTGGACTGTCTACAGCCTAGTGTCAAGGACAACCAACTCACCGCTTGTGTATTGTTGATGTTATGTGACTTCTTCGTAGGCAACTTACGAGTTGGAGACGTGGACGTGGAGTTACGATGACGCCAGCTCGATAGAGTATACAATACGATACATGACTTCGTAATATCTCTGGTAGTACAGTAGTACTCAACTAATAAGCCTTATCGATGTACCTGCGCAGAAGATGAATTTTCAAAGCGCGGGAAATGCTATTGACCAATCAGCACGCTCCACGCTTTTTCCTGTACCGCTATTGGTCGCAGCTGCCGCCATTTTAGCGCGCGCCGCTTGACAGCCGCCATACTTGCGAGTGAGATGGAACTAACAGCTGCAGGGTATTATGAACCTTATAGTAGTGATCTAAGGTTGATTGTAAGTTTTAAGCAATCTCGTTAATCTTCGGGGCCATACTTTCTTTTCTGCGCGAACGAAGATTCACGACGCGCCTTATTAGTTGAGTACTACTGTACTGATTCTATAACGTTCACAATCATCTACTTATTTTCTCTCTTATCTACTCATTATTATGCTGCCCCGGTTCTGTAGTGCACCAGGCATGTTTACTGAGGCTCGTACGGAGAAGATTATTTCGCAATCCTGTGCAAGAGAGCTGCTTCCCGGATGCAGAGTAGCTGTGGCAGTGGCAACAGCATTCTGAGGGCAATTTATGAAATTATTGATAGTCCAACACGAAGTCTCTGCGGGTCTTTGCGTGCAACGTAACGTCTTTTGCATTGGATTTGTACCATTGATATTTTTTTCTATTGTTATTTTGATCTCATGATAGTGTGATAATTAGACTAGTTATCCTACTCTAAATGTATGTCTGAATTAAATGAATATCCAACATCGACAACTTTGGTTCTCTGCCGGATCACCTCGTTCTGGATTCGATCCATATCATAGTGCATCTAGCACAAATTAACCCTATTTTAGTATTGCCCACCAAATAGACGTACCATTTGTCAAATTTAATCCATGTCATATTGCAATCACACACTAAACTAAAATAGCCGCAATGTAACACTTAAGATGTACAAAACGTACAGTTGCGTACAAACGTACTATTAAATGCATAATTTATTGCTAACAAGAACACTTGCTACAAAATATGAATAAATTAGTCTTGATTCGAGTTTTTAAATGACTAGTAGCAATATGAAATGATGATTTCGTTACGCCTTCAGTTTATCGCTTTGTTAATGTTTTTTTTTTTATTTATTTCTATGACTGTTTCGTGGTGAAGAAATAAACCTGATTGCTACAAGTGTTATCAAAACGGTGAAGGAAAACATCGTGACAAAACCGCATGTCCTAGAACTAAAAATTCGAAGACATGTGACATGTACCTACCCGCACTGGGCCCGCGTGGTGGATTACTGCCCATTCCCTCTCACCGAGAGGAGGTCCCAGCAGTGGGAACATTATAGGCTGATTATGCTACAAATGTATGGCAATTATTAGGCCTCGGACCACGGAATACAATAAGTACGTTTCGCTATGTAATTGAAATAATTGAAGTAAGCGTATCAACAAAATGGAAGGTACAAAAATTACATCATCATCAACCTATAACAGTCTATTGCTGGACCAGACCTGTTCCCTGTATCGCCATTTAACTCGAGTCTCAATCACCCTAATCCAGACAAAAATAACCAAACTAATGCGTCAATAAAAAAGTAAACTATTTCTGTGCTCACCAGTACCAAGTGTCAAGCCAAAGACCATAACAAATGACGCGTAGACATTGATTTTGTAAGTTTCGTGCTCGACTGTCCACCTAACCACATCTGTAATGAGATTATGACAAATTACTCGATTGTCTCCGACTGTACTTGAACTTCAGTAATGGAATTCAAGTACATGATTTATGGAGTGAATGTGTGGCTTCAAGTACATTTAATACGTGTTACATGCCTTCAATTTTGATGACTTTCTATTATTTGATTGCTATTGTGATCTCAAAACTGATTGATTTTGATGTTGAAAAGATTGTCCGTAATATCAATCCGCCTAGCCTTTTTTAACCGACTTTAAAAAAGGAGGAGGTTATCAATTCGGTTGTATTTTTTTTTATATGTTTGTTACCTCAGTACTCCGTCATTTATGAACCGATTCGGAAAATTCTTTTACTCAACTATGTTGGGGTCGGTTCCAAGTCTAACCCGATGCAGCTGATTACCAGTATTTTACATAGAGTGACTGCCTGTATGACCTCCACAACCCAGATACTGGGTAAAAGGATACCTCTTGGTAAGACCGGTTTTCAGACTTTCGGGCTTCTAACGACCCGTAACGACTGTCAAAGATCCACGAATGCCAGCCGGGACCAACAGCCTAACGTGCTGTCCGAGGCACGGAGGGGTCTCAGTATGTAAAGATGGTCACCCATCAACGGACCGACCGCAACAAGCGTAGCTTAACTTGATCGATCGACCCGTGCGGCTTTTATTACGTAGCCACGAGCCCCTCGAAACATTTTCCATAAAATTAGGTAATTTACTAACTTAAATGTAGTAATAATAATAAGGTAGCAAAACATGGAAATGTAGGTACTTTTTATGGAAAAGAAGACCTTAATATTATAATAATAAAAAAGAAAACCTAAAAACAAAAGAAGCACATTTATCAAAATAACGTTGCAGGACATTTTAAAAAGATTGTATTCTGTTGCTACTTCACTAATACCTCGAGGTAATGCCGCTTCTACCCATTGTAAGGTAGGTACACACAGCTACACATCAAGCTATACATTTCCAGAGTACACTGATCTCTCATTGTAAGGAACTCCTATACAATGCGAGATCAGCTTGTACTGGATTTGTATAGCTTGATCTGTAGCCGTGCGTACCTACAAAGTAAAAACGAACTAAACTAAAAACAAGCACAAACATAAAACTGAACTTGTTTTAACTTCAACATTGCGTCAGTAATTAAAATTTTATTCCTAACACTTTGTGGTATTTAGTCTAGAATAAACGTCCAACAAAATAAAGTTAAAGTCTGGAATCTTCTGGGTTCCTGGCTTTATTTAGTTGGCTCGTAAATTCTATGACATCGGTACATTAGTGAACTGTAACCCAGTGGCACTGCCTTTTTTTATTTCTAGGGAATAAAACCATTGTGTTTTCTTCACTGTACTCAAGTACCTACACAGATATAGGTAGTAATTCTCTAGTTTGAAAACCGGTTCTTCAATTTCTATAGAGTGAATAGAGTGAGCTCTTTTCTCCATAGTTACAAACGCTTTCGCCTGTTTTCTTTCTGGTTAATAAATAAGGCAATGATGTTTTACAGAAATATAGATAATAGCCACTTGTATGCCCCTATGTTTTCTTTTTTGATGATACATTATTTTAATAAGAACTAGAACCCTGAATTCAAGACCGCTGTCAACAGAGACCTGTGTACAAATTTGACAAAAAAAGAAAAACATAGGGGCATAGTATATTATATATCCTTCTTATTCAGTTTATGAAATATCTTTTAAATTGGTCCAATGTTGGAGGATGAAATAGGCGAGAGCCAAACCTCGAAATGTGACTTTTTACATAGGCTATTTAGTCGGATCTGCAGTGTTGTCCTTATCGCACGAATTTGAGGGCGCACCTATTTGTCAAAAGTCTGGCCGCCCGCATTTCCTATTATTAGGTTTATCTTGTAAATTAGGCTTGGGGGTTTGGGGGGGGTGGCGTTTGTATCGGGGTTTTACCGGTTTTTATCGGGGGTTTGTAATCGGGTTATAAGTGTCCCTGAACTGTCTTCGGACACAAGTGGGAAGACGTAACAACCTGGTAAAATGGGGCTACCTTGACGGAACGGCAGCAGGTTGTAGTTGTGGAGCTATGTCGCAAACTATGCTCCATCTCCTATCCTACTTCTTTATCCCAAAACATGCAGCGAAAATCTTTGCGCTGCCACCGATGACGCAGTGGAAGTGGTGAAGTTTTGGGGCAACATGATCTGATATGCGCAGTCGTGCCAGGGACAGAAGAAGAAGAAGAACATACATAAGTACATAAACGGGTAGTATTTAAACGCACATCAAAAATTACTAATTTTTCCCACAGAATACGTACCTACACATCAAAAATACTGTTTTCACATCAAAATTTGCACCTCTAAATAAATTAAACTTATGCCAGGTCGACGGAGCCCCGCTCTGCGGGTCTCCTATTTCTGTCTGCAGGGTTTAAAGGAACCTAACTAAACTTAACCTCGGGGTACCCAATAATATTATAATTTAAGAAAAAAAGAAAAAAAGAAAGAAAAAATGTTTATTTGCGGTAAACATGACGCAAACTACAACAGAGTAAAATAATTATTTAAAAACAAATTGGGAGAAAATATGCGTCACATCGAATTTGTGCAAGTTTTTGATATTCAATTAGTTAATTAGTAGTGCAATCATTGATTTGGTACACAGGGGCTGCATCAATTGGGTACCCCGTTGTATCAGAATTTTAATACAACTGGGGTACCCAATTGATGCAGCCCACTGTACATGTAGATTATTAGATGTATTTGATGTAAGAATATTTTTCTGGTGTGCGATTAATAATTTCCCTACATGAACTCACGCCTTCTTGCCATGGGGGTAGGCAGAAACTACAGAACGCCACCTGCTTCGTAGGAGGTATCATCAGGTAAGGATCGTTCCTTATAATTATACTCCTTTTGCCTCGTTTACGTTCATACATCAGCGCACGCCTGTACGCAGTACTATGCACTCGCAACCGGCTACGCTAGAAAAACAAGAAGTTTACCTTTGCTAAGATTTATGCTGTAGGTCTGTTACGTAGGTATTTTCTTGTTTTCCAAATGGCAGAAAATGCAGATGAAAACAAGCAAAGACTAAACTATTCATAGTTCGGAAAATTCGGGAAAGTTGAATTTATATTAGGTATGCTTAATTTTTATTTCTAAAAACTGACTTATTTATGTATAGGAAGGTAGGAAGCAACCTCTACTTAATTATTTTCAATGTGGCTTCATGCTTGGAATTTATTACACTGATCAAAACGTAATTTAAGTAGCTTCAAAATCCATTTCATTTTCTTTCACGGAACAAAACGCTCAATATAACCAAAGCAATCATACTCAAAGCCGTAACTAATTAAAAACGCAATTAATTACCTTAATTTAACTTAAAGAAATAATACAATAACCTCGTTATTAACAATAAAACTGGTCAAGTACAAGTTTAATTCGCTTAAGTACCGAATTTCTGACCTACGATACTTAAGCGTGCCTTGAGAATATCGACCTCTGTTACATAAATAAAGATCCTGTCGGAAAGATTTTTGGGCGAAGATACTGGTTTTGGAAACCCTGTGTGGCAAAATTAACAATTTATGTTTTAATTACGTCATTTTAATTGCTCTTGACACACCAAGTGCGGGAAAGCGTGATTGATATATGACAGATGTTAATAAAAGTCATTTTAATTACACAATATGATAATGATGACTACAGCTTCTGCCCATGACTTCTATGTTCTATGTTAGAGGGTATGGTTTCCGCACTTAGTCCTTTATTTGGACCATTGTGCGTGGGCCATATCGGCCGTCGGGGCTTACTCCAACCAGCCCACCTCACTCCAGAAGTCAATCAAGTCTCCCAATCTGTTCAGAACATCTGTGAAGGATCCGGGTGTACCAAGAGTTTTTATCCTAATCTGTGCGACGCCTGTGCATTCAAAGAGCACGTGCTTAACGGTTTCCTCAGCCTCCAGGCAAGCCCTGCACAGGGGACTGTCCGTTATTCCTATTGTATGGAAATGTTTATTTAATGAGCAGTGCCCTGTGATAGTCCCCGTCACTAGGCGCAGGCCATTCCTGTCCAGGCGTAGCAAACGTCTGGTTAACCTACCATCAAGAGATGGTAGGTTAACCAGATGGCTGCCCATGACTTTGTTGTAGCATAAAATTATCCTATGAAACTCAGGGTAATGAAGCTTCTTAACGTGCTTTCCGAGGCACGAAGGGGTCTTGGTATGTAAAGATGATCACCCATACCCCGGCAATCGTAGCTTAATGTGACGGATCGACCCGTGCGGCTGTTGTTACTTAGCCATGAGCTCCTCTCACCATCATAACTAGCCAATAACCATAAAAAACTTGAATTTCAAGGTCATTGTCATTTTAAAAAACCTTTTACAAACACCTACCTACAAAATTTCAGATTTCTTTCCGTAAATAAAATGGTAATAAACGAAAAGAATGCGCGTTAAGAATAAAGTTACGTCAAAGAATATTAAAGTAAGTTGACACGGGCGTGACATTCACCCGAAATACCAACATTTAAGAATATTCTTTTTTATGTACAAATTATGGATACGAAATATGATAAGTCCAAAAACATGAAACAATGAAGATAGGTAAATTAATTATTAATTCAACAACAGGGCTTTTGTGTTGAATTAAACGTGTCGTTTTGCATCGTCAAATTTCAGGGTGTGATACAGAACATCAAACCGAACAACTTTCTCCATGGGACCAAAATTCAACTGTCCCTTAAAAAACTTCAATACCTACTTGACGCAAATGTATGGGACGGCTGATTATTTTTTCGTGATTACGATGTTGGTGCTATGGAAAAAGTTGTTCGGTTTGATGGTCCACAGCCCTAAATCTAACGAGGATGCAAAAAGACACGTATAAGTAATCAATTTTTTTTTGTCTTATTTTTTATCATATCAAAGTCTAGAAGAGTAGGTACCTATAGATGTGCTATGTTAAGCTTATAACAGGTAAAAATCGAAGCACAGAATGTTTTAAAGCAAAGCTGCTCAAGCAACGCTCATAGCAACCAAAAATCTTCTTAAACCTAATTTGTAGGTACTAGGTACACGACACTGTACTTCGATTCTGTAAAATTCAAACAACAACTCGCATCTCACATCGCTATTCACTCTCACTTCGCATCACTTCTTCTCATTTGTTTTTTATTTGACACTTTGAATTTCGAACGCCAATCAAGAAACTCACAGCGGATTCAGATTCGAAGTTTAGAATGAGGTCTTACAGAATCACACGGCTGTACTACCTATGTTACTTACTGAAGACTTATATTACCTACTACCGCATCCAATAATTCCACATCTCTCCAAAAAAGTTTTGCTCGAGTTTTTAAGAAAAAAATTAAATGCCTCACTCGATTCACATTGACCCACATATTCGAAGGCCGGACAAATGTCAACAGGACCTTTGCGATGAGAATCGGAGCACCTGTAGTGGCAAATGTTATAAAACTCGATTTTACACGTCGCACATCCATACGATTGCGTAATCAATTCGATTTGATCGAGATCGATAGGCTCGATAGATTTGCAGATTTGCTATTAAGTGACTAGAATGCGATTAGTGGTTGATTTTCTAGATAGAACCGGGTTTTTTTTAGATGGGCTTATGGCTAGTAATAACAGCCGCAAGGGTCGATCGATCAGGTTACGCTACGCTTGCCGCGGTAGGTTGGTGGATGGGTGACCCCTACGTGTCTCGAAAGCACGTTAAGCCGTTGGTTCCGGCTATCATTCGAAGTGCTTTGACAGTCGTTACGAGTCGTCAGAAGCCAGAAAGTGTTACAACCACTCTCACCAAGGGGATCGTATTACCCAGTAACTGTTTTGTGGAGGTCACATAGGCAGTCGCTCCTTGTAAAATAATAATTTTCCCAACATAATTGGGAACAGGCTAGACAATTGATGAACCGGTTTTATGGTTCCGTACCTCAAAAGGAAAAAACGGAACCCTTATACGATCACTCGTGTGTCTGTCTGTCTGTCCATCTGTCACAACCAATTTTCTCCGAATTTAATGCACCGATTATGTTGAAATTTGGTACACATATGGATTTCTGTGACCCAAACACGTACGGGTATAGTAAATAAATGAATTTTGAATAGTGGGGTCACTTTTAGGGGGCAAATAAGAAAATTAAAAAAAAAGTTTTGCAAACTGTCCTGTGTGACATATCAAATGAAAGCGCTTACTATAAGGATCTCAAATATATTTTTTTATAATTTTAAAATAAATTGTTTTAAAGTTATTTAAGAAAATAGACGAAAACTGACAATCCCCCCCCCCTTATCTCCGAAACTACTGAGCCTAAAATTTTGAAAAAAATACAGGAAATAGTTCTTTACCTGTACATTACAGGAAATCCTATAAGAAGTCTGTGGTTTCAAAATAACATGGTAAATATCTCAATATTGTGAGTAGGTACAATCTTACATTTCCGGTTGGAATGTATAATGGAGAACATGTATTTCAACTACAATGTTAAGTTTTTGCTTGGGATAAATTCATCCCAACTACGGAACCCTTCATAGTGCCGTGCGTGGTCCGACACGCACTTTGCCGGTTTTTTTTTATTCGCTAGTTTCTGAGAATTCTCGTCTCCAGTGAGAAGCACCAGCACAGCCAGTAACTGACGATTCCTAAATTCTTGATAACATCAAAGAAGAATTCTATACCACTACATAGGTTACCTCATATGTATCGAAATATATGCTGATGAACTAATGGATTGTTAACTTAGGTACTAACCTTATAGTATACTAATACAGGTTTCCAGGGACATGGACGCGCAATATGTTACCACGGATTCAGTACCTACATGATTCTGCGTCTCCCTGCATTGAATTTTTCCGTCAGTTCTTAAAAAATGCACTTTTGTAGGAAACAGCTGATTCTGACAAACAACGCATCCAGAACCCGGGTCCAGAATCATAATTATGTACTGAAACCATGGTAACACGTTGTGCATCGATGTCCCTGTCACCCTGTATTTCCTTAGGACATGTCAGTAAGTACAACATGAAATCTAATCCATGAAACCTAACTCATCATGGTCATACTCCTTCCTGCATTAGAATTTATTCGAATTCAGTGCAATCATCTTTCTTTGCATGCCTATCAGCCGTCATCTCAGTTTTCCCTTCCATACCAGCCATTACATTATAATCTTTTACACCATTCCTCAAACTATGCTTTGCCTCTTTTCTGATAACCTCCTTGAGACTTCTATCTCTCAACCACTTATTAGCAACGAAAGCCAATATAATCATCATAACAATGAAAACTATCTCGATCACAATCGTATAAGTCCGTGGTCACACGGGTGTGTCCCCAAGTTTTCCCATCGTTATAAGTTACGTCTGACACCGGTCATTACGCCCTCTTCTTTCTGATATAACTTCCCTTAATGCACTGCGGTCTTATGATAATGGGTTTTAGTAACTATACTTTCAGTGTAATACAACGTGTAACGTTAAATGCGCAAAACCTCTTAAAGGGGTCATTGTACTCATCATTATGAACAACGTTCAGTACATTTTGACGAATTATGCGAACATAAATGTACTGATTTTTTTTTTCGCGATTTCAGGTTTGGTCCCATAGTAAAAGTTGTTCATAATGATGAGTACAATGACCCCTTAAGAGGTTTTGCTCATTTAACGTTACACGTTGTATACCCGTAGGTTATACGAATATAGATTACTAAAAAATATTGGACACGTATTTTTTCTTTTTTTACCTAATCAAAAGATTACAGCGATACATTGAGTTTAATTAAATGTGGCATGACGTCACTCCTTGATAGATTTTTACGTAGTTTGTTATAGTTGTGACGTAGCGAGCGGGAGTCCCCAACTTTAATGCGTTTTATCTTAGATTCTTTTTATTACATGATATACCAAAAAAACCGTAACTAATATTTTTTTATTATCTGACGGATGGACTAAACAAAATTTCTTTTTTTTTTTACCCAGGCATCATCCCTATTGACTTTTCCGGGTTTTTTTTTTTTCATTAAAATTATGTATCTTTTAATTCAGGACAGAAATATGCTATAAAACTTTATGAATCATCCATATAAGGATGCCTTGTATAAATTAGGAATGGGCTAATGCCCACATCTTTTTTACACCTTCTGAATACGGTTTATTCCAGACCCTTTTGTTAGGTTGCCTATATTTGCCAATTTTGAAGTCTTACTCACATGCATTCTTAGGTAATCGTTAGTTAATAGTTCATTATAAAGGTCTTCGGGACCAACCATTAATTTTATGAATCCAGTTGACGCTCACCCACGAGCAATAATCAATCATGTTTATCAATAATGCACAAGAAAATAGAATCATTAAACTTTTTGTTCTACCCAATACAAAATACCTGTAATCAATAATATGGCTTCTATCTTTGTATTATAGAACTCAGTTATTAATAGCCTATTGACCTGCCGCTGTGCCACCTACAAAACCACTGCTCCAAACGACCATTGATCAACACAACTTCTCACCATCAGATAAAATGTCAACTTGGGAATCCACACTCAAGTATACCGTACAGCTGCACTATCAACAAATGCTTCTTCTCCTAAAGAGAAGAAACTACTTCTCAGTGCAGATTGGCGATTTCAGACCACTTTAAGTGCAGGTTTCCTTATAATGTTTTCCATCACTACCAGCAATATCCAAATTAACTTAAGAAGTATTTTAATAGGTTTCATTGAAAAAACGCCAATATAGCTAACACAGTCCAATCTGCCCTTTGGAATACAAGGTATACCAGGTTTTAAACGGGCAACCTGGTACATACCAACTTAACCTAAAGTAAAACATGGTACAATTTACAAAGTCGACAAAGAATGAAATAGTTCTGACCTTAAAAGACCAAAGCAACTAATTGAACAGCATGTAAGAATTTCGAAGAATTATTTTTTTCTTCATTGGATTATCTTGTAGCAATCTCAATTATTATCTCCTTAGTAATGATATCATCGAGTTATTAGGTTTTGTAATATATGAATTATCATGGACTGCACTGATCGTATTGTTTCAATGTGATGAAGAAATATTTGACGTCACATAATGCTGCAATGCGTTGCGACTCCTTTTCCTGGTTCAGTAGAATCATATCTAATGTCTGTATGCAAGGTTACAGTTACTATGTCATTATTCATACATACATAAAGTCATGCTGTTTTCCTATGGGGTGGGCAGAAACAACAGACCGCCAGATGCGACAATTCTTATTAACGTCTTTTGCTTTGTCATGTTTATTATAGTCTAAAGTTATGTGATGAGTAAATCTAAAAGTGTTAATCTGAATAGCGGAATGTTTACGTGTAACATCAAGTTTTAGTTGATTAATTTACGCCAATAGTATCAACAAAATCCAACACGTACGAACAGTTCAGCTGAATCTATGACCAATGACTCAGAATTATTCAAAGCTCGTGCATGCTTTATATAAGCTGTGAATATAGAAGCAAATTGTATGCAGAGTCTAGAAATCTAGTGCCTCGTCCTCCTGTCTTAACTTATTTAACAAACAGGAAGCAAACAGGATACTACCAAGCATAATAAAGTATCTAGTAAGATATAATATTTAAAAACTCAATTTCCTTCCTAATAAATAACCTTAGAAGAAAAGTTAATAAAAACTGTAGACAAAGCAGAATCAATACATATAATGGGAAAAGTTCTGTCTCACTCACTGACTCACCAACGTCCAGGCTGAAGCCTTAAGAGAGGACCTACAGAGAAAAAAAATGTATATGGCTCTCATCTATCTATACCACACTAATATTATAACTAGTATATCGCACACCTAGATCTAAACTGAGACAATTCAAAAAAGGCCATTTTTCAGGAGACGATGAAAACGTAGGTATATCTGCATTTTTTGTTAGGGAAGTTATGCAATTTAATTTGATTCTAGATAATAATTAGCTTGTAAAATGTCACTGTATACAAAGAGGGGCTAAAATTCAATATTTTTTTATCGATAATCACTATTTTTCAAACATAACTCAAAATTAACGATTTTTGAGTTGTCTCAGTTTAGACCTAGGTGCAGTGCGATATGATGTATTCAATTTTGAGGTTATCTTTTTGATGAAGACAAGGAAAATAGGGTGGACGAAGTTGCTTGCAAAGTGCAGGAGTTTTTATACAGGGTGAAATTTTAATCGTTTTAATCCTCTTAAGATACCCTCCTCCCCAACCACTTCCCCTCCCCCTCCCCTCCTACTCTCTCCTCTTGATCGCGAAAATAAAAATCAGCTGCTCCCTACATTTTGACGAGTTTGATGTAGATAAATGTACTGAACAGCTGATTTTTTTTGCGATTTCAGGTTTGGTCCCATAGTAAAAGTTGTTCATAATGATGAGTACAATGACCCCTTAAGAGGATTAAAACGATTAAAATTTCACCCTGTATAGTTGAAGTTTGTTCATAATTACTCCTTACACTACTTCACCTCCAAAAAAGGTCATTACAATTTCATTGGACACAGAACATGTATCCAAGGAGTCTTTATTGCCCATTCTTGAAGAAAACGTTGGTCAATTAGAAGCACGAGGACCGTTATCAACCACAAAAATTACCCCTGGCTTGCCTCCAGCACATCTGAGCTTGAAAGGCCAATTACTGTGGTTAAATGTCACCTACTCCACGATATTGGCAGAGGAACTACACAGGTTAGGCTCGGAGCCAACCCTCCGTGATTATTAGTTGGTCTAATGATAATTATAGGAAAGGATTGTTTTAATGTAGGACAGGAGTGCGAAGAAAAAAATGAAGAAAATAACAACATGTACAGTACGACACAACTGAGCCTGTCCACATGTCCACGTCACGACGTCGTCAACGTGGAACGGTGCGGTGTCGCGACACGGTGCGTTGACATATCGTGCAAATTTAAGTCACCGTATCGTAAAAATGCACGTCACGAATGAAGTCTGTAAATATTTTAATAGCGATATTGGGGCACTTAGTTGGCAATTAACTAAAATATAAATAATCGACTTCAAACGTGGTTGGTTCTACGATAAGAGGTATTTTTTTTTTTCAAAAAAATATTTGAAATTATTTTTATATAGATTGAAATTTACCTGCTAAACGCGCCGTTCCACGGCGACGTTGTCGTACCGTGCACTAGCACGACGCGGCAACGCACGGTGCCGCCGCACCGCACCGTTCCACGTTGACGATGTCGTGCGTGACGTGGAGATGTGGACAGGACAAATTAATGAATGCAAATTGTCAAAATGTTACATCTAACATTTTGACAATTTGCATTCATTAATTTCAAAATTTTACGAATTATTTGGTTACTTATATGACTTTAAAAGTTATTGCGTTTGAGCAAAGATCATTTTCGCCTAAAGCAGTAATAAAGATTGTTGATTTTGAAGGTGCACTCAGTTCGGATGGTGATCGGTTTTACGAATTTTGCCGATGCTACATCTAAGTTGTGTCGTACTGTACATATAAGTCAACAGAAGGCTTTCTAACTAAATCTCAGCTCAGCGACAATCAATTTCAAAAACTTGTCAAAATTGTAGGTAAATTACCTATACTAATAATAAAGCTGAATAGTTTGTTTGTTTGAACGCGCTAATCTGTGGAACTACCAGATGGCTATGAAAAATTCTTCTTTTGCATTTGATAGCCCAATTCATGAGGATGGCTATAGGCTATTTAAAATCATGATATGTGCCGGGCAAAAAGAAAAATAGTCAGAAAGAACGCTAAGCGAAACAGTTGCGAAGTTGGACGAGTTACCACCTTTTTTTTTTTTTTTTGAGTGTGGGAAATCATCAAATAACTTCTCCCGCCCTGGGTGGAGCGGAAGGGCGTGTCAGACTTTTACTGACTAAAACCCACCCGTGTTCCTTCAGTTGCCTATGCCAGGGCCGCGGTATCTTCTTAACACTACCCGCGACCCACGAGTTACCCCCTAACCCGTAATAGCGCGGGCAGGCAATGCGATGCGACGGGGTGGGTTGGGGGTATTAGAAATTTCACGCGGATGAAATCGCGGGCAGAAGCTAGAGATATTTTTGACAGATTGTGATTGCAGATCTCTGCGACCAGTCTTTAAAACACGGGTTTTACCCCTCAGTTGTTTCAGTAAATACTAGCTCTTTATGAAAAGTTTTGTAGAAGGGAAACCACCAAAGCATTTGCTAGATTTCGCATTGGGTATGGATGCCAGTAAAATTAATGGCACAATTAAATAGCAAAAATTGGTGTTTGTTGGGTATGATGCAATGATGCGTCGACCTTCTTAGTGGAATTAATTTCCTACGATTTGGCAGCCAATATTTTTCTTTAATAGCCAATTTTGAAAAAAGCTATTCAATCAATCTGCCTAGCCTTTTCCCAACTTTGTTGGGGTCAGCTTCCAGTCTAACCGTTTGCAGCTGAATACCAGTATTTTACATGGAGCGACTACCTATCTGACCTCCACAACCCAGTTACTGGGTAAAACGATACCCCTTGGTAAGACTGGTTGTCAGACTTTCGGGCTTCTGACGACCCGTAACGACTGTCAAAGATCCACGAATAACAGCCGGGACCAACGGCTTAACGTGCTTTCCGAGGCACGGAGGAATGTCGGTGTGTAAAGATGGTCACCCATCCACTGACCAACCACGGCAAGCGTAGCTTAACCTGACGGATCGACCCGTGCGGCTGTTATTACTTAGCCACGAGCTCCTCGAAAAAAAAAGCTATTCATTATTATAAAAACCTAATGGGGAAGAAATCGCAAAGCTATGAACAGGTGGCGCTGCTAACGCTCTACTCATAACATCGCAGTGTCATGTTTATCTCTCAATGTTTTTCGGGTTTAAAATAATTGTAACATAAACTAGCGTGTGTTTTTTGTTAATACAACGAACAATGTATTCAACGAGGACAGTACTTCAGTTAAAAGCTGAACTGAAGATCCGAGGAGCTTCACTAAGAGGCCGAAAAGCGGATCTGGTAGGCAGGTATTTACAGCCTATTTTCTTGTTAACAATTGAAGAAAATAACCCAATTTTATATTAGCAACATGTCGTTCATTAATTATCGTAGTAATTACAAACTTTTACGTACTTAGGCAGCAGTTTTATAACATATTCGATGTTTCATGAGCTACGAACATAACCTAGAAATTAAATCTGAATTTTAATTAAACCTGTTACAGAATCGAATCATTTGATCGTAATTTGAACTGTGAGATATCTCAGCAGCATGAAACTGCTGATACCAATATGGATATGAACATATCATCGAATTTTCGAAAGATGTAAAATTGCGTACCTATCTTAGTCGCCCTTTCCCATATTTTTTAAATCGTAAGTCTTTTGGAAATTAATGATTTTCATTGTTATTACAACAGATTACGCGCAAAGGCAGCAATTTTTTTGTCAGATGCCATCCAAAGTTTTTTGTAAACAAGTTTTGTATGTAATTTGACAGCTAGTTTAATTTTCTGTGAGCCGAGCGTTACCAGCGACACCTTGCGGAAAAATTTGTCAGTTTTCTTCCCCATTAGAAGTTGCAAATCTATCTATCTATATTATAAATAAAAATGAATCCTTGTTTCCCTTGGTCATCGCATCACGCGTCAACGGATGGAACAATTTCGCTAATTCTTTTTTTGTTGTGTTTATTATTATCAGGAGAAGGTTTTTACGTAGAGAAAAATTGGAAAAGTTGCCGGGAAAATTGGAAAATTCGGGAAAACTGAAAGTGAATTTTCTATGGGAATTTTGAATTATTGAAATTGGAACAGGACAACGTCTGTCGGGTCAGCTAGTTAGCCAATAAAAACTACAGTATCTAATCTACCTAACGAGAGACAACGTCGCAGACTCGCAGCAGTCATCAAAGTCAGTAGTAGACAGTCATTTGTTTTGAAATTATGTACCGAGGCGGCAAAGTGATAGTAGTCTACTATTACTATTAATATAGTGACAGCATTATTATAATAAATAAGCTAACGACTTATCTACGGGCTTTGCGAAAGTGGCCTTCGCTGTCTTATTTCATTTGCAACTTATTTGTGTTGTATTTGAACTTTTTTGGAATCCTTCGCTATAGGTAAATACCAAGTAGAATTATTATCTTATAAATATCGATTAATACTGTATTATTCTAAATCTATGTGCAGTGGGCTGCATCAATTGGGTACCACAGTTGTATTATAGTTATTTATGCAACTGACGTATAACAAGGGGTATTAAGGCCCAGGTTCCAAGATTGGTTTAGCTCGGTGTGTAAGTGAAATGGCGTTATGGCTGTCTAGTTTGACGCACGAGATAGAAGATTCTCACGCGCACCGGAATTATGTCGTAAAAATGCAAATAAAATCGTATAAAATTAGAAATTAACTATTTAATAAAAAGTAATCCATCACTGGATGCAGTTTGGAATTTGACATTTCATGGTATATTTTTAATTATAATTATAATTGTTAATGAAGGGATAAACTGCTTTTAAAGATTATTAGGAGGTATGTTTAAAGATTTTTTTGGTGCATTAAAATATGTATAATTATGTTTTGGCTTCCATAACTGTATGCGAAAAAGACTTGAAAATATCATATTTTTTTTACATGTCAAAATTATTTACGGTTTATGAGATACACTGCTTTAAAAAACCACCTTTTTGATCGTTTTCAGGAAATCTGGGCCTTAAAACACGAATGTGGGTTTATCACACGAGGCGAAGCCGAGTGTGATAATAGTATCACATGAGTGTTTTAATACCTAATTATGTACAGTTGCATACAAGACTTTATCTACATCCATGTTATCAATCCTCTATAAAGGGTTCTGAAACAGTTTTTTGCAATACTAATACTCGGTTCTTTTTTAAATTACGGCGCTGTTGTAGTGAAACGCGCGTGCATTACAATGTTCTTTTTTTGAAAACGAGTTGCATTATGAAATTCAGTACAACATTAAAGCACCCGTTTGGATGCTATTATGGTTACCATGGTTACTATGACACTGGCTGTTTTAATGTTGGCAATAAGCTAACTGTTTCAGAGACTTTTATGGGGGATTTATGGCATGGGTGTAGATAAAAAATTTAATACAACTGGGGTACCCAATTGATGCAGCCCATTGGACCTGGAAAAGTGTTGAAACATAATATTAGCCCAAAAAAGAATATTCTGTTAGAAATAAAACCACATTTTAATTTATATATTAAACCTATCGATAAAGATCTCGTTGCAGCAATAGTAAGCACATGAACTATTGCTGCTGTCAAAGGACAATCTGTGAACATCATTATCAGAAGTTTCAGCCAAAGAGATTCATTGTTGGTACTTTCGTTTTTCCACACCATTAGGTACTTTTATTATTCGATGATGTGGAAGAAACAATTTGTCACTTCTAATTTCTTATATGCCACGCTTAGTTTTTGGACACTATATTTGCGGATGGGTAAAATCATTTAAGGGGGATGCGCTGTGGTAGCCCGCGAAATTATTTTTTTTTTTTGGGTTTTTTGCAATTTGCAGGTCCGTGTCAGGTTGTATCTTGATAAAAATATGATTCGCGGGCAAATCTAACTTAGATTATTTAAATACATATTTGTTACTGTCGCAAATCATATTTTGATCAAGATACAACCTGACACTGACCTGCAAATTGCAAAAACGCAAGAAAATTTATACTTCGCGGGATAACTTAGCGCATCCCCCTTTTGTGTTATTTCAGTATTGTGGTTCTTTTAACCCATGGGTGCAGATTGTTGTCATACTTGTTATTGATAACTCAAAGAAACAAGGGGGTGGTCAAAAGTGTTCTCATTACTAATAAAAATACACATGAACACATGATCTCAAGTTTGTTTGCCGTATGTGGTGATAACAACAATTTAATTTTTTTTTTAACTGTTTTTGCTATGATAGGAAAACATGACGCTGTCGTCGTATTCTGGTGATCACAATGGCCACAGTTAACAGTTTATGTTCAACAGTGGACCTTTTCAAACTGATACGAGGGTGATGATGACCTTGGCACCCATTTTTATCGCATAAAAAATCGCAATAAAGGTGATTTTAGTATATCACAGTAAAGATGTTATCTTACATAATTACATGTAGACGCAAGGTATGCTACAGGTTAATTTGAACTTAAATACTTCTCCCATGCCCTTTACAAGTAACATACTAAATGTAACCTTGGTTATATACGAACTTGTATAATATTATCACACAGTTATAATAATTCACATACATAACATTTTATAATAGGAACAGCATTTTTATATGGTTCATAAAACATTTCAGTAGTTATGTTTAGAATGCTTTAAGAGCTGAGTAAAGTACCGAGTAAGTTTATTTACTAAATAAGTACTGAAATTAAATTATAAATAAAGAGTTTTTTTTTTAAGATCTTTAAGGTTGATGAGATAAGTCACTGATAATTATTATAAGGAAAACCACAGGAGGATTATTACTGAGTCGACGAAAGCTACAAAAAACCATGAGACATATTATGCCTACATACAACTCTCGAGTTACACATAATTTAAAACAATAATGTCTTCATATATTCGGCAAAACAACTTCTCCAAAATAATCGATACAGGTATTGAAAGGAAACTGATTTGGTCAGAATTAATAAGGTCTGAAGACACTTCCGAATACGAACAATGGTTATTTAATTGCCAAGTTGATACACTACCGCAAAAAACGAATGTAGGCCGCATTTCAAGGTTAAAACGTAAAACCTTATTAATTTTACGTCTAGCCAAGTGTTGAATTACTTAAGAAAATTGCGACCAAACCTACTTGGCACTATTACACACATGTTGAATAAACTAGTCGGCTGGGAAAACGGAACTTGGCTGTAGAGGTAGCAACAAAATTGAATGTTAAAGGTTGGAATTAATAATTACTCGTACGCACATCGATTTATTTAGCCTGAAAGAATTTGATGTGATAATGTTATTGAGGATTGAATATCTAATTACCTACTCTTTGTCTGAAATTTTTTCAGGTGTAATGAGCAGGAGGCATTTTTTACGTGAGTTGTCAAAAGGTAAGGTCTATGGGTATTTTATTTATCTTTAAGTACGTAAGTAAGCACATGACTGCAATGCAACACTGCTTATAATTTCGGAAGCAGTGTTTTAGCACACTGAACGAGACACAATAGAAGTTTTATTGTTATGACGGTTATGGCCGAGCGTTACTTAACGCTTTCAAGGACACTAAACTGCGATCATAAACCGTTTTGCCAAGTGCTGTGAAATGCGGTAATAGCAAAAGTCTTTCAAGGAAGCTCATTATTTCAATCTGAAAGCAAACTGCCAGTTCAGCAGTGCCCGCTGACTGAAAATTTAAATAAACTAAAATCAAATGGGTAGGTCAAATCATTACTTTTTTATACAAAAGTATGTTTATTAAATAAAATGCTTTGCATTCATAAAATGTTTTCTGTCCAAATTGTTGATAGATGTGCATGGTACGATTCTGAACTACAACTATAATTTTACTTATGTACATTTTCTCAATAAATGTACCGAAGTAAAAATTTTCACTTCGGTACATTTATTGAGAAACTATCGAATCGTACCATGCACATCTATTAACAATTTGGTCAAAAAACAATTTAAGAATGTAAAGCATTTTACTTAATAAACATACTTTTGTGTAAAAAAGTAATGATTTGACTACCCATTAGTAACAGCGTCCTTAATCTTAGAGCATTTTTCTGCAGATCGTACATAAGTTAATCTCGGACATATGCATGCAAGGCCGTCGTTAGACTCATAATAATTAAGTAGGTATTATAAGCAAATACTACACAGTCTACACATTATATTGCTATTTAGAAATAAGCAGGTTGTTACAACAATTTAGTGCATTATTAAACGTAAAAAATGGAAAGGATTTTGTACCCATTTTCAACATTGAGTGTTTATATGAATACCAGCTTTTGATCGTGGCGTCGCCCGCGTTTATTAAAAATGTACATATCAATCTGCCTAGCCTTTTCCCAACTATGTTGGGGTCGGCTTCCAGTCTAACCGGATGCAGCTGAATAAAAAAATATACATAAAAATAAAAATGTACATATATGTACGATAAATTACTGCACGGTCATAAGTATATCAAGCTTAATACATCTAAGGTGCATTTAGAATCAAATTAGAACAAAGAAAATCTAGATTATGATACGAAACAACGAAACATTAAAACAACAGCACTTGAATGCATCATTTTGTTGAATGAATAACATACAATTGTTGAATTAATAAAATACAATTGTCCCACAAACACACACAGCACGATTTAATAATTTAAGAAAAATTCTATTTTTGATGTTTTTCCATATTTTTCCATGTTTTTTCATACTTTTCATTTGTGTTATTGTATTTTATTTTATTTTGTTGCGACTTCTTTTAAAACTGTATTTTTCTGTTTGTCTATTCCTATGTTGACATTCGTATCTAAGCCAAATAAAATGGGTCAGTGCGCTGACTCATGACAAACAGGTACACCTAGTTCAGGAGTGAGAGGCTTCAAACAAGTTTATGTAACAATTATGTCAATAAAAAATTATGAATTGTTGAATGAATAACATACAATTGGATTTTCAATTTAGTTTGCTACTAATCATATTTATGTTGTAGCAATAAGGGAGTGGAAAACATAGAAGCTGTAGATATAAAGGTGTAGTACAGACCATCAAACTGAACAACTTTCTCCATGGTACCAACATCGTAATTGCGAAAATTGTATCAACTGTCCTATAAAAAAACTTCAATACATACTCGACCCAAATATATGGGATGACTGAATTTTTTTCGCGATTACGGTGTTGGTCCCATGGAGAAAGATGTTCAATCTGATGGTCTATACCACAACCTTAAATCTGACCACACCTTTCTAATAGGGTGTATTAGAAAGGTGTGGTCAGATTTAAGGTTGTGGTATAGACCATCAGATGTGTAGTGAGTGTAGATATTGATACCAATGATAGATTGTGTTTGTGTCGAACTTTAAAAAATATAGGTAGGTACTAAATACGTAAAAATGAAATTAAAAGCACCAAATGAACTAATATTTTTCTAAACAGCTTTTTGAAAACCTAAACCAATTAATATCAAATAAATAATTACTATACAGCTCCAAAAGTTTTTATCGATATAAATCGAGATAGTGACGAAACGATATCTCGTTGTCTGATACCAGATACAAATTGCATATAAGAACACATTTATTTTATTGCACATATCTAGATTTAGAGCTTATCTGACAAGTAATTTACGACATCGAATTATTATTACTGAAGCATATTAACAATTAGAATAATTGTGCAAAGCTATTCCTCTGAACAGAAGGCCAGGTATACCTCATCGTAATACAGAGTGAAATTTTAATGGTTGTTTTCCTCTTAAAGGGTCATTGTACCCATCATTATGAACAACTTTTACTATGGGACCAAACCTGAAATCGCGAAAAAAAATCAATTGCTCCCTACATTTTGACGAGTTTGATGTTGATAAACGTACTGAGCAGCTGATATTTTTTTCGCGATTTCAGGTTTGGTCCCATAGTAAAAGTTGTTCATAATGATGAGCAAAAATGACGCTTTAAGAGGAAAACAACCATTAAAATTTCACCATGTTTAATACTAACTAGCTGTGCCCGCGACTTCGTTCGCGTGCATGTCGGAAATCAATACATAATGTGTCGCTTAGATATGGTGTAGGTATCACTCCTCCAATAAAAATGAAGAATCTTGCGATTTTGCCTGGTGGGAACCGCTACCTGGGGTTCTCTACCACAGCCCTGCAGTTACTGCGGTTTATGATAGCGGGGTTTAACACGTATTCGGACTGCTGGAAACACAACGTGCAATCTGTGCGGTTTGGACTGCGCATCAAACTGTCTTTCGTTGATACCGTGAACATCCATGTTTATGGAGGCAAAACTTTTAAAAACGATTGAAGTCCATAATTAGTTGACCACGGATAGCCAGTAATTTTCTTTGATTTCTGTACCAAATCACAGTACGTATACCTACTGTAAGTTATTGAGGAGTTCAATTGTCTGATCTTCACTATCTCTGGAGAAAACTCTTTCAAACATAAGGTGTGTGACATACGGACGGGCAGACGGACAGGACGTAATGATAAGACTTCCCTTTCTATGTACTATTTGGCCACGGAACCCTAAAAACAGAAGAATTGAAAACTTCTTTCTTTTTGAAGTCGGTTATAAAGATGCCTCAAATAATCTCGACCTCTAAGAGAGAAATCCAGGTCCAGAGACCGGAATTCCAGGACAGCATCTATTTTATGACTGAAAAAGTGTCACTCTTCTGCGGAAAATCTTGACACCGCGATTCCGTCTATACAACATCTATCGGATACAGTGGTTAACTGGAAGCTCGCTCTGCGTACAATAAATAAACTTACAAAGGTACCCAGTTTGATTTAAAAAAAAGTGTGTGTGTCAGCTCGGACGACGACTGGCGTTTACTACTTTTTTTTTGTGCCGTTCCGACTTTCTATTTTTCGGTCAAAAGGCTACATTAAGGTGTTAAGGCGCTCGTCACCACCTCTCTCACCCAACCTCTCAACCCTCCTCCTCTAACTCTCCTCTCAACCTTATCTTACCACCCCCCTCCTTCTCCCCCCTGTCACCCTCCCCTCTAATACCCCTCACCGCATCCCCTTCCCCCTTCCTCCCCCTCACACCTCCTTACTGCTTCTCCCTCCCTCTCACCGTGTCCCCCTGCCCCTACCCTCTCAAACCCTCCCCCTCACCTTCTCTGTGTATGAAAAGTTGATAGGATTATTATATCTGACATTGCATTCTTTTTCACTCAGAACACCACATCAGTTATTAGTATTAACTATCATCTTACAATTGTAAGATGATAGTTAATACCAACTATTAGTCCATTTTTAGGGTTCCATACCTCAAATGAAAAAAAAAACGGTCAAGAGCGAGTCGGACTCGCGCACCGAGGGTTCCGTTTCGATTTCTGAAAAAGTGTGCTATTTAGAGACATCGTTTTATTTTTCCTGTTTTCTTTACATAAACTTCTATCACATAGAATAATTTCAGATTTTTCTCTTTGCAAACTTCGGAGATAAGGGGGGGGACCGTAGTTTTTTTACATTTTTCATCAAAAATTGAAAACTATGCGGCTTATAAAAAAAAAATTTTTTTTTGAGAATGTGCAAACAGCGCTCTTTCATATTATACCCCACATGCCCTAGTAGCCCCACTATGATTTTTTAAGAGCCCCTTTCAGTCCCAGTTGCAATAAAAATTAAAATATTTTTATTTCTTGCTTATTTGCAAAATAGTTGGGTAAACGTCACCTAAAACTGTTCCAAATTTCAAGTTGATAGTATTAGTAGTTCTTGAGATATACAGCTGTGACAGACAGAGAGACAGACAGACAGACAGAAAGACAGATTGAGTCACACCATAAGGGTTCCTTTTATACCATTTTGGTACGGAACCCTAAAAACGGCACCCTTATAGGATCACTCGTGTGTCTGTCTGTCTGTCCGTCTGTCACAGCTAATTTGCACCGAATCTATTGGACCCATTATGTTAAAATTTGGTACACATAATTACCAATTTCTGTGACCCAAACGCGGACAGGTAGGTAAAGTAAATAAATGGATTTTGAATATGGGGGTCACTTTGGTGGGGCAAATAAGAAAATTAAAAAAAAAAAGTTTTGCAAACTGTACCGTGTGACATATCAGATTAAAGGGCTTAATTAATATGAGGGTCTCAAATATGTATAACCAATATATTTTTTTTATAATTTTAAAATTATATTAAGTATTTAAGAAAATAGATGAAAATTTACCAATATATCCCCTAATCTCCGAAACTACTGAGCATAAAGTTTTGAAAAAAAAAATACAGAAAATAGTTCTTTACTTGTAGATTACAGGAAAATCTATAAGAATAGTCTGTGGTCATAAAATAACATGGTAAATCTCTCAATATTGTGAGTACAAACTTATATTTACAGTTGGAATGTATGGGAGAATATGTTTTCCAACTACAATGTTAAGTTTGTTCTTGGGATAAATTCATCCCAACTACGGAACCCTTCATTGTGCGTGGTTCAACACACACTTGGCCGGTTTTTTATATTTGACATTCTTTTATTTATTTATTTTATTTTACAGAAAGCTTACAGACTAATAGCTAAAATTTACAATATTTCTTTTAGCGTTACTAATCAACCACCAATAGAACCAATCTGCCTAGGCTTTTCCCAACTATGTTGGGGTCGGCTTCCAGTCTAACCCGGATGCAGCTGAATACCTGTATTTTACATGGAGCGACTGCCTATCTGACCTCCACAACCCAGTTACTGGGTAATACGATACCCCTTGGTAAGACTGGTTGTCAGACTTTCGGGCTTCTGACGACCCGTAACGACTGTCAAAGATCCACGAATAACAGCCGGGACCAACGGCTTAAAGTGCTTTCCGAGGCACGGAGGAGTCTCGGTATGTAAAGATGCTCACCCATCCACTAACCAACCCCGGCAAGCGTAGCTTAACCTGCTGGATCGACCCATCAGGTTAACCACCCCTATAAAGCGATTTTTGTTTTTAGTACCATTTGGTATCAATAGATGTCGTTACGTGTATGAAGACAACGTAATGAAAAGTTCTTCTTGAACACTTTAAATTCATATATCTTTTGATAGACTGAAGCGATTGCGATGAAACAAAAACTAAGTAAAACTCTGAGTTACACACAATATTTGAGTATAAAATTTAACTACATTGGTTTTGTACTTTTGACGTGATACTTGCACAAAAATTTATGAACTCTCACAGACAAACAGACAAACAGACGAACAGACAAACAGACAAACAGACAAAAATGACAAAAATGGTAGAAATGGCATCTGTTGGTGATTCTTTAACACCCCAACTATTTTTTTAAAATATATTTGCAATGTACAGAAACGCCTCGTCTACAGATTTATTATAATTATGTATAGATAAAAGATGAAGCGAGACATCATAATTTTGACTCTGCTCCTAGAGAAGCGATTGTCCCTTGTTTAGGGTTTTGTGCCCTTCTTCGCCATGTCAATCTGCCTAGCCTTTTCCCAACTGTGTGGCGCCTGCCACGCCAACCGGATGCAGCTTTTATTTTACAGGGAGCGACTGCTTATCAGACCTCCACAGCCCAGTTACTGGGTAACACGATACCCCTAGGTAATACTGGTTTTCGTAACGACTGTCAAAGATCTATACCAAAATAATTATATTAGACACTATTATCCACTGTACGCAAGATGTAATGTTAGATATTGTTAGATAGTTTGACCTTCGATTCGATTACTGCTTACTACATGAAGTTCTCGATTTAGCTATCGGTAATCTCAACTGATTATAATTTCTATTATTATGTGAGTAATTTTTGCGTGAGGCCTGCTTTCATTGACTGCGAAAGGTTATTGGTTGATTATTAGGGTTCCGTACCTCAAAAGGAAAAAAATGGAACCCTTCGTTGTCGGTCTGTCTGTCTGTCAGTCTGTTAAGACCCTTTTTCTCAGGAACGCATGGAGGTATCAAGCTGAAATTAATATCAAATATTTGGTTCTATAGTACCTTAGACCTCTAAAAAAATCAAGCTTCTAAGTCAACGCAATAAAAAAATACGTCCTTTTATGCGACATATTTCGATACTCGCAAGTAAATCAGAGTCTTACCTACGACTTCCCGTTGTCTTAGAATCATGAAATTTGGCAAGGAGCGAGGTCTCGCAGCACAAGTAAAGGAAAAAGTCCGAAAATTGTTAATTTGTAATTTGATCACATAGAAAAATATTTTTTGGGATTACAAACTTAAATTTGCAGTTGGAGAATATACCGTGACGTACGAGTATATCAATGTATGACAGAACATATTTTTTAACTACAATATTTGGTTTGTTTTTGGGATAAGTTCTTTTTAACTATACAGGGTGTAAGGGACAGCCCTCCGCAAACTAACAGGGTACATTCAGCTCCCCATTTTGAATCATATTCCACCGAAAATTTTCTCCGGAAAATTTTCATTTTTTCAAATTTTTTTTCAGTTAAATTTTCATTATTTCAATGTAAAATTGCATTGTGTGTTCGCAGCAATCTATTTATGTAAAAAAACTGCAAAAAAAAACACCAAAAAAAAAACCAGTAATGGATGTTGAAATACTCTAACCAACGACGCGTGAAATCAGCTGTTCACTTTCTGTCTAGCTACAGAGTTCATCGAACTCACCGCATACCTATTACCTTCCCCTCCCAACCAGTAACAGACGTTCCGATTTGTGCACAAAAACACAAACAAATCAAGTTTATTGGATTCCCATAACGTTCCTAAAATAATTTCATGTACCGGTCATTTTAGTATGATATACTGAATTCACCCTATCAGTCTGCGGAGGGCTGTCCCTTACACCCTGTAGATCCCTTAATTGTGGAGTGATTATAGATCTGGGACAGATGGGACCGCTTCCAACCTTGCTAATAGCTGTAGACAACACGAATGAAATAAATACATAAAGAAATAAATATGTGCCTTTGTGTCGCGTGAGACGTCTGTTTGAAGGAGCCTTTAGTCTCTCCAGCCGCAGACCTTCTGACTAATTCCTCGGCTACTCTTTCATCCAACTCTTAACCTCTCGTTCAATAAATGCGAATTCGTAATTTCTCCTACATTGCGAAAATTATAATGAAACAGGAAAACTACTCCACTAGAACCACCATTATTATTGAACATAGCTTTAAGCACTAAATTGTTAAATAACAGCTTGTACCGTAGATAATGTACTCTAATTATCTCTACAAAGCGTTGCAGCATTTATTACCCACGTACTTGTAAAACACACATTGCCTACAAATGTTGGCTGGTCAACGCCAACGTAGATACCTATTACACTGCCGCATTAGTTACAGATTTTGATGTAATCTGGCATACAAGTGAAGCGATGGAAATCTGCAACGGTTGGTGTACATTGGCCTTGTTGGCTGCCAAAGGTATAGGGGGCCTGCAGTATACAAGTTCTTAATAATGTATTGCGAGATACATTTGAATAGTGTACTGTATCCTGTATTTGCGCTGTTCCTAATTATTTGCTTATTAAACACAAGATGAAAATAATACACCTACACTTCGAATCTATTAAATCTTCGTGTATTTATAATGGGACCATTCATGTAGAAGAATACTCGTGACTTAGGAAAATAGACAAACTCAGGAAACCAATATAGTATGTGATAATGTGACCTATTTAGAAGCATCAAAATCAATCTGCCTAGCCTTTTCCCAACTATGTTGGGGTCGGCTTCCAGTCTAACCGGATGCAGCTGAATACCAGTATTTTACATGGAGCGACTGCCTGTCTGACCTCCACAACCCAGTAACTGGGTAATACGATACCCCTTGGTAAGACTGGTTGTCAGACTTTCGGGCTTCTGACGACCCGTAACGACTGTCAAAGATCCACGAATGACAGCCGGGACCAACGGCTTAACGTGCTTTCCGAGGCACGGAGGAGTCTCGGTATGTAAAGATGGTCACCCATCCACTGACCAACCCCGGCAAGCGTAGCTTAACCTCATGGATCGACCCGTGCGGCTGTTATTACTTAGCCACGAGCTCCTCTATTTAGAAGCATGATAATCTTTGGTTTTTACTATGATAGGACAGATTTGACAAGCAAAATAAAACAAAGAAAGCAAAACATCGTATAGATAGTTAAATCCTCAAAATTCTAAACAAGGACAAATAAATTAGCAGGCAGTGTTTCATATTCTAGGTAATGTAACTTAATTAACCGACTTCCAAAAGGAGGAGGTTCTGAATTCGTCGGAACCTTTTTTTTTATTTTTTTTTTTTATTTTTTTTTATGTATGTTCCCCGATTACTCGAAAATGGCTAGACCGATTTGGATTTTTCTTTTTTTGTTCGAAAGGGTATACGTCCCAAGTGGTCCCATGATCATCAAGTCAGGATCTGATGATGGGATTCCATGGAAATCGAGGGAAACCCTCAAATTTTATGGGCACACCTATATTGATTTCGGTATTTTTTATAGTAACTCGTGCATTTGCTCTCGGAAAGTACCATTCGGTGAACTGGAACTGATGATGAAGACCACAGAGGGCCATCAGAAATACTCAATTATATCTAAGTATATAACAGGTTAGGTTGCGATTCGATTACTTTAATATGGTTTATGCTCGTCAAAATAATGGTAATGGTGACTTCACCATGAGCTCCATTTCTCCTGGTTCTTACTAGGAGAACTCCTCAACAATTAACGTCCCTGCATCGGGAAAAGCAACATTTTGTAAAACGTGATGAGCAGTTGACATTAGGTTATTGTAACTTAGATAAATTACAAACTGAACCACTAAAAAGTGAAAAATAAAAACTTTTTTACAAAAACAAAACCGACTTCCAAAAAAACACTACAAAGTGAAAAATAACTTTAATTTCGGAAGTCGGTGGCAAAAAACTAAAATACAGATCCAAAGACACCGACTTCCGAAATTAAAGTTATTTTTCACTTTGTAGTGTTTTTTTGGAAGTCGGTTTTTTTATACTAGCTATTCGCTCAGATTACATCACACATACATCATTATTACACACACACACGAATACAAACGATGGTGTAAATGTTGAAGCTAAAGCGCCACCATCAATTACACCAAGTGTCAAAACTCCACACTCTACTTTAAGCCTTATTTCAAACATGTAAGATTGAATGTAGCTCCAGAGTTGATAATGAAAGAAGGATGAAGATCGTAATCTTTTTGACACTAGACTATGACAAGTTAAAATTGTGTTGAACTAGTAGATTTGGGCTTAATTACAATATGACAAAGTTCAAAGTTTCCATCGTTTATTTTCGGAAAAACCGAAATGTAACGAATAAAATGTGACTATTGACCAATACAAATTGATTTATATTTGTGAAACCTTGATCTTAAGGGCTGATTTAGCCAAAGTCAAATGTCTTGGAATAAAATTAAATCAAAATTGACTTACCTGTACTTACTAGGTATAAAAACTTTTTGAACGTTTAGCCTAAACAACTGAAAAACGGTTTAGTATAATTTATTTTTTTCAAAATCGGAATGTTCGTATTGAGAATACCAAGGAGTGCAAATAAATATGTATAGATGAAGACTTCCGTCCGTACTAAAATATTACGATAAAGGAAAACTCATCAACCAAAAATCTCCAAAAACTGCCCAAACAAAATTACCAAAACCTCAAGCATTAGAAAATATATTAGAAAGCCTGCAAAGATGGAAACGAAGGGCGTGTCTGCCATACATAGTGGTTCGACAGGGGTTCCCACTTACCATCCAATGTTTTATTGATGCGCCACCCTAGCCTGCCATTAAATTTTCATTGCTTTATCACTCATCCACGTTATGTATGAGAACAGTAATTGCTGCATACATGATGTTTAAGCCATTGAAAAACATAAAACTTCGCAGCGTGATTTCCATCCGACGTTTTGAGTCGTGAAATTAAAATGCGGTTTTTGTTATTTTTCTGTGCAAGTCGTGGCCGCATGAGTGAAATGATTTCAGCGAGAATTTTGTTAAAAAAGCTTCACAGTTGGCTTATTGTAACTTTGATAAATTCGGTCGAGAATCTAAGTCCTGGAAAAAATTTAAACGTTTTATATCATTAAGTCGTGAAAGTATTAAATATCACGAGAATATTCAATAATCATAATTATCCACATTAAATCAACCTGCGTATAATTAATCTTCCACTGCATAACCATCCATTCATCTTGTCAAATCTGTGGCTATACCTACATAATATTCCTCTTGCTAACCTATACACAAAAGAGTACTTCCATCCGAATCGTCGAAAGAGTATTCAAAACAAATCAATGAACACAATCTGTTTCGAGTATCATACAATATTGAGGTCGCACCCACGCACTAGATTCAAACGCAGGTAGGCACTCGCTAACCACTGCTAATATTTTTGACAGACCAGCTTGCAATTGCAACAAACATACGTACCGAATAAACTCTGAGAACGATTATGCAACAAATCGAGTATGTACTGATATATCGATGTTTAGACTTGCAGGCGACAGTAACAAACGAAACCGACTAGTGCCCACCCATTGGGAGTCGATTATTCATATATTTATCGATATCAGACTAACGAGCACCCATCGAATTGTTTGCGGTGTGATATGAATAAAACATATCGATTGTTCATAATTCGCCAACTGGAATACGCAAGCTCATGTAATTACAGGATCATTTTATTAACGATAACAATCGTTCATATGATAAATTGAATTGTGTGAAACCAATATGCATAAGGATACTCAATGTAAAGTTTCTGTTTCAATGAATTAATGTATTGAGATTTACTGAGATGTAAAACACGAGTACATTTCAAGAGATAAGAACAGCCAAGCACAAAAAAGAGTTATAAATAAATTACAGAAGTTCAAATCGAAAGTATACGCCTTTATATCTTGTTAATAATTTAATACTACCTACACTACCTACACTTCGCTTTGGAAACTTATAAGGTGAGTGGATAATTTACACAAATTAATTTGCAGATACAAAAACCTACAGATATCATTGCTAAAATCCTTATAAAGATTAGACTACCATAGATGCAAAAAAATATTAAGAATTAAACCCACTAGGAGTCAATCTCGATGTCAATCTCAAGCCATGTTTTACATTAAATGCAATGAAAGTATGTAGTAGTCGAGAATAATCGCTCATTCCACCTTTATGGTGACTTATTACAGTCAAAGGTTAAACTGAGTTTAAGGTCCCGAACTGGTTTCGCAGCTGTTATGTAGTGATGCATAACAGCCATTATGTTGCTCATTGAGGGTGAAATTTTTAAAGCGCTCCAAGTATAAAAGCTTAAAGCTTTTGACGAAACGGTCACACATTAACCAAAGTTTAAGAGAAGTAAACGAACAGATGATGCGAAAGGTGAGTTAAAATGGCATAAAAAGCTTGTACCAAGTAAAGCAAGCATGCAAAATATTTATGCATTACAATTCTACTAGATTTTCATAAAAGCCGTTCTGTTTTTTAGTTAATTCCTGTTTGTTTATAATCTTTCCAGGTACTATTAATGCTGTGCTCCTTCGCCCTAATCAGCGCAGGAGTCATAGGAACTAATTATGCTCCTGCCTCCTTAGTTACCTATTCTTCAACACCCGTCGTTGAAAAAACGTTCAATACACCTACAGGTTACACCAAAGTTATTCAGTCACCGCCATTATACCAATCCATACTGACAACAAAAGAAAGTAACTATGAAAGCCCAGATGGCACTCAACACACAGCTTATACCAAGTCTTTGGACACAGCCTACTCAAGCTTGAAAAAGTACGAATCAAAATCAACCAAAGATGGTGATGTTATAGCTAATACAATACCTAGTTATTACTCTACTTCTGCTCATTCTCCTATTGTCTACCACCAAGGAGCAGCGTATACTGTCACTTCTCCATTAGTTCATACGGTACATACTCCAGCTTTGACAAAGTCTGTATCTGTTCCTGTTTCTTATACCACACATTCTGTTCCTTCAACTAAAACTATTGTGTCTCCTTCTTTTACATCATACTCAACTCCTGTTTTTGACCAAACCAAATATATAACTTCAGGATTATCTTCCTATGCTTCTCACACACCTGTCATTGAGTCTCAACCTATTAAAACAACTATAACCTACTCACAGGCTCCATTAGTTTCCCATATGTCGTTCTCTGGCTTAGGAGTTAGTTATGCATGGTAATTGATTAAGATTTTTTCCTCAACATGGTATGCGCGACTGACTGCTTGATTAAGTTTAAGTTATGTTTTAAAATGTTACGTTTATGACTTATGTAAGTTAAAATTATATCTTGTAAAATAAATTATTTCTGCATCATATCTGTGACGAATTTTTTCATCGTAGTTTATATACAATTTTAACAAAGAGTTAGGTCTCTAGTGTGTCAATTATTTACACCTTGAATTGTAATTAAGTATCTGTATGTCTTAATGGTATCCTATTTGGAAAATAAACATTTGCTCTAGTATGTGGAGTTAGCAACATTTCATTCAACCAATTTCTACATTCTACACGATAATTAAGTCCTAGCCAATGTGTTAACTTTGAAACACATCATTAAGTTGTAAGTTCTAGACAGAGTCAACATTCCATCCAATTTCTTGCTGGTGTTAATGTAATCACGTCTTTTGTTTACAAATAAAAGTTCCTAAGTCTTTATTTTAGTAAGGGCGTAGTTTTAATGACACCTCTTAGTAGTTTACTGCCGTAAGATATTGAAAGTAATAATAGCTAAGTTGGTTTTGTTATCAGTAAAGTTTTTGAATCAGAAAGTTGGGCATTATTTCGTCTATATTTAGGAGCTACAATAACAACAGAATAAAAATAAACTTAGTTCGTAATGGAGGACAAAATAATGCTGTTACTATACCTACTACAGGCATGGACACTAATCAAATGTTAATGACAGAAAGGATGTTATTTTTCCTTGAGTTGTTGTACGGGATTTAAATAATAAAAGTTTTTAGTTATGGAAAACGAACGGAATTTAATTTCCCTTTATTCCTGATATTTTGTAGAAGCTTTTTGTAGATTCAACAAAATTAAACAAACGTTTTTGCAGGCAAAGGTTTTGTAGACGATGAACTTGACTAAGAGCTTATGTGAAGGTGTTTAACTCATAATAGAAGGTGGTCAGTTGGGAATAGAATCCATTTTGAAAGGTCAGCTTACAATTAATAGTACCTAAAGGGAAATAATATTTACATTGAAATTAGGCCAAGCAGGAGTACCCTATCTATGTATACGAGTATATCGCAGTAAGATGGTTCTAGCCGTGATATAGTTATATCCCTAGGGATATCTAGGGATACAGCTATGTACCATAATATAGTTAAATGAAAACGGTACAATCTTACTAAGAATATAACTATGATACGAGCATAATCTAGTAGTATAAGCATTAGGGCACTCCGACCAAATAGGTTAGGTTAGAACTGTGACCAACTACACACCTCGAAATTGGTCGCAGTGACAAAATTAGACTCCTCCGACAAATAATAGTAAAAGTCATTCATAATGATGAGTACAATAACCCCTTAAGGGGGTTTGCGTTAATTACGGGACATGTTGTAGACCTTAAAAGGACGATACTTGCCGCGAGCATTCGTTTCGCGACTTTGTTTTGATAACATTTATTTGCTCAAGTTTCTGTTAGGTACGCAGCGAAAGTTTGGTACGTGAATATAATAATACACGAAAAACAAATTCATAAGTTTTTCACGCACGAATGTTCGTTTCGCGAACGAAAGCTTGTACAACAAACTCGCGAAGCGAATGCTCGCGGTGAGTACATAAAACAAGTTTCTGTAAGTAAAATAAGTATAATTATTCATATTTCCAGAAAAGAGACGGATCCCATTCACCAAAATTTCTATAAATTAAACCTTACAAAGCCCACTGAAAAAAGTTATTTAGATCCATATTTAGTCAATGAATACATCACGTAAAAATGTTCCAATATTTCAGCTGGAACGAAAATAGAATTCATTCATACCGTAATCCATTTTAGGCATATCCCGACATCTACGTCCTACGTATATTTGCGGAAAAAATATCTATCCGCATTTCAGTTTTTTATTAGGATGACAGATATTGTCAACAAGATCTCCATGACGTCACAGATGAACAGGTCGAAATGGAAAAGAAAGATTAAGCCCCCATGAACTCCTAGCACTATGTGAGATTGATAGTTAGGAACAGCGAGGTATAAGGAAGCTAAAAGTTTGATGTACAATTTCTAAGACTGTGCTGGTTTGATTTTTATTTAGTCCACTGATGCCCAGTTTCTGAGGTTCTTAAACGGAGTTTATGCATTCGATAGTGATTATTGGTTCGATATCGTGATTTTGAAAACTTCGTTATGGAAGAATTTAGCTTAAAAGTCGAGTGGATTACTATCGAGTAGTATCGACGGTTTATCTGAGGACCTCAAAAACTGAGCATGAAGAAGGAATTCGCTTAAATAGACCATTTAGTCGAATCAATAGCTATTAATGAGTTTAAACTCCGTTTAAGAATTCCTCAGAAAGCGGGCATTAGCAAGACACGGATCAATAAAACTATATATCGATAAATTGCTAAAACTGAGCTTTCCAGCAGCATGAGCGGACACATTATAAACAGCATCTTAATTACGTAACACACTATCTATCGGAATCTGAATCATTTTGAACCTAATTGCTAATCCATTGCTTCATATGTTCGAATTTTTCTGCTCGACAACGTAAATAACGCAATGAATGTTGTTGAATTGTCAAAATGAAACTGATTCCGATTGATAGAGTGTGTTACGCCATTAGGGTGCAGTTCTGTTTACCTTTTATCCGCGCGTGAACTGTCCTAGATTAGAAAGAAAAGGTTTCCCTCTCCTTTGTTCAGCTTAGCCAAGTCATAAAAGTTAGAAAGATCTATCAGACAGAGGCTACCAAAAAAAGGTTACCTTTACTTAAATGATATTCTTCCAAATCATCATCATCTGCCTAGTTTTTCCCAACTGTTTTGGGGTCGGCTTCCAGTCTACCCGGATGCAGCTGAATACCAGTATTTTACATGGAGCGACTGCCTATCTGACCTCCACAACCCAGTTACTGGGTAAAACGATACGCCTTGGTAAGACTGCGTTGACAAACTTTCGGGCTTCTGACGACCCGTAACGACTATCAAAGATCCACGAATGACAGCCGGCCGAGGCACGGAGGGGTCTTGATATAATGGATGGTCACCCATCCACGAACCAACCACGACAAGCGTAGCTTAATCTTCGATCGATCCGTGCGGCTGTTACTATTTAGCCATGAGCCCAAATAAGATATTCTTCCAAAATAAGGAACAATAACTTTTTAAGACTCAAAAAGCCAACCCCATTAATATCACTGACATTATTATTAAAAGACATAGTTATAGTATTTTAAAATTCAAGTTTACATAAAATAAATAGAAACCATAAGCTCTGATGAAAACACCCTATTTGCGTACAGTATCCTGTTACATTACCTAACACGTGCGTTACAATCTATAAGATCAGATTACCCCACGAAAGGCGTGTCCAATCGGCGGCTGGTCACAATAGGTGAGTGGTCACAGTACCGGACTTGATAAAGACGTATTGTGAGCGGCATTTACGTTACACACTCGACTTGCAGCCCGCACGATTGACCTGTCCATGTGCGTTGCAAAACGCAGGCTAAGCACGGCACACATGGATGTTAGGGTGATGGATTGATCTAGTAAATAGTCTAGGTCTTATGAAGCAACAGATGGAGGCAATAAAGAATTTGGGCTATAGAAATTGATAGGTTGATCATTCTTTAATAGGCAGATTTAGGCGATAACATTTATGTCTAGTATAGGTTATGCAAAACCTCGAATGTCACTTCCAACTGTGACCTGTCAACAAGGACCTGTGAAAATCAGAAAGAGGAACGGGGCACTTTCCTAATTAACGCTTTGATGACACTAAACGAAACACAATAGAAGTTTTATTGTTATTACTGTCATGGCCGCCAAAAATACTAATCACAGTCTTATTAAAATCCATATTATTTGAAGTATTAAGTGAGCATGAATAATTGACTGTCCAATACAATATATATCAAAGGACCAGATATTATTATTTCCAGTTCAGTACGCCTTTTTAGTAATCTCAAGTTAAACTACAAAAACATTTTTATCGGAAGTGAGATCAATTTCTACTGTTGGTCCTCTGTTCCGTGCTATATTCACTTTTTACAATATAATGATATCAGATATTATACAAAGCTTTCAACAGTCTACAATTCAAGTAGGTAGTTAGGTACAATGCCTGCCATGCACGAAAAATGAGACTTGACGAGCGCAGTATCGCGCCTCCCGCGCTCTTTTCGCCGCCCCGATGACGTCCGGTGCCTTCCCGTCTCAGACCTCGGGGAAGCACGAAGCCCGTAGTTTCGGCTTTCGTTACGGTTTCCTATTCCGTATCACCTACGGATGGATGTGACTCAGGGCCCGAACGAAGTATGAATGACAACACGATTTAACAGTTATCCCTACTCCCCATGTGTTTTTGCCCGTCCGAAAAATTTAACTTTTTCACTTGTTTTAATGGATCGTTATGTTAGACGGGCGAACGAACGGACGGACGGACTTGGCGATTAGGACCCCTCATACCGCTAAAGATACTAGAACTCTAAATCAGAATAACCAGAATCAGAGAATTATAATTTACCAGCTTTTTGCCGCGGCTTCGCCCGCGTTTATTATACATATAAACCTTCCTCTTGAATCACTCTATCTATTAAAAAAAACCGCATCAAAATCCGTTGAGTAGTTTTAAAGATCTAAGCATACATAGGGACAGACAGACAGCGGGAAGCGACTTTGTTTTATACTATGTAGTGACTACGAAAGTCAAACTAATGTTTTGTCGAGTCTCATCTTTCGTGGCACGCATCGTACTAACATTTTTAAACTGAAAACCAGAAGTTTTGTAAACTTGTGGGTGGGAGATATTCTCCGTGCAACTGTCATGTTATGTGACGACTAAATTATCTCGGTCATGTATCTTGATTCTTGACCTTGTGAAATGAACACGATGTAGGTTTTGTTGACATTTATGTATAACAATGGTTTTGAACTCATAGCACGGTTTTGTTAAAATGTTTGGAAATTAATTTCATGCAGGATATTAAGGCCGAACTATACGCCAATGACCTTGAGTGGTTAGCTTGCGTCGTAAGTCCAGCCAGTAATAGGACTCGCCCATCAAGGAGCGCTGTCCCCAATTAGACGCATTATTAATTTATTATACATAAAACAAAAAGCATTTTTATAAAACACGTATACTAAAAGATAAATAATTAAATTACCTTTAAAATGGTGAAGGTTTCATAAAAATACGCCTGACAGTTTTTGCGTGATTCTCAGGTTTTTATCTGCATTAGATATAACATTACAAATTAAATACACTATTTAATATAAACATAATCTAAAATATTCACATATTAAATTATTAAAAAAATGCTCTGATTTAACATATATTTTTCCAAATCATTGACACTACTCGTTTAGACGTGATCTTCAGTTTAAAATCATCAAAAGTCAGATAGCGTCGCCTTAAGTTGTTCGTGCTATTTTATAAACTAAGAGCTTGCAGATGCTGTAATGTGACGGACCAGCTGATGAACCGTTCTGGAAATCGGGGTTATATATTTAAATATTGCATTTAAAAGCAAAAAAAAATCTTAGGCACCTACAGACTACTTCAGTTTCACTTCATGCGTTTATTAAACTTTTTTATGAAGATTGTATGAAATCACTCCTTTATAATCTGGCCTTTCGATCCATAATGCCTGAACGGGTATCCATACTAATATTATAAATTCGAAAGTAACTCTGTCTGTCTGTCTGTCTGTCTGTTACCTTTTCACGCCTAAACCACTGAACGGATTTCGATAAAATTTGGCAAGGCTATAGATGGTATCTTGGGGACGGACATAGGCTACTTTTTTTTCAAAAATAATCCTACAGGGGGTGATATAGGGGATGAAAGTTTGTATGGGAAACCCAGCATTTCTTAAGTTAGGGATATGCCCTATGTTTTCCACATGAACGTTCCCATGGGATATTTTCCGACATCCACGCTGGCGAAGCCGCGGGCAAAAGCTAGTTTTTTTATAAATGACATTAGCATCTACACATCAATGTTGATTTATAACGTGTGGTGGCACAAAATATGAATTGTTAATTAAGAAATATATAAGACTGCTGTGGATCCAACCAAACCAAGTGATCCGGAACTACATGAACGACTTAATTTGAATAAATGAATTTTAATGGACTTATAGATCAATGGCGACAAAACATTTGATTAATTACGTGCATGAATAAGTTTTACGGATTTTTAGTCTAGTCAACAAGTGATTTTTTGTTCAACCTTTTTCAGCAGTCTCGGAAAAATATTTACAAGGTGTCATTCGATTCGGAATAGCAAGTAGATGTTTTTTGAAAAAAAATGAAGTTTCGCTCGCAAAAAATTGCAAAAGTTAAAACGAACGAACGAACGAACTTGTAAGTAAATATACTGATTTATTTATGTTCAAGTTTGAAGCCCTTCACAATCTAGTACCTAATCAAAGTTGACACATAGAGGTTCTATGTGAGAGGATTTGGTTTCCGCACTTAGTCCTTCATGTGGACTATTGTGGCTGGGCCATGGCGGCCGTCGGGTATTATTCCAACCAGCCCACCTTCCTCCAGAAGTTGATCCAGTCTCCTGGTCTGTTAAGAGACACTTAAAGGTACAAGCACTAATAAAAACCAGTACCGAAATTGATAGACCTGAAATTAGATCATCGTCAGCGTCACCGTGGGAACAGAACACAATAAAAATTCAATATTTTTTAAACATCACGAAATCATTTTTCTCTAAACTTTTTGCCGGTCAACAGAAAAATATGACTCATTTGACACAGCCTACACTAAGAATCAGCCTATTACTGTACCACTGCAGGGCAATAGCCTAATGTGTCTAATGTGTTAATTAATAGCCTTATTAATTAACACAAGTTTTGTTTATATTCAAATATGTATTTTTAGGTTAAGGTTTTTATTAGGTTAGGATTTATCTATGGGCCTGTGTCGCCTGAAATAAATGGTTTATTTATTTATTATTAGCCTCTTCTTATACAGAGAAGACAAGTCCAATGATCACCACGCTTACTCAAGGTGGATTGGCGATTTCAGACTTATATTTATTAAAAGTCCGGGTTTCTTCACGATGTTTTCTTTCACTGTCAGTGATGTCCAAGTTAAACTTAGAATATATTAAATAAAAAAGTGACATACCTACTTGGCCGGATTTACCTCGTGCATGAGAGATGAAGCCTTAACCACTTGGCCATCTCAACATAAAACAAAATAAAACACGAAGCAAAAATAAAATAAAACTTATAAAAAAAAATCAAATAAGTTTAGCCCTTATGTGATCTAGATACATGTAAGCCAGCCTTTTGAAATACCAGTATACCCTTAGACAAAAGCACTCATAGGCTTGCATAACCTGATACTAAAGTTTCATGTATGGAACTATAATATGCACGCCACAAAGTAAGCTAGGCTGTCGTAAAATATTATCTGAATCACGAATCAACACTTTGTTATCTAGATTAAAAGAGAAATAAGGATGTCATGAAATAAAAAGGATTTGTCAAGGTCGTTGGAGGTTGCTTTCAAGATTTATGCAAAACTTAATTTAAATAAAAGGAAATTAATGCTCCTCAATTTATGTTTAAACTAAGTGTGAATATACTTGGTTAGTATACTCAGCATGTGATGCATGGCGAATAGATCCTAGTACCTAAATTATGACTCCAAATGTTTCGACTGAGACTGAGACTCCAAATGTATCGAATGTATAAGACAGTAACTTGCACCGCTTCTGATATAAATATGCAGAACCAGGTTCAGGTTCCAGGGTCAGGCACAGAAGCAAATATTCTCTTGCAATGTCTCTCTCTCTCTCTCTCTGTTCTCTTGCGTTTACAATTATCGACTCGACCCGTTACCCGACATTGACCCGTTTACAATTATTAAGGCTCATATTGGTTTTGCAGACGTCAGCTACACATATCTTGATTCTGATGCTATACTGTAGAAATTTATTTCCCAAAGAATTAGAGTCTGTACGGCAAAATAGGCTACCTAGCTTAAGAAAAAAGTATCCTATTTCTTTATTATAAAATCTATCACAACCTAGCTATTTCAAAATCTAAATAGGTACCACAATCGATCAACTGATACCTTGGTCCTAATTAAACATGACAATATTAATTTCTCTATCAAAATTGATCATGAGAATAATGAACGCTATTGTAACAGCTTATGTATCGGTATCAGCAGATCAGCAAGATAAGGTTATTATTAGCATTTCTATCACAAAGTTTATAATAGAGACAAATTAATAAGCCGTGAGATTGATTACTGTTCTAAGTGAAACTGTAACTTCGCAGGAAGTTACAAGTTGAGAACTTCATTCATTGATAAGTGTGATTTCGAAACTACTTGTTTACTATTTAACGATCAGGAACTTGGCAATTAGTTGAAACTGTGATTCATTAATGAAGCCACGGCTATAACGTCTGATGCGTAGCATAAGGACCAATGTTAGGGCACTGAATGATTGCGCAAGCGATTCCTGGGTGGAAAAGGACTCCGCAGAACGATGCCGATTCAGCATTGCCGAGGGCATAAGACGTAGTCCGAAGAAGTTCAATTATTATTACCTATCATTCTCCCCATGCTGGCGGGTCCTTGAGAATTTTGCTATGTAAAAAAATACCAATCTACGTACTAGTAAATTAGCATTTAGTCCGAATTAAGATGAAATAGGTCTTGATCTTGGCGCACCATAGAATGCTGCCAAATTCTAAGATAAACTAAAATTAATTGTAGGGAAATTGGTTTCTGAGTCTTACAAATTAAATTAAAGAACCTTATGCTCTTTACTTGATATATTTTCGTACTAAAGGTTGTACAAATCTTTTCCTGCGACTTTCATAATATCACCTTGTATCCTTTGCAACCAAAAAATCTAAAATCCTCAATAATCTCCTAATGGTGTATAGTTTCCTAAAGGTTTCGCATATGTTACATATCGGATAAGTGGCATACATTTTGGGCGGTCAGTCTGTGACAGGGTTCTAAGTATAACTTGCGATAGTAGACCACATTTGGTACTTGCGCCTGCGCTCGCGGGGGTAACGAGTCTAGTATAAAAGTGCTTGTATCTACACAGACCGTATCACTTGCCGTAGTGGATTTTATATGTCATAATGGCTGCTAAGGTACTTTGTTTTATAGTGTTCTGTGCAGTTTTTTAAATAATTTGTTACGCATTTTGCAATTATTGGATTTTTTGTAACGACTGATTAGTTTTCGCTGGTCTTTCTAGTGATATGCAAAGGATAAAATGAAACATATAAAAATGATTGTAAATAAAAGGACATAAAATTTATATTTATAAAAATGAGAAAAGCCCTTACAAACATAAAACGTTTGAACTGTTCCTATACATTTGCGAAAGAAACGTAGTTATGAGACTTTTAAAAGACATTTAATTGTGAAATATATAAACCCTGCTCTGCCCTTTTGCGGAAACCCAGTTTATAATTTTCTTCATGTTACTTATTCTATTTCGTTTTTTTTTCAGTTACTAGTCCTGTTGTGCGCGGTGGCGGCCGCCCGTGCTGGTGGGCTTTATGCCTCCGCTCCTGTGGCCTCATACGCCGCCGCTCCCGTGGCCACATACGCCGCAGCTCCCGTCTACAAGAGCTACGCGGCACCGGCCGTAGCGTACTCCGCACCCCTCACATACTCCGCCCCCGTAGTGAAGGCGGTCGCTCCGGCAGTCTCTTCCATCTCATCATACTCCACACACACCGCGCACGCGGCGCCTTTGGTGGCTAAATCCTACGCTCCGGTCGCCACTTACGCCGCAGCTCCCGTAGCCACATACGCCGCACACGCCGCTCCCGTAGCGACCTATGCAGCGCCTTCTTACGCCTCGTACGCCGCTCCCGCTGCCTACGCCGCGCCTGCTGCCTATGCTACGCACGCGGCCTACGCTGCTCCCGTCGCCACATACGCCGCTGCTCCCGTCGCGTACGCTAAGTCCTACGCTCCCGCTGTGACATACGCCCACTCCGCTCCCGCTGTGACATACGCCCACTCCGCTCCGGTCGCGGCATACGCTGCGCCTTCTTACGCCTCGTACGCCGCTGCCCCAGTATACAAGTCACTGTCTTACTCCGCGGCACCCGCCGTCTCTCATGTGGCATACAACGGCCTTTCGTCAAACTACGGCTGGTGATCACCTTATCGACTGTACAAATTAGTTGTTTATGTTTGTATATATACTTTTATACAATGAGAATAAAAATTATAAAATTAAAAAATTGTCTTTATTTTATATGTTAACTGATTCTTTAATGCAATGACCAGAGTAACCAAAAATAGTAATATTTTACACACAAATAGCTGGAAATTCTGATAATAAAGTAGGACACTACCAACTAGAAGGCAATGCAAAATAGGAAAATCTGGTAAACATTTGACAGTATTTTGTCTGGTACAAACAAATCTTGATTATTCGTATCTCAGTTTCTCAATACATAGGTGGAAGGTTAGATTTACGAGCTCCCTTCCTATCTGAGAACATTCAATTTATATCGTTATTCCATAAAAGAAACGAATTTATTGTGGGTACATATAAGTACTTTATCATGAAAATTATTTCGATTCAAAAAATCTAAGTCTAGTCCAATAATTGTTTTGTTACTGAAAAGATAATTTTAATACATTATTGCCTTAAGGGATATTTTAGAATTTAAAATCAGTACCTATCTAATACAAAACAATAATATGAAATACGAAAGCGTACCCTACTTTGACTCAACGGGAAAAGGAAAATCCGCTCCGAACTTATTAAATTACTAAAATAATTTAACAACATCATCTATTTAATCTGAAACGAAGTATTCTAGAATATTTAATTTATCTATTTATCTTATCATCATCACAGTTTAGCATAAAACAAAAATAACATTGCTAACATCCTAAAGCCTAAAAACCTACAATTATTTAAAAAATCTTAGCGCTAATTGGAGTATAATAAAATTATCATTCCGTACAAAATTCCGACAAACGCTTTATAACGATCTGATGTGTTAATATCATGATAGGTATCGCTATAATCATCGTCATTGTCTTGAACAAGGTGAATTGATGTCGAAAGTATGGGAACTAGCCTTGTCTTACGTCACGCAACCTGCAAGCTTAACACGCACTACTTTGATAAGATATGTGTCACAAAATTACATGTCATTTCGTATGGAAGTGTTGACAAATTGACACATACATTTCAATAGGTTACAAACCAGTCCATGAATCCGTCTGTTACTTTTCGTCAAAACAGAGGAATAGAGGATACAATCCCGCATCAATTGCCCACCGTTAATAATATACAGAGTTTTGAGTCTAACACGCTAAGTCACGCTAGTGACGTTGGCAATATCCCCCAGGATCTGAGGTCACAATAGTATGGAAGGTTCCACAACGTCCATGACATGCGTCTTGTCACATTAGACCGTCTAAGACTCATAAATGTAACTCGGAGAAGATAATTGCGGACACTAGGACCAAAAATGTGTTATTTCGCAGAATCATTACGAAATGTTTCTCACTTGACACAGATTTGATTTTAATACCACCTGCGTGTATTTAGAGCAGTGCAATGACTTACATTACTAAGTGATTATATTAAATGGTTATTTCCCATGTTGATCTAGGCAGTGAAATAAAAACTCTGTGGTGTTTGATAGCGTAGTTGCAAAGTTCTAGAAGTAAAAGAAACGGTATACTGGCTTGATGGCATTGGGCTACTTAAGCTCAGTTCTATTTATAGAAACACCCAACACAGTTCAATTTTACGTCTTGAAAACTTATTGATGTCTGAAACCTTGACAGGTGTACTGGTAAAGGAAATAATCCGAATGATGGAGTTGTCGTGGGTTGTCTCCGAGGCCTTTATCCGGGGCAAAGGCCTTTGAATGTCTTGTACAATGAGCATGTTGCTGTAAAAAAAGCGGCGATAGGTTATGTACCTACTACCCAGTTTCTTAACTTTATGCTTATTTCACCTTTTACGGGGTCACCATAAAAGGTAAAAATAAATGGAGTACAGTAGAACCCAAGTAATAAGGCGCGTCATGAATCTTCGTTCGCACAGAAAAGAAAGTATGGCCCCGAAGATTAACGAGAATACTTAAAACTTACAATCAACCTTAGATCACTATTATAAGGTTCATAATACACTGCAGCATTTCCGTCTCACTCGCAAGTATGGCGGCTGTCAAGCGGCGCGCGCTAACATGGCGGCAGCTACCGACCAATAGCGGAACAGGAAAAAGCGTGGAGCGTGCCGATTGGTCAATAGCATTTCCCGCGCTTTGAAAACTCATCTTCTCCGCAGGTAGTACATCGATAAGCCATATTAGTTGAGTACTACTGTACTCATTACTCCATTTATTTTTAATGAAAATAGATTGAAAGTCTAGTTGTCAAATATTTCAAACCAGACATAATCACAAAGCTATCGACATAATAAGCTTTACGAATTATTATTTCTTTTATTTTACTTTTCACATATTTGTTACATTTTTAAATATCAGTATAAAAAGAATAATAAAAACATTTAAAAATATAAAAATAGTACCCCACCGGTATCGGGAACAGGGTCCAAGCTACCGGCGGTCAGGGCCCCAGAGAGAGGAACCTCCTAACAATGCGGGCCGTGTCCAGAAGCACCGCTTTCTGAATCAAGCCCTTGATCCAGCTGCCCAACGAGAGCCTCCTTAGGTGTTGGTCGAGGCTCTTGGCAATTAAGCCATTGGCTGATACGACTATCGGCACAATGACTGCTGAGTCCACATCCCACATGTCGACAACCTCGCGAGCCAAGTCAATATACTTGATTTGTTTATCTTTCTCGGCTTTCACGAGGTTCCCGTCATGCGGGACTGTTATGTCAACAATCATTGCGCGCCGCTCTGTTCGATCCACCACCACTATATCAGGCTTATTGGCAACAATAGTCCTGTCAGTGATGATGGATCGGTCCCAGTACAATGTGATATGTCCATTTTCGAGAACTGGGTCGGGCACATACCTATAGTACGGCACTTCCGATTCCACAAGGCTGTATTTCAGAGCAAGTTGCTGATGGATTATCCTGGCTACAAGGTTGTGTCTATGCAAGTACTCTTCGTTAGCTAGACGAGAACACCCGGAGATAATGTGTCGAATTGATTCTCCCGGTCGGTGGCATGCCCGACAGATGTCAACCGTTCCGTCTTTCACAATAAATCTCCGGTAATTGTTCGTCATGATAACTTCGTCCATAATTGCACAGACAAAACCTTCGGTTTCCCCAAAGAGGTCACCGGAACGCAGCCAGGCTACGGACGCTAGCAAATTTACATCGGGTCCATGTAGGGCCCGGAAAAAGCGTCCGTGGAGCTCCTTACTCTGCCATACTTCCATGCGGTCGTTAGCATCAAGCACTACAGGCTTGCGCCAGTTCTCTTTAGCCAAGGAGAGCGGGGTGAGGCCCTTGTCCACCGCGACCACATCTCGATGCATCCCCACGTCGGTTTCTAGGAAATAACGAATTATTTATTATTATGTTGATTAAATAAACAATATGAAGTAAATGACCAGTCAGTAAAGTAAATACTAATAAAAAAGACACGTCAACAACCTCATTATTGGTTCAATTCTCACATATAAATAAGTTTTATTGCACGAATAATTCGCCTGCAAACTGCGCTCGCGCAACGTTCATTCAGAAATAACAGCTTCTAGTGACATTTTTTGGATACCGTGTCGATTGGGCTACAATTTTATGATGCACAAGTACTTATTACGTTATTACTTATGACACAACTAACCGTACATGTAAATAAGGTGATAATATCATGTCTTGTAGCATGATGAGCTATGTTCATTGTAGTTAACAAGTTGTTATTTATGAAACATTTTAATGTTCGTCGCTCTTTTGCTTATATACCTAATATTTTTGTTCGTTTGAATGACATTCTGCCATATTTTCTTTTCGATTGGAAGTTGTCATGAGTAACTTCTTTATAATGAAGGTGGAAGGATCTGAATACTTCTAACAGATAGTTGTGGCCATCTTCAGCACCTTTGACCTGAGCACTTGAAGCCAACCAAGTTAGTGTGCTATCACAGGAGGAGATTGGCTGCAAGTGTTGAGGCCAATTTGGCACGTCCTGAACTACTGAGGAAACCACGTCATTTGGAGCATGGCAGAATCTAAGTAACTAGGTGCCTATTATCAATTTGATTACGGCCACCTTTCTCTCTTCTTTACTTGATCATAAAAACAACCCCCTGCCCGCAGAACTATAGTCTCCGCAAGATTCCTCTTATTTTATAACCTACGTTAGTCAAACTAGAAATTATATTTTCACAGATTTATTCAACACAAACTGGGCACATCCGCAATGAATACAGAGTTATTTAATGGTGATACAATTCATCCAGAAAAAAGCATAACTGGTAGATTGCCAAAACATATGAGTATTTTTCGGTTTATTACGTATCCCTGTGTATGTACTTTTGAACATATAGACATTTTTGCATGTGCTCCCTATAGGTTCAAAAGTCTTATACATAAGGAGCTTTCTTGAATTTTTAATTTTATATTTTTCTTTTTGTGCCATTTTTTTGAGTATCATGTATGTACCTACATTATTTTTACACACAATATACACTCACACAAACAAACACACAGACACACACACCCTCACACACACACACACCCCTACACATACATTACACATTATTATTTTAAACACAATACATAAAGTAGTTTAGTTAAAAAAAAAAATAAAAAAAAAAAAAAAATGTATTTGTAACCCTAGCGATGATTATTATTTTCACTGTTTGTATTCCTGTAGTTAATCTGTGAACAGCGTTGTGGGCTGCAATATTGTCTATATGTTTTGTGTATTTCCTTTTCTATGTTTTATATTGTAGCTGTTAGTTGTTCCTTATAAATAAAATAAAAAAATAAAATAAAAAATGTAAGAGGGCTTTATTTATTTATTTTCATAGTAAGTAAACGGTGGGGAAGTTGTTCAACCTAGATATTACAGTGATTCATCATTATGATTAGTGTATAAAGTTCTGTATTGCTTATTTTTTCCATAACGTTAATGCTTTGGTTTGTCTGTCCATATTTTCTGTTGGCTGGTTTGTTCAGTGTGCTGATGGATTCAGTGTTTACTACACTACGTGCTACAAATTAATAACGAATTCAATATTCAATTTCAGATAGCAATCAAAATGTTTTTTTTTTTATTTCAATTTACTTATATCACCTCACATGAACGATTTGAAATACGTATAGCGAATACTAGTATTCAGCTGCATACGGTTAGACTGGAAGCCGACCCCAACATAAGTAGTTGGGAAAAGACTAGGCAGATGATGATTAAGCACAATATGCAGTAGCATAACTGGCTAATTTAATTGGTTAGATACATGACCACAGCTGAATACCAGTATTTTAGATGGAGCGACTGCCTGTCTGACCTCCACAACCCAGTTACTGGGTACACGATACTCCTTGGTAAAACTGGTTGTTTGACTTTCGGCCTAATGACTACCCGTAACGACTGTCAAAGGTCGTGCTTTCCGAGACTCGGAGGGTTCTCGACATGTAATGGGTCTCCCATCTAAGGACTGACCTCGGCTAGCGTTGCTTAACCTTGAAAATCGACGCGTGGCTGTTATTATTTGACGACACGGTTGGCGCAGTGGTTGAGCGATTGACTGCTGCCCAGCATGTCGCGGGTTCGATTCCCGCACGGAACAAATATTTGTACGACCTACAAGTATTTGTTCCGAGTCTGGGTGTTTTTCTATCTATAATATGTATGTATTTACAAAAAAAATGTATATAAGTAGTTTATCAGCCATCTCGTTACCATAATACAAGCATTAGGTTGCTTAGCTTGGGACTAGATGGCGTTGTGTGAAATGTCCAAGGATATTTATTATTATTATTTATTATTATTTATTTAGCCATGCCCCTTCTATGCATGTGCTTGCCATTTATGTACCTAATCTCATATTTAGGTCTGCAGCGCTAGACGCGCGCCTGACCTCGTTCCTGCTTCGCTGATCTTGATACTGCGAGCGTCTAGAGCTGCAGACCTGCATCCTGACTTAGTTCCTGCTTTGCTGATGCTGCACATGTCTAGCGCTGCAGACCTGCATCCTGACAGACCTGCATCCTGACCTCGTTCCTGCTTTTCTGATACTGCACATGCCTAGCGCTGCAGACCTGCATCCTGACCTCGTTCCTGCTTTGCTGATACTGATACTGCACACGTCTAGCACTGCAGACCTGCATCCTGACCTCGTTCCTGCTTTGCTGATAGTGCACACGTCTAACACTGCAGACCTGCATCCTGACCTCATTCCTGCTTTGCTGATACTGCACATGCCTAGCGCTGCAGACCTGCATCTGGACCTCGTTCCTGCTTTGCTGATGCTGATACTGCACACGTCTAGCACTGCAGACCTGCATCCTGACCTCGTTCCTGCTTTGCTGATAGTGCACACGTCTAACACTGCAGACCTGCATCCTGACCTCATTCCTGCTTTGCTGATACTGCACATGTCTAGTGCTGCAGACCTGCATCTTGACCTCGTTCTTGCTTTGCTGATACTGATACTGCACACGTCTAGCACTGCAGACCTGCATCCTGACCTCGTTCCTGCTTTTCTGATACTGCACATGCCTAGCGCTGCAGACCTGCATCTGGACCTCGTTCCTGCTTTGCTGATGCTGATACTGCACACGTCTAGCACTGCAGACCTGCATCCTGACCTCGTTCCTGCTTTGCTGATAGTGCACACGTCTAACACTGCAGACCTGCATCCTGACCTCATTCCTGCTTTGCTGATACTGCACATGTCTAGCGCTGCAGACCTGCATCTGGACCTCGTTCCTGCTTTGCTGATGCTGATACTGCACACGTCTAGCACTGCAGACCTGCATCCTGACCTCGTTCCTGCTTTGCTGATAGTGCACACGTCTAACACTGCAGACCTGCATCCTGACCTCATTCCTGCTTTGCTGATACTGCACATGTCTAGCGCTGCAGACCTGCATCTGGACCTCGTTCCTGCTTTGCTGATGCTGATACTGCACACGTCTAGCACTGCAGACCTGCATCCTGACCTCGTTCCTGCTTTGCTGATAGTGCACACGTCTAACACTGCAGACCTGCATCCTGACCTCATTCCTGCTTTGCTGATACTGCACATGTCTAGTGCTGCAGACCTGCATCTTGACCTCGTTCTTGCTTTGCTGATACTGATACTGCACACGTCTAGCACTGCAGACGTGCATCCTGACCTCGTTCCTGCTTTGCTGATACTGCACATGTCTAGTGCTGCAGACCTGCATCTGGACCTCGTTCTTGCTTTGCTGATACTGATACTGCACACGTCTAGCACTGCAGACCTGCATCCTGACCTCATTCCTGCTTTGCTGATACTGCACATGTCTAGTGCTGCAGACCTGCATCTTGACCTCGTTCTTGCTTTGCTGATACTGATACTGCACACGTCTAGCACTGCAGACCTGCATCCTGACCTCGTTCCTGCTTTGCTGATACTGCACATGTCTAGTGCTGCAGACCTGCATCTGGACCTCGTTCCTGCTTTGCTGATACTGATACTGCACACGTCTAGCACTGCAGACCTGCATCCTGACCTCGTTCCTGCTTTGCTGATACTGCACATGTCTAGTGCTGCAGACCTGCATCTGGACCTCATTCTTGCTTTGCTGATACTGATACTGCACACGTCTAGCACTGCAGACCTGCATCCTGACCTCGTTCCTGCTTTGCTGATACTGCACATGTCTAGTGCTGCAGACCTGCATCTGGACCTCATTCTTGCTTTGCTGATACTGATACTGCACACGTCTAGCACTGCAGACCTGCATCCTGACCTCGTTCCTGCTTTGCTGATACTGCACATGTCTAGTGCTGCAGACCTGCATCTGGACCTCGTTCTTGCTTTGCTGATACTGATACTGCACACGTCTAGCACTGCAGACCTGCATCCTGACCTCATTCCTGCTTTGCTGATACTGCACATGTCTAGTGCTGCAGACCTGCATCTGGACCTCGTTCTTGCTTTGCTGATACTGATCCTGCACACGTCTAGCACTGCAGACCTGCATCCTGACCTCGTTCCTGCTTTGCTGATGCTGATACTGCGCGCGTCACGCGCTGCAGACCTGCACCCTGACCTCGTTCCTGCTTTGCTGATGCTGATACTGCGCGCGTCACGCGCTGCAAACCGGTTCCTATCATAATTTCTAATCTCTAAGCTAATAGTTATTCAAACAAACTGTTTCACTGTTACAAAATTTATCTTACGTCGATTAATTTAACTTTTTCGGACAGTTTTTACATTTTGCGTACGAATTGACATGGGTTTCAGTCCAAAATAGATATGGAAGATTTCTTACGTTAAACTTCATTTCTCATACCTACCACATAACCCAGAAAAAATATTATATTGCTATCTCATGAGCGGCCACGCAGTAGCTCGATCTATAGGTATATTATCTAAGGTATAAAGTGACTCGGATGTCATAGTCAAGAACAACAAGAACTTTCTACAACATACCTACTTACAAAACTACAAATTACTTAGGCCGAAACAAGAAGTGTTGTAATAATTTAGACAAGAAGTAACGAGATGGAAGTGCTGTGTCACATAAAGGCCTATCTTTTATTATGACAACACATGTTGCACGTCAGCGGACAAACTTGTTATCCTGACTTATAATGAAATCTGGTCCGTCTGTCCGGACTGTCAGTTGCAATTGGTAATTTGGTGTGCCTTTATTTCTTGGGATTGTTATTTATTTATTGTATTTATTTTATTTTATTAATTTTAGGAAAGCTTACAGCTAATATATTTCCATATATATAGTACAATGTGTAAAAGATGGCCAATTACAAGCTTCCACCAACGATTAAAGTGAGTAACATTAACAAATACGAGAAAACAGTGACGTGAGAGATAACTAAAGTCTCACGCTCAAAGAATACAATAAAAAAAAGTTAAAAACAAAAAAAAATGGTTATATATCGAAAAAACAATTATTCAAACTTTTAACTTTTTAACTTATGTTATGAAGGAAATTATTAGAAGGCAAGAGGTGAAAAAATTTGCAGGCCTTGCTTAGGCAGGGTAATACTACGTACTTTACCTTTGGTAAATTAAAATTAAAAATATGAGGAAAATCTCAAATAGATTATTATTGTTACACAGAATGTAAATTTGGATTGAAAGACTATTCATTATTTTGGAATTTAATTTTTAAAATCTTCATATGTTTTAAAGGGGAAAAAATAACCTACAAAGTACCAATGTAAAATGATACTGATAAATTAATAAGCAGCTATGTTTCCCTCGTTGGCTTCACAATTTGATCGAGTTATTAAGGATGATGACTAAAATTTTTAATTTTGTCCGTCTTGAAGATTATTAAAAATTATTGGACACGTATTTTGTCTTTTTTTACGTAAACAAAAGATTACGGCGATATATTGAGTTAAAATGTAGCATGACGTCACGCATAATATGTAGATTTATACGTGGTTGTGACGTAGCGAGCCTCTACTCATGCGTGTTATCTAAGTCATTTTTAGGGTTCCGTACCTCAAAAGGAAAACAACGGAACCCTTATAGGATCACTCGTGTGTCTGTCTGTCCGTCTGTCACAGCCAATTTGCTCCAAATCTAATGGACTGATTAAATTAAAATTTGGTACACATATGGATTTCTGTGACCCAAACACGTACAGCTAAAGTAAATATATGAATTTTGAATATGAGAGTCACTTTTAGGGGGAAAATAAGAAAATTTAAAAAAAAAGTTTTGTAAACTGTACCGAGTGACATATCAAATGAAAGGGCTTACTATGAGGGTATCAAAAATATTTTTTTTATAATTTTAAAATTTATTTTTTTAAAGTTATTTAAGAAAATAGATGAAAATTGACCATTCCCCCCCCCTTATCTCCGAAACTACTGAGCCTAAAATTTTGAAAAAAAAAATAGAAATTAGTTCTATACCTGTAGATTATAGGAAAACCTATAAGAAGTCTGTGGTCTTAAAATAACTTGGTAAATCTATATATGTAAAAAAATCAAAGTCCTGACTGAGTCACTGACTAATATACCAACGCACAGCCCAAACCAATGGACCTAGAGACTTGAAATTTTGCACATAGATACCTTATACAGTGTAAACATCCACTAAGGAAGGATTTTTGGAAATTCCATCCCTAAGGGGGTAAAACAGGGGATGAAAGTTTGTATGAAAAATCCTATCCCTTGAGTTAATAGACTTGCAACTTAGCACGAATATTCATCTAAGTAAATTATAAAGTTTATCATTTTTAGTTTTCCTAAATTACCCCCTAAGGAGGGATTGGGGGGTGTCAAAGTTTGTATGGAGAAACTTTAACACGCGGTCCGATTAACTCAAAACTCAGTTTTTATACTTGAAACCAAAAATTAAGACTAACGTGTATTAGGGTTTTCCAAAAATCTACCCCTAAGGGGTGAAAAGTTAATTTTATAGCGGAGGATTTTATTGGGGGCTTGATTAACTTTAAAATTGGTGTAAATAATGTTTGAGTCAAGTTATGGAAACATACCAGACGATTTTTGAAATTCTTTACGTGTCTGTGTTCGTCAAAACAGAGATACAGTATAAATGAAAAATCTTATTAATTTGGTTAATGAACTTGAAACTTAGCACAAATACTTGCATAAGTAAGTAATAATGTTTGTCATTATTAGTTTTTCAAAACTACGTCTCAAATGAGGTTTAGGGATGTTAAAGTTTGTATAGAAGAATTTTAAAGCGCAGTCCGATTAAAAAAATGCTACTTTGAGTCAAGCTAGGAAACTTGCCAAACGAATTTTCACCGATTTTGACGGCATATAGCTGATGTTTTAAGGAGTAACTTAGGCTATTTTTATTTTAGAAAAATAATTAGGGTTCCGCGCAAGAAAATTAAAATCCATGAAATCAGACAACCACGTACAGCCCAGTACAAACTTACTAAGCCTCCGCTGTCTATTACGGCTATAACAACAAATAATAAAAATAAAGCAAAGTTAAAAATTTAAGAGGTCGGTCCCCATACAATAAACTTTTCATTTTGAAAAAAAAATAAAAATTTTAATCTAGCCAGTGGGGTGTCATGTCATTATTTCATCACCGCTGCTCTCAAAATGGTGAAGGAAAACATCGTGAGGAAACCGGCATGTCCTAGAACCAAAAATTCGAAGACATGTGACATCTACCAACCCGCACTGGGCCCGCGTGGTAGATTACGGCCCACTCCCTCTCACCGAGAGGAGGCCTGTGTCCCAGCAGTGGGAACATTATAGGCTGATTATGTGTTATGTGGGGTGTCATCGTCTAGAACTCATTGAGTAGAGTACAAACATATTTTTATTTATCTTTCAAAATTAAGAAACAGCGGGCCGTAAAAGTTGTAAATTTTAGACCATTTTTGTACGAGCTCTAGCGCAACAATTCAACAAATTAGGAATTTGAAACTTCTTTATACCATGTAAGTACCATTAATATTGTATTTAATCAACAATACTATCAAAGTTTCGGTTTCGTGCTCCTGCTAGAATCCCTCGTGCTCCTATAACTCCTTTACACCCTCCACTCCGCAGAACTATACTTGGTGCGAACTCTGTCGTTCCTCGTCTGCAAATTGTTAAATAGCTGCAGTGATGTTATTGACGTGCATTTTGACTCCTATGCCAAGTTTCATAGAACAACTATATCAATTGTTTAATTTTGATTATAATTTAATAATATAATTTAATCTTGACTTGTTTTTGTTTGTTTTTGCTTGTTTTTTTACTTTTGTTTTAATTTTTTACTTAAATTTTTGATTTTGATTTCATTTTTGATTTTAATTTTAATTTTAATTTTGATTGTAATTTTAATATTAATACTTATTTTTTGACTTCTGATTCCGATTTTAATTAATTTTGATTTTGATATTTATTGTGACTTTAATTTCGATCTTAATTATGATTTTAATAATAATTGTGATTTTAATTTGACTTTTGATTCGGATTTTAATTAATTTTGATTTTAATTGTAGTTGTGATTTTAATATGATTTTTAATTGATTGTAATTCTGATTTTAATTAATTAGACTTTTAATTCGGATTGACCTATTAATATTAATTTTAGTTAAGTACTCAAATATTTATCTTTAATTATAATTCAGTGCTTGCAGCACATCTTATTAGTTTATGGGGCATGTGGTGCTAACCTTTAATTAATTGTTACACTAACCTTAGATATTATATAATTACTTTAAATTTTATCAGTGTAAACAATTGTTGGTTGGCCAATAAAGGAAAATAAAAATAAAAAAATACTGAAAACGTCGATTCATAAGGTATTTTGTTTAAACATGGGTCTGCAACTGCAAAAAATAACCTTGTAATTCACAGTATCATTATAAAATAAGTAAAAAGTTATCTTTAAATTGTTAAACATATAATATGGTACGGAACCCTTCGTACGCGAGTCCGACTCGCACTTGACCGGTTTTTTATTAATATGATAAAGCAAAAAGTGTCTAATATTTTTTTATCATCTGACTGACACACCAAATATAATTTCTTTTTTTCTACCCAGGCATCATCCCTATTATCTATCTATTTAGCCCGTAATTTCCCACTGCTGGGCAAAGACCGCTGTTTCCCTTTTCTACACACTTTTCTGTCCACTGACATTGCGGCCCAGTCCTTTCGGTAGGAGTCAAGTTCGTCCCTCCATCTTCTTCTTGGTCTGCCGCGATGTCGTCTAGCATTGAATGGGACCCCATCAGTGGTTATTTTAGCCCACAAGCTCATCTGACATGGGGCAGACATGTCCGGCCCAATGCCACTTAAGACTGGCTGCTGGGTTAATAAGCAATAGATAAAAGTTTCTCCTTCTTCCAGAAGTATCACACCGATATTAAGAGGATACATCGAAGCGTGGTTTAGCTCGGTGTGTAAGTGAAATGGCATTATGGCTGTCTAGTTTGACGCGCGATAAAGAAGACTCTCACGCGCACCGGAATTTAAACGTGCTTCGTTTAAATGTCGATTTATGACAAAATGCTACATAATATACTTATTTTTTTTAGTTTAATAAGTTCTTAACATATTCAAATACCTTCGATTTAAAGCAAATTTTACTGCACAATAAGGAACTGTTTACATATAATCATCTAAAATAGAAAATAGACGGTGCTATTTTGGACTTTTTTTTCTATCGATTAAATATCAAGTAATCTTGTTGCAGCAGTAGACAATACAGTCTAATAACACATAATGGAAAATAAAATGATTTATCTATATACATTTGGTTTCACAGAAATTTTAAAAACAAAAAATTATCGATATATCCCCTTAAGTGCCCACTGCGCACTATCAGATAGCACTTACTTGATTACTGTAATCAATTTAGCCAGTCAAAGCCAAATCAATCTACTCTATTAAAATTTCAGATAGAATTTACCAATCACCAATTTAATAAACGCACTCAAGTTTATACTGTTAATAATTAATATAAAACAGATCTGTCTAATTTGGTACCGCTTAAGATCATTAGTCATGTTGAAAAAAATATTAATTTATAAACGGACGTTGCCGCAGGGCAAAACAGTATACAACTCGCTAAACTTATTACAAAATACATGTACACATTGACGTATAGTGGTACCTAGTTTTTGTCGTGACTTGTTATCGAGCCAACAGCAGGCCTACGGGTCAGTAACCTTTTTGCAACTGTTGACCCCAGAATATTATTAACATTACAGTGATATAATTAGATTATGACGGCTTTATTTTCATTCTAACCGGCATATCCTAGAACCAAAAAATTCGAAGATATTATGACCAACCAACTCGCACTGGGACCGTGTGTTGGATTAATGCCTACTCCCTCTCTAGAAAGGTGTTCCTTGTGAGGAGTTACAAGCCTCCTGGCTTGTGTCCCGGCAGTTTATAAGCTGACTAGTTTTAGCCAGTGGCTTCGCCCGCGTGGATGTCAGGAAATATCCCACGGAAACGTACTACCTACCGGAAATTCCTTCGTTATTCTTTGTCTACATTATAAAGGGTACATATGTGCAAAATTTCTGCTTTCTAGGTTCAAGGGTTGGGGCTGAGCGTTGATGAGTCAGTCGATCAGTCAGGACTCAGGATTATGATTATGCTAAACTATATTTTTAGTCAGAGCTTACATATCTAAGCAAGTTCCGAGCGCTACACAAAATTTAGTTCTAGTTTTCCCCGAGTGCGACCCTGTATGACAACCAGATTCGTCAGTGTCTTGAGATAACAAATAGTGACAAGGCAGATTAATGTGGTTATTTAGCTGCCATTAACTTAACACCTTTGATCCTACAACTGTGTGGTCAAGTCCGATTTATTTGCACATAAACTTGATAAATAAATAAATTTCATGATTCTACGACTGTGGCAAAGAATTAGGTGTTCCATTTCACCTATTCTTAAGACAACTAGGACTGAATCTTCAATAATCAGATAACTTTTATCTCAAATCTGCCCAGCCTTTTCCCAACTATGTTGGGGTCGGCTTCCAGTCTAACCGGCTGCAGCTGAATACCAGTAGCTACCATAGAGCGACTGCCTATCTGTTCTGGGTAACGCCAGTAACTGGGTAATTCGATATCCCTTGGTGAGACTGGTTGTCAGAATTTCGGGCTTCTGACGAACAGTAACGACTGTCAAAGATCCATGAATGACAGCCACTAGGATTCCAATTCCAGGCAGCCAACGGCTTAACGTGCTTACTCCCAATTTATTCCAAAAAAAAAATTGTATGTGATAAAATTACAAAAGAACAATTTTTGGACTTTTCCCTTTACTTGTGCTGTGAGATCTTGCTTCTTGCCAAATTTCATGATTCTAATACAACGGGAAGTACCCTAATAAGTTTTGATTTACTTGCGAGTATCAAAATACCTATGTCACATAAATGGCCGTATGATTTTATTGCGTTGACTTAGAAGCTTGATTTTTTTAGAACTTTAAGAAACCATAGACTTACGTATTTGATATTAATTTCAACTTGATACCTCCACGCGTTTCTGAGAAAAATATCTTGAAAGACAGACAGAAGGACAACGAAGTGATCCTTGGGTTCCATTTTTTCCTTTTGAACCCTAAAAATACGAAAAAAAAACGAATAGCGTGTACAAGTAAAGCATAAATGATGTATTAATGGTATACGATTAGAATTCCACAAGCTAGTAATTAAATATTACTAGCGGACCCGACAGACATTGTCCTGTCTAAACTATCCTCGAAACCGACTGCAGCGCCACCTACCGGGTCCAATTGTGTTTTCAAACCATCCAGGAACCCATTGAAATATACTCACAAAATTTCATCTAAATCGGTCCAACCGTTTAAGAGGAGTTAGGTGACAAACACACGTAGGTACAGAAGAATTATATTAAGATGTTCTTTACAATTCAATAATTTTCTCTTTATATCAATCCAATTTTGAAGTAACCAGTTCTTAGCCCGGAACATATCATAATGCATAACACCAGATCTATGTAGATCCAAATTATCGAGAAGTATTCCGTAACATTGAAGACATCTTTAAGGCTCTTACAGACAGAGGCGATATCGCGGTCGCGACGCGATATTTCGATATTATATCCGTAGAAAAATATCGCGTCGCGACGCGATATCGCCTCTGTCTGTAAGAGCCTTTAGTGTCATCTGCATAATGCATCTAATTAAACAAAATTATTGATTCTGTCTGTCGGCTCTTTTGGTCACTTTACAAGTCGCTCATAATATATGTTTGTAAGCTATCTGTCTGTTTCAATTCCTATCGTACTAATAACTTCAGTCCTTTCACAATTATTTTATATTTTATCTATGATTTTGCATCACCACCAGAGGGGCAATTCTCGTAATTTTAAGAACGTTCGCATTCTAATCTCCAGTCGAAATCTGTCAAAAAAGCCTCTAATTTCTCTACATTTTTGACATTGATTGTCGCTGAGATGACACTGCGACTTGAATTTGAACGTTTTTTAAGTACGAGAATTGGCCCTCAGATTTCATTTTATTTTGAATATTTACACTGTAAATCACAAATCTTGCATCAAAATTTTTCTACTACGATGTAACAAGGTTTTGTCATTGGGTTCGTTGCCATAGTTACCGCTTTATTGTGGTGACTGATTTGTTTGTTATTTTCACACCTGTCCAGAATAACCTCTAAAACGAAATGCCGAAACAAATGCGCGGCAGAACAGAACCGAGGTTTTATCAGCATCAGGACCAATCAAAGAATCTCAAGTTATTCTAATAGGTCTAGATGTGATTCCTGTTTGGAAATAACAAAATTACATTTAATGTGTTTCGTTAAATATGTTTTGTTTTTTTGTGTGTTTTGTTGTGTTGTGTTGTTTGTTGTGTTTAACGTGTTGACATCAAACGGTTTGCAGCTTGATGGTGTCATCGGATATGCGTCCGACCGTCCTCGGTATTTAAATTAGTAGCTTTATTATAATTATGTTATTGAACTGTTGACCTAGGTTGAAACTGTAACGTGTAAGCTACACCTAGGTATTTTATTGTCATCACATTTCGTCATTAAGGATTTGCTATAATATTTTGAGGCTAGATTGCACCCAGTTAACCAACGAACTGGCGCAATGGGGTTGGCTCCGTAAAACTTTTGGCAGATGACGCTAGCATAGCTTTCACCTGTCATATTTGTTTACTTAATTTGTGTGTTCGGTTTTGTAATTTTTTTCATCAAAATACCAGGATGGATGATAAGATAAATACACCACTATTTTTTAATTAGTACAAAAAAAAATGGGGCTCTATCCGTACCCGTTACTGATCATATTTGTATAGTCAAAAGTAAAAAAAAACGAAATACCAAAATTGTCCACGAAAATTTGTCATAATTGATAAGTTCATGATTATGATACGATAATAGCTGTTGGAGGCGGGGCAAGTTCGAGCGAGAGCACGCGAATGCGAGAGCGAGAAAATAAATACAACTATGAATAGCCTGTACAATATTTCCATACATTGAGTGACATTTTGGGATATCAACAAACGCCAATAACTTTGCTGTTCATGAATATTATTTATTGAGACTTTACATATATAATAACAAGACCTTCTCTAATAAGCCCTTTAAGTATTTGTACTAATTAAAAAATAGTGGTGTATGTACTCAACATGGAGAATAAGCGAGCTAAAGGCTGAACTGAAAAAAATGAGGTGCTTCTTTACAAGGAAGAAAAGTAGACATTGAAAGGTATACTCTTAAAATTATACATCAAGCTATTTTATATAGGAAATAGTTTTGTTTGTAGGAAGAATTATACATTACTACAAAAAGCCGAATTAGACCACTTTTTTTTAATTACTTTTTTAACCACTTTTTTTTAATACTACAGCTATCGGAAATTGGTGTGCACCTATTCCTTTGCAATAAGGCACTTTATATTTATTAGGCATTTTGTAAAATCTTAAACAAACAAATACTTCATACAAATGAATATAATTTTGGTTAAAGCTATGCTAGCACCACTTTGACAGTAGCCAACCCCATTAGAGACGTGACGCTATGTTATACCTATTATTTAGGCCGATTATACAGGGTGTAAGTGTAAACAGTGGCAACCTTTTAAGGGGTCATTGTATTCATCATTATGAACAACTTTTACTATGGGACCAAACCGATATCGCGAAAAAAAATCAGCTGTTCAGTACATTTATGTCCGCATAGTTAGTAAAAATGTAGGGAAGAGCTGATTTTTAGGGTTCCGTGGTTCAAAATGGTAAAAAAGGAACCCTTATGGTGTGACTTAGTCTGTCTGTCTGTCTGTCACACCTGGATATCTCAAGAACTACTAATGCTATCAACTTGAAATTTGGAACAGTTTTAGATGACGTTTGCCCCACTATTTTACAAATAAGATAGAAACAAAAATACATATGTTTGTTTACAACAGAGACTGAAAGGGGTCTTAAAAATTCGAAGTAGGGTTACTAGGTCATGTGGGGTATCATTTATGAAAGAGCGCTGTTTGCACATTCTTAAACATATTTTCTTTTTTTTAGGCCATACAGTTTTCGACTTTTGATGAAAAATAAAAAAAATACCGTCCGTCCCCCCCCCCCTATCTCCGAAGTTTGCATAGACAAAAATCTGAAATTATTATATGTGATAGAAGTTTATGTACCTATAGATTACAGGAAAAATAAAACGATGTCTCTAAATAGCACAGTTTTTCAGAAATCATCAACAAAAATTACATATAAATGATGGTACGGAACCCTCGGTGCGCGAGTCCGACTCGCTCTTGACCGGTTTTTTTTCGCGATTTCAGGTTTGGTCCCATAGTAAAAATTGTTCATAATGATGAGTACAATGACCCCTTAAAAGGTTGCCACTGTTTACACTTACAACCTGTATACGATACGTGATCATATTTGATGATCGGCTCTGATTCTTCTACTTATATTATTCCTATTTTAAATAGATGTTAACTGTCAGATCTTGAATAAATAAATAAATATCCTTGGACATTTCACACAACAATAAACAATAAATAAAAAGTAAATAAATATAAAATGAATAAACAATCTAGTATTATTAAAAAAAAAGCCTTCTAGCTTATGAGAACGCCAGAGCCTACCTTTTACTTTTAATATGACACCTTATAAATCAGACTAATTCTGGGCACTCTTCCAAGACACGGCACGAGGGAATTAATTTTATACGACGTGCGATAGTGAAAATTGTAAGTACACAAAACATGCCATGGAGTCATTCCATGAAAAGTTTTCTATCAATATCACTTTATTCGAAAAAATTCGTTTCCGAAGCGTTTCGCACTTATAGCGAACGAGGGTATGGTTTACTATAGTTTTGACTATTTCAATAGGTCCTGTATTATAAAAAAATATTTCAAGACCCGTGGTAACTCAACGCAAGCAAAACGTTTAATGAATTTCTAAAAATAAAAAACAACAGTCAAAATTATTGCAACACTACAAAAAAAGACGCATCTATATCCACTTCCTGTATTATTAAACAGCAAATTAGTTCACCTTCAGTTCTTTTATCATTAAAATAATATAAAAAAATAATTTTAATTTTAAAAGAGACCTTAAACACAACATTTGGTGTACGATTATGCGCCATTTTACTAAAATTACCTAGAAACTTGACAATGGCGAGGTCGCTTTGTTTCCTGAGATTTCGTTAACTATATAAGCTGACATTTTTCGTTTGGCTAACATTCAACACATCATATTCCAACAATCTACATCAAAATGATCGCTAAGGTAAGATTAGTGATTTTCATCATTTAAAATGCATCATCTCAAGGATGTAGGAATATTATAAAAAAAGTGTTGCCTGTTGTGTCAAAAGTGAAGTGAACAGTTCTAGTGGTATCAATGGTGACTTTGTATTCCTATAGCCTCTTAGTATTTATTGGTTCAACAGCCCTGGATTTCAAACTTGCTATGTTGGTGATGATTAAGCAAGGGAGAAGCTCCAGGTAGCCCGAGAAATTCAAATTTTCTCATGTTTTTGCAAGTCAGTATTAGATTTTATGTTGATTAAAGTATGATCCGCGACCGTAACATTTACGTATTTACAAAATTTTAATCATTAGAATCAGTAATAGAACTCCTTAGTAGGTCACCTAAACCTTATATGAACTTAGAGAGTTGTATTGATGATTGTAATGATTATTTTTCATTCTATAAATGGCTGTTACTGTAAAATTATTGATGGAGAAAGAGAGAATTTTCCATCACTTCAGTATTCCCATATTACGTTCTACCATATAATATGTTATACGTCCTAAGTTACGGAGATTAGTGAAACGGTGACGTTAGCACAGTTTTGGGCGCGTGCCAGAATTTAGTTTTACTTTCAGGCATGTGGAAATAATTTAGAGCGTGAATTGACTTTTATGGTTTTCTTACGGCGAGTTATGGCCACATTCTTATGAAGATACTTCACTGTTTCGCACAGTAAATTAATATTTCAAAAATATCTTGTCGATTCTTTCCACAAGTTGTGGATTCTACACAAAAATGGTGGAGCATTCTCAAACAAAACTAGAGAAGATAGTTTTACTATTTCTATTACTGAACTGTGCTCTCTTCCAGTAATGGAAATAGTGAAAACACCTTCGGTAGGCTTTGCAGAATAACTATCAGATCAGCTGCTAAATCCTCCTGTTTTTTCAAAATAATAATTACACTTCAAACATTATGCATATACCTAACTGTTTCCTAGTCAAGCATTGCATCATAATCCTTAAAAAATAATATAAATAACCAGAACCACTTTTAGCGGATCGAAAGACAAAAGAATTCAATAATAAGTAGCTATAAGTACTCGTTGACATTATTTTCGAGACCCATCTTCTGTAATTTGAAAAGTATTTTAAGAAGAGTGTTTTACGTTGGCTGAAAGCAAACAAAACAGGATCTCATTTCTTTTGTTTAAGTACTAACATTACTTTCCATGTTCGTTATTTTTGTTTTCGACTGTTAAGGTTTTCGCTTTTAATTAATTAGTAACTAAATGATGGCGCTAATTGCACATTGTGTAATTGTGACTATTGACACTTTTTGTATTTTGGACAAAGTTGAAAATATGTACTTACACCCAATAATGTTAAGCTGAACATCATCAACAGCAAAAAAAAACCAGAAAGGAATTTCTGGTTTTTTTTTGCATCTGTTTAAAAGTGTTAATTTCAAACTTGTACAAAGTAGTGATTTGATCTGCATTCGCCTCACCACATTTTATATTCCTTGTTCGCTTGTTGTTGTTGTTGTTATTCGTTGTTGTATTTAGTTATTTTTGCCCGACTGGACTTTTAAAAGTCTTAAGATAAAACTAATTTTAATAATTTATTTGAATGTAGCTATCTACATTAAAATAAGTTATGTAGGTCTGTACGTTTATGATTTGCCCGTAGGTATTCCCATTAACCAGTATTTACACATGGGCCAATCTGTTTACACGCACAAACTGTCAATACATTCGCAAGTCACACTTCACTGGTTTTCAAAGCTCAACCAGATCAGCCTTTGCCATTATTCTAAATCTGCTCAAAGGCTTGCCAAACCCAGTTCTTATTAAGTAACTCTGGCCTTTAAGCGAATCAATCAGTACTGGTTTTAGAGGAGACAGCTTTCATAATGTCTGTCACACAAGCAATCAACTCGATCGTTAATCATAATCTCTAATGCGAATTAATAAGTAAGATATTCCCCTTAATATGTCCTGCAATATGGATGTCCTGCAATCACTTGATGTTACCGACCTGACCTTTTATTGAAATTTAAGCACTGCGTTTCAAAATTACTGGGAGTCAATTATTTCCATATAAATCTGTTGTCGTAATTACATGTAAACTGTCTTATTGGTCTTGGAATTGAAAGTGCATCTGTTCTGCCAACTGGTCTCATTATCTTCCCAGCCTAAAGACGTTCACTGCTGGACAAAAGCCTCCCTTATTGATTTTCACAACGGCCAAGACCTAGGCCGCTTGTATTTGTTTCCGACTCGTGGCTTTCGCAAGTTCTGGTGATGGACATTGCAGCACTGAAAGTTGGTTAGGATCCCGAGCTTCGTTCTTAATTTGGACATATTGGGTTTATTCTACATTAGCTTCTCCTCCTACAATTGTGCAATCAAAAGTGCTTTGGTATATCGCGATAGGTTTTAAATAGACTATGTCTTTCATGAGTCAATTCGCATTATTTATCTAGATCTAAACTCACAAGTGTCAAATTCTAGTCATCTTTCGCAAGACACGAGAATGAAATGAGTCCTTGCGACGCAAATCAATCCGTTACTGCTGCTTGTTATTTAAATCCATCTTGTTATTGCTTCATCTACATTCAAACTTATTAACATTAAGCTTTGAGTCCTTCTAGAAACAATTTTATAATGAGTGTGAGGGGGCAGCGTCTTTATAATTTCGAGTGATAACCAATATCTATCAGCCGGAATGTGATTAGTACAATATACCCGTTGGATTAGTTCAGGTCATCATTTAGAGCCGTACATTTATCGAGACTTTACGATTTAATACAATAACTCTTGATACAGAGTTCCGTGATCCCTATACGGGAAAAAATAAGATAACACCATTAAAAATGTTAATTGCTGAAGTGATAAAAACTGTTATTAATGTACGTAGGTAGAAGAGTAATGTGGATTGTCTTGTGACAGTCTCCTGCTTACATCTCATTTCGCAATTGTCAAGGTATCGGCCTCGACGAAAGTACCCTAACGACCAGTGATGGCAGACGGGCCGAGATTTGGGTTTACTTTTTAAGTAGCCAAAATTACGTGTCAGCACGCTATGTCTAATAAAGGGTTCATAAAGATGCAAGGTCATAGACGTGAGAAAATAGTTGGGTAATTGAATACGGTGTCACTTTTGATGGTGATGTGAAAACTCCAAAAGGATGAATATACATTTACAGCAAGCGTAAAATTACCACTTCTATGTGTAGGTATTCTTGGGAGAATAGATTATGCAATATCTTTCAATAAAAGTGACAATGATTTTCTTAATTTTTGATATCCATCGTGCCGTAGAAATCTTTTTACAATCAGTTATTTTGTGTTTCGTTTCTTCCGTTTCTACCGGGATAATATAGAATTAACAACGTGCTGGAGTCGATCAATATTTAAGCCCTTGTCTTAATGAATCTTTGTCTTAATGAATATGTTATTGTTTCAGTTCGCCGCTGTCCTCTGCTTCATCGGCTTGGCTCGCGCCAGCGGCTGGATCGGCAGTGATCTGGGCTACTCCTCGGGCTACGGATCCGGCCTTGGCTACGCATCAGGGATCGGCTATGGCCACGAATACTCCGGCTACGTAGCCCCTGCGTATACCGCGCCCATCGTTAAAACAGTAGTCGCAGCTCCCATTGTAACTAAAGCTGTTGTTCCTGCCATCTCATATGCACCTGCTATTTCTACTGTATCCCGTTACCAAGTACATTCTTCACCTATCGTGAAGTCTTATGTCGCACCAGCTGTCTCATATGCTCCAGTCGCATCTTACGTTGCTCCTGTATCTGTGTCCTACGGCCACGGGTATGGAAGCCACGGCTATAGCGGCCTTGGCTATGCCGGCCATGGTGGCTATAGCACCGGCTACTCCGGCCATGGTGGCTATAGCACCGGGTACGGCTATGGCTCTGGCTACAGCTACGGTTCTGACGGCCACGGCTATGGTTCCAAATACGTCTGGTAAGCGACAAGAAAAATATATATAGCAAAAATATTTTACTCTAAATGAGATTGTAAATATTGTATTTCTCTCTGTATGGCTGTTTTAATTTATAGCAGATTTTATGTTGCTGTTCTATGTATTTAATAAACTTGTACCTGAAGTATGAAATTGTTTCATTTTTAACCGCAGTTTTGTCTTGAAAACAAGTTCTTGTGCAATTGATACAGTTTTAAAGTAACACTTTTAAATTGTTTCAATGTTTTCTAAACGATTTATTATTACTTGAACATAAGCAATAACAAACTTATTGCACTGCTAAGTAAAATAAAAGGAATACCTACTGAGTAGCAAGCACTGCCTTCAACTGCATCCATCCACACAATCTTATGATCAAATCTCTTTACCGTGTCATCAGTACATCCTTCCTCTAGGACTAAAAGACTATTAAACTCTTGATACGTATAAATACTAGGCTTAAAGAGCCACATAAACAGGATTTACTTGTTTTGCAATCTAAAGATGTTTGTTTTTATTAACATCTTAACTAACTATGGCCAATTTTAAAGTTTATAGTAGTTTATTTCCACAAAACGGCACGGGAGTGCATACTTCGAAGACAAACATCGGAGGAATCTTGTGCGCCATCTCCGACGAAGAGACCAAGGCTTGTCTGCGTGAAGCGGCGCATCTCGGTGCCACTAGCAAATCTTCGAACAACGGTGTAGATCGTGATGCAAGGGCAGCAGTGTCCACCGCAGCAGCCGCCACCACCACAACAGCCAAGTTAGTTAGCTATGTGTGATTAACTTTACCATTTATTTTATTTGCAGCAGGACATTAGTATATAGGTGTAGCCTGAAAAAATCCTCAGATTACCACGATAAACCTAGATAAACTGATTCTTAAGTGTTTTGAATTCTGACATTGAAATTCCTCTGGAAACTCCCTTCTGGGATAATAAACATATTAACCAATCGTGGCAGATATTATATTAGAGCTATAATAAGCCGAAAAAACCAGCCAAGTGCGTGTCGGACCACGCACAATGAAGGGTTCCGTAGTTGAAAAGAATTTATCCCAAAAACAAACTTGCTATCAGCCCCACTTCCAACCTGATGAATGGAGCTATTATTAAGTCGCTCATACACAACATAAAAAGACGAATCTTGAAAACTTGCGAGGCGAGGCAAGGCTTGAAAACTGAAAAACTATTATGACTGAAATTGTTTGTTGAGGACTACACAAAGAGGACGAATTTCTTTGTAACCGACGATAAAAAAGGAGGAGGTTCTCAAGTCGACATGTATATTTTTTATTTATATTTTTTTTTATGTATTACCATACACAACCTTTTACAGAGTTGTCCGATTTGAAAGATTCTTATTTTGTTCAGGATACCTCGAAATTGGTCCCATGTATTAATTTTGCTTTAGTAGTTTTTGAGTTACCTTCAATAATAGTATTTTTTTTTCCCACTTTTTATGTGATGCTGTTCTAATTTCTTTTGCAGATAGTGGTATTCGAATTTGTGTGGGACCACAGCTTAAAAGTGAAAAATAAAAACTTCTACACAAAAAAACAACCGACTTCCAAAAAAGAACACTACAAAGTGAAAAACAACTTTAATTTTGGAAGCCGGTGGCAAAACGGAAATACAGTTTCGACCGACTTCCGAAATTAAAGTTATATTTTACTCTATAGTGTTTTTTTTTACGAACAAAGGACACTACAAAGTGAAAAACAACTTTAATTTTGGAAGCCGGTGGCAAAACGGAAATACAGTTTTGACCGACTTCCGAAATTAAAGTTATTTTTTACTTTAGTGTTTTTTTTTGAAGTCGGTTGTTTTTTTTGTTTTTGTAAAAAAGTTTTGACAAAAGAAGTTACGTAGGTACATGATCTTATTACAATTAAACTTATGAGCAACCGCGCTCACAGTCGATCGACTATCTTTGTTGTGTCAAGGGCGTAAGCAGCGCAACCGTCATCTCCATACAATGGAGAGTTTAGTAAGTCATTGGGCCGAAGCTTTATTTTAAGACGCTATTTGGGAGAGGCCTAAGTCCAGCTGTAAATTTGGATTGGCTAAATAATAATTAATCGATTGAAACTTAATACCATGAATGAACAAGTGACCTAATTATCAAAATACATAAAATAACTTCCGAATCATGAAGATCGTAACAAAGCTTAGTGAATAAACATAATGAATAATTAATTAATCAATCACTACGCGTTTTGTAGTTTACTCTAATGCCAACCCTTGTACAACAATTCTCAAGATAACACCATAAATTAAAGATTATATCTCGCTATCATTTATACAAAAACCTTCTTATAGTCAAGACAGTAAGATTCGCAATTGTCTGTCTTATATCGGTGGATACATTAGTTAATATTGCATTTAAACGTAAGCCTAATTAGTTTCGTTACGCTCCGGTTTTCTCAAAATCTACTGGGACCTTGAAAAGAATACTTATTTCCTACATTTTTAATATAAAAGAGTGAAACAATAGCTTCTAACACATTCAACTCATCACTGTTGAAGATACCAGCAACATGTTCACTAAGGTAATTAATTGAATATTTTACAGTGTTTAAATCTTAATTGGATTGTTCAGTTTAGCGGTTTAATTTCGAAGTAATCATTTCTTTGTTTGAAATATTATGTTTAAAGACTCTTGATGGCCTAGTGATATTTTCTTAGCGATAACGATGGTGGAAATGTAAAATATGTCAGCATGACATAAGTTAGCGAAAAGCTTTTTTCAATCCTATTGAAAGTCTTGAAAGCGATTGTTTGTCACCTCTGATACTGACCTTCCCGAAAGTGTGCAGTGACCCATCCCAGGAATTTCATAGCCACTTTGCCTGCCTGATTAGTAATTCTAGTAAAATATGTTGATATACACCTACTGCAAACTGGGGCAGTCTCAGTATTTATCATGCCTTTGATTCAATTCGCCATTTTCATTTTTTTTTTTGTTCTAACTACAGATCTTCGCTATCGCTGTCTGCCTCTTCGGCTTGACCCGTGCAGGTAACCTCTACAACAGCGGTTTGAACAGCGGGTACTCCGGCCACGGTGACTATGGTGGCTACGGCGGCTATAGCGGCGGCTACGGTAGCGGCCATGGTGGCTACGCCAGCGGCTATGGCGGATACGGCTATGGTAGCCCAGCCACCTCCTACACTTCCGTGACCAAAGTTGTCCCTGCCACTGGAGCTGATTACGCTGGAGCTCACGGTGGATACTCCGGCGCTCATGGAGGATATTCTGGGGCTCTCGGAGGTTATTCCGGTGCTCTTGGAGGATATTCTGGTGCTCTCGGAGGATATTCTGGCGCTCATGGAGGATATTCGAGCGCTCTCAGTGGCTATGGCGATCATGGCTACAACAGCGTCGGCTACGGCTCTAATAGCTACAACGGACTTGGCCATGAGAACTATGGCTACAGCGGTCTTGGTAACGCTGTATCCTCTGTCTCTGTCTACAAAGAGCACTCTCCCAGCTACGCCACTGGTGCGTATGGCGGATATGGCGGATACGGCAGCTATGGTGGCTATGGACATGGTGGCTACGGTAGCGGTAGCTATGGAAACAAGCTCGGCTGGTAATTTCTGTCCTTTGAATTTGGAAATATGATGTGTCAATGAAAAATAAATTATTGAAAATGTAAAACTTCGTTATTTAATAGCATTTTAATATCAACCTATATGATTATGTACATACCTAGACCTAGACAGATTTGACACTTTATCTGCATCACAGAAAGGCAAAGTTTGGGTTCTTTTCAGGGCATCTTCTTGTGTTCCTTATAAAACTTACATATTTATTTAATTATTATCTAACAGTTCTAATAAACATCGTCCTATAACCGGATATCCCTTTAACAACAACAAGATTCGTAATATATTTAATTTTAACAGTCTTATGGTTTATTAATAATCTTTAAAAGCCATCGATTTTATTTACACCTCATCCAAGTTCCGAGAATAACTTCCTTATTAACAGATATGGACTACATTTGATGCTTCTTAATATTGCCTCCGGCATATTACACAACTTTATTTTGCCGGGTGGAGTACTCACCTTGACATTGAAACCGAAAGTGCCCGCGGCTGATCCACTACGGGATTCAATACCAATACCAGTTTGCAGACGAGATATAAAAGCGAAAGCAAGTGCTCCAAAAATTACACACAACAACAACGCTCACAACAAACATGTACTCCAAGGTACGCAGTGAATTTTAATATTTAATTTCGATTTAAAAATATTTTTTGGTTATTGTTGGTGATGAGCCTGATGACCTTTGGTCACAATAGTGATTTCTAGTACTTACTTCAAATACGTGACTTCAATACAGTGTTAACTTGTGTTCTGGTAGCAGTTCCTGCTTTTCAGGATCTATAAAAGCTAATCAAGCTATAGTGGGATTAACTACAATGTATATTAATTGTGATCTTTTCCTAGGTCGTAGTCTTCCTGTGCGCGGCGAGCCTCGCCTCCGCCGGCCACCTCCTGCAGGCTGCACCCGTAGCGTACAACGCCCCCGTAGCATACAGCTCGGCGCCCGCCGTCTCCTCTGTGTCGTTCTCCTCGCATACCTCGCACGCTCCAGTCGCCACATACGCCGCCGCACCCGTTGTAGCCAAAACCTACGCCGCCGCTCCCGCCTACACCACCTACGCCACCGGTCCCGTCGTAGCCAAGTCCTACGCCCCGTCAGTGTCCTACCAGTCTATCTCTAGTCACTCCGCGCCCGTCGCGTACGCTAAGACCTACGCCGCTCCCGCCGTCACCACCTACGCTGCCGCTCCCGTCGTCGCCAAGTCTTACTCCCCGGCAGTCTCTTACCAGACCATCTCCAGCCACTCTGCTCCCGTCGCATACGCTTCCCCTGCCGTACACACTTACGCCGCCGCCCCTGCCGTCCACACCTATGCTGCCGCCCCTGCCGTCCACACCTACGCCGCCGCCCCTGCTGTCCACACCTACGCCTCCACCCCCGTTGTTACCAAGACCATCTCAGCACCCGCTGTGTACTCTGCTGCCCCAGTTTACGAAAAGTCTGTAGGACCCGCTGTGTCCTACTCTTCATACTCGACCCACTCTGCTCCTCTGACCTACGCCGCGGCTGCTCCCGTTGTTACTAAGACCTACGCTGCCGCTCCTGCCTACACTTCCTACGCTACCGCCCCCGTCGTAACCAAGACCTACGCCGCCCCTGCCGTCGCATACTCCGCTGGTCCCGTGCTCAAGTCCGCTGTGACATACTCGGCCGCACCCGCCGTCTCTCACGTCACTTACTCCGGTCTGGGAGCCAACTACGGCTGGTAAACACATGTTTGTTAATATTTATTGTTAGTAAATAATCGACTGTATATAAATGTTTGTATGTTCGTAACATGAAACGAAAAATAAAAACTTAAGAATATTTTCGTATTTTATTACTATTTTCCAATTATTACGATACCTGAAATCATAATTGATTTTATAAAAATTGCTGCTAAAATAATAAAAGATTAAAGCTCACACAACACCATCTTGCAAAATTCTCATAGGAGGAAAAAGTTGAGTTCTCGCTGAGTTTTGGAACCTACCTATAATCTCAGTCATCAATCAATTTACATCTATTGCTAAATCTATAATCAACTTCAACTTCAATGATTGGTTGTTGGAAGTTTAGACAACAAACATAAACAGGTAACATTAAATTGGTTTGATATTTAAATCGATGAGGCTTTTTGAAATTGAAAGAAAGTTAAGTCCAAACAAAGGGTAAATCAAAATAACTGCAAATTAAATGACCAATAAACTCTTGGGAAGTCAATATGACAATTACGCCAAAGGCAGTCGTCTGCGTCACCTTATGGATTTCCAGAGCCTGCCAGCAACTCGTCTGCAAGATCGCATTACTGCGATTTGTCCCAAAAGATACGTATAACTAAAAAATATTTTTTTAAGAAAAACTGACGACGACGGCCCTTTTAAAAATATGTAGCTTAAGAAATGCCGACGAAAATCTCATAAAATGTGCCCGCTACATTCCACCGGCATCTAAGTTCTTCAAACTCAACAAAAGCGCTTGTTAGGGAAGGAACAGGTACAGTATTAACACTTCCACAGTGGAACAGAGGGGCAATTCTCGTAATTTTAAGAACGTTCGCATTCTAATCTCCAGTCGCAATCTGTCAAAAAAGCCTCTAATTTCCCTACATTTTTGACATTGATTGTCGCTGAGATGACACTGCGACTTGAATTTGAACGTTTTTTAAGTACGAGAATTGGCCTTCTGGTACATCATAATAATAGGTAAATAATTTCACAAGACGTCCTCAAAACCGGTTCCAAGAATCTATTTGAATAACATTTATATGAATAGCCTAAGTACTTAACGCAGCGGAAGTTCTTAAACTTGGGTACTGGTTTCTGTATTTAGGTATTACAAAGTCATAAACATGTAAAGGCTTATTTATATTATTGCCGCCATACTCATAGACGTGTATTAATGTTATTGATCCTTATACCAATATTATTCAAGTGTAAAAATTTCTATGGTGAAATGAAATGATTTTTTTTTTACATTTATACCCACACACAATGCACACAGGGTCCAACCTATCCAAATAGGTAAACTTAGGGGCTGATTACGATGTCCCAATAGCCACTACTCACCGAATACAATGAATGGAACAGATTTTGTTCAGAAAAAAAGAAAGAAAGAAAATACGTTAATTTGCGGTAAACATGACGCAATAACACACAAAATAAAATAATTTAAGGAACAAATTTAAAAAAAAAAAAACAAATTAATTGTTCATCAAATTGACAAACTACGCCAATGCCGTGATAAAGGCAACTCATACATGTAACTGTCAAAGAATGACATATGGTGATTTAAATTTACGGACAATTTCAATTGGTAGTCAATTTGCTAAACAATTATTTTCGCTAGCGGGACTAGTTCCCGCTAGATAGTGAAACAGGCCTTAAAAGTATTGCTATTTGAATCCGCACAGATCGAATACGATTATTAAGGCTTATTTCTTCTCTGAGAGGCTCGTGGCTAAGTAACAACAGCCGCACGGGTCGATCGATCAGGTTAAGCTACTCTTGCCGATGTCGGTCCGTGGATTGGTGACCTTTTTACATACCGAGGCCCCCCGTGCCTCGGAAAGTATGTTAATCCATTGGTCCCGGCTGACATTCTTTGATCTTTGTCAGTCGTTACGGAGTCGTCAGAAGTCCGAATGTCTGACAACCAGTCTTAGCAAGGGGTATCGTATTACCCAGTAACTGAGTTGTGGAGGCAGAGATAGGCAGTCACTTCCTATAAATATTATTATGTATAGTTTATATAATTTTATAGGAAGTGACTGCTAAAGTCTAACCGGATGCTGCTGAGCATGAGCTGAATCCGGTTAGACTGGAAGCCGACCCCAACATAGTTGGGAAAAGGCTAGGCAGATGCTGTTTCTTCTTTGCATGAGACGAAGATTAATGTGTTGCTCACAAAACTGTGAAAGAAACGTGGCGAGGAAACCGGTATGTAGTCTAGGACATAGAACCAAGTTCCTAGAACCAACAATTTGAAGTCATGTGGCATCCACAATATGATAACTCGTACAAGCCATGAAATGAGACGATGCATTCTCGTAAAGGCCCCCAGGCATACAGGCGCAACGCAACGACGACGGTTACGCGATTCTGGTAGAAAAATTTCGATGAAGTTTCACAGAAATTGTTCTACTAGAGTCGATTCGCGTCTGTCCGTGGGAATCTTAATAGTACACTTGCCACCCGTGACCTTAACAAAACACTTTCAGTCACAAGCATTATTTTTATTTTATTTTATTTGATAATCGGTAAATATTTAATCCGTCCAAAAAGAAGTAGGTACACAAAGAAAGGACCTATTTATAGTCCCGGCGACCACTGCACGATTACTTACCTCATCGAGTTAATGGAAAATACCATATTCCACGAAAAGTAGACCTAAAATAGGTAGGAAAAAATTTGGTCTGCAGGGGCTCAGCTTAGAGGATCCGTGGCAGTGAGAAATTATGCTACCCACTTTGGACCATCATTTTACCTCATGTGGTTACTGAACGAAACCTTTTCGTTGGTTTTAGTGTCTATTAATAGAGTCTACAAAACTATGTCGGCCGAGCGTGGTGTTGGAGGGTTTCGCAGTTCAACCATTTTTATGGCCACATCGGGTGATCTATTTTACCTCATAGAGTTACAGGGTGTTATTCCAAGTCGGCAATCAACTAAATCGGTCATAAATACAGATAGTTCATAGAAAGAAAAATGTATTTACTACTCCTTTATCACCATAAAGAGTAATACTCTATTACTCAATCCATCACCTGGCGCATTAGTTTCAAACGAATCCTTCCCAAAGGGAGGAATCCTTTGGGAGATCCTTTTATTTAACTGACACAAGGAACTATGGTGAAGCAAATAGTCTAACCACTTTGCATGGCGAATGTATTGATGTTCCCAGAGTGTTATTAAAGCAAGGGGAATACACTACCCATCCCTTTCTACGCCTATTAAGCCTCAATTATTATATTCGCAAAATTGCGGCTATGAGCTTTGACATTAACATTATACTCAGAACTACTACTAGAATTACGTAAATACTAATTGTGCCGTTACCCTCGAGCAGTGAGTCACACTCGTGCTTGACCGGTTTTGTCTTGACGGAACAAACTGAGCTCTAGGCAATATCTCATGGAGCTTCAATGCTAATACCAGTTTGCAGACGCTGATATAAAAGCGAAAGCAAGTGCTCCAAAAATTATTACAATCAGTAACCTCCTACAAAACAAACATGTACACCAAGGTACTACAGTGATTTAATTTTTATTTATTGGATAAAAATTGTTCAAGTGCAGTTCCAAGTCTTGGAGACTATTATATAATATGTGTCCAGATATTCTATTCTATCTATTCTAAGTGTAAATATTGACTTAATACTAAAGGGTTAATACATAGTCCTTTTTGTGATTTACCACCGATCATTTAACTGCCTAAACATTCAATTAGAAAGTGTTAATTAATCCCATTTAGACCTCGACTTTATTCCTTCTCTTTTATATTCCAGGTCGTAGTCTTCCTGTGCGCGGCGAGCCTCGCCTCCGCCGGCCACCTCCTGCAGGCTGCTGCGCCCGTAGCGTACAGCGCGCCCGTAGCGTACAGCTCAGCACCCGCCGTCTCCTCCGTGTCGTTCTCCTCGCACACCGCGCACGGCCCCGTCGCCACATACGCCGCCGCACCCGTCGTAGCTAAGACCTACGCCGCTCCCGCCTACACCACCTACGCTGCCGGTCCCGTCGTAGCCAAGTCTTACGCTCCCTCCGTGTCCTACCAGTCCATCTCCACTCCCGTCGCGTACGCTAAGACCTATGCTGCACCCGCATACAACACGTACGCCGCCGCCCCTGCCGTCGCTGCCTACTCAGCCCCGGTGTACGCTAAGTCCATCGCTCCCGCTGTATCCTACTCCTCAATCTCTACCCACTCCTCTCCTCTGACTTACGCAGCGGCTGCCCCCGTCGTCACCAAGACCTACGCCGCTCCCTCTTACACCACTTACGGCTCTGCTCCCGTCATCACCAAGTCCTACGCCGCTCCTGCCTACACTTCCTACGCTACCGCTCCCGTCGTAACCAAGACCTACGCCGCCCCCGCCGTCGCGTACTCCGCTGGTCCCGTGCTCAAGTCAGCTGTGACATACTCGGCCGCACCCGCCGTCTCTCACGTCACTTACTCCGGTCTTGGAGCCAACTACGGATGGTGAAAACATGTTTGTTGATACATACATATTTATTACTTAATAATAATTATGCGACTGGTATACTCCTAATGATTGTACATAGAAAAAAATAAATAAAAACAGAATAATATGTTCGTATTTTCCTTTACTCCTGTTTCTTAAATTGCTCTTAATTTAACGAGTCTGATAACTAGATTGATTAATTTATTTTTTATTTATTTATTTAGGATCTCCAACAAAAGATGTAACAATACATGACACAAAAATAAAGAGCAACATCTGGTAATAAGTAGGTATCCTTCACTTAGAAAGCGAAAATTAAATGTAATATAATAAATTGATGTAGAACAACAAAACGGAAGTAATACACATAATTTAACGCTTATTCATATAAACTTAACATTTATTCGATTACGTTGCAAATTGTAAGCCAATTATTTCAATGACTGGATGTCCATTCGCGTAGTAGGCACCAATATAGTGACTATAGGTAGATTAAACAATATGGCCCGAAATGTAACATGTACATTCGTTGACATGTACACAGAAATTGAAACAGTTTTCGATGAAAATGGCTGTACATGGTTTTCCCCGAAAAAAAAACCGAAAAGAAAAATAAACCGGCCATTATTTTTTAATCATAGATAATTCGTATATGCATACAGTCAAGCCTTCATTACCCTACTTTCACCATCATTTTCAGGTAAGGGTCAAAAAGGTCCTCTTACAACAACCTAGGGGCAGAATGATTGCATTGTATAGGCTACTCAGCTGCTTAGGATTGTTTACATGATTGTGTCTTAATTTGTCATGATTTCGGTCTTTTATTAAAAATACACGCATCTCCCTATTGGCGGCCATAAAGTAAATATTTACTACTTACGTCAAGACAAGACACAAAGTGTCCTAGTACCTATTAATGTTAATCCAGGTTGTTTGGCTCCACTGCAGTTGTTAACCCGCTCGTTCCAGGCTTCACAATTTTATAACTACTAAATATGTCCATATGTAAAACACTTTTACAAAACTTAATACCAATTATTGTTGTAAGTTTTTAACTTGATTTCATTTTTAATTAAATATCAGAAGGCCAATTCTCGTACCTAAAAAGTTCAAATTCCAGTAGCAATCTCATGCCAGCGACAATCAAATGTCAAAAATGTAGGTAAACGCTGTACAATTTTTGACAGATTGAGACTGAGTTGAGATTGCTAACGTTATCAAAAATACGGGATTGAATTGCCCCTCTGCTATCGTAACGAACTCAAGAACAAAATAATAAAATTTAAAATAATAAAGTTTAATTTGTACACACGGCTACACATCAAGCTATACATTACCAGTTTACACTGACCTCTCATTGTAAGGAAATCGTATAGGATTTCCTCACAATTATAGGTCATGCGAGATCAGCTTATACTGGAAATGTATAGCTTGATCTGTAGCCGGGCGTACTGATAGAAAATCGTTAGTAACGAAACGTCGTTAGTAGCTACTACAAATAAGCGACGAGTTAGCAACTGCAGTGATTCTCTAGCTTCTGCCCGCGACTTTGTCAGCATGAAATTTCTTGTACCTCGGTCCCACTCCGTCACATCGCATCGCCCGCCTGCACTATTACTTCGGTTTCGGTTAGCGTTATTTGTGACTTTTTTCTTTTTAGGGTTCCGTACCTCAAAAGGAAAAAACGGAACCCTTATAGGATCACTCATGTGTCTGTCTGTCTGTCTGTCCGTCTGTCCGTCTGTCACAGCCAATTTGCTCCGAATCTAATGAACCGATTAAGTTGAAACTTTGTACACATATGTATTTTAGTAACCCAAACACGGACATGTAATGTAAATAAATGAATTTTGAATATGGGGGTGGGATTTTGGGGTAAAATAAGTACAATTAAAAAAAAAGTTTGGCAAACTGTAGTGTTTGAATAAAAGGTCTTACTGTGAGGGTCTCAAATATATTTTTTTTATAATTTTAAAATAAATAGTTTTGAAGTTATTTAAGAAAACTTTTTAACAAAAAAAAAAAACCGACTTCCAAAAATCACTACAAAGTGAAAAATAACTTTGATTTCGGAAGTCGGTGTCTATTGTTTTTTATTTACTTTCCTTTTTTGTTGCCACCGACTTCCGAAATCAAAGTTATTTTTCACTTTGTAGTGATTTTTGGAAGTCGGTTTTTTTTTTGTTAAAAAGTTTTTATTTCTCGCTTTTTAGTGGGTCTGTTTATAATTTGTACAAGTTACAATAGTCTAATGTCAATTGCTCATCACGTGTTACAAAATATTGCTTTTCCCGATGCTGGGACGTTAATTGTTGAGGAGTTCTGCTGGTAAGAACCAGGAGAACTCCTCAACAACCACTCACCACACGCATTGTGTGACGAGCGGAAATTGCTTAGCAACCATATTAAAGTAATCGAATCGCAACCCGCGAAATATTTATCATTGAGTAGTTACGGTAGCCATCTGTGGTCTTCAACATCAGTTCCACTTCACCAAGTGGTGCTTTCCGAGAGCAAATGCACGAGCTACTATAAAAAATACCCAAATCGCTATAGGTGTGCCTATAATATTTGAAGAGTTCCTTCGATTTCTCCAGGATCCCATCATCAGAACTGGATTTTGACAAAAATGGGACCATTTGGGAAGTATACCCTTTCCAACAAAAAAATAATTTTTCAAATCAGTTGGCAAGCGACGGAGTTATGCGCGAACAAACATAAAAAAGAAAAAAAAGAAAAAAATTAAAAAAAAATACAAACATCCGAATTGAGAACCTCCTCCTTTTTTAGAAGTCGGTTAAAAATAGACGAAAATTGACCATTCCCCCGCCCTTATCTCCGAAACTTATGATCCTAAAATTTAAAAAAAAATATAGAAAATAGTTCTTTACCTATAGATTACAGGAAAACCTATCAGAAGTTTGTGGTCTTGTAAATCTATATATAAAAAATTCAAAGTCCTGACTGACTCATTGATTGATTATAATACACGCACAGTCCAAACCACTGGACCTAGAGACATGAAATTTTGCACATAAATACCTTATATAGTGTAAACATCCATTAGGGAAGAATTTTTGAAAATTCCATCCCTAAGGGAATAAAATAAGGGATGAAAGTTTGTATGAAAAATCTTATTTCTTGAGTTATTAGACTTGAAACTTAGCACGAATATTCATCTAAGTTAATTATAAAATTAATCATTTTTAGTTTTCCTAAACTACCCCCTTTTTTTGTGGAAGGGAAATCATCAAATGACTTCTCCCGCTCTGGGTGGAGCGGAAGGGCGTGTCATACTTTTACTGACTAAAACCCACCCGTGTTTCTTCAGTTGCCTATGTCAGGGCCACGGTATCTCTTTCGAACAACCCGCGACCACAGAAGACGGGATTGATGGATGTCAAAGTTTGTATGGATGAATTTTAACACGCGGTCCGATTTACTCAAAACTCAGTTTTTGTACTTGAGACCAAAAATAGAGACTAACTAACGTGTATCAGGGTTTTCCAAAAATCTACCCCTAAGGGGTGAAAAGGGGTAGCAAATTTTACAGCGGAGGATTTTATTGGGGATTGATTAACTCAAAAATTGGTGTAAGTAATGTTTGACCCAAGTTATTGAAACATCCCAGACGATTTTTGAAATTCTACCCCTGTGGGGGTAAAAACGGGGATACAGATTATATGAAAATCTTATTGTTTTGGTTAATGAACTTGAAACTTAGCACAAATACTTGCTTGTGTAAGTAATATAGTTTGTCATTATTAGTTTTTCAAAACTACCCCTCAAAGGTGGTTTAGGGATGTTAAAGTTTGTACGGAAGATTTTTAAAATGCAGTCCGATTAACTTGAAACTCAGTATTCAGTATTCAGTATTTTATACTTTTGATGAAAAATAAACAATAATAAGAAAATTAAAACCCATGAAATCAGACATCCACGCCGGGCAAAGCCACGGGCAGTCTAGCTAGTATCTCAATATTGTGCGTACAAACTTACTAAGCCTCCGCTGTCCGTCCGTCCGTCCGTCCGTCTGTCACAGGGCTGTATCTCATGAACCTTAATAGGTATAGAGAGTTGAAATTTTCACAGATTGTGTATTTCTATTACGACTATAACAACAAATAATAAAAATAAAGTAAAGTTAAAATTAAAGGGGCCGCCCCCTTTAATTTTAACTTTTTTTTTTTTCCCCCATACAGAAAAGTTTTCATTTTGAAAAAAAAAATAACCTGTGTTGTGGGGATGTTATTGTGTACAACTCGTCGAGTAGAGTACAAAGATATTTTTATTTTTTTTATCTTCTAAAATGAAGAAATAGGGTGCCGTAAAAGTTGTTAATTTTATACCTTTTTTGTACGAGCTCTATTATATAATGTACCATAAACTGTACTTTATCAAGAGATAGAAAACGGCGATTCGTAAGGTATTTTCTTTAAATATGGGCGATTTTCTGCAACTGCAAAAATAACCTTGTAATTCACAGTATCATTACGAAATACAAAGTTATCTTTGCGATTGTTAAACATATAATATAGTACGGAACCCTTTGTGTGCGAGTCCGTCTCGCACTTGGCCGGTTTTTTCTCGGCTCCTATGGGTTGTAGCGTGATGTTAAATAGCCTGAGAATGCCTTCCTCAAGATTTGGGCTATCAAATGCAAAAATATTTTTTTAAATCCGACTAGTAGTTCCAGAGGTTAACAAACTTACAAACAAATAAATTTTACCTCTTTATAATATTAGTCTAAATGTCTGTCTGTTTCCCAGCAGTGGGAACGTTATAGGCTGATTATGCATACATAACAGCTGTGGGAATATTTCAAGCTATTACAAATAAACGTCTCTGAGTGCGGTCTTAAGTATACACAGTATGGCTTATTGGATTATTTCTATGTTATCCGACACACTTGAAGCTATTAGAACCTCGTTCACACCGGTGCACGTTATATCGCAACGATGCTACTACATACTTTGTAATACACAAGTTTACATGTTTGGGAAGTTTAAAAAGGCGGCTAGGATAGACTGGATGCGGAACGCGGATCGTAGAGAACCGGGTGATGTAACGCAATTTCGGAGAGACGTGTTACCAGCAGGTGATTGTCTTCATCTTCCTGCTCTTGTCCCATGTTACTTGGGGTCAGTGCAACACGTTTTCTCTTTCTTCTCCCCCTGTCAACTGTCACCCAATCATTCACTCCGTTCTCTTTCAAATCATTCCTCACACAATCTATCCATCTTTTCTTTGGTCTGCCTCTCCCTCTCCATCCATCAACATATATGAACATCCATATTCATCACTTTTTTAGTCACATGCGTTTCCTCCCTCCTTATCGCATAGCCATACCAAGCCAAACGATTTCCTTTCAACTTTTCTGTCACTGGCGCCACTTTCAAACTTCCCCACATGTACTCATTTCTTACTTTATCCATTCTATCTCAACATTCTTATCTCCGCTGCTTGCAATCTTTTTTTATCCATCTTCCTCATCCTCCTCCTTCCTTGGAGGAAGTCAAGGCATATGCAAGGTACATTCCAGAAATAATGTTTTTTTTTTGCTTTTGTTGCTTTTTTTTGCTTTTTAGGGTTCCGTACCTCAAAAGTAAAAAACGGAACCCTTATAGGATCACTCGTGTGTCTGTCTGTCTGTCTGTCCGTCTGTCACAGCCAATTTTCTCCGAATCTAATGAACCGATTAAGTTGAAACTTGGTACACATATGTATTTTGGTAACCCAAACACGGACATGTAACGTAAATAAATGAATTTTGAATATGGGTGTCCCTTTTGGGGGGAAAATAAGTACAATTAAAAAAAAAGTTTTGCAAACTGTACCGTGTGACATATCAAATGAAAGGTCTTACTGTGACGGTCTCAAATATATTTTTTTTATAATTTTAAAAAAGAAAATAGACGAAAATTGACCATTCCCCCCCCCCTTATATCCGAAACTACTGATCCTAAAATTTTGAAGAAAATACAGAAAATAGTTCTTTACCTACACATTACAGGAAAACCTATAAGAAGTTAATGGTCTTGTAAATCTATATATATAAAATTCAAAGTCCTGACTGACTCATTGACTGATAATAATCAACGCACAGTCCAAACCACTTGACCTAGAGACATTAAATTTTGCACATAGATTCCTTATATAGTGTAAACATCCATTAAGGAAGAATTTTTGGAAATTCCATCCCTAAGGGAATAAAATAGGGGATGAAAGTTTGTATGAAAAATCTTATCTCTTAAGTTATTAGACTTGAAACTTAGCACGAATATTCATCTAAGTTAATTATAAAATTAATCATTTTTAGTTTTCCTAAACTACCCCCTTTTTTGTGGATGGGAAATGATCAAATGACTTCTCCCGCTCTGGGTAGAGCGGAAGGGCGTGTCATACTTTTACTGATTAAAACCCAACCGTGTTCCTTCAGTTGCCTATGGCAGGGCCACGGTATCTCTTTCGAACAACCCGCGACCCCAGAAGACGGGATTGGTGGGTGTCAAAGTTTGTATGGAGGTATTTTAACACGCTGTCCGATTTACTCAAAACTCAGTTTTTGTACTTGAGACCAAAAATGAAGACTAACTAACCCTATCAGGGTTTTAACTAAGGTTTTAACAGGGTTCTAAGTAACGCGTATCAGGGGTAGTAATTTTACAGCGGAGGATTTTATTGGGGATTGATTAACTCGAAAACTGGTGTAAATAATGTTTGAGCCAAGTTATAGAAACATCCCAGACGATTTTTGAAATTGTACCCCTGTGGGCGTAAAAACAGGGATACAGTTTAAATATGAAAAATCTTATTGATTTGGTTAATGAACTTGAAACTTAGCACAAATACTTACTTATGTAAGTAATAAAGTTTGTCATTATTAGTTTTTCAAAAGTACCCCTCAAAGGATGTTTAGGGATGTTAAAGTTTGTATGGAAGTATTTTAAAGCGCAGTCCGATTAACTTGAAACTCAGTATTTAAAATTTTGATGTAAAATAAACAATAATAAGAAAATTAAAACCCATGAAATCAGACATCCACGCGGGCGAAGCCGCGGGCAGTCTAGCTAGTCTCTCAATATTGTGCGTACAAACTTACTAAGCCTCCGCTGTCCGTTCGTCCGTCCGTCTGTCACAGGGCTGTATCTCATGAACCTTAATAGGTAGAAAGTTGCAGATTGTGTATTTCTATTACGACTATAACAACAAATAATAAAAATAAAGTAAAGTTAAAATTAAAGGGGGCGGTCTCCATACAAAAAAGCATTCATTTTGAAAAAAAAAAAAACCTGTGTGTGGGGGTGTTCTTGTACAGAACTTATCGAGTAGAGTACAAAGATTTTTTTTTATCTTCTAAAATGAAGAAATAGGGGGCCGTAAAAGTTGTCAATTTTATACCATTTTTGTACGAGCTCTATTATTTAAATAAATAAATATACCTAATGTACCTTATACTGTACTTAATCAAGAAATACTAAAAACGGCGATTTATAAGGTATTTTGTTTAAATTTGGGCGATTTTCTGCAACTGCAAAAAATAACTTTGTAGTTTACAGTATCATTATGAAATACAAAGTTATCTTTACGATTGTTAAACATATAATATGGTACGGAACCCTTTGTGTGCGAGTCTGTCTCGCACTTGGCCGGTTTTTTTCTCTGTTCTTTTTTTTTGTTTTTTTTTGTATTTTGCTTTTTGTCTATGCTTAGCCGCGGACTGTCTGTAGACAAAATGACACCGTTAGGGCCTTTGTACACACGCTTTTTTTTGCCGTGAAAAACTACGGTTTGTTTGTCATTGTGTAGGCGTGGTCGTTAGAGTTTTATGGATCACTATGGAAGCTTGTTTATTTTTAAGTAAGATAACTCGTAGAAGCTATGAAATGAGACGATGCATTCTCGTCAAGGCTCCCGCATACAGGCGCGACGCGACAGTTCGACGCGATTCTAGTAGAACAATTTCCATAAAGTTTCACAGAAATTGTTCTACTAGGGTCGATTCGCGTCTGTCCGTGGGAACCTTAATGGTACACTTGCCACCCGTGACCTTAACGAAACACTTTCAGTCACAAGCATTATTTTTATTTTATTTTATTTAAAAATCGGTAAATATTTAATCCGTCCAAAAAGAAGTAGGTACACAAAGAAAGGACCTATACGTATAGTCCGGGTGGCCACTGCACAATTACTTACCTCATCGAGTTACTGGAAAATACCACATTCCACGAAAAGTAGACCTAAAATGTGTAGGAAAAAATTTGGTCTGCCGGGGCTCAGCTTAGAGGATCCGTGGCAGTGAGAAGTTATGCTACCCACTTTGGACCATCATTTTACCTCATGAAGTTACTGAACGAAACCTTTTCGTTGGTTTTAGTGTCTATTAATAGAGTCTACAAAACTATGTCGGCCGAGCGTGGTGTTGGAGGGTTTCGCAGTCCAACCAATTTATGGCTACATCTGGTGGTCTATTTTACCTCATAGAGTTACAGGGTATTATTCCAAGTCGGTAATCAACTAAATCGGTCAGAAATACAGATTTTTCATAGAAAGAAAAATGTATTTACTACTCCTTAATCACCATAAAGAGTAATACTCTATTACTCAATCCATCACCTGGCGCATTAGTTTCAAACGAATCCTTCCCAAAGGAAGGAATCCTTTGGGAGATCCTTTTATTTGACTGACACAAGGAACTATGGTGAGAGCAAATAGTCTAACCACTTCGCATGGCGAATGTATTGATGTTCCCAGTGTGTTATTAAAGCAAGGGGAATACACTACCCATCCCTTTCTACGCCTAATATGCCTCAATTATTCTATTCGCAAAATTGCGGCTATGAGCTTTGACATTAACATTATACTCAGAACTACTACTAGAATTGCGTAAATACTAATTGTGCCGTTACCCACGAGCAGTGAGTCACACTCGTGCTTGACCGGTTTTGTCTTGACGGAACAAACTGAGCTCTAGGCTATATCTCATGGAGCTTCAATGCTAATACCAGTTTGCAGACGCTGATATAAAAGCGAAAGCAAGTGCTCCAAAAATTATTACAATCAGTAACCTCCTACAAAACAAACATGTACACCAAGGTACTACAGTGATTTAATTTTTATTTATTGGATAAAAATTGTTCAAGTGCAGTTCCAAGTCTTGGAGACTATTATATAATATGTGTCCAGATATTCTATTCTATCTATTCTAAGTGTTAATATTGACATAATACTAAAGGGTTAATACATAGTCCTTTTTGTGATTTACCACCGATCATTTAACTGCCTAAACATTCAATTAGAAAGTGTTAATTAATACCATTTAGACCTCGACTTCATTCCTTCTCTTTTATATTCCAGGTCGTAGTCTTCCTGTGCGCGGCGAGCCTCGCCTCCGCCGGCCACCTCCTGCAGGCCGCTGCACCCGTAGCGTACAGCGCGCCCGTAGCGTACAGCTCGGCGCCCGCCGTCTCCTCCGTGTCGTTCTCCTCGCACACCGCGCACGGCCCCGTCGCCACATACGCCGCCGGACCCGTCGTAGCCAAGACCTACGCCGCTCCCGCCTACACCACCTACGCTGCCGGTCCCGTCGTAGCCAAGTCTTACGCTCCCTCCGTGTCCTACCAGTCCATCTCCACTCCCGTCGCGTACGCTAAGACCTATGCCGCACCCGCATACAACACATACGCCGCTGCCCCTGCCGTCGCAGCCTACTCAGCCCCGGTGTACGCTAAGTCCATCGCTCCCGCTGTATCCTACTCCTCAATCTCTACCCACTCCTCTCCTCTGACTTACGCAGCGGCTGCCCCCGTCGTCACCAAGACCTACGCCGCTCCCTCTTACACCACTTACGCCTCTGCTCCCGTCATCGCCAAGTCCTACGCCGCTCCTGCCTACACTTCCTACGCTGCCGCTCCCGTCGTAACCAAGACCTACGCCGCCCCCGCCGTCGCATACTCCGCTGGTCCCGTGCTCAAGTCCGCTGTGACATACTCGGCCGCACCCGCCGTCTCTCACGTCACTTACTCCGGTCTGGGAGCCAACTACGGCTGGTGAAAACATGTTTGTTGATACATACATATTTATTACTTAATAATAATTATGCGACTGTATACTCATAATGATTGTACATAGAAAAAACTAAATAAAAACAGAATAATATGTTCGTATTTTCTTTTACTCCTGTTTCTAAAACTGCTCTTAATTTAACGAGTTTGATAACTAGATTTATTACATTTTTAGGGTTCCATACCTCAAAAGGAAAAAACGAAACCCTTATAGGATCACTTCGTTGTCCGTATGTCTGTCTGTCTGTCTGTCTATCTGTCTGTCCGTCTGTCTGTCTGTCTGTCAAGACCCTTATACCTCCACGCGTTCCTGAGAAGGAACGCGTGGAGGTATCAAGTTGAAATTAATATCAAATACGTAAGTCTATGGTCCTTTAGAGCTCTAAAAAAATCAAGCTTCTAAGTCAACGCAATAAAAAATACGGTCTTTTACTCGACATATTTTGATGCTCGCAAGTAAATCAAAACCTATAGGGTACTTACCGATGACCTAGAATCATGAAATTTGGCAAGAAGCAAGGTCTTACAGCACAAGTAATGGAAAAAGTCCAAAATTTTGTTAATTTATAATTTTATCACATAAAAAAAAATTAAGTATGTCATCTGTCAAGGCCCTTTTTAGGGTTCCGTACCTCAAAAGGAAAAAACGGAACCCTTATAGGATCACTCGTGTGTCTGTCTGTCTGTCTGTCTGTCCGTCTGTCACAGCCAATTTGCTCCGAATCTAATGGACCGATTAAGTTAAAATTTGGTACACATATGGATGTCTGTGAGCAAAACACGTACAGCTAAAGTAAGTATATGAATTTTGAATATGAGAGTCACTTTTAGGGGGAAAATAAGAAAATTAAAAAAAAAAGTTTTGTAAACTGTACCGTGTGACATATCAAATGAAAGGGCTTACTATGAGGGTCTCAAATATATTTTTTTTATAATTTTAAAATATATTGTTTTAAAGTTATTTAAGAAAATTGACGAAAATTGACCATTCCCCCCCCTTTATTTCTAAAACTACTGAGCCTAACATTTTGAAAAAAATATAGAAAATAGTTCTATACCTGTAGATTACAGGAAAACCTATAAGAAGTCTTAAAATAACACGGTAAATCTATATATATAAACCTGACTGAGTCACTGACTAATATATCAACGCACAGCCCAAACCAATAGACCTAGAGACTTGAAATTTTGCACATAGATACCTTATATAGTGTAAACATCCACTAAGGAAGGATTTTTGGAAATTCCATCCCTAAGGGGGTAAAATAGGGAATGAAAGTTTGTATGAAAAATCCTATCCCTTGAGTTAATAGACTTGAAACTTAGCACGGATATTCATCTAAGTAAATTATTAAGATTATCATTTTTAGTTTTCCTAAACTACCCCCTAAGGAGGGATTGGGGGTGTCAAAGTTTGTATGGAGGAACTTTAACACGCGGTCCGATTAACTCAAAACTCAGTTTTTATACTAGAGACCAAAAATTAAGACTAACGTGTATCAGGGTTTTCCAAAAATCTACACCTAAGGGGTGAAAAGTTAATTTTATAGCGGAGGATTTTATTGGGGGCTTGATTAACTCTAAAATTGGTGTAAATAATGTTTGAGTCAAGTTATGGAAACATACCAGACGATTTTTGAAATTCTTTATCTGTGTTCGTGAAAACAGAGATACAGTTTATATGAAAAATCTTATTAATTTGGTTAATGAACTTGAAACTTAGCATAAATACTTGCATAAGTGAGTAATAATGTTTGTCATTATTAGTTTTTCAAAACTACGCCTCAAATGAGGTTTAAAGATGTTAAAGTTTGTATAGAAGAATTTTAAAGCGCAGACCGATTAAAAAAATGGTACTTTAAGTCAAGTTAAAAAACTTGCCAAACGAATTTTCACCGATTTTGACGACATATAGCTGATGTTTTAAGGAGTAACTTAGGCTATTTTTATTTTAGAAAAATAATTAGGGTTCCGCACAAGAAAATTAAAATCCATGAAATCAGACAACCACGTACAGTCCAGTACAAACTTACTAAGCCTCCGCTGTCTATTACGGCTATAACAACAAATAATAAAAATAAAGCAAAGTTAAAAATGTAAGGGGTCCGATCCCCATACAATAAACTTTTAATTTTGAAAAAAAAAAAAAATTAATCTAGCATGTGGGGTGTCATCGTCTAGAACTCATTGAGTAGAGTACAAACATTTATTTTTATCTTTTAAAATTAAGAAATAGGGGGCCGCAAAAGTTGTAAATTTTAGACCATTTTTGTACGAGCTCTAGCGCAACAATTCAACAAATTAGGAATTTGAAACTTCTTTATACCATGTAGGTACCATGAATACTGTATTTAATCAACAATACTGAAAACGGCGATTCATAAGGTATTTTGTTTAAACATGGGTGATTTTCTGTAACTGCAAAAAATAACCGTGTAATTCACAATCATTATGAAATAAGTAAAAAGTTATCTTTGCGATTGTTAAACATATAATATGGTACGGAACCCTTCGTGCGCGAGTCCGACTGGCACTTGACCGGTTTTTTTCAGGAACGTGTGGAAGTACAAGTTGAAATTAATATCAAATACGTAAGTCTGTAGAGTACCTAAAAGTTCTAAAAAAATCAAGCTTCTAAATCAACACAACAAAAAAATACGGCCATTTATGTGACATATTTTGAAACTCGCAAGTAAATCAAAACCTATAGGGTACTTGCCGTTGACTTGGAATCATGAAATTTTGTAAGAAGGAAGGTCTTACAGCACAAAAAATGGAAAAGTCCGAAAATTGGTTACTTATAATTTCATCACATAAAAAAATATTTTTAAGAATGACTTGTGTCAAGACCCTTTTTCTCAGGAACGCGTGGACGTATCAAGTTGAAATTAATATCTAATACGTAAATCTATGGTTCCTTAGATTTCTAAAAAAATCAAGCTTCTAATTCAACGCAATAAAAAAATACGGCCATTTATGCAACCTATTTTGATACTCGCAAGTAAATCAAAACCTATAGAGTACTTCCCGTTGACCTAGAATCATGAAATTTGGCAAGGAGTAAGGTCTCACAAGACGAGTAAAGGAAAAAGTCTGAAAATTGATTATTTGTAGTTTTATCACATAAAAAAAAATAGTTTTCAGTTTTCTTTTTCTGGCAAAATGTGGGTGTACTATAGGTACACCTCTGCCCAACCCTTCGAGGAAACAAGGCGTGATGTTATGTTTAAGAATAGCTTTTTGCGAATACAAACTTAATATGCAGTTGGAGAATTGTCCGTGAAGTAGGTATATCAATGTATGGGAGAACATGTTTTTCAACTCAATGTTAAGTTTGTCATTGGGATTTTCAACTACGGAACCCTTCATTGTGCGTGGTCCGACACGCACTTGGCCGGTTCTTTTTTTAATACATGACACACAATAGAGCAACATCTATAGGTGTAGGTACTACTTCACTTAAAAAGTGAAGTGTAATAAATTGAGGTAGAACAACAAAACGGAAATAATACACATAATTTAACGCTTATTCATATAAACTTGACATTTATTTGATTACGTTGCAAGCCAATTATAGCCATTTATTGTAAGCCAATTATGTCAATGATTGGATGTCCATTCGCGTAATAGGCACCAATATAGTGACTTTAAGTAGATTAAACAATATGGCCCGAAATGTAACTTGTACAAAGAAATTGAAACAGTTTTCGATGAAAATGGCTGTACATGGTTTTCCCCGAAAAAAAACTAGAAAAAAATAAACCTACACATACAGAAAAATACATACAGAAAAACGACAGCACAGCAGTCTTCATTATCCTACAGCATTCACCATCATTTTCAGGTAAGCGTAAGGCAGATAAAGGTTCTCTTACAATAACCTAGAGGCAGAATGATTGCATTGTATAGGTTACTGAACTGCGGATTGTTTACAATTTTACATGATTTTGGCTTGATTAGTAGTGATTTTTGTGTTAGTGAACAAAATACACATGGCGGCCATAAAATAAATATTTGCTGCTTATGTCAAAACTTGGCTCCACTGCAGTTGTTAACTGCAGTGGAGCCAAACAACCTGGATTCGGACTCGCTCTTTATTAACCTGGACCGCGCTTTATAACTACTAAAGATGTCCACATGTAAAACCCTTTTACAAAACTTTACACTGCACAGACGCTTATTTTTGAGATAAAAATCCAAAACAAAAAAATCCCGAAATAAAAAAGTTTTCGATTATTTTTCCAATAATTTAAAACAAAATGATAGCGGACTTTAATGGTTTTTAGCAACTATTAATGTTGTAAGTTTTTAAACAAATAATAAAAAATAATACGTGTAAAAGTGTTTGTACAAACCTACTTACAGAAAATAAATCATTTATCATTTATGATTTATTATTCCATAACATAATTTTTTTTTTTTTTTTGGGATTACAATGCTAAGTTTGTTTTTGGGATAAATTCTTTTCAACCACGGAACCCTTCATTGTGCGTTGTGCGGCACGCGCTTGGCAAGTTTTTTTATTTTTTTAGGCCGCTTAATTTTCGACTTTTGATGAAAAATGTAAAAAAAATACCGTTTTTTTTAATTTTTCTGTGTGATAGAAGTTTATGTAAAGATTACAGAAAAAATAAAACGATGCCTCTACATAGCACACTTTTTCAGAAATCGGAACGGAACCCTCGGTGTGCGAGTCCGACTCGCTCTTGACCGGTTTTTAAATATCGAAGTCCAATTCTCGTACCTAAAGGTTCAAATTCCAGTTGCAATCTCATGCCAGCGACAATCAAATGTCAAAAATGTAGGTAAACGCTGTACAATTTTTGACAGATTGAGACTGCGAACGTTGTCAAAAATACGGGAATTGAATTGCCCCTCTGCTATCGTAACGAACTCAAGCATAAAATAATAAAATTTAAAATAATAAAGTTTAATTTGTACACACGGCTACACATCAAGCTATACAGTACCAGTTTACACTGACCTCTCATTGTAAGGAAATCCTATACCATGCGAGATCAGCTTATACTGGAAATGTATAGCTTGATCTGTAGCCGTGCGTACTGATAGAAAATCGTTAGTAACGAAACGTCGTTAGTAGCTATTACAAAAAAACCGGCCAAGTGCGTGTCGGACCACGCACAATGAAGCACCGTAGTTGAAAAGAATTTATACCAAAAACAAACTTAACATTAGATCTCAAAAAAAATTTTTTATGTCAAAAAATTACAAATTCACAATTTTCGGACTTTTTCCTTTACTTGTGCTGTGAGACGTTGCTTCTTGCCAAATTTCATTATTGTAGGTCAACGGGAAGTACCCTATAGGTTTTGATTTTATTTTTTTTGATAATAATTATGTAACAGTCTAATCAATATTTTTGTCTTATTTTCGGGAAATGAGCGCTGATTGTCCTTAATACAGGCTACTAGTACTAAGTAACCTAGCTAGGACGTCAGTTCGTAAACTTGTATTGTATTGTTGTATTGATTTACTTACGACAGTTGCGAGTGTCAAAATGTGTCGCAAAATGGCCGTATTTTTTTATTGCGTTGACTTAGACGCTTGATTTTTACTCTAAGGGACAAAATAGACTTACGTATTATATATTAATTTCAAGTTGATATCTCCACCCGTTCTTGAGAAAAAGGGTCTTGACAGACTGACAGACTTGAACATTTTTTTTATGTGATAGAATTACAAATTAACAATTTTCGGACTTTTTCTTTTATTTGTGTTGTATGCCTTGCTTCTTAACAAAATTCATGATTCTAGGTCAACGGGAAGTACCCTATAGGTTTTGATTTACTTGCGAGTGTCAAAATATGTCGCATAAATGGCCGTATGTTTTTATTGCATTGACTTAGAAGCTTGAGTTTTTTAGGACTTCAAGAGACCACAGACCTACGTATTTGATATTAATTTCAACTTGATGCCTCCACGCGTTCCTGAGAAAACGGTCTTGACAGAGTGACAGACAGACAGACAGACGGACAAACAAGTGATTCTATAAGGGTTCCGTTTTTTCCTTTTGAGGTACGCAACCGTAAACAGCGACGGGTTAGCAACTGCAGTGATTCTCTAGAGATGTCCACATGTAAAACACTTTTACAAAACTTAATACCAATTATTGTTGTAAGTTTTTAACTTGATTTCATTTTAAATTAAATATCAGAAGGCCAATTCTCGTACCTAAAAAGTTCAAATTCCAGTTGCAATCTCATGCCAGCGACAATCAAATGTCAAAAATGTAGGTAAACGCTGTACAATTTTTGACAGATTGAGACTGAGTTGAGATTGCTAACGTTATCAAAAATACGGGATTGAAATAATAAAGTTTAATTTGTACACACGGCTACACATCAAGCCAGTTTACAATACATACATACATTACCAGTTTACACTAACCTCTCACTGTAAGGAAATCGTATAGGATTTCCTTACAATTAGAGGTCATGCGAGATCAGCTTATACTGAAAATGTATAGCTTGATCTGTAGCCGTGCGTACTGATAGAAAATCGTTAGTAACGAAACGTCGTTAGTAGCTACTACAAATAAGCGACGGGTTAGCAACTGCAGTGATTCTCTAGGTACTGCCCGCGACTTCGTCAGCCTGAAATTTCTTGTACCCCGGTTCCACCCCGTCGCATCGCATCGCCCGCCTGCACTATTACTTCGGTTTCGGTTAGCGTTATTTGTGACTTTTTTCTTTTTACTCGGCTCCTATGGGTCGTGGCGTGACGTTAAATAGCCTGAGAATACCTTACTCAAGAATTGGGCTATTAAATGCAAAAATATTTTTTTTTAATCCGACTAGTTCCAAAGATTAACAAAATTACAAACAAATAAATTTTACCTCTTTATAATATTAGTCTAAATGTCCCTTGACGTAGTTTGACGTCTGTACGTGAAACTTCACAATGAAAAATGATGTTTGGACACATATAACCTTAGAGCATAGGTTAAATGCTCTAAGCATATAACTTACTTGAATATGCAAATGTAAACTAGCCTTATAAGAGAACACAACATTTGCAAACAGAACCATTTACAATAATATTATTATCATCACATATCATCATCATAAATATTATATTGATATATTTATTTATGTTATTATACTTGTACACCTCAAAAATGCATAGGTAACAAAAATAAACCAAACATAAAAAATAAATCATACAATGGACCTTATTGCTTTCTGTTAGACCTACTCTTAATTCAATATCATTTCTTATTTGATGTCATTTATTCTCGGAGGAGGAGCTCGTGGCTAAGTAATAACAGCTGCACGGGTCGATCCCTCAGGTTAAGCTACGCTTGCCGGAGTTGGTCCGTGGATGGGTAACCATCTTTACATACCGAGACCCCTCCGTGCCTCGGAAAGCACGCTAAGCCGCTGGTCCCGGCTGTCATTCGTGGAGCTTTGACAGTCGTTACGGGTCGTCAGAAGCCCGAAAATCTGACAACCAGTCTTACCAAGGGTTATCGTATTACCCAATTACTGTGTTGTGGAGGTCAGATAGGCAGTCGCTCCATGTAAAATACTGGTATTTAGCTGCATCCGGTTAGACTGGAAGCCGACCCCAACATAGTTGGGAAAAGGCTAGGCAGATGATGATTTAATGTCATTTATTTTCACACACAACACAAGATTCCACAAGATCTTTACGAATTCTCAATCCTCATTTCTTTTACATTGTAACATTATGTTAAGCTAATCTGATACTCATGCATTTATGCATGTGCGGGTACATAAACTACTTACTAATAATTTCAATTAATTTAACGGTCTGTGACCTGACTCTAATATGCCTTGACCAACCAAGCGTTGCCTTGCTTACAACCTACTACAGTTGGAAATGTGAACCACATTTTGTGTTTCTGTAGACACATGTGTGAATCACACTCACACTCGCACTTGACCGATATTACCCTCATAAACAAATTGAACTGTAATCTATGTCAGCTAGGATTCTGAACCAGTTTCAGACGCTCATATAAAAGCGAATGCAAGTGCTCCAAAAAGTATTGCATCGTACAACCACGTTCAATTCAAACATGTACACCAAGGTACTAGTGATTTGTTTATTCGTTTGAAAATATTAGTTGTAGGATCCCAAGAGTAGTGCCCTGTTATGTGATGGAAGCTTTGGATAACCTTTCATCATCGGCATCAGCCGTGAAACGTCTTCAGCTAAATATTGGCATTGGCATATTATTAAGATAAACAGAAATGGAACTGTTCTGCCAATCTTGTTCAGGATATAACTCAGTCACCTTTACGATAGAAATCACATTGATCACATCACGTTTCTATTCTAGGTGGTAGTCTTCCTGTGCGCGGCGAGCCTCGCCTCCGCCGGCCATCTCCTGCAGGCCGCTGCACCCGTAGCGTACAGCGCGCCCGTAGCGTACAGCTCGGCGCCCGCCGTCTCCTCCGTGTCGTTCTCGTCAGCGGCTCCCGTCGCCACATATGCGGCCGCCGCACCCGCGTACTCCACATACGCCGCCGCACCCGCGTACTCCACATACGCCGCCGCACCCGCGTACTCCACATACGCCGCCGCCCCCGCGTACTCCACATACGCCGCCGCTCCCGCTGTCGCTGCTTACTCCGCCCCAGTGTACACCAAGGCTGTAGCTCCCGCAGTATCCTACTCCTCTGTGACTAGGCAGTCTTCTCCCGTGACCTACGCTGCATCTGCGCCTGCTGTTTCAACGTTCTCCGCTCCCGTCGTAGCTAGGACCTACGCCGCGGCCGCTCCCGTTGTAGCCAGAACCTATGCCGCCGCCGCTCCCGCTTACACGACATACTCCGCACCCGCCGTTGCGGCGTACTCTACACCCCCTGTAGCGGCGTACTCCGCACCCGCCGTAGCGGCGTACTCCGCACCCGCCGTAGCAGCGTACTCCGCTCCCGCCGTCACAGCATACTCTGCTCCCGTCGTAGCCAAGACTTTTGCCGCTCCCGCGGTAGCCACATACGCTGCAGCTCCCTTACAATCTGCTGTGACTTACTCGGCAGCACCCGCAGTATCACACGTTGCTTACACTGGTGTGGGAGCCAACTACGGGTGGTAAACATGACCTATACATTGGTATTTATTGATAAGACTTTATTAGCGACAGTCAAAGCAAAAATCTAATAAAAGCTATAAAATATAAATATTTGACTTTTTCTTCCTCTTTAATTACCTATTCATGGTAAGGTTATTGACTTCGTCAGCTGAAATAAATGTTTTATATATATTATAATGTGGGCTCACAACTTTTGTTGTATCTATATAATCTATATCTATAATTTTTAATGATTTTAAAGTATAGATCGCGTCTAAACGTAAAACTAAAGATCAGTCGTAATGATTTGGAGAAAATTATATTTAAAATTAGAGCATTTTCATAACCCGTGCGGCTGTAATTATTTATCCAAGAAACAAATCCGCCTAGTTATTGTGTTAACTTAATATGTGAGTAGGTATTTTAGATAATGTTTATTATTACATAGTGTAATTAATTTGTAAAGTTATGCATAACGCACGCAAAAACTATCAAGCATATTTTTTTGAAACGTTCACCATTTTAAAAATAATTTAATTATTTATCTTTTAGTTTACGTGTTTTAATTTAATATTTTTTGTTTCATGGGTAATAAATTAATAATGCGTGTAATTTGAGACAACGCCCCTTGATGGACGAGTCCTATTACTGGCTCGTGGCTGGACTTACGACGCGTAGCGTGAGCTCAGCACAGAACACGCAAGATACGCACTCAAGGCCGCTGGCACTTATCCTGCAATCATGTCGAAATTCGTAGACTAAAAAAAATCAAAACTCAAAACTCAAAGCATTTATTTCAAATAAACCAATTACAGGCACTTTTGAATTGTCAAGGGGTCGGTCTTGGGTCGGTCAGTCAGAAAAATGAAGCTATTTGCCCATTCCAAAGCGTAAATCCTGGAGAAGAACGGGCAAGAAACTCCACGTACACTCTTTTAAATCAAATATGTTACATAATATTGGTTACATCGTTCATATTGAAAATATATATGTGAGAACAATGTAGAAAGATGTGCACCTTAATGTGCACGTTAAAAACTTCCGTAAATATAGGTACCACCTTATGTTTATGATATCCATGCGTAATTAATGGAGTTTTGAGAATTGCGATAAATAAGAGTTACCTATTATTAACTTGTAAAACATAAACAGCATTCTATTCAATGATTCACTTTAATTCATTAATCAAATTATCTATGCAAACATTTCATGATCATCAGTAATCAATTTAAAATCAAATAGTTATCAGACTGACTATAAATTTAAAAACCTATGGTATTCATTATTAATGCTTACTTATTCAAATGAATCAGATGTAACTAATTTAATCATACTACAAATTAATTATTATTACTAGAGGTACTCATTTGTATATTATGGTGGAATGTTCTGCACTAAGATCCTCCATCCATTATATTTACTACATTTTAAATGCAAATAAAATCATTGAGTCACCCTTTCACTTGATTTATTTTGTCCTACAGGGAAGGTCTCCCGGGGACTCAATGCTAACACATAGTTCGCAGTAATCATATAAAAGCGCGAACAAGTGCTCCAAATATTACACACAACCACCACCTTCAATACAAACATGTACTCCAAGGTACTGCACTCATATTTTTATAAATAATTAAATAATAATCTCTTTTATGATAGTGATTAGTCTGTAAAATTGTGTTGATTACGTCATTTATGTCATAATTAAATTAAGATTTTGGTCGAAGCTCATTTTTGTAGTGTGCCAAAATGCAATATTATTATTGTTGATGGAAAAAGTGTGCAATACATAGCTTATTATTAAACTTAGGACCGGTTAGACTAGAAGCTGATCCAACATAGTTGGGAAAAGGCAGGCAGATGATGATGACATAGCTAATTATTTCATTGTTTCAGGTCGTTATGTTCCTGCTGTGTGCGGCGAGCCTCGCCTCTGCTGGTGAGCTCCTGCAGGCCGCAGCGCCCGTAGCGTATAGCTCACAGTCCTTCTCTTCACATACATCACACGCTCCCGTCGCCACCTACGAAGCTGCTCCTGCCTACAGCAGCTACGCCGCTCCTGCTTACACCACCTACGACGCTGCTCCTGCCTACACCAACTACAACGCCGCTCCCGTCGTAGCCAAGTCCTATGCTCCCGTTGCGTACGCTAAGACCTACGCCGCACCCGCATACAACACATACGCCGCTGCTCCTGCCATCGCGACCTACTCTGCCCCGGTGTACGCCAAGTCTATCGCTCCTGCTGTGTCGTACTCCTCAATCTCTACCCACTCTTCTCCTCTGACTTACGCCGCAGCCGCTCCCATCGTCGCCAAGACCTACGCTGCTCCAGCTTACACCACCACCTACTCTGCTCCCATTGTGGCTAAGGCCATCTCTCCTGCGGTGTCTTACTCTTCGTATTCGACCCACTCAGAGCCTATCGCGTACGCCGCGAGCCCAGTCATCACCAAGTCCTACGCTGCTCCCGCCATAGCCACATACTCCTCTGTACCCGTCCTTAAGTCTGCTGTGACATACTCAGCCGCCCCAGCTGTCTCTTACGATGGTCTAGAAGCCAAATACGACTGGTGAAAACCTGTTTGTATAAGTTTACAATATTTATGACTGTAGTGTAATGTTTGTATTCGAAATACCAAATAAATGTTTAAAATATCTACGAGTATTTGTAAATCTAAGTATATTAATTTTCGTAACCTAATCTTTTTCGAGCATTTCATCAAAATGAGAGCCTAGTATTAAATTAGTTTATTAATAATATAATTTTCATTACTATAATCAGCTTATAGTGCTCCCACTGCTGGGACACAGGCCTCCTCTCTGTGAGACAGAGTGGGCCGTAATCCACCACGCGGCCCCAGTGCGGGTTGGTAGATGTCACATGTCTTCGAATTTTTGGTTCTAGGACATGCCACATGGACATGCATGTATAATTTGATAAACATATATACCTAATTCATCATTATCATCTGCCTAGCCTTTGCCAACTATGTTGGGGTTAGCTTCCAGTCTAATCGGATGCAGATGAATTCTATAGTATTTTATAACACATTTGCTCGTAAAGGGTCTCTTATTTCACGAATTTCTATATCGTAATGTATGTCATTACGTATTTGTGCGTAATTGTAATGTAAAACGCACGGGTTTCTTTTTAATAAGGTAAAACGTAAGGTTTATCAAGATGCTCCGTCTAAAACGAACGGTACTTTTTAAATCTTAGCAAAGAGTTTTTATGTCAGAAAAGTGGTCAGCATTTTATGAATAAAATTAACTTTGGGAGATAAAATATAAAAATAAACATTAATTAAATTAAAGAATTAATTCTTTAATTTAATTAATTTTGACAATAAATTGCAACAACAACAAACAAAAAAATATTAATTTACTTTATTAGTAATACTGGCTGTTTTTGTGCCTTTGCTTTAAAAAAAAAGCTAATTTGTGAACAAGTAAAAATTATTCCGCGCGCTTTATTTTTCGTTATATTGTTTTTATTTGAAAATGTCGTTAAGTAATGATGAATTTATTAATTCGACACCGCCAGAAGTCTCAGAGGCAGCGAAAAAGGCTACTCTAAGCCTCATGCCTGAAAAATCTACCGATAGATACTTACAAGCGTATCAAAATTTCATCATATGGAAAACAAGCAAAGACCCAAATTAATTTTCAGAAAGTGTGTTTTTAAAGATTTATTCGTATAAGAAAGTCCGAGTTTTATTTATTTCCTCGCAAATATGTTATAAAACGTCGTATGACATACGTGCGCTTTGATAATTACAGCCTCTGCTTTCTTCTAGCCCTCGCCTACGGCTCGGGCTAGCAATATCGCCTCGGTTGTAATTTTCAACTTACCGCACTTATATCATAATGTACTATTACATGGAGCGACTGCCTATCTGACCTCCACGACCCAGGTACTGAATACGATACCCCTTGTTAAGACTGGTTGTTAGTCTTTCAGGCTTCCGACGACCCGTAACGACTGTCAAAGATTTACGAATGACAGCTGGGACCAACGGCTTAACACATACTGCTGAATTGTTATTTTATTACAGTCTTATAACAATTACGTCACCAGTAATGGGAATTACACACGACGATTGTTTTTGTAACAAGTTACTAGGCCGGAACGTAACCTCACGGATCAAGCGTTACCTGTTATTTTTTTTTTTCAATACACTTCCTCGAAAACTGTTTCATATCGCACTACGATTAGGTTTACAATGCAATGTATTTCACACGCGTGCGATTTTTCATTTTCCAACACGTGTGCGGGAATAAAAATTTCCACAGATAACTTTATACCTATACTTCGTCCAAATTGGTTCAATGCCTCTATTCACAACTCTCTATTCGGTGGTGAATGTTTTTTTTTATCTCTTCAAAGAGATATGCATCTTTACGGGGTTAATATTTTTTGAATATTTAAATAACGTTTATAAATAGAATATCATCAAAAACCATGATTATTAAAATAAAAAAAAGCTTATGATCAAATTAACATTTATCTGTGTTCTAAACTCAAAAATGTTTGAATTTTATATTTTTCATATTAATAGGTAATAAATAATAATAATAATATTTATTCATTTTTGTCACCACAATATCCTTACAAAATTATAACAAAAAAAACAATATTGTCCAGTCATTGGCTTAAAGAAAAGTATCGTGGGAGACTGGTGCCTAAGCTAAGCCGAAGCCTGTATTTCAGGCCACCAGGTCTCCGCCCCCGGTACAAAGCTATTAGCAGGTATTAGGCTGTTTATCGGCCTACGGCTCGGGTGTTAATTCCGCCTCAAATGCAATAACAAACGTTCTCCACTTATATCAAAATGTGCTATTTTCCCTTTTGAATTTGCTTTTGCTCCTCATTTGTTGTTCATTGTTCGTACGGTCAGCATCAGAAGTCGGTTAACACTGCTACTTTTTGACATCATCTAAATTGACACAAAATGATTCGATAACCTGCTTTTTAGCATTTCATTTATTAGTTATGAGTTAATTTTCTTTAAAATTTACATCTGTTCCGATTTTAATGAAGTATTTTTCTGAATAATTAAGATTTGGAAAACACAAGTGTTAATCGACTTTTGTTGCTGACTGTACGTAATAGCGTGTATAGACACCCTTACTTACCCTTACTTATTTTACGATGTTTTCGAAACAACGTCGTGGTTTCCGAGGCACGGGGAGGTCTTGGTATGTAAAGATGGTCAGCCATTCACGGATCAACCGCCCTATGATCGATGTACCCGTGCGGCTGTTAATACTTAGCCTAAATAACTAGGTAAATTATTGCATAAAAATGCTGTCCATGTTTATTAGTCAATAACTCATCACAAGACTTTATTTAAACTTCTGGTTCGCAATTCTTAAAAGTCCATGAATTAAGCATGCCATTAAAATAAGAAAATTATACCTATGAGATATTTTTTTTTGCCTATGAATTTCAACATAACCGACTTGTTCTAGGTACACATAATGCCAATTTGTCCTCCATTTCTGACATAATATCATATTATACCTTATACCTTTCACACTGCATTTTAAACTACTTTCTATCCCTTTACGAGTATATCATACTTTTATCATTTTGAACAATGTCGTTTTTTATTTTACCTAATCTCATCTGAACTCTCATAATGTCTTAAAGTTATGTCTTATGACGTCATAAATATTACCCAAAAAAACATTTTTACAAAAAACTTCCAAAAGAAAACACTATAAAGTACAAATTAACTTTAGATTTGGAAATCAGTGGCAACTGACAAGAAATAAAACAAAACTAAAGACAACAACTTCCGATTCTGGATGGAAAAACCCAATAACACTCTGTCGGACCTGGGAATCGAACCCAGGTAGGACCAAATGCTCATCAGTAGCGGTTGCTACCACTAGTCCAACGAGGCAGTTAAGTAATTTAATCATACTACAAATAAAATAATATTATCGAAAAAGATTAAAGGTTACGGTTTGAATTCATTTATTTCTAAGGCCTGTGCCTCGAATTTCGGGGCAACGGCGCGTCATTGTCCCGCCCCGCTGCCGCGCCGCTGTTTCTGAGGTCCGGTCCATTTGTTTTTACGCATAAAATCCTGCCGCTCCCGCGCCGCCGCCGCCGCTGCCGCCCCGCTGCCCGCAAAATTCGAGGCAAAGGCCTAAAGATTACAAATCACTTGACAGAAGTAAATACTAAAAATTACTTAATACATTTTTGTTGTCCAGGAGTAGTTAAGAGCTTATAGTGTTAATAATACAAATATAAGAAGGTAATAAAGGTTACGAAAATAAATATAGATTTACAAATAGGTACTTTAATTAAACATTTATTTGGTTTTACAGTAATTTATAATCTAAAGTAATAATAAAAACATGTTTTCACCAGTCGTATTTGGCTTCCAGACCATCGTAAGAGACAGCTGGGGCGGCTGAGTATGTCACAGCTGACTTAAGGACGGGAACGGAGGAGTATGTGGCTATGGCAGGAGCAGCGTAGGACTTGGTGATGAGTGAGCTCGCGGCGAATGTGATAGGCACTGAGTGGGTCGAGTACGAAGAGTAAGACAGTGTAGGAGAGACGGCTTTAGCCACAATGGGAGCAGAGTAGGTAGCGGTGTAAGCTGGAGCGGCGTAGGTCTTGGCGACGATGGGAGCGGCCGCGGTATAAGTCTGAGGAGAAGAGTGGGTAGAGATTGAGGAGTAGGACACAGCGGGAGCGATAGACTTGGCGTACACTGGGGCAGAATAGGTTGCGACGGCAGGAGCGGCGGCATATGTGTTGTACGCAGGTGCGGCGTAGGTCTTAGCGTACGCGACGGGAGTGGAGATGGACTGGTAGGACACGGAGGGAGCGTATGACTTGGCTACGACGGGAGCTGCGTCGTAGGTGGTGTAGGCAGGAGCGGCGTAGCTGCTGTAAACAGGAGCAGCTTCGTAGGTGGCGACGGGAGCGTGTGATGTATGTGAAGAGAAGGACTGTGAGCTGTAGGCTACAGGCTCTGCGGCCTGCAGGAGAACACCAGCAGAGGCGAGGCTCGCCGCACACAGGAAGACTACGACCTGAAAGATACAAATTAATTCACTACCTGTTCGATGAACTTTAAAAAATGTCCAGTTGGTATATTTTTATGTAGTAACATAAGAAGTGCCTTGTTTATTATGAATAGACAAAAACGATTAACAGACCATAATGAATGTCATAATTTAACACAAAATAAATATTACAAAATAAGCACAATGGTTTGGACAGGGATAATTTTACTTAAATATAAATATCAGTGCAGTACCTTGGAGTACATGTTTGTATTGAAGGTGGTGGTTGTGTGTAATATTTGGAGCACTTGCTTGCGCTTTTATACGATTACTGCGAACTGTGTGTTAGCATTGAATCCCCGGGAGACCTTCTTCCTTCTTCTGTAAGGACAAAATCAATCAAGTGAAAGGGTGACTTATTACCTCAATGCAAGCTATATTTATGAATACTATTATCTGGCCGTACCGTAAGATGGCACTCGAGAAAGTTTCATCCTCACCATTTTTCTTGCCCTTATCCCTTTGCCTTATCCCAATTTATTTGGGGTCGGCGCAACATGCCTTTTTACCCGACTACGGCGAAGCAAAAAGGAGGGTTATGATTTTGACCGGTAGGTATGTATGTATGTATGTTCATCTGCTCTCTCATAACTTCTAAACTACTTATCATAATTTAACAAATGATGTATCCCTAGAAGCGTCTTAATTGTCCGTTAGTTAGGCTATGGGACGTCACATTAAATCGTCTAAATATAGCCCTAAAGGACATAAAGTCATGAACCAAAAAAATATTTATAATGATGCCGTGTTAGATATCAAAGGGAAGGGCTTAATTAGCACATTTCAAAAATATATAATATATTGTTAGCTATTGCTCGCGGGTTTGCCGGTTTATCGGCTGCATGCAAGCAGCTGATAATTGGGAATAATTTCTAAAATCACGCCTCAGATGTAAGCCAAACATATTTTCTCTCCAAACTTACCTAAAAAGTGGCTCTGCAAATACTTTATCACGAAATTATAACCCCAAAACAATTGAAATAAAAAGTAAGTTTAAAAACCCGACTACTGAAAAATCACGCTCTAAAAAGTATGAAACAAGAAAATATTCACATCTGAAATTAGAAAATGATAAGACATTATTAAAAATGAGAGTCAGACGGAGTCAGACGTAATCTGTTCCCTAACATGACGTGTGACTCCGGATTTTTATTTTGTCTATTTTTTTCTAACTTCAGTTGAGAATATTTTCTTGTTTCATACTTTTTAGAGCGTGATTTTTCAGTAGTCGGGTTTTAGTTTTTAAACTTACTTTTTCTTCCATACTTCTCTACCTATTATTCGTCATTTCGGTAGTCACTTCCTTTCTAGGCATTTAACACAGTCCATTCATCGTTTCTACTCGTATATCCACATTCATACTCAAAACTTTCCTGACGACGTTTTCCTCATTCCTCCGCATCACATCCCATAACATGACAACCGATTTCCACATAGTTTTTCAGTTACCGGTGTCACTTTCAGAATTTTTCATTTCGTACTCATACTCATTTCACTAAAAAATAGTCTCGATTAATTTAAAAAAAAACCGGCCAAGTGCGTGTCGGACCACGCACAATGAAGGGTTCCGTACTCCGTAGTTGAAAAGAATTTATCCCAAAAACAAACTTGGCATTGTACTTGAAAAACATGCTCTCCAATATGTCACGGTCTATTCTCCAACTGCAAATTTAAGTTTGTAATCCTAAAGAAAAAATGATGTGGTAAAATTACAAATGAACTATTTTCAGACTTTTTCCTTTGCTTGTGCTGTGAGACCTTGCTTCTTGCCAAATTTCATGATTCTAGGTCAACGGGAAGTTCTTATAGGTTTGATTTACTTGCGAGTATCAAAATATGTCGCAAAAATGGCCGTATTTTTTTTTACTTTGCTGACTTAGAAGATAGATTTTTTTAGAGATCCAATGGACCCACTTATTTGATATTAATTTCTGCTTGATACCTCCACGCCTTCCTGAGAAAAAGGGTCATGGCAGACTGACAGACAGACAGACAGACATACAACGGAGTGATGCTAATAAGGGTTCCGTTTTTCCTTTTGAGGTACGGAACCCTATAAATACTGTTAGGTAAACGGTTTTGAAATAACTTTACTTATAACTTGTTATTTGACAGACGGACAAACAATTTAAGTGATCCTATAAGAGGATCACTTAAATTGTTTGTCCGTCTGTCTATCTGTCTGTCAAGACCCTTTTTCTCAGGAACGCGTGAAGGTATTGAGTTGAAATTAATATCAAATACGTAGGTCTATGGTCCCTTGGAGTTGTAAAAAGAACAAGCTTCTAAGTCAACGCAATAAAAAAATACGCCCATTTATGCGACATTTTTTGATACTCGCAAGTAAATCAAAACCGATGAGGTAGGTAGGTACTTCCCGTTGTCCTAATCATGAAATTTGGCAAGAAGCAAGGTCTCACAACACAAGTAAAGGAAAAAGTCCGAAAATTGTTAATTTGTTACTCCATCACATAAAAAAAAATATTTTCAAGGTTGTCAGTCGGTCAAGACCCTTTTTCTCAGAAACGCGTGGAGGATAAAGTTTAAATTAATATCAAATACGTAGGTCCATGGTCCTTTGGAGCTCTAAAAAATGAAGCTTCTATGTCAACGAAATAAAAAAATACGGCCATTTATGCGATACTCGCAAGTGAATCAAAACCTAGGGGGCACTTCCCGTTAACCTAGAATAATTAAATTTAGCAAAAAGCAAAGTCACGAAGCACAAGTAGAGTTCAAGTCCGAAAATTATTCATTTGTAATTTTATCACATAAAAAAAAATTCTTGGGATTACAATGTTAAGAGGCCGTATTCGAAATTTTGCCGATTTCGCTGATTTACTTAATTTTACAGACGAAATTTTACAGTTAAAATACTGTATTTCTATAAGTTTTTTTTTTTAATGAATGAGCTACTTTTTAGGGTTCCGTACCTCAAAAGGAAAAAACGGAACCCTTATAGGATCACTCGTGTGTCTGTCTGTCCGTCTGTCACAGCCAATTTTCTCCGAATCTAATGGACCGATTAGGTTAAAATTTGGTACACATATGGATTTCTGTGACCCAAACACGTACAGCTAAAGTAAATATATGAATTCTGAATATGAGAGTCACTTTTAGGGGGAAAATAAGAAAATAAAAAAAAAAGTTTTGTCAACTGTACCGAGTGACATATCAAATGAAAGGGCTTACTATGAGGGTCTCAAATATATTTTTTTCATAATTTTAAAATTTATTGTTTTAAAGTTATTTAAGAAAATAGACGAAAATTGACCATTCCCCCCCCCTTATCTCCGAAACTACTGAGCCTAAAATTTTGAAAAAAATATAGAAATTAGTTCTATACCTGTAGATTACAGGAAAACCTATAAGAAGTCTGTGGTCTTAAAATAACATGGTAAATCTATATATATAAAAAAAACAAAGTCCTGACTGAGTCACTGACTAATATACCAACGCACAGCCCAAACCAATGGACCTAGAAACTTGAAATTTTGCACATAAATACCTTATATAGTGTTAACATCCACTAAGAAAGGATTTTTGGAAATTCCATCCCTAAGGAGGTAAAACAGGGATGAAAGTTTGTATGAAAAATCCTATCCCTTGAGTTAATAGACTTGAAACTTAGCACGAATATTCATCTAAGTAAATTATAAAGTTTATCATTTTTAGTTTTCCTAAACTACCCCCTAAGGAGGGATTGGGGGTGTCAAAGTTTATATGGAGGAACTTTAACAAGCGGTCCGATTAACTCAAAACTCAGTTTTTATACTTGAGACCAAAAATTAAGACTAACGTGTATTAGGGTTTTCCAAAAATCTACCCCTAAGGGGTGAAAAGTTAATTTTATAGCGGAGGATTTTATTGGGGGCTTGATTAACTCTAAAATTGGTGTAAATAATGTTTGAGTCAAGTGACCAGACGATTTTTGAAATTCTTTAGGTATCTGTGTTCGTGAAAACAGAGATACAGTTTGTATAGGAGATGTTACAGTTTGTATAGAAGAATTTTAAAGCGCAGTCCGATTAAAAAAATTGTACTTTGAGTCAAGTTAGGAAACTTGCCAAACGAATTTTCACCGATTTTGACGGCATATAGCTGATGTTTTAAGGAGTAACTTAGGCTATTTTTATTTTAGAAAAATAATTAGGGTTCCGCGCAAGAAAATTAAAATCCATGAAATCAGACAACCACGTACAGCCCAGTACAAACTTACTAAGCCTCTGCTGTCTATTACGGCTATAACAACAAACAATAAAAATAAAGCAAAGTTAAAAATTTAAGGGGTCGGTCCCCATACAATAAACTTTTCATTTTGAAAAAAAAAATAAAAATTTTAATCTAGCATGTGGGGTGTCGTGTCATTATTTCATCACCGCTGCTCTCAAAACGGTGAAGGAAAACATCGTGAGGAAACCGGCATGTCCTAGAACCAAAAATTCGAAGACATTTGACATCTACCAACCCGCACTGGGCCCGCGTGGTGGATTACGGCCCACTCCCTCTCACCGAGAGGAGGCCTGTGTCCCAGCAGTGGGAACATTATAGGCTGATTATGTGTTATGTGGGGTGTCATCGTCTAGAACTCATTGAGTAGAGTACAAACATATTTTTTTTTATCTTTTAAAATTAAGAAATAGGGAGCCGTAAAAGTTGTAAATTTTAGACCATTTTTGTACGAGCTCTAGCGCAACAATTCAACAAATTAGGAATTTGAAACTTCTTTATACCATGTAAGTACCATGAATACTGTATTTAATCAACAATACTGAAAACGGCGATTCATAAGGTATTTTGTTTAAACATGGGTGATTTTCTGCAACTGCAAAAAATAACCTTGTAATTCACAGTATCATTGTAAAATAAGTAAAAAGTTATCTTTGCGATTGTTAAACATATAATATGGTACGGAACCCTTCGTGCGCGAGTCCGACTCGCACTTGACCGGTTTTTTTATTTTGCGTCGAGATTATAATGCGAGAATTAGGTATCAATCAATAAATGGGAGAACACGTTTTTCTGTTAAGTTTGTTTTTGGTATAAATTATTTTCAACTACGGAACCCTTCATTGTGCGTGGTCCGACACGCACTTGACCGGTTTTTTTGTAATTTTTTGGGTTCCACACCTCAAAAAGAAAAAGCGGAATCCTTACAGGATCACTCGTGTGTCTGTTTGTCTGTCCGTCTGTCACAGCTATTTGCTCCGAATCTAGAGAACCGATTAAATTTTATTTTTTTATTTTTTTTTAAATTCGGTTCACATATGAATTTCTGTGACCAGGAAGAATTTCTGTGTCATTCATTTATTTACGTTACACAGGAGTGTAACGTAAATAAATGAATTTGTAATATGGGGGTCACTTTTGGGGAGTAAATAAGAGCGTTAAAAAAAGTTTTGCAAACTGACGTTGTGATATATGAAATGAAAGGGCTTCTTACTGTGAGGGTCTCAAACAGATATTTTTTTTATGATTTAAAACAAAATGTTTTAAAGTTATTTGAGAATATAAGCGAAAATTCATCTTTACATAACAAGACTCCTCCGTGCCTCGGAAAGCACGCTAAGCCGTTGGTCCCGGCTGTCATTCGTGGATCTTTGACAGTCGTTACGGGTCGTCAGAAGCCCGAAAGTCTGACAACCAGTCTTACCAAGGGGTATCGTATTACCCAGTAACTGGGTTGTGGAGGTCAGATAGGCAGTCGCTCCATGTAAAATACTGGTATTCAGCTGCATCTGGTTAGACTGGAAGCCAACCCCAACATAGTTGGGAAAAGGCTAGGCAGATTGATTGAAGCGAAAATTCATAATTCTCAACAGTTTTGTGTATTTTTAAAATATGTGGATAAATTATTGATTTATCACATCACATATGGACAGCATTTTTCTCCGATTAGACTGGAAGCTGACCCCAAAATAGTTAGGAAAAGGCTAGGCAGATAATATGGACAGCATTTTTATTCAATGAGTTACTATATTTCGTTGGTCAAATTATCCGCGCAATCTTTTCTAATAACCATTTTCAGTAATCAATTTAATATGGTAATAAAAAATAACACATTAAAATAAAATGAATCAGAAGTTAAAATAATACTGGGTACTATGGGTACTTATTATAATTAAATTATTGAAAAAAATAAGAGGTAACGAAAAGAAAAATGTACATGTAGATATTTTAAACATTTATTTGGTTTTTCATGTTTATCATTATTCTAGTTAGGTACAGTCATAATTACCTACATTCTATACTTATAAAAATATGTTTTTACCAGTCGTATTTGGCTTCCAGACCATCGTATGAGACAGCGGGAGCAGCGGAGTATGTCACAGCAGACTTAAGGACGGGAACAGATGAGTATGTGGCTATGGCGGGAGCAGCGTAGGACTTGCTGATAACTGGGCTCGCGGCGTACGCGATAGGTTCTGAGTGGGTCGAGTACGAAGAGTAAGACACCGCAGGAGAGATGGCCTTAGCCACAATGGGAGCAGAGTAGGTGGTGGTGTAAGCAGGAGCGGCGTAAGTCTTAGTGACGACGGGGGCGGAGTGGCTAGAGATTGATGAGTACGACACAGCGGGAGCGATAGACTTGGCGTACACCGGGGCAGAGTAGGCTGTGACGGCAGGAGCGGCGGCGTATGTGTACTGAGATGGCTAGCTAGACCAGAGTCCACGTGGACCAAAATCTTTCCCACGTTTTCTATGGACAGTGAATATACTGACGGTAATAAAGACAGCACATCTGTGAGGCATAAATGTGTACAATAAGACAAAGGGCTTCTTTTTCGCTGGAATTATCAACCAAGCAGGAACGAAATAATTTCTATGAAAGTATAGGATACAACAAATCAAACTGACAAATAACTCGATATTTATTAGGGTTTTGACGCGGGTTAGATACTTGAAACAATACTTGAAAAGCTAAATCTTGAATCTCAAGGAGTTTTGAATAGATGTTGCAAAGAAAAACGCTGCGGGGCGCTGTCTACATGAGATAAATCTGTCAAGGTTGACGCCGGAGGAAGCTTCGAGAAGGATTTTGGACAGGACACACCCTCGCAAAAATCATCAACCAATAATGAGCTTGAAATATTTTTTCTCAAGGGTTCCTTTTAAAATTACAGGGCGTTTGGAGGGAGGCGACGGTGCGAGCTTTGGGGGTGAACAGAGAGAAAGTCAGGGACACTTCGGGGCCAACTGTCTGAGACGTCAGACCATTATCTTCACGATAATCTGTTTAAGGTTGAATAGAAGCAGTGTAACATAATTTATGATTTCTGTCTTTTGAATTATAAAAGCAGTTTTAGATTGTAACTTCAGTGCAAGGCGGCGACTACGCTGTACTATTCACGATAGTGAATCATTCGTGAGTAAAATTCAACCGGGTCACGTGAGTAAACAATAAGTAGCGGGGACAACACCCACGACCTCCAATCTAAATTCTATAAGTAAATTGAATTAAGCCGAAAGCCTCTATTAGTATGAATAGATACTCCCCCAAACTTCGAGAATTTAAACATAGAGTATTTACATCTATTTTTCCGGAGTTATTATATCGAGGCAATTTTAATCGGGGTGATTATCATAATCAAAGTATACGCTGATTTAAGGTCACCACCACCATGGGAACAGATGTCCCTAATGTAAATTTGATTTAGCTTGATTGGACGGCTAATAGATAATTTCAATCAAATCTCATTGTGAATTTCTTCCATTAATATGTGTTTGATTAAGGATGTTTTGAGGAGAACGGTTGTGAGCCGTCTTTGTGTAATTTGTATGTATAATCGTGAATAATATGCATATAAACCAAATTCGTGTTTAGTTTTAAGGTTGTCGCCAGAATAACGGTTTTTTCTGTTTCGATATTTGGATTTTTCCGTTATTAAATCAAGGCCATAGGAACCCAAATATCGGCTCTACTTCCACTAGTGTTGGCTGTAGAGTTAATTCATATACCAGTTCCGTGATAAGGGGCAGGAAGGCAAAGGTATAGGTAAAATACAGAGATGAACTCGAACGAGCGAATGTAATGTAACTCTAGATATTCATAAATCATTCCTCAACAGATTATATAATAGAAAATGACTGTGAGCTATCATCACCCTAAACTAATAAATAACGGGGCATGATATTATATTCCTTAGAGTTTACATTACCTCAAATTGTATTGGATAACCGAATTGAGTAATTAATGACTGGGCAGATCATAGTTCTGAACCCATAAAATAATAGAACTTGATCGTCCATTGAATAAAGGTACACTCTAAATAGTTGTACAAACTTAAACTATGATGTCCCATACGGATCTTTTAAAACCTTTACTAACTGTTAGTTCGATTTCCAACTACTTGCTTATCCTACCCCGAAATCAACACCGATTATATTAAATAAATGATTTTAAATTAACTAATCTATAAACTTGGTTTTCTTTATAGAATAAGTTCCCTATGCTATTATTAGATTCAATTAGGACAAACTTCCATTGCTTTTTCAGACCCAAATATACTCTGAGCGATCTTATAGGTACACCTTTTGCAACCCGTCTATTAAAGACAGTAACTCAACACAATATTTCGAATTACATCTTGATGAAATCAATATCGTCCAACCTGACTAGTTCTGCTATCAATTACGAGATTAAAGGAGAGAGAGGGAGATATAGAGAGGCATAGCTGGTGGCTACTAAATTCCTCATTCACTGCGACGAGCAACGGAACCATCTGCGCTACAGTATCCGGCGGGAGCTCGAGACATCAGAGGTTACAGGTATTGTCGTTACCCAGTAGGTAGTAGGATCAGGTTAGGAAGCCCAGAGATACGATGGTGACAGATATAGTTCATCCGGTTAAATTCAAGAACCTCTATCATTGCAGCTATCATCCTTATATTACATCACATGAATTAGTACATACATGGGAGGCGCCAAGTGCAGGTGGGAGCGTCACTCACATTCTCCTCTCAGACCGATTCCTAACTTGGTTGGGTGGCCACCCAGTTAAATTCCGTAGTTGATAATATATATAAATATATAACAGTTAACTGTTCAGGAGGTAAAAAGATGCTGAGCACACCTATGATCATGATCGCTTCGCAGCGGGTTAGGTACATAAAGGAAAGGTCTATATACCTCCATAACTACCGTAAGGTAGGCCCTGAGCCGGGCCCTAGGAAATTCCCTCGACGCTCACTAACCTGGCTTGATCAGTGCAGATACCTAGTATCTCTACAAAGTAAAGCTCACCTGTACTCAACTAATTAGACCACTTATCCTTAGTTGCCACTAGGAAATAACAAATCAAGTTGTTGGTGATATTTGATATAACAAATATCTTGCTTAATTATATTGAACTAATCTAAGATAATAATCGTTCTTTCTAAATTTAGTAGAGTTAATCTATCAAGGTCAAGAGACACGGTAGGTTAACTATGACCTAAGGTGAACCTAGTCAGAGGGACAGTGGCTATGCTTTGTCCGACCATACTATGTACTAGAATAAACAAAGAAAGACTAATGAGGCAAGAATTCCCTATCTGTTAACAATGGTATCTCTCAGCTGACTCCAAAATTACTCTATGCACTAGACGATATATAGACGATCACATGCCTTACACCCAATATTGAGGCTGTACCACCACAGTACGCAGGTGCGGCGTAGGTCTTAGCGTACGCGACGGGAGCGGAGATGGACTGGTAGGACACGGAGGGAGCGTAGGACTTGGCTACGACGGGAGCGGCGTCGTAGGTGCTGTAAGCAGGAGCGCCGTAGCTTCTGTAGGCAGGAGCAGCTTCGTAGGTGGCGACGGGAGCGTGTGATGTATGTGAAGAGAAAGACTGTGAGCTGTACGCTACAGGCGCAGCAGCCTGCAGGAGCTCACCCGCAGAGGCGAGGCTCGCCACGCACAGGAAGACTACGACCTGAAAGATACAAATTAATTCACTCACTGTTCGATGAACTTTAAAAAATGTCTAGTTGGTATATTTTTATGTAGTAACATAAGAAGTGCCTTGTTTATTATGAACAGACAAAAACGATTAACAGACCATAATGAATATCATAATTTGACACAAAATAAATATTACAAAATAAGCACAATGACTTGAGAGTGATAATTTACTTGATTATAAATATGAGTGCAGTACCTTGGAGTACATGTTTGTATTGAAGGTGGTGGTTGTGTGTAATATTTGGAGCACTTGCTCGCGCTTTTATACGATTACTGCGAACTGTGTGTTAGCATTGAATCCCCGGGAGACCTTCCCTGTAGTTCTGTAAGGACAAAATCAATCAAGTGAAAGGGAGACTTGTACCTCAATGGTTTTGAAGCTACATTTAGAAGTAAGTAAGTAAGTATTTGCATAAAATGTGATAAATAAAAAGGATGTCACAGATATTTTAGTGCAGGACACATTCTGCCATAAAACAATAGTATACAAATTGTTTTAAATATAGGTAAGTATTCAAAAAAAGAGGAGCTCGTGGCTAACGCCTAATAGCCGCACGGGTCGATCCATCAGGTTAAGCTACGCTTGCCGGGGTTGGTCCGTGGATGGGTGACCATCGTTACATACCGAGACTCCTCCATGCCTCGGAAAGCACGTTAAGCCGTTGGTCCCGGCTGTCATTCGTTGATCTTTGACAGTCGTTACGGGTCGTCAGAAGCCCGAAAGTCTGACAACCAGACTTACCAAGGGGGAGGTATCGCATTACCCAGTTATTGGGTTGTGGAGGTCAGATAGGCAGTCGCTTCATGTAAAATACTGGTATTCAGCTGCCTCCGGTTAGACTGGTAGCTAAACCCAACACACTTAGTTGGGAAGGGGCTAGGCAGATTGATTGATTGTATTCAAAAATTTCACGTATAAATTCATTTATTCGTGAAATTTTTACATCTTAATACAGTGAGCACCATGGGTAAATTATACTTTTTTTACTAGTCATAATTGTCCCACTGCTGGGCAAAGGCCTGCCTACTCTCTTTCCACTTCTCTCTTTACATTATACTTAGTGCAGCCGTTTTAGCGTGAAAGCGTAACAAACAAACTAACACATTTTCGCATTTATAATACTAGCTTTTTCCAGCGGCTTCGCCCGCGTGGATGTCGGAAATTATCCCACGGGAACCGTACATTTTTAGGGTTCCGTACCTCAAAAGGGAAAAACCGGAACCCTTATAGGATCACTTTGCTGTCCGTCTGTCTGGTATCAAGTTGAAATTAATATCAAACACGTAGGTCTATGGCCAGAGGAGGAGAGTAGGAGCAGTGGTGGCCCAGTGGTAACGCCGCGACTTACGAGTTGTAGGTCGTAGGTTCGAACCCCGGCAGGCGCTTTAATTTGTGTAAATTATTTCATCACCACTGCTCTCAAAACGGTGAAGGAAAACATCGTGAGGAAACCGGCATGTCCTAGAACCAAAAAATCGAAGACATGTGACATCTAACAACACGCACAGGGCCCGCGTTGTGGATTACGGTCCACTCCCTCTCACCGAGAGGAGGCCTGTGTCCCAGCAGTGGGAACGTTATAGGCTGATTATGACGTAGGTTTATTGTCCCTTGGAGTCCTAAAAAAATCAAGCTTCTAAATTAACGCAATAAAAAAATACGGAACTGTTATTCTGATAAGCGAGAAGGTTAAGAACCTTGGAGTTTGGATCGACAAACATCTTTCTTGGGGTCCTCAGCTACAGGACGTAAGTCGCTAAATTTTTGGATCTGGTAAGTCCCTGAAACGTTTGCGGAACTTTCTTCCAACTGCCACTAAAACTGCGCTTGCGCAATCCCTTTTACTTCCCATCCTTGACTACGCTGATATCAGTTATCTCGATCTCACTGAGGCACAACTAGATAAACTTGAGCGACTTTAAAACTTTTGCATAAGATTTATATTTGGCCTGCGCAAATATGATTACATTTCTGAATTTCGTACAAAGCTCAAGTGGCTTCCCATACGTCTTCGCCGGAATTCTCATATCTTGTTTCAGCTCTACAGTATTCTGTTCAATCCTAAAACCCCTTCTTACCTTAAAGAGCGTTTCAAGTTCCTTCATGACACACATAATAGATATCTGAAGTCATCGGAAAACTTGAGGCTAGAGATGCCGCTACATTCCACCAGTTTTTATGACACTGTGTCACTGTGTCACTGTTCAAGCAGTACGATTGTGGAATGACTTGCCCGTGTCGATAAGGCGTGCACAATCTTTGTCCACTTTTAAAATTTTGGTGAAAAAATATTTCCTCTCTCTTTAAACATCGTCATAACGTGTACTACTTCCTTGCTATTTTTCAAGTATGATATATAAGTATATATATAGTTATATCTGTATATATATATATGTATAAATTGTATGTATATATGGCACACCACAGACTACTTACAGTATTCTCTCCCTTCTCCCCATAATCCATCCAAAGGTTGTCTGTAAAAGATCGCTTTTAGCGATAAGACCGCCCATTGTGTCACCCTATGTAAAATTTCAACTTTTATATCTGTAATTTTTATGGTGTGCATAATAAAGAGTATTCTATTATTATTATTCTATCTATCTATCTAAATACGGCCATTTATGCGACATATTTTGATACTCGCAAGTAAATCAAAACCTATGGGGTACTTCCCGTTGACCTAGAATCATGAAAGGCAAGAAGCCAGGTCTCACAGCACAAATAAAGGAAAAAGTCCGAAAATTGTTAATTTGTAATTTTATAACTTAAAAAAGATTTTTAAGTATGTCAGTCTGTCAAGACCTTTTTTCTCAAAGAGTGCGTGGAGGTATCAAGTGAAATGAATATCAAATAAGTAAGTCTATTAGTTCTTTTAGAGTTCTAAAAATCAAGCTTCGAAGTCAACGCATTAAAAAAATACGGCCTTATGCGACATATTTTGATACTCGCAAATAAATGATCAATATTTGGTAGGTACTTCTCGTTGAAGCAAGATCTCACGGCACAAATAAAGGAAAATTGTAAATTTGTAATTTTATCACATAAAAAAATTTTTTTTTGGGATTACAATGTTAAGTTTATTTTTGGGATAAATTCTTTTCAATTACCTACGGAACTCTTCATTGTGCGTGTTCCGACACGCAATTGACCGGTTTTTTTTCAAGATCTGATTTTAGCTTTGTGCTAAACATCCAGATCTGTTCAGCCGTTCTGGCGTGATTGACTATCAAACATCCATCCATCCATCCAATCTTTCGCAGTAGCACAGAATAAATAATAGTACTAACGGCAGTAGTAAGATTAGGTAGGATACACGTTGAGATGTTTAAGTAATTAAGTTATTCAACATTGATAGGTACAGTTAAAAGTTGAACGGTTGGCTTCTAAACTAGGCAAGAACATTCGTTTCGAGGAACATTGGCTTCTATGACACGGGTTTTAGAAGCCAATGTTCCTTGAAATTGCAGTGACATAAATAGCTACGTCACAATCGTGCAAGTAGGTACTGTTAATTTTCTAAATGCAAATCAAAATAAGCCAAGAATATTATGATTGGGCAGTAAGTCGATATCATGATGATTATAATATTTTTTTAAAAGCTAATAGGTATTTGATTAGTGGATGAGCGAGGCTGGCTGACGTTCAATCTTAGTGGAGTTTAACAAGAGCAAACCTGCACTGGCCCATTCCGTCTCACTGAGAGGAGGCCGGTGTTCCAACAGTGGGAACATTATAGGCTGATTATGTAAATGACTTGTATCGTATTACCCAGTAACTGGATTGTGGAGATCAGATAGGTAGTTGCTTTATGTAAAATATGGTATTCAGCTGCATGTGGTTAGACTGGAAGCCAACTCCAACATAGTTGAGAAAAGGCTAGGCAGATGATGATTATATTTTATCTTCTATCTATACCCGTCTCTGTACTTATTATAAAATAAAGTCGCTTTTCGTATGTGTCTGTGTGGCCGCGTTGTTCTTCTAAACTGCGCAACGGATTTTGATGCGGTTTTCACTATCATTTAGAGAATTGATTCCGGAAGGTTTATATGTATAATATATAAATATTTAACTTATCTAAATAATACAGAAACCTTCATGTTTTGTCAAGTCGTAAAAACCATTTGAAGCAGGGCTTTGTAAATAAACCAAACAAACATAACACACATACACACACAACAAACACACAACAAACAGAAACAAAAAAAAAACAAACACAGTAGTAAAATGGGTTACAAAAGACACGTGTGGGGGTGTGGGTGTGTAATGTATGTAGTAATGTGTGTGTGTCTACAAATGTTATAAATATTGCACAGAAAAATAAACTCTTGCACATTATTTTAATGTCTATCGGTTTTTCTTTGGCGAATACCAACATTGATTATTACATACCTAATTTTCAGTTTTTCATTGTAATATTTTAACTGAATGACGATAATGGCTCCTAACGGTTCCAGCCACAGTGGCGGCATGCTCTACACTTTTCTTATTTGCCTCACAAAAGTGACCAGTGATCCCCATAATTCAAAACTCATTTATTTACGTTACACTTTCGTGTTTGGGTCACAGAAATTCATATGGCATATATTCATATGGCGTATATTCAGTGGGCTGCATCAATTGGGTACCCCCCAGGTGTATTAAAATTTTAACACAACGGGGGTATTACTGTACCAAACATCATAATTGATCCATTAGATTCTGGGCAAAATGGATGTGTCAGGTGGACAGACAGACAGCCACACGAATGATCCTCTAGGGGTTCCATTTTTTAATTCGGACGTACGGAATCCTAAACAGAACACCTGGATGTATCCGTTCGGAAGCAAGATAGTACAAAGCAAAGTGCCAATACTTGTATTTAAACTGTTAAAAAAACCAGTCAAGAGCGAGTCAGACTCGCGCATGGAGGGTTCCGTTCCGATTTCTGAAAAAGTGTGCTATTTAGAGACATCGTTTTATTTTTCCTGTAATATTTACATACAACTTCTATCACATAGAATAATTTCAGATTTTTCTCTTTGCAAACTTCGGAGATAAGGGTATTTTTTTTTTACATTTTTTATCAAAAGTCGAAAAATATGCGGCCTAAAAAAAATATATGTCTTAGAATGTGCAAACAGCGCTTTTTCATAAGATACCCCACATGCCCTAGTAGCCTCGCTTTGAATTTTTAAGACCCCCTTTTAGTCCCTGTTGCAAAAAACCTATAAATATTTTATTTCTTTCTTATTTGCAAAATAATTGGGTAAACGTCATTTAAAACTGTTCCCAATTTCAAGTTGATAACATTAGTAGTTCTTGAGATATCCAGCTGTGACAGACAGACAGACTGAGTCGCACCATTAGGGTTCCTTTTTTACCATTTCAGTACAGAACCCTAAAAAGGTACAGTGGCATGGTTCAGGAAAAAAAAGCAAATTCATTATTTTGTTTTTATTACGTTTTATGTTTCGAACACACAAACATTAATAGTATACGATTAAATAATCGATTATTTACAAACAATAAATATTAACAACCATTTGTTCACCAGCCGTAGTTAGCTCCAAGACCAGCATATGTGACGTGAGAGACGGCGGGTGCGGCCGAGTATGTCACAGCGGACTTGAGCACGGGACCAGCGGAGTATGCGACGGCGGGGGCGGCGTAGGTCTTGGTTACGACGGGAGCGGCAGCGTAGGAAGTGTAGGCAGGAGCGGCGTAGGACTTGGCGATGACGGGAGCAGAGGCGTAAGTGGTGTAAGAGGGAGCGGCGTAGGTCTTGGTGACGACGGGGGCAGCCGCTGCGTAAGTCAGAGGAGAGGAGTGGGTAGAGATTGAGGAGTAGGATACAGCGGGAGCGATGGACTTAGCGTACACCGGGGCAAAGTAGGCAGCGACGGCAGGGGCGGCGGCGTACGTGTTGTACGCAGGTGCGGCATAGGTCTTAGCGTACGCGACGGGAGCTGAGATGGACTGGTAGGACACGGAGGGAGCGTAAGACTTGGCTACGACGGGACCGGCAGCGTAGGTGGTGTAGGCGGGAGCGGCGTAGGTCTTGGCTACGACGGGTGCGGCGGCGTATGTGGCGACGGGGCCGTGCGCGGTGTGTGAGGAGAACGACACGGAGGAGACGGCGGGCGCCGAGCTGTACGCTACGGGCGCGCTGTACGCTACGGGTGCAGCGGCCTGCAGGAGGTGGCCGGCGGAGGCGAGGCTCGCCGCGCACAGGAAGACTATGACCTAGGAATAATAGAAAAAAACAATTAGTAAAATTTTACACTTTCACCAGAATTGATACACTTGTTTTAAAATCATACACAAAAAAAGGTGACCGGTCGTTAACCCTTGACCCTCACCGCAATAAAAAGGTAAAGTATTTAAATATCAATGCAGTACCTTGGAGTACATGATTGTATTGAGCGTGGTGGTTGTGTGTAATTTTTGGAGCACTTGTTCGCGCTTTTATACGAGTGTCAGTAACTGGTATTAGCATTGAATCTCCGTCCGGTATCGCCTGAAGCTATGTTTATTGCGGCAGTCAATTGGCGGACTGTAAATATGATTTACAACGGGTCCTTCAAAAGATTGCACGGTATCAAACAGGCTTTAGCGTCAGTTAAACGTGGGGTAGACAAATTTTTCCTCAAACTTTGGTGTTGTTTTACGAAAAGAACCTACTTACAATAAATCCCACAATAAAATCTGTTTTAATAGTTACCTATTAAATTAACATTATTTACTAGTCCTTTAATTAATTACAGTTTTCAAAAACCGGTCAAGAGCGAGTCGGACTCGCGCACCGAGGGTTCCGTACCATCATTTATATTTAATTTTTGTTGATGATTTCTGAAAAAGTGTGCTATTTAGAGAAATTGTTTTATTTTTCCCGTAATCTTTACATAAACTTCTAACACAGAATAATTTCATATTTTTCCCTGCGCAAACTTCGGAGATGAGGGGAACGGTAATTTTTTTTTTACATTTTTCATGAAAAGTCGAAAACTATGCGGCCTAAAAAAAAAAGGTTTGACAATTTGCAAACAGCGCTCTTTCATATGGCCACAGGCCTTAGTATCCCCACTTCGAATTTATAAGACCCCTTTTCAGTCCGTGTTGTAAAAAAACCATATATATTTTTTGTTTCATTCTTATTTGCAAAATAGTTGGGCAAACGTCATCTAAAATCGTTCCAAATTTCAAATTGATAGCATTAGCAGTTTTTGAGATATACAGGGTTATTTTTAAAACACCAGTAACTTCTTAAGGGGTCATTGTACTCATCATTATGAACAACTTTTACTATGGGACCAAACCTGAAATCGCGAAAAAAAAATCAGCTGTTCAGTACATTTCGACGAGTTTGATGTAGATAAATGTACTGAACAACTGATTTTTTTTTCGCGATTTCAGGTTTGGTCCCATAGTAAAAGTTGTTCATAATGATGAGTACAATGACCCCCTAAGAGGTTACTGGTGTTTTAAAAATAACCCTGTATAGCTGTGACAGACAGACAGACAGGCTGAGTCACACCATAAGGGTTCCTTTTGTACCATTTGGTACGGAACCCTAAAAATACAGTCTGCAAAATAAACTGTCAAGTAAATTGTCATCCTACGTCAAGTTGCCGTGCTACCTGTCATTGCATGCAGACAGACAGACAGAGTGAGTCGCACCATAAGGGTTCCTTTTTACGTTTTTGGCACGGAACCCTAAAAAGCATCTTTTCATTTAACATTTTTAAAAATTTGGCCCCGTGTGAGCGAGAGAGGTGACAAAATGCAACAGCCCTCTTCTACCAGAATCGCGTCGCATTGTGGCGTCGTGTCTGTCTGCGGAAGCCTTAATAGGCCAGCTTATTTTGGTTTTGTTATTACTGACGTGCGGCCTGTATTAATTACCCTTATAAAAAAAATGCAATAAGCAATAGAATAGCAAAATATTAAAGTTTACCCGGATTTATCTTTTCTTTGATAAATATTAACTTATTTTTCTCATGCCATTTCCCGTAAGTAGGAATCTGCGGACTGTAACAGGAAACCGGTAACAACATTAATAGATACGTTCTTATAATGGATTCATCTTGATTTACTGCAGTGGTTACAATCGCCGCTGTAAACCGGAAGGTCCTGACATCAATTCCAATGCAAATGCTAGGTTTTAATTTTGTTTCTCCTTCGATATCAAATTCAAGTTATTCTCTGCCAATTTTTGTAAACGAGGATGGACAATCTTCTACCCCGTTCCATTTATAAACTGAGTATTCAATTTATTTTACTTAAAGTTGCGTACAGTTTACGGCCAAATGCAATAGTTAGCAAAAAAGTAATCAAAGTTTGTAGTTCATTGCCAAGGTCACAAGTTCACAACCGACCGGTTGTGTGTGACCAGTCAAATTCCATCGTAAGGCTATTTTAGATATCAAAGAATTTTGCAATAATGTGCACATACTTACTGATATCCGTTTTCCATACAGGATGGACGCTACAGCTACTTCGAGAGTTTTTCAAGGTAGACCCGTCAGAATTCGTATTGGTGGTGGATTTCCCCCACCCAATGTTTATGCTCATAATTTGTTTTCTTTCATCGACTCGTCATTACGACATACTGACAACACCATTTCCTTTTATAACGTTCACATACTTACGTAAATCTTTCGCAAAAAGGAACTCAGTAGTGATGGGAAATAAACCGAGGAAGTACTAAACACTACACACTTACATTGAATAAATAAATAAATATATAAATATCCTTGGACATTTCACACAACGCCATCTAGTCTCATCTAATACACCAATTTATATAATTTGTATATTTGCTACCGTCGCTTGCAGCTTGCAAAAAAGAATGTATTGTAACGGAACGAGGAAGACGCCTATTACCCGACTAAGCGACAAAACGAGGGTAATGCGTTTTCTGTAGTAAGATCTTTACCGTTTATTGATCGTGTAACAGATGACCTCAAAGACTGATTTCATATACCTAATCATGTCAACCAATATTACCTCAGAATAAAATATTCTAATTTTTTTTAAAGAATAGGTCAATGAAAAGTCATATTTTATTAATGTAAAGATAATTATATTATTAATGAAAACACTAGTGAATGATCTTGACTTTATTTATTTTTACAGTAGCAAACAAGGCTGTGCTGGAAACAAGTCTCGATATAAAATAGCTCACTAATTAATTTTATGTATTTTTAATAAAAACTTCCTTTAGATGGATTTATTTTAGAAATAACTTATCAACAGACAGTATCCAGTCTAAACATTTCATAAAACGAGCACAATTAATTAAGTAAAACATCATATTGAAAAATACAATCAGAAGTTAACTACCTAATGAATTAAGATCTATTGACCATTTTTAAATATCAAACGCATAATATTATAATCTAACACGGAAGCTAACGCAAAAGTAAGTCATGGCAAATACCCAAAAAGACTTGCGAAATAATTGGCAACACTAGTGCATCACAACAAAATAAAACAAGCATTTATATAACTGAGCTAACATACATTTATTTACAAAACACAAAAATAACAAAACTTAATAAATTACTACTTTAACGATTTACACTATCGATATATTTCACCATCCATAGGTCACCCCCAAACCATTGAAGGTGACACGAGAAACCTCTGAAGCGGGAGAGAATACCACAGCTTTAGCATAGCCATGCTGATGCCCACCAGTTACCGGTATCGGGTGGTACTGCAGCCTAGCACCATTAGCAGTGTAAACCGGCACGGGAACCCCAACGGGTGCTTGAGCATAAGAAGCAGAAGTAGGAGCAACAGCAAACTGTTGCTCAACAGGATAGTTCAGGGTTTCTAGTTGTTGATAGATTACTGGAACCGGTATCGACACAGGAGCATATTTAGGAGCTGGTGGTGGGTGGGTCTGGACCGAATTGTATGCCTCTATAGTTACTTTCTTAGCGACGGGAACAGGCACAGAAACAGTTTTTACTGCAGGCTTGACGTTGTATATAATCTTTGGACCGGGAAGGTATTGTGGTGGCGGAGAATTGAGTGCCTGAACTTGATTCACTTGTTTCTCTTGGTATGAAGCCACGGTAGGCGATTGAACTGTAAATTCTCCATGAGATTCAAGTATTGCATTATTAGCTGTATAGAATGGTCTCGGTGGGGAATTTGTGGAATATGTTACGGCAGGGGCACCATACTGAGTACCTTGAGAGGAAGGAGGATGAACATTAACGGACCTTTGTTGTTCAACTACTGTCTGTGCAGAGGGCACTGCATAGTACTGTCCTGATTGAACAACATTATTGTTATATACCACAAAAGGTCTAGTAATATAACCATCAGAGGCCTCAGCGCCCTGACCTGCATAAGTTGCTCCTTGAGACCCGAATGAAACAGTCTTTGCAGCAACAGGAGCACCAAAGTACGGCTTTATGGGTTCAACAGCGGGAGCGTATCTCTCGAGAATGTTGTTATATTCTGGAGAAGAAGGATCGGAAGCTACCGAGGCAGAGATGGAGACAGCTTGTTGTTGCACGTTAGGTGATCCGTAGGATTGCACAGGAACACTTTTTGCTGGTGTAGCTTCAGATATAGTATCCACGACCGCAGGATTTACTTGATATGACAGCGCTGAACTGGGCAAGTAATTACTTGAAGGAGCCGCTATGTTCTGGTACGAAACTTGAGAAGGCAATGCGAGATGGTCTTGCTGTTGAGCAGCTTCTGAAGTAGGAGCTTGAGATATCGCAGGTGCATTCTTATCTCCGGAATACACTGCGATACCGCTTACGAAAGACCCAGCACACAGAAGAATCACGTACTGGAATACAAAACACAAAATTAATTAATTGTTAAAACTATAAATCTTATAATAAAATTTTGTGAACTAGAGTAAATAATCACCTCTCGAAACATGTTTGTTCCGACAGATTTGATGACAAAATAACATCGAGAACACGTGCATTCACTTTTATACCATCTTCGTAAAACTGGTATCCAGTCCTAGAAGAGTCTTTATGCAATGCAAATGATAGAAGTTAGGCATTGAAAAAATGACCTTTCGAGCGTTGCATTAAGGTGTATAGTAATGGCGTGTTTAAGTTTGTAGCGTTATAGCTTCAATGGGGGCTCCTCTAACAGATTTACACGTAACACAGACGTCATACGAATTCATTACCAAGTTAACAAGAACGTATTATTGAGAAAGCTTTCTTTAAAACCAAATAGTTGACTGAATTATAATTATAATTATTTTTATATTCTATATTAAATTGAGCATTCTGTAACATCATAGAAATATATAATATCTATTTGTAAATGTAGTAGGTACTTCCTACAGAGAGCAGAGGTGATCCAGTGGTAACGACCCGGAACCCAGGCAGGCACATTACTTTGTGTAATTTATTTCATCACCACGGCTCTCATGTAGCGTACCTACATGTACGGCAACATCTACGGCATGTCCTAAAACCAAAAATTCGAAGACATCCCCAACCCGCACTGGGCCCGCGTGGTGAAATATGGGCCGCTCCCTCTCACAGAGAGGAGGGCTGTGTCCCAGCAGTGGGAACGTTATTGGCTGATTATGTACCTATCCCTATAGGTTGCCAGTCCCATACTTTCGACCTAATGCATTATAATATGCGATGTCATAAATCTTATCATATTCTCAGCTCCAATGTACCTTTTTTCAAAATTTGTTTTGAGGACACAAATGTATAGGTATTACATAAATTACCTACCTAATTTCGCAGACTCGGTTCACTGAGCCACATTTTTTACGCATTGACATTCTTCAAATTTACATAAATATGTGTTCTTCAGACAAATATTGTGCTCTTTCAGAAAAATATTAATATTTTATATCGTTAAATCAGTCTCTAGATAATATTATGTAAGATGTCTTATAAACTTTAGAGGTCGAAAGTTTACGCAACTCTGAAGCGTTTAGTTATTGAGATGTCTTTGAATTGATAATTTAGACTACTAACTAGCTGTTGGATTAATATTATTTACAATATTTACATAAAATATGTATCGCAAAATAATGTCTGTCTGGAATGGCAGTTCTTGTAATTTTCGAATTTCTGTTCTATGTATCTAAAATCTTCTATTATAAATTGATAACACAAACCAAAAATGATAAGAAATGAATTAATTTCTTCTAATGTACCTAATTATGAAATTTATAAATACTGCCGTATTTTAATATGTAGACTTGCTGAATTAGACGAACTATGCTATTGAATATTTCTCAATTTTGAGCGGGGGCTTTTGGATTTGGCCAATGTAAAAAAATACTTCCTTGATATATATATACAGTTCCTATCACTGTACGAGTATGCATTATGGTAAAGCAAAAAAATAATGCAAAGAAGTAGTTTCCCATAATAGCCATTAGATTTTCTAAAGGTCAAAGGATAAAGGAACTGATCGTGCTGACTAATCGGGGCACGAGTTCTAATGTGAAGCGGATACCGATCAGAGAAAGGCACTAACAAAGAAACTTAGTCATTATGCAGTCAATATTTTGCCGGGTTTATACATGTTACCTATTATAGAGGATACATGTTACCTATATTAGAGATATACATAGGATACAGTGTAGGTAACTAGGTAAATAACTTTTTCGAAGCATCGGAAATCAAACAAAGAAAATAAGTTATGGCGAGTCGTTTATTTTTTAATTGGTCTATTTACATAAACATTTGATTCAGTTTACCAACCATAGTTAGCGCCGTGACCGCTGTATGCGATGGCGGGGCCAGCGGAGTACGCCACAGACTTGAGGACGGGGGCGGCGGCGTAGGTCTTAGCGACCAGGGGAGCGGAGTATGCGGCCACAGCGGGGGCAGAGTACGCGGCGTATGCAGCGGGGGCGTACGCAGCGTATTGACCACCATGAGCGGTCTGGGTGGAGTAGGAAGACACGGAGGACACGGCGGGCGTGATGGTCTTGGTCACAACAGCGGGGGCAGAGTACGCAGCCACGGCGGGAGCGGCATACGCGGCGTAGGAAGCGGGAGCGGCATACGCACCATGAGCGTACGCAGCGGGAGCAGCGTAGGCGCCATGAGCGTACGCAGCGGGAGCAGCGTAGGCGACGGCGGCCTTAGCCACAACGGGGGCAGCGGCGTAGGTGGCCACGGGAGAACCGTGAGCGGTGTGGGTAGAGTAGGAGGAGATGGAGCTCACAGCGGGAGAGATGGTCTTGGTCACGACGGCGGCGGGGGCAGCGGCGTAGGTGGCAACGGGCGCAGCGTATGCGGCAACGGCGGGAGCGTAGGCCTTAGCGATGACGGGAGCTGCGGCGTAGGCGGGGGCGGCGTACGCGGCGTATTCACCACCGTGCGCGGTGTGGCTGGAGTAGGAAGACACGGAAGAGACAGCAGGGGTGATGGTCTTTGTCACTACGGCGGGGGCGGCGATGGCGTGCGCGCTGTAGCCCAAAGAAGCGGCTTCATACAGACCGCTGGCACGGACCACACCCACGGCGCAAAGAGCGATGATCAACTGAAATGATAACATTACATTATTACACAGAACTTACTGCACAACTAGTAAATAATGATTTACTTCCTGGTTCAGTGTAAAATTGTCCTTTAATTAAATGAGCAAAAAAAGATTAATTTGCAAGGGCTTTTAGTTTTAAATGTTATCCTTTTTATAGTTTCCATAATGTTTTGAATCACTGGCCCTATTTTAGTCAACACAAGTTTTATCGATAGTTGTTTAAGTAATAATAAATAAATCCTTATAGTACCTTGGCGTACATGTTTATTCTGTTAATGCTGGCAACTGAATAATTTTGACAGGAGGTGCTCCGGTTTTTATACGAATAGATCGCGTCTACATTGTCCATTTCACTTTCATTGTCAAGGTGATCCGGCGTACTTACAGCAGCATTAAGTTGCCTACGCTTGTGAGTCAGAGATAGCCTTTCGATTTCATTTGTTCCGTGCTTACAGAAGCACATGGCGGTTACAGCCTTGAGTGGAAGCTAATAATTCGTCCTCGTCTATGATATACCGCAACTATATTGACTGATCCATTTTTCGATATACATAAAGGTCAGTTTAAAGTATTTGGTGTAATGTATTCGTAGAAAATGGTGTACTCATTTTTTTGGCAAGTGTTTATTATTTAAAGTACCTAAGTATATTTCGTTTCTTTGTAAATGGATATTATGTGCTTGAAAGAAGGAAAATTTATTCCTGGAAAACGGTTAAAATTAGTTCAAAGTAAAGCGTGTTTAAATCGTTTTAACACAAAGGATTATGGCTCGTAGCTCGCTTTCATACAATATTTTTGATGTAAGTTTTATATAATATAGGTTTATAGCATACCATACCTAGGACTTACTAGGTACATTCATGGGTTCACTAATGATTTACCAAAACTCATTTCACAAAGTTTTAGTTTACAACTAACGTTTCATATAATACTATTAATTTCACAAAAAACTTACTCCGCAAACGTTTCATTTTACAAATACCTAAGTACTCGCTTTACAAATATTTATTTGGTAAATGCTTCTCTTTACAAATGTTTCACATGATATTTTATATATTATATTATACATTTTTCATTTCAACCTCGCTGCGCGGGGCTACTATTTCTATCTGCAGGGTTTAAAGAAATCTAACCAAACCTAACCTCGGGATGCCCCCTGACGTCTACCGTCTAGGGTTAAGGTTTTCGTCAGCAGGTCGACAATTAAAGGAACCTAACCAAACCGAACTTTGGGGTGCCCCTGACGTCGACCGTCTCGTGTTAGGATTTTCGGGTCAGGTTCGGAATAATCAGAAGTAACTGAATATTATACTAAATGAATCAGAATCAGAATAAATTATTTCTCAAATAATACTTTGTCAAACAAAAGTTTATCAGGTAATAATTTATTTTTTTAAACTTTCGCGATTTGTACACATTATAAAACACTATCGAAAACGGGTCTTATCGCGATATTCACACAAGTAGGTACCTGTTTACCTCGTTAAAAATAATATCACGATAAGACCCGTTTTCGATAGTGTTTTATAATAATTTATTTGCCAAACTTGTTGTTGTAAAATGATGATGACAAATCGTGTTTTAGCCAATCGTGTCAAAATCACATATTCCTGTAAGTACCAATTATATAGGGTCAAATTAAATTAGCTGGCGAAACTCCGCAGAGGTGATGGATACCGATATCTAAGCATGATAAAACAAATAGGTCCAATTTTTTTTTTTATAAGTATGATTTATTTATTATACGTACATGGATTCCACCTTGATAACAAAACAATTGCTAATTTAGGATAGCAAACGACAATATCTTCGGTCTTGTGGTTTAAAATAAATCGAACAATTATGCAAAAACTAAAACCCGGATCCTCTACCAGGTATCGATGCTGTAAAACCGCTTGAAACTAGAAACGTGAAAAAATATCAACAATAGTTTAGTCACACATTCTCTAACTTGAATAATATTCATCGAAAACAGATATTTCTTTCGGTGTAGGTAGGTACCGGAACTGTACGCGACAATAAATTCGGGTAAATTGAAATTGGCGAAATACAATCATGTCGACATATCAAGGACATGTTCGGATCTTATTTCCTAATGAACAAAATATGGACTGTATATTATATGTATCAACGTGTAGGTAGATGTACAGACGCCAGCAAGTCAAGCCACCCGAAACTGTAAAATTTTCCCAATCAACCTTGAACCTAATGCTTTAGTGATAAAGATGAAAATCTATTGAAGAAATTTGACAGATTGTAGTAGCTTGATGTGCTGGCATCTGTATACTATCAATATTGCTGACTGTCATCTTTATTTAGGTTTAAAGAACTTTACTCTCATTGAGACAATCGCCACTTTTACACTGCTATAGTCCGGCCGTCGAGAGAATGCATTTCTGACACCTGTCAGTTGGACAATTTCTAGTAGTACCTAATCATCTTTTGCCTAGCCTTTTCCCAACTATATTGGTGTCGGCTTCCAGTCTAACCGGAGGCAGCTGAACAGGTATCATTACCTATTTTACATGGACGAACAATTTCTAGTAGTAACAAAGATCAAATTCTCAAAACGCACACATATATTCATTAGTATGAAACTGACAGGTGTCCTCTCTGTGAGAGGGATCTGTTATCCTTATCAGTTAGTTATAAATAGATACGTTGTTATTTTTATTTGAATGTGTGTGAACATGCAAATAAAAAGTCCTCATTATAGCCTACGGGGCCTAGGGTCTTCTAACAGGGACCTGACGTCACCCACAGTTTGAACTTTGAAGTGCACGTTATGCTGAGCTGAGGCCCAAATTAAACATTCTGCTTGAACACAGAGCCCCTTTTGAAACTCCAATTATAATGTCAAGTCCAGCGTATGAAAGAAAACATTATGAAGAAACCGGCATGTCCTAGAACCAAAAATTCGATAATATTATATGACATTACTAACCCGCACGGAGCCCGCGTGGTGAATTACAGCCCAATCCCTCTCACCGAGAGGAGCCCTGTGTGTGTGTCCCAGCAGTTAGGCTGATTATGCTAAAAACAGATCCTAGTGAGCTGAGTTTCATACCTAATAGAAACGTGTTTTTTATAATTACCTATTAAATTAGGTAATAATTATTTATTATTTCGCCAATTGATTATATTTTTCAAAAAAGCTTCTTTTCTTCTATGATTCTTAAATAATTGGTCCCATGTGAGCAAAAGAGGTGACAAAATGCGACAGCCCTCTTAATAATGTGATCCATTTTTATACCTACGACCAGTTTGTCTTTGTTTATTAGTTAATTTTAGATTTAATATTTCTCTTACTGAGCTATCTCAACGGATTGAATCATAGCACACATATCAACTCGGAAAGAGGTCGTCACCATATCGACTCGAGCCGTGCAGTATTCTTTGTATGAAAGAGTTTCATACAAAGAATACTGCACGGCTCGAGTACTCTACCTACTGTAACGCACACTAAACGGAATCGTAACGTAATCGCCTCGCCTCGGGACAAGCTCACGAACCGCGGCGATACGATGACGATCCCTTTCCGAGTTGATATATACCTTAATTACGTATGTACCTACACAAATCCGTTGAGTCCATCCCATTCCGTTGTTGCCACAAACTGTAGAAGTCTGGCAAATTAAAAGCTCTACGTCACCAAACATAGGTAGGTGTCAGGATCCATTGAAGATCTCCACTCATATGTTAGGTACTACTCCTATCTATCCACCAATATCACCATCCTCCTGATCCTCCCAAGTAAATATCAGTCAGCAATCCTTAGCTTTGCAAATACCGCCCAGTCAAGGACGGTGTTCGTCGCCAACTCGCCACAGATTTGACGAAGCTGATACTTATTTGTCGCAGTGAAAGAAGCCACACCGAGGCAAACCGGATCACTTTGAGTTCCTACTACCGATACCCTTTCGGTACTGATATTACAATTAATGACGAAGGCCGGACTGCAAACTGCCGGCAGGCAAGACGTAAATACTTGGAGAAAATAGGTTTATTTACTTACTGGAATATAGACTACTTTATATAGAGTACCTGGTCGACTGAGCTCTGCGCAGGACCTAGCTAGATCGATTTTTTGCGCCCGTAAATCCATATAATGCAAGTTGTATTTTACCTATACAGTGGCAATCTTTTAAGGGTTCATTGTACTTATCATTATGAACAACTTTTAATATGGGACCAAACCTGAAATCGCGAAAAAAAAACAGCTGTTCCCTATATTTTCACGAATTATGCGAACATAAACGTAAGTACCTATACTGATCAGCTGATTTTTTTTTTCGCGATGATTTATACCTACTTACCGGTATAAATAAGCAAGCACCTCTGCTATAAATATCTACCTAGACTTCGCCAGGTGAGATCAGATCAGTGATTTTGGCTAAATGGAAAACAAGTGAAACCTACAACACTAATGGAGCAGAACACCTAGCAATGTGCTTGATGACAGATGGAGACTGCGACTGAACGGCATCCGAGAACCTGATATAGGAGCGTCAGTCATCCGGTGGCTTGTTGAGTGGACAGCATTGATGTTAATCTGGATGAAACTTGAGCGTGGAGGCTCACAAAGAGAGGCATAACCCCAGCAGTGACGGTAATGATAATAAGGACTCCTACAAACATGCGCGAAACGCCACACAAAGGCACTGCTTGTCGCGCGACAAGCGGTGCCTTTGTGTCGCGTGCGATTCGCGTCGCGTGTCGCGCCTTTTTAGGGTTCCGTACCAAAATGGTAAAAAGGAACCCTTATGTGACTCAGTCTCTGTCTGTCTGTCTGTCACAGCTGGATATCTCAAGAACTACTAATGCTATCAACTTAAAATTTGGAACAGGTTTAGATGAAGTTTGCCCAACTATTTTGCAAATAAGAAAGAAATAAAACAAAATGTATTTTTTTGTAACAGGGATTGAAAGGGGGTCTTAAAAATTCTAAGTAGGGCTACTAGGACATGTGGGGTATCATATAAAAGAGCGCTTTGCACATTCTCAAACAATTTTTTTCTTTTTTTTAGGCCGCATAGTTTTTGACTTTTAATGAAAAATGTTTAAAAAAATACCGTTCCCCCATCTCCGAAGTTTGCATAGAGAAAAAAACCGGTCAAGAGCGAGTCGGACTCGCGCACCGAGGGTTCCGTTCCGATTTCTGAAAAAGTATACCATTTAGAGACATCGTTTTATTTTTCCTGCAATCTTTACATAAACTTCTATCACATAGAATAATTTCAGATTTTTCTCTTTGCAAATTTCGGAGATAAGGGGGGGAACGGTATTTTTTTTTACATTTTTCATCAGAAGTCGAAATCTATGCGGCCTAAAAAAAATTTAAAAAATGTTTGAGAATGTGCAAACAGCGCTCTTTCATATGATACCCCACATGCCCTAGTAGTGCCACTTTTATTTTTAAGACCCCCTTTCTGTCCCTGTTGCAAAAAAAACATAAATATTTTAATTTCTTTCTTATTTGCAAAATAGTTGGGTAAACGTCATCTAAAACTATTCTAAATTTCAAGTTGATAGCATTAGTAGTTCTTGAGATATCCAGCTGTGACAGACAGACAGACAGACAGACAGACAAACAGACAGACTGAGTGACACCATAAGGGTTCCTTTTTTACCATTTTGGTACGGAACCCTAAAAATCTGAAATTATTCTATATGTATAGATTACAGGAAAAATAAAACGATGTCTTATATTATATACAACGTGTAATGTTAAATGCGCAAAACCTCTTAAGGGGTCATTGTACTCATCATTAAGAGCAACTTTTACTATAGGACCAAACATGAAATCGCGAAAAAAAAATCAGCTGGTCAGTACATTTTGACGAATTATGCGAACATAAATGTACTGAACAGCTGATTTTTTTTTCGCGATTTTAGGTTTGGTCCCATAGTAAAAGTTGTTCATAATGATGAGTACAATGACGCCTTAAGAGGTTATGCGCATTTAACGTTACACGTTGTATAGCACAGTTTTTCAGAAATCATTAACAAAAACTACTTAGAAATGTGGTGCCGTGAGGCCGACTCGCTCTTGACTGGTTTTTGAAGGAGCCTTGACTTGGAGAAGTAGGTACTAGGTAAGTAGGTACTTTAAAATTAGCTTTTCGTTCTGTACAGCTGCTTAAATTTGAGAACGTTTAATATGGGACCCAGCGTCATCTCACTATACCGTACTTACCCCACAACTATTTAAGTCATCGAACGAAACTTTGTCATGGTAACCAAGGACTCCGGAAACCAGCCTCATACGAGCATAACCCCAGTAGGTACATTCACCAAGTCTTTGCAAAAAAAAAGAGCTGCGGCCTCCAGTCAACTCCCCAAAGGTCATTGACCATAAATCGTTGGAAAAAATACCGGCCAAGTGCGTGTCAGCCCACGTACAGTAAAAGGTTCTGTAGTTGCATAGTTGGTATGCATATTTACCTACGCATGCTCAGTAGGTATTGATGAACTGCAAAAATAAGCTTAGTAGGTAGTAAAAACTATGAAAAACTTATTAATGCGGTTGTAGCCGAAAATATTCCATTCTCATATTATTTAAAAACTGTTACAAACGACAAAAAGACACTTAAATAAACAAAAAAGTCACGTTTCTAAGTGATTTTTTTGTTAGTTTATGTCTTGGTGCCATAATCTTCTTAATTTATCTGATCCAACTCTTAGATAAAGCCTCCTCCACACGCTTATGTGCATTGAATTCTTTTTTCATCCCTTCTTTACGTGTACCTACCTACCTATAGGACGAGCCACCCCTTATTGTGTATTTCGTATATAATTTCACTACTTACACTACCTACCTATTGTTTAGCGGTGCACAGAATACACCTTATTTCCAATTTTCATAAATATAGTGCAAACAGTCTCAGAGTAAACCTAATATTACTGTGTAACATCAGGACAGACGGACATGGTGAAATTATAAGGGTTCCTTTTTGCCATTTGGATAAGGAACCCTGAAAACACGTCGTATTTAATGTCACGACATACACGACTATATTTTGCAACCGGACTATATAAAATATCAACAAGTGCACTCGCTTTAGGTCATGACATGATGACAGATTTATTAATGCTTTACGTTCGTTTTGATTTAGAACGAGCTTAAAAAATGGCTGCGATTTTATTATAGATCGTTTAGCTAAGTAGTCTACTTTTCCTTGATCATAAAACATCTAGGTATTAGATGGATACCTACTAGTACTATGATCGTACTTTTAATTAGCTGCAGTAAAATGACACTTCTAATGTAATTTTTAGTGTAATTTCGCTATCAAATGGGAATATTTTTTAACGAAATGACAGATAAGAAGTGTCATTTTACTGCAGCTAGATAAAAGTCAGAGCATACATAAAATACTATAGTAGGTGACCAATCTCAAGTACAAAACTACTTGGCATAGATTTATCATTAAAAATATTAACAATTAAGAGCATTTAAATAATCTTTGAAGGAAAATCTCACGGTTGGTCTAACGGCGCTCTTCCACGCCCTCGTCCTCTTCGGCGCCTGCCCTCCATCGTCTGGATTAAGTACTATAACTATACAGGGTTAAATTGAATTAGCGAAACTCCGCAGACGTGATGGGTATCGATATCTAAACATGATGAAGCAGGAGTTTCGCTAGCTAAGTCAATGTGAACAGGGTCACATTAAATTAGCCATCCTATACTATCTAAGTCTTAGATTGTACCTATATTAAGGCTCGTATTAATCAAAGTAATTACTTGAGTAATTACTTGCTACTAAATAATTTAATACTTGAGGGTAGAATTCTTAAGTAAAGAAAATGGTGACTATTACTTGGCTAAGAATTCTAAGCTTTGACAGTTCTAACTTCAAGCAATTACTAAACTATAGAAAGAAAATCATTGCTTGAGCAATTGCTTTTTAAGTAGGTAATTACTTTTACTTGCCTAAAATACGAGTGTAACAGTATCCGGACCCTACTTAAAATTACTTGCCGACCCCTCATCTAGGCTATACTATCTACCGATAGTAGGTAGGTAGGTTTTTTTTCGATAATTCTCTAAGCTTGCAGACAGTTTGCTCTGTTTGCTAATACCCACCCTCAGACGAGGTAAGTATATAATACTCCGTCATCTCGTTTATTTTTTAGAATCGTTCATAAAGTTAGTGTACAAAAAACGTTTCAGCGAGGCTGCTCTAGTCGCCCGGACATTCAACCGGAAAAGTTTTGGGCGGCCATCTTCTCTTAGGTATCTCTACTGTTGTCTCCGGTGTGTAGGTTTGTAGGTAGGTACCGGAAAATTACTAAACTCTTAGGACTTGCCTTATGAGGCAGACCGGCAGGGTAATTGCTTAACACACTTAAAATGTCTGTAAACCCTCGGATTGTAGTCACGTGTAATAATATATATATACATTGTCACATTTTCTAAAATATCTTAACTTCCACCATTCAAAAATAATGTGTACGACATTTTTTTTTCTAAATTACCTAACCATCAAACTGTGTCAAAACTGGGTACCTATACATTAGTTTCACAGTAATATAAACGAAACAAAATCAGTAAAAAGTTTACACTTCCAATGTCATTTTTAAGTATCCATGACAATTTGTATAACATTTGTACAAAATGAATACTAAATGAAGACTATAGGCAGGTAATAATTATCATCCTCCAGCCATTGGCTTATATATTACTGCGTACTTTTTATATCAATGCCTCCAGCACCCTAATTGCGTAACACACTATCAATCGGAATCTGAATAATTTTGAAGCAAATTGCTAATCCATTACTTCATATAGGTAGGTACTTAATTATGTTCGAAAAATTGTCTGCTCAACAACGTAAATAACGCAATGAACGCCCTTTCGTAGTTTCCCTACTGTCCCTATTTATATTGTGATTATGGTCTCAATGTGGTTACATAGAAAGAAATCCACTGCATGCATTCAATTAGATACCTACTTAGGTAAGTATATCTAAGTTTATTAAATTTAACAATACTTCACTCAGGTTATCGATTTACATCCAAGGTTCTTAAATTGTAACCAAAAATTGTATAAGTACTTACCTATCTATTGAGGCAGATAGAAAATACTAATGACTTGCACTTACACAATGGCCTCGCAGCTTAAAAGTTACTCTTATTCTTTTTTCGGCCTACATTGTTATGCTCTTAGATCTAGACTTGAGTCGATACGAGGTATTAGCAATATGCTATGACATAACTTTACATCACGGCTTGTTACACCTATTCCTCTACGGGGTAGGCTGAGGTGTAAGAACGAGACTTCCGTATATTTTTTTTATGTCTATGTGTGAATTTATGTGTGGGTGGGTAGGGTAGGCAGAGTTGAATAATAGGAACGAGACTTGATTTATTTTTTTCTTTCTTTGTGAGTCTATGTCTACTAGACAGGAAAAGGTCCCACTGCACCAAAAGCAGTCTTCTAAAGGATACGGCCTGCAAAAATCTTCAGCGGTTGATTAGACCTTTAAGAGCCCACACTAGCTCAGTTTTTTATCTCGCTCACACGATATCTACTGCTGTGCGGTGCTGGGCGCTGATAGTTTTGGTTATTGCTTTTTACGGTGTAAATTAAATGATAATTTGAAAAAAATAAAAAACGTAAGACCTGCTTTAAAGTTGGTTCAGTTATTATGAAAAGTTTCATGATCTAATTTGAAGTATTTTTTTAATACCAGCGCGCAGCGGTTTATTGTTCGGTTTGGAGGTATCTTGGCTACAGAGAAATTTTATGGAATCGTGTTTTCATCAAACATAATACATAACATTAATCCTCAACGTTACCATATATTTATTTCAAAATTAATGCTGCAAATATTTTCGACGTAACGGAGGGTCATGCTAGGACGTATGTCATTATAGGAGTCAAGAAGTCTTTGAATGCCCCAAAATTAGCATCTGGTAAACGCATGGAGAGATGTTACGACCGGTCAAGGTCATGGAGAGTGATAAAGTCGATGAAAGGTAGGTACAGCCTTTCGGCCTTCGTGGGGTAAATCTATGTCCAGCAGTGGACATGTTGTGATAACTACAATTCAATCTGCCTAGCCTTTTCCCAGCTATATTGGGGTCGGCTTCCAGTCTAACCGGATACAGCTGAATACCAGTATTTTACATGGAGCGACTGCCTATCTGACCTCCACAACCCAATATCTGGGTTCATTGTTATGTCTGGTTGTCAGACTTTCGGCCTTCGGACGACCCGTAATGATGACTGTCAAAGATCCACGAATGACAGCCAAGACCAACGGCTTAACGTGCTTTCCAAGACACGGAGGAGTCTCGGTATGTAAAGATGGTCACTCATCCACGGACCAACCCCGGAAAGCGTAGCTTAACCTGATGGATCGACCCGTGCGGCTGTTATTACTTAGCCACAAGCTATATAACTATGTCTACAAAATAAAACACGAGTTACGACACATAATAACTTTATTTGTCTTTTAATTGACAGACAGTTCACATCAAGATACATAAAGAGTGTCTTACGATCTAACACAGATTACATAGATATTGTTCATATAAATGGCATCAAAAACTAAAACTTCTAAAAAAAAAAAATAACTCATCAATATTTTACTGTCGTACAATAAAAAAAACAAAATGATGAAAGTTAAAATATTAGGAAAACCATAACCAAATCACAATACTTATCTCTAAAAAAATAAAAATTACTGAATCCACGTTGTCTTTGAGATCTAGTCTTTTAAAAATCTAGTAACGAAAGGTTTTTGCAAATTAATAACATTATTTTATCTTTTTTTTGCTTTCGGAACCACTACTTTCTTTGCAGTATAAAACTTTTCCACAAATAGGGTCTTATTGTCTTCTCACAAATATGAAAACATGACCCTGTAAATTCTTATCAACAAATAGGTGCCACGCCAAAAACGTGAGCACCTAGCTTATATTAAATTGTGATGCAAAATAAAAAGCAAAAAATGCAAAACTTTATATTCAGCACCCTCGAATTAGGCGATTGTCAAGCATCAATTCAAAATTGTCAAATCGATTTTAAATCTCATTGATAAGTTATAAAAGTTTAATGTAGCGTTAGCAAAAAAAAAAACAAAATATCGTCAGGAGTACATTGCCTTTATTTTTAAACCTAAGTTATATTAATTATGATTACATTGTGCGTGTTATAATACCTAATAGTATGTTTATTTATCAAAATCAAATATATGCATGTAAGGGAATATTTGTAATATTTTAATTGATCCAAAATTATTTACTTATTTCATTGTATTTTTTTCCAGAATTCGATTTGAAATTAAATTCTTAATTTAAGGCAAAAGCAATATACTCGAGCGATTGCAGTTTAAGAGGAAATTCGGGTGCTCTTTTCTCCATACAAACGCTCTCGCCTGTTTTCTTTCTGGTTAATGACCATAAAGCAATGATTTTTCACAGAAATATAAATATTAGCTACTTGTATGCCCCTATGTTTTCCTTTTTGATGACACATTATTTTTATAAGAACTAGAAGCCTCAAAAAATGCTCAAAATTGCCTATTCAGAACGCTGTCCACAGAGGCCTAGTGTACATATTTGACAACTTTTAATGAAAAAAGAAAAATATAGGGGCATAGTATATATCCTTCTTATTCAGTTTATGAAATATCTTTAAATTGGTCCAATATTGGAGGAAGAAATAGGCGCGAGCCAAACCGGATTTGCAGTTGTCCTTATCGCACGACTTTGAGGGCGGAGCGCTCGCAGAGCGACAGCAATATTTTCTTCAAATACCTTATTTTCAAAAGTCTGGTCACCCGCATTTTCTCTTAATGGCACATATTTAAGTTAGGCAATAAAGCAGACATTTTGAATGTCTTTACAATTTTAAAATCTCTTAGCACTTGCATTTTTAAGCAACCATCACCCGTTTTAAGAACATTCTACCTCTAGGCGTGATTATTTATCACACGATTCCGAAGCACCATGACCTTTGACTCTTATCACAAATATAATTTTATGTATATTAGCGCAGAAGACTACCTTAAATGCTGATCTAATAGACGCTTTAATTATATTCAATCGAACCTATACTACTATCAAAAAAGTCATTCTGTCTTTGGCATAACTAGAACAGAAAACACTTTCTCTTCTTCTTTCACGAGACCAACTGCGAATGAAATAATTAATTAAAACCAGCAGGTGTGCAAATAATCTTAATACAACTTATTTTAACTTATCATTGTATTATTAAACCAATAAAAATTCTAAGCCTTAATTTACAAAATATTCCTATTTCTAAATTGCGTTTGTACACTGCGTTCGGTACGAATCGGAAAAACATCGTTATAGTCGTTATAGTTCGGAAACATGCCGACCGAGTACGAACGTTTCGATCCAAGGTTTCAACATTCATCCATTTTTCTTGGACCGACTTTTATTTAATAATAAATAAAGATTTATTTAACAAAAATGGTTGAAAAATCAAACACAAACAACACCATGAGTATACAATAATAGCGTATTACAATTATATAACCACTAGTGTTATAAGCAGTCTGTATGAACTCTGGTATCCAAAGAAAGATCTGTTCTATGTGTTGTGTGAAGATTTGTTCTATTGTTGTTCTAATTCCTAAACATATTTAGGACTACTCTGCTCCTCCATTTTCAGATAGAATCCGCACCGAACGCAATGCAAATTTATCTTAACTAATTCAATCCCTAAGGGTACCACCTACACGTTCATATTGAATAGACAAATACAAATATCTAAAGTGTCACAAACGACCAGAGGTGGGAATCCAAAAATACTACTGTGACAGATGATGCACTGGACAGTGAATCTAACGAATTCCACACCTTTTGCCTTCTCTATAGAAATAGTACGATGAGCATCAGAAGTCGGTTAACACTGCTACTTTTTGACATCATCTAAATTAACACAAAATTATATGATAACCTGCTTTTTAGCGTTTCATTTATTACATAAGAGTTAATTTTCTTTAAAATTTACATCTGTTCTTAATGAAGTATTTCACTCAATAATTAAGATTTAGAAAACTCAAGTGTCAATCGACTTTTGTTGCTGACTGTACGCGACGATACTAAAACAGCACATAGCAACCGGACTGCCACAGTGCATCATCTACCTAAACGTTAATCTACAAAACTACTATTGTTTTTTTGGAAAATCCTGACTTATTCGCATGAATCCTCCTCGTGACTTAGCCACCGGATAAAATCTCTTAACACACAGCAAAAGCATCCAGAAAGCCAATCGACGAATTCGATCAGCGCCGTATGGACACGAATAAGTCCGAGCGATCCCTAATCCTACAGTAAATCCTTGAATTATTTCTAAAATCTTACTTTTTAAACTAACATCCGTTTATGGACGATCAAAGACAACATTTAAAAAAGTGACCGTAGCCCTACGATATGGAATATAACAGTAATAAGCATAGACACAAAAATATTCAATATATTTCACTACGTTAAATATGTTTGTTCGACATTGCCAACGGCCAAAATAGTAGTACTTCGACGATTTATAACTGTCAATAAACCTTCAAAAACACGCCTGTTTAGTCCATTATAATAGGATAGTGAGGATAGTATCGTAAGAATTTTAAAGCGGATCTGGCCAAAAAGCCCAATTTCAATAATTTCGACAGAATAAACTTTCAGTCTATATTTTGAAAAAGTCAATACTATCTTTCAGCCTTGAGATACTTTTTTTATAAAGGCATCATCTCAAATCTAAAATCTCTTAATTAGCTGTTATTTTATGATATTAGATAACACAAATTTTAATCATCTGTTGCTCATTTGATACAATCTTCATTGTTTTTTTATGCTTTCTTCGATACGAATGTCGCCCTTGGGCCAACCACGTAAGTATAGTGTAGTACTGCATATTCAAGTTGAAACTATTTATTTAAAGTATAGTGTCCTACAGACGACAAGTCCATGTTTTATTTCGGAGAAGGTTATAATATCTTGTGAATGTATTTATAATAAAAATAAAATTCGATGATAATATCATAAACTCGTCTGTAGCCCACTTTAAGTGCATTTAAACTATCTTACGAGTATGTACTTTGTCCTAAAAAAAGTTTGTACGTAAAAATACTTAATAAGGTACGATATGAATGGAGATTGGAAAGTGGTCCACAAGAGTAGAAATATACAGGAAAAATTATTATATGTGCAACTAATATTACTAAGATTATACGACATAACGTTAGGAGTTGAACCGTACAAATATGTACAGGTAAAGATGAGTATAAAGAGATAACTTTAGGTACAAAGATAGATTCTTCAATAAATAGGAATAATATTGATTTTACTTTATTTTACAATTAGGGAGGGAATATCGTAAAAGGGCATTGGACGGTTCATACTAAGAGAAAATAATTATAAAAGGTTTAAACCAAAAACAAACGATTCGGTTTGTGATTGCAGGATTCAAAATAACTTTTTTAAAGTTACACCCTGTAACGATCACAGAAAATAAACTTATAGTAACTAATATTATGAATAATGGAGGTTTCAAAAGCTGGCAAACACAGGTTCGTTATATCACGTGGTATTTTCGCAATGCACATCGTTTTAGTGTTTAGCAGTTCATGAGAACGGAGGAGACATACGCACAAAGTTATCACAATATCTCATAGCAAAAAAAAAAACCGGTCAAGAGCGAGTCGGACTCGCGCACCGAGGGTTCCGTTCCAATTTCTGAAAAAGTGTGCTATTTAGAGACATCATTTTATTTTTCCTGTAATCTTTACATAAACTTCTATCACATAGAATAATTTCAGATTTTTATATAAGCAAACTTCGGAGATAAGGGGGGGCGAACGGTATTTTTTTTTACATTTTTCATCAAAAGTCGAAAACTATGCGGCCTAAAAAAAAATTTAAAAAAATTAAGAATGTGCAAACAGCGCTCTTTCATATGATACCCCACATGCCCTAGTAGCCCCACTTTGAATTTTTAAGACCCCCTTTCAGTCCCCGTTACAAAAAAATTATAAATTTTTTAATTCTTTCTTATTAACAAAATAGTTGGGTAAATGTCATCTAAAACTGTTCCAAATTTCAAGTTGATAGCATTAGTAGTTCTTGAGATATCCAGCTGTGACAGACAGACAGAAGACAGACAGACGGACAGACAGACAGACGGACAGACAGACAGACAGACGGACAGACAGACAGACGGACAGACAGACAGACAGACGGACAGACAGACAGACTGAGTCACACCATAAGGGTTCCTTTTTTACCATTTTGGTACGGAACCCTAAAAATATAGGGGCTGCAGTTTTGACATAGATAGCGATCGCTTTACGACCAAATTCGGTCCCCTGGACGATTATATCGAGCTTATGTGGGAAATAGTCAATCAGTCATAGATTTAGCAAATTGCAAAAAAACATGACAATATTTGATTTAACTCTTTGAGTCACATTTTTAAGATTTGTATTTATTTTATTTATTTTCGTATCAATTAACATATCAAAGCATAGCACAATAGGAAAAAAAAAACTTGAATTGAAGCCCTAAATTCAAGTAAAATGAAATGTCATTCATTCAAAACATCGCCGATCGGTTGTAAAAATTATGTCGAATCGTATACAATGCCGCCGGTAGAAACTAAAATAGTTTTTTTTTTTTTTTTTTGTAATTTATTATTTTTTGATAATACTTATAAAATATAAACTAAAATGTACTTTTTGAGCAAACATTTACAACTTATTCTAGGTTTTATGTGATACAATGGGCTCGTGGACTTCTGGGCCTGGCACAAATGCATGCCTACTGACTGTGTTATGAAATTTTATCAAAATCATATGAAAACTCGAGTTTTTTTTTTATTCACTGAATACCTTTTACGCATTTTTATCATATTAACAAATTACCAAGACATCAATTCTTGTTTAACATAGACAGCGATTCTACAACTATGAATAACACTACTGATTTAAAAAAAAAATAGGCGTACAATGTTATTGAACACCAAAAAGATCCCTACAGAATTTTATCAAAATCTTGTGAAAACTCGAGTTTTTTTTTAATTCACTGAATACCTTTTACGCATTTTTATCATATTAACAAATTACCAAGACATCAATTCTTGTTTAACATAGACAGCGATTCTACAACTATGAATAACACTACTGATTTTTAAAAAATAGGCGTACAATGTTATTGAACACCAAAAAGATCCCTACAGAATCACACACAAAGATATTTTTAGCATGGCCATTGTATTGGTAGCTCGGTTATGACTGGCGGGGTAGTCGGCAAGGGAGGGTAGTACATAAATGGTTGGTAACGATAAATACTCATTGCGTTAAAGTAAACAAAAAAGCTCGGGGGATCGTAAATGAATGTAGCATGGGCCAGTTTTTTAAAGAGATTTATATCATCCGATTTGGTCCAAAATTTAAGTTCCACGGCAAACCTGAAATCAGTGCAGGCACGGAAGCAGTAGACTACTGGGCCGTAGGTGGCTAAAACGGGGAAAAAAACTGGATATTCTTTGCCCCGAGACATGGTGAAAGCGCCATCAAACACAAGCAAGACGCGGCACGGTCTTTTGAAGAAGAACGTGTCATTGTCTTGGTTCCACGTTCCCTAGGGAACAGATACTTGGTACGACAACTTTGTGTTGATGTTCACTTTAGCAGCTAGAAGGCCTGGATTCTTGAGTGAATACCTGGAACATGAAAGAAATAAAGCTGTAGTAAGCAGGCAAAAAAATTATATGACTGTAAAAAACATAAAATAATGTATACTTAACTGTAAAAACTTTGTACGTTTTAAACCGGATGACTTTTTTTACCGTCTCGAAAAAAATTGGGTATACTAATATACCCAATTTTTTCACCTACGTGAACGGAGTAGAAGCCTATGGCATACCTAACTTTTTTTTTTTTTTTTTTTTTTCAAAAAAATCTAAAATTCTAATCATATGCAGGCTGCATATGATTTGAATTTCGATATTTTTAAACGATTTATTATTTTTTTTCAAAATTTCAGTTTTTATGGTACAAAAATGAAAAGTTTACATCGAATTTGTAGTATTTATTGGTACTTTGATAATTTTTTCTGTCTAAGCCATTTAAAAAAAAAAAAATAGGTATGCCATAGGCTTCTACTCTGTTCACCCAATTTTTATCGAGACGGTAAAAAAAGTCATCCGGTATATTGGCAAAACATAGTGCACATATTTTAGACAAAGTACTGTCTGTTATCATACCTATGTTTTACAAAATTTATGATGATTGATTGATTGACTTTTTTACAAAAAAAAAACAACCGACTTCCAAAAAAAATCAAGTGAAAAATAACTTTAATTTCGGAAGTCGGTGTCTTTGGATCTGTATTTTAGTTTTTGCCACCGACTTCCAAAATTAAAGTTATGGATGCAGACAGGTATATCTTTTGCACTGTTAGAACTTCGCTGACGGTATGTAATTGTATTACTTACCTGGAAAATAAATATATTTCTATACTTCTAATTACGTACCCAAGGCCGCGTTGTTTCAAGCGTTCAATGGTGGCTGGTTTTATGCGAGCACGTCCCTGGCTATGGCTGCCTCGTCCTGTGATGAAGAACAGCATCTGATTGCGGCGTTTACCGGAATCACGGAGCTTCGAAATGTGCGTGTCTATGAACACGTCCAAAGATTCCTTTGCTTCCTTTACGCGTAAGTAATGCAGGTCGATGGTAGTGCAGTCAGGATTGTTCGTAGCGTGGAACTGGAAAATTGCGTATGAAAGTTAGTTTTGCAATTTAAATGTGTTTTAATAGTTATTTATGCAACTGACCTATAATTAGGGGTATTAAAACACGAATGTGGGTGTGTGATAATAGTATCACATGAGTGTTTTAATACCTAATTATGTACAGTTGCATACAAGACTTTATCTACATCCATGTTATCAATCCTCTATAAAAGGTTCTGAAACAGTTTTTTGCAATACTAATACTCGTATCGAACATGGCGGCCGGCGTCATAGTATACGACGTGAATTCGAATAAGTTCTTTTTTTAAATTACGGCGCTGTTGTAGTGAAACGCGCGTGCATTACAATGTTCTTTTTAGGGTTCCGTACATCAAAAGGAAAAAACGGAACCCTTATAGGATCACTCGTGTGTCTGTCTGTCTGTCTGTCTGTCCGTCTGTCCGTCTGTCACAGCCAATTTGCTACGAATCTAATGGACCGATTAAGTTAAAATTTGGTACACATATGGATTTCTGTGACCCAAACACGTACAGTTAAAGTAAATATATGAATTTTGAATATGAGAGTCACTTTTAGGGGGAAAATAAGAAAATTAAAAAAAAAAAGTTTTGTAAACTGTACCGAATAAAAGGGCTTACTATGAGGGTCTCAAATATATTTTTTTTATAATTTTAAAATTTATTGTTTTAAAGTTATTTAAGAAAATAGACGCAAATTGACCATTCCCCCCCTTATCTCCGAAACTACTGAGCCTAAAATTTTGAAAAAAATATAGAAATTAGTTCTATACCTGTAGATTACAGGAAAACCTATAAGAAGTCTGTGGTGTTAAAATAACATGATAAATCTATATATATAAAAAAAATCAAAGTCCTGACTGAGTCACTGACTAATATACCAACGCACAGCCCAAACCAATGGACCTAGAGACTTGAAATTTTGCACGTAGATACCTTATATAGTGTAAACATCCACTAAGGAAGGATTTTTGGAAATTCTATCCCTAAGGGGGTAAAACAGGGGATGAAAGTTTGTATGAAAAATCCTATCCCTTGAGTTAATAGACTTGAAACTTAGCACGAATATTCATCTAAGTAAATTATAAAGTTTATCATTTTTAGTTTTCCTAAACTACCCCCTAAGGAGGGATTGGCGGTGTCAAAGTTTATATGGAGGAACTTTAACACGCGGTCCGATTAACTCAAAACTCAGTTTTTATACTTGAGACCAAAAATTAAGACTAACGTGTATTAGGGTTTTCCAAAAATCTACTACTAAGGGGTGAAAAGTTAATTTTATAGCGGAGGATTTTATTGGGGGCTTGATTAACTCTAAAATTGGTGTAAATAATGTTTGAGTCAAGTTATGGAAACATACCAGACGATTTTTGAAATTCTTTAGGTATCTGTGTTCGTGAAAAATCTTATTAATTTGGTTAATGAACTTGAAACTTAGCACAAATACTTGCATAAGTAAGTAATAATGTTTTTTATTATTAGTTTTTCAAAACTACGCCTCAAATGAGGTTTAGGGATGTTAAAGTTAGTATAGAAGAATTTTAAAGCGCAGTCCGATTAAAAAAATGGTACTTTGAGTCAAGTTAGGAAACTTGCCAAACGAATTTTCACCGATTTTGACGGCATATAGCTGATGTTTTAAGGAGTAACTTAGGCTATTTTTATTTTAGAAAAATAATTAGGGTTCCGCGCAAGAAAATTAAAATCCATGAAATCAGACAACCACGTACAGCCCAGTACAAACTTACTAAGCCTCCGCTGTCTATTACGGCTATAACAACAAATAATAAAAATAAAGCAAAGTTAAAAATTTAAAGGGTCGGTCCCCATACAATAAACTTTTCATTTTGAAAAAAAAAATAAAAATTTTAATCTAGCATGTGGGGTGTCATGTCATTATTTCATCACCGCTGCTCTCAAAACGGTGAAGGAAAACATCGTGAGGAAACCGGCATGTCCTAGAACCAAAAATTCGAAGACATGTGACATCTACCAACTCGCACTGGGCCCGCGTGGTGGATTACGGCCCACTCCCTCTCACCGAGAGGAGGCCTGTGTCCCAGCAGTGGGAACGTTATAGGCTGATTATGTGTTATGTGGGGTGTCATCGTCTAGAACTCATTGAGTAGAGTACAAACATATTTTTTTTTATCTTTTAAAATTAAGAATTAAGGGGCCGTAAAAGTTGTAAATTTTAGACCATTTTTGTACGAGCTCTAGCGCAACAATTCAACAAATTAGGAATTTGAAACTTCTTTATACCATGTTAGTACCATGAATACTGTATTTAATCAACAATACTGAAAACGGCGATTCATAAGGTATTTTGTTTAAACATGGCTGATTTTCTACAACTGCAAAAAATAACATTGTAATTCACAGTATCATTATAAAATAAGTAAAAAGTTATCTTTGCGATTGTTAAACATAATATGGTACGGAACCCTTCGTGCGCGAGTCCGACTCGCACTTGACCGGTTTTTTTTTTTTGAAAACGAGTTGCATTATGAAATTCAGTACAACATTAAAGCACCCGTTTGGATGCTATTATGGTTACCATGGTTACTATGACACTGGCTGTTTTAATGTTGGCAATAAGCTAACTGTTTCAGAAACTTTTATAGAGAATTTATAGCATGGGTGTAGATAAAATATCTAAGAATAAGAATAACATAATCAGCCTATAATGTGCCCACTACTGAGACACAGGCCTACTCTCTTCGAAAGGGAGTGGGCTGTAATATACCACGCGGGGCCAGTGCGAGTTGGTAGTTGGAATTTTTGGTTCTAGGACATGCCGGTTTTATCACGACGTTTTCCTTCACCGTTTTGAGAGCTGTGATGATTAAAATATTTATACAAAGTAAAGTGCCTGCCTGGGTTCGAACTCTTACAACTCGTAAGTCGGGGCTGTTACCATTGCTTTCAAAATAAGAATATTATTTATTTGCAACAATACAAGTACGAGTAAAATGAGTTTCCGTCATATTCTACCAAATTTAGTAGAATATGACGGAATATAAACGAAATATAACTGGTGTGCAAATCATAATTGAAGGTAGTCAGTAAAAATAATAAGTATTACGTTCACTACACTACTGAATATAATATTTACTTATTTTATTTTAAAAAAGACTAACAAACCAATGACATAACGAATGTAATATTAAAAAATAGCTAATAACAAGCCTTCACTTATAGGTAAGGAAAAAGTCGATAAAAAGAAAGTACATACAAGTTACTAAAGCAGTAGATAAGTTAACGAAAAAACTGTGCCAATAGCCGTCTTAAGGTCGCCACACTGGTGCCAAACAAGTCGACAAGCCTATTGAAACTAAGTGCACTTCTTATTGAAAAAACATATTATATTCTTGATTTCAGACTACACATACAAAGTACACACAATCCATATAGTAACAACTTATACAATTTAACTTAACAACCAATAATTAAAAGATGAAAGAAAGAAAAGAAAAATATACATTTAGCCCCAGCGCTGGTGGCAAGACAGAGGACATTATAGCGTGGTCGCGGCAAATCTAAGATAAATTTATTTTTATTTTATTTTATTTAAAAAGGTACACCAACAGCTTCTATAAACAGCATATCAAATCTATATCTATCTGCCTAGCCTTTTCCCAACTATGTTGGGGTCGGCTTCCAGTCTAACCGGATGCAGCTGAATACCAGTATTTTACGTGGAGCGACTGCCTATCTGACCTCCACAACCCAGTTACTGGGTAATACGATACCCCTTGGTAAGACTGGTTGTCAGACTTTCGGGCTTCTGACGACCCGTAACGGCTGTCAAAGATCCACGAATGACAGCCGGGACCAACGGCTTAACGTGCTTTCCGAGGCACGGAGGAATCTCGCTATGTAAAGATGGTCACCCATCCACTGACCAACCCCGGCAAGCGTAGCTTAACCTGACGGATCGACCCGTGCGGCTGTTATTACTTAGCCACGAGCTCCTTATCAAATAATAGTAGGTAAAAAGTCATAAGCTTATAAAAGATAAGATATTTTTTTTATTTGCGTAAAACATGGTATACATAAGTGTTATTAGAGAATATGAGATCATACATCTATACTAATATTATAAAGAGGTAAAATTTGTATGTAAGTTTGTAAGTTTGTATGTAGGGGGTAATCTCCGGAACTAATGATCCAATTCTAAAAATTTTTTCACTGGTAGAACGCTACATTATTCCTGAGTGCTATAGGCTATAAATTATATTTATATCATGCATATTAGCCGAGCTATCACAATTTTTGTCTAACAACTCGGAAAGAAAGAATTCTTTAAACAGATTTTTGTGCAGGCGCTGCCTAAACGGTTGTTTAAAATTGAGAACAATGTATGGCAGTCTGGTCCGTCTTAAATAATTCTACAAAAAAGTCCGCGACACCATATTTCTATCTTTTATATTTTATCTTTTATACATCTTTTATTGCTTTAAAAAAGTATTTTTTTGACATACTTACGTTTGGATGATTATTTAAACAACAAAACATTAATCCTTATCAAAATAAGTTATTTTATGATCACAAGGACATCATGGAGATAAAATTTAGCCTTTACAGTATGGCAATTGGTCATACGGTTTCGGAGATAATATAAAATTACTAAAACGCAAAATAACTTTAATTCATACCGGTCGCTCTTGAGCAAACATGTTTAGTGCGGACGTTTTATCAATTTACCCATAGATGGCGCTGTGCAAATAAGTAATTTTTCTGAATTGCGAGATTTATTATTTCAATAATGTCGGTGGAATACAGCGGAAGAGTTTGTTTTTTTGTTAGTTTGTTTGAACGCGCATCTCTGGAACTACCCCCGTCGGATTTGAAAAAATCTTTTTGCATTTTATATTCCAGTTCTTGAGGAGGGCTATAGGCTATTTAACATTACGCTAGGGCCCTTAGGAGCCGAATGCGAAGTAATAGCGCGGGCAGGCGATGCGGATGGATATGGGCTATTAAACATCACGCTAGTGCCCTTAGGAGCCGAGCGCGAAGTAATAGCGCGGGCAGGCGATGCGGAAGGATACAGGCTATTTAACATCACGCTAGGGCCCTTAGGAGCCGATCGCGAAGTAATAGCGCGGGCAGGCGATGCGGAAGGATATAGGCTATTTAACATCACGCTAGGGCCCTTAGGAGCCGAGCGCGAAGTAATAGCGCGGGCAGGCGATGCGAAAGGATATAGGCTATTTAACATCACGCTAAGGCCCTTAGAAGCCGATCGCGAAGTAATAGCGCGGGCAGGCGATGCGGAAGGATATAGTCTATTTAACATCACGCTAGGGCCCTTAGGAGCCAATCGCGAAGTAATAGCGCGGGCAGGCGATGCGGAAGGATATATGTCATTTAACATCACGCTAGGGCCCTTAGGAGGTGAGCGCGAAATAATAGCGCGGGCAGGCGATGCGGAAGGATATAGTCTATTTAACATCACGCTAGGGCCCTTAGGAGCCGATCGCAAAATAATAGCGCGGGCAAGCGATGCGGAAGGATATAGTCTATTTAACATCACGCTAGGGCCCTTAGGAGCCGATCACGAAGTAATAGCGCGGGCAGGCGATGCGGAAGGATATGGTCTATTTAACATCATGCTAGGGCCCTTAGGAGCCGATCGCGAAGTAATAGCGCGGGCAGGCGATGCGGAAGGATATAGGCTATTTAACATCACGCTAGGGACCTCAGTAGCCGAGCAAAAAGAAAAAATGTCAGCAAGGATGCTATTAAGCGCAAACGAAGTAATAGCGCGGGCAGGCGTTGTGATGCGATGCGTTGGGGTTGGTGGGTGGGGGGGGACAAGAAATTTCACGCGGACGAAGTCGCGGGCAGAAGCTAGTGTTAAATAAATAAATAAATGTTTTGCTCTTAAAATTTAAGCATGCAAACTGTATATCATACTGTATAATGCAATACTATATAACTGTATATTGTTATACAGTTTGCATGCTTAATTTTTTTTCACTAGCTAAATAAAAAAAAAATAAAAAACAAATAACAAATTTTAAGCGACTCACACACGGCAACAATGTAAAGATGTACATTATAGCACGATATATTTCAATATATATTTCCATATAAATTTTCAGGACACCACACGGGAAAGCATAATATATAATGTATATTTTTTTTTCATCTTCGCATCTTAAGATACACAGTGATACGAAAATATACATTTATATCTCGATACAATCTCGATCAATCGAGACGTACACCGGTGGAATGAAAGGAAAGATTACATGACATTTACCTACTTTAAGATAATTTAAAGCTATACGTAATCTATCTGTTGCAACTACTTTTAAGAATACAAAACCAATGAATGCACTTCTGCACTTACTTGCATCAGGGATGCCACAGCCAATCCATTGGCATACTCATACTTCTGCTTATGGAAGTTAGCGAGCTCGGAGTAATAGTTGGCGACTTGAGTCATGTCACGACGAATGTAGTCTTGTGCCTTTTGGTAGTTCCTGTAATACGAACATATAATTTGTTTAGTAAGATAAGTTATGGCTTAAGCGTATCACACACGGCAGCTATAATGTAGAGATGCATAATTAGAGCACGATATATTTCAATACATCTCAATATAAATTATCTTTCCATACCCGTCAGGACACCACACACGAAAGCTATAATGTATATTTTTACATCTTCGTATCTTAAGATACAGAGTGATACCAAAATATACATTTATATCTCGATACAATTTCGATCAATCGAGAAGTAGGTACACCAGTGGAATGAAGGGAAAGACACATTACATTAACTGCTGTTTGTGTGATACTTTAAAATAATTTGAAGCTCCCGCATGTAATATACATTAATGTACATATAGCTGCCGTGTCGCCGTGTGTGATGCGCTTATCAGACATTCATACGCCCGCATCGCCGTGCGCCGCTTTAGTGTACTACTATTATACAGAGCAACGTAACGAACACTCCATGGAACGACTCATTGTCCAGGGACAAGTGTAGGGCAACCGGTCACGCGGTCGGTCACCTACGCGTTGGACAGACCTTATCAAAGCGTCAACACAAACCTCCATAGTTCAGAACTTTCGAGACGCGGCAGACCGGAATAAGCGGAGGAGCATCGCGAGGGCTGCTTTGGCCAAAGAAAATGCAGAGTCATCAACCACGACCACTCTGTCAAGAGTGAACGACTAAGGAGGAGGATTATACAGAGTGAGGTTTTGAAAGGAGACTTCTGCATTTTTTGTTTATTTTTTAAGTTCTTTTTAGGTATAGCCAGATTTCGAATCTAATCTTGTTGCAATCCAAAATATCAGTCTTGTCTTTTCCAAAAATACGACAGTCGATTGGATTACCCAATAATAATATTATCAATGGACTCACTAACCCATATAAAATAGTTAAATAATCATAAATTCGTATTCAGAACCCTTAGTTATTATTACAATAAGTTTAAAAATAACTTTAACATTGAAAACCGGCCAAGTGCGTGTGGGACCAAGCACAACGAAGGGTTCCGTAATTGAAAAGAATTTATAAATACCTATTGCTTAAGGCGAAAGCGCCTGGGTAGACCGCGAAATTCAAAATTTCTTACGTTTTTTGCAATTTGTAGGTCAGTGTGAGCTTGTATGTTGATTAAAATATGATTCGCGGCCGTAGCTATTATGGCTTTACAGAATCATAATCATTAGAATCAGCAATACAACTCCATAAGTTAGCATTTACCCCAAACCTGATTTGACCCACACTGACCTACAAATTGCAAAAAACGTAAGAAATTTTGAATTTCGGGGTCTACCCTGGCGCATCATCCTTAATATACAAAAACAAATTGTGATTAAAAACTTTAAAAAAGCATGTTTTTTATTTAAATCTGTCTCGGGTCGGGCAGGCGATGCAGCGTACCATCGATATGGTGTACTGTCGATACAACGTATTATCGATATGGTATACTGTCGATACGGCGCAATTTCGATTTGTTGTACTGTCGGTGTACCGTACCGTCGATTTAGTGTACTGTCGATATAGCGTACTATCGATTTGGTGTACTGTCGATGTAGCGTACCATCGATTTGGGGTACTGTCGATTCATTAACCCGTCGATGGAACGTTTTCGATACAGCGACCGTCGATGTAATGACTGTCGATATTATGAACTAGACCCGTTTTCAACACCTTCGGCGCAATGTGTATCTTTTTGTCACACATTGTCTGGACATTGTGTATTCAAAAGTATACATATCTGTCTACTTGGTAAAAGCACTGAGTATATTTTAGGCACACGTTTTCTATACATTTATTATGCAAAAAAATTAAAGCCCTGGCCTGTCGCATTTTTTCGGTATATGGTATAATGGTATAATGGTCTGGGAATCGGTTGTGTTAATATCTACTTACAGATTACGACGAGCAAGATGGTTGTCAGCCTCTTCACGGTAAGCCTCCACGGTGGCCATGTCCACTTTTTCACCCTTGGACAGCAACGGCCATTCTGTCTCGGAGAGTTCCTGCAAAATAATTAAATAAACTTTTTTGACTGACTTCGTTGACGGTGTGAAACAATTGCAATCTTAAATAATATGTGCCAATTAAGTTAACTTTAGGATTCAAAAAAATATATTTTAATGACATAAACCAATTATTGTAGTTGCAACAGAAACTGAACTGTATACCAAAGGGGTTAAAGTAAGAAATACGAGAATCTTTATTATGAAAATACTATAGCTGATTATACGTAGGTAGGTATGTAAACATCATGATGACTCAACAGTACTTGTACATATGTATGTATGAAGTATTGTTGTTATGAATCAACTCTGTTTTAAGACAAAAATTGTTTTCTTTTAATAATCGTCAGTATCAACTATAATTAATTCGAGTGCATCTAAATAAATCTGTAGTCAACTCGTATTGTCGTGATTGTGACATGTCACGAATGCACATCAATAATTGAAATTCCTCAATGACATACGAGTCACAAGATGGGCGCTCGTGAATTGTACCTTTTTCTGCTCCTCCATTATCTGGTCCTTGAGTTTCATTTCCTCCGTTAATATGAATTTGTTGATTCCATTTTCCTGTTCCAGTACATCATTGCGGCCAGTAGACATTAGCAAGACCTATTAATAAACCAAAAACATGAACTAAATATAAAAATAAAAATAATAATTATAATAATTTAGTATTTAAAAATTGACAGCCACATGATTGCTGCTGCGGTCTATAGTAATGTCAACCGCACTTCAATCGTAACATTTGCACTATGAAAAACGTCCTTATACTGCTACGACATAAAAGCGCTGTCAATGTTAAATTGTTACCACTTATGTGCGTTTAACTGTACAACGGCAGGGCCTCAAACTATGCGGCTCAACCAACCGAAATAGGTGTACTGTCTAATTCGGTTAATCGGCAAGGTATTAATGATGAAAAAAAAAATACATAATTACCTCAACCGTAGAATTGAAATTATTGTCATGAGCCATTAGCAACTCAGTCAGAGTGTCCTTATCGACATCAGGGAACAAGTTATACAGCTTGTCCCTGGTCATCTTAGCTGCCAAATCAGTTGGCATTTTGTTACGCCATTCAGCCACATCTTTCTGGTAAATAGCAAACGCCATATCCATGTCCATAATTTCTTTGAAATCAGGAACCTCTGGTTCTTTGCCGGCGAGAGTTAACTCCGCCTCCTTCATCGCGATTTGTCTAAATCAGAGCAAAATATCTATGAAGACACAGCAAAGAGAGATAAGTCTGAAACCGTCAACCCGTCTTAATAAGCAAGCGTGGTGATCAATGCTCGTGCCTTCTCTATATGCGAAGAGGTCTTTGCCCTGCTGTGGGACAATAATAGGCTGGCGTAATTACAGCAAGGCAGAGACATAGTCGAGAGGATAAAAGTCCGCTAATAAGCCTTAGATTAAAATCAAATTTCAGGTTTAATTTCAGATCTGCAGACGGAGATTATTTGAAAACCCAAAGACATCTGCGGGACTAGTCAGAGGACTATGAAGACCAGCCAACTTAGATCGTCCGCTGTACAACCGCGACGGAGGCAGCGCGGATCGTCCGTCAGGAATTCAGGATGACACGCACGCGGGTCGTCCGTCGTGGATGTTGACCTAACATGCCGGAAGGCCTTAATAACTATCACAAAACAGGTCAGGGGGACTAAAACGGCCACTTTGGCAGAATCATAATATGATAATAGGTATTTATGAATTATATTTGAAATCGTAAAACTGTCACAAACTGACAATTCATAATTTATCTGCGTACAAGTCATATCACTCAATTCATCTGTTTGACAGTTTTGTATGGAGATTCGTAAAATGGTCCACAAATTATGAATTGCTGTATTGAAGTTTAATGTCAAATAGCACAATCATAATAAATTGCTGGGAATTCAGAAAATTAACGCTTTTAAAGGAATTGCTTCTGCTTGTGGCTGTTTTAGGCCCCCAGGTCGTAATCAACAAAAGCAGCCTTAAATATAATCGGCTGTATATTATCCACAATGATTCAATTAGTTCATTAAAATATTATGATTTTTTTTTCTTACCTTGCGAAATCCTCGTCCTGCTGCAACATTTCTGCAGTTTGTTTCGCATGCTCGTCGAGCTGAAACGTCAATGATTCCATCCATATAGCATTGAATTCGTTCAACCTAGACATTGGGATGCTAATCCTAGGCACAATGTAGTCTGGGTATTGCATATCTTGTCTGCCGAACTTTTCATCTAACTCTGCTATGAAAGTACTCCCCAAATTAATCGTAACCATAACGTCATCGTCAATATCGCTAACAGAACCATCCTCGTCGTCACTTATATCTATGTTGTTGCTAATGTAGTTAGATACAAATGGTGCAGCTTCAGCCGACAGCGCTGTAGCTCCAAGATCCTCAAAGTTGTTCTCACTTATATCTGGCTCTCCACGGCGTATCTTCCTTATCTTGAGGCAATGTTTCGAATAATGATTATCTGCGATGACCACATTCTGCTCAATTTGGCGTTTCATTTGAATAGTTTCTTCGGACATTGTGACGTCACGTTTCTTCTTTTGGGACTGGGAACCGTTCCCTGCTACTGATATTTTCTCCTCTATCGGTGTAGACGTAGTAGTGGACGCAGTCACGTCTGGTGTAGCTACATCAGGTATAATATCGTAATTAGCCAAACATGCACATTGTTCCATGCTTTCTTCTTCTGGATCTGATAGTTCTTCAGTCTCAACAGTTTTGAATTGATTGTTATTCATTCCATCAAGTACAATTTCCACACTCCAATTTACATCACCGCAACATTTATCGAAAATATCCCGTAGATCCGAACGCGCGATGTTCTTGAATAGCTTTCTAAAAGCAATGAAATGTTTTTCTTCGTTTGGACACCTATAGGCGTTTGTGATGATTACTTCATTAGTCATGCTGCTTTTATCGAGCATCCGTTTTTGTGGGATCTTTTCACGGTTAAATGAATTATGAAATTGATTAATGTTACGTGGTGTGGCAGTGATAACTTTGTATTTACCGTTAGGATTTGTATCTCCAATTTCCAAACATGTGCCACTAGATGCTGTTTCAATGGGAACCTCTTGGTTAGCAAGAGAAACCGATGTTTCGGATGAATCGCCCCATGGCGGCATATACATTGATATATTTCTCCAATCTTCACATTCATTTACGTTTTTCATCAAAGACCCTGCAGATTTGAGTGATGGAGTTACAGGAGGAGTCAAATTAGATGTTCTTTGTGGTTTTGCATCAGGCAAAGAAATAGAAATAGTAGCACTTGCAGGTATTTTACAAGTTACTTTTGACATAGATCCTTTCACTAAATTTTGATCATCGGTATCCCAATTGTCACCATTGTCCCATTCTTTTTCTACTTTCTCAATTTCTTCAAGCTTCTTCTGAGCTTCTATAAATAATTTGAGCTTAACTTGTTCTTCATCTGTCACATCATCATTCTGATCAATTACAAAACAATCTGTATTTTCTTCCATGCTGTGTACTTGTTGTGGGTTCAAGTTGCTTTGATCATTTTGTTGTTCTGGATTGGTGATAGTAAATGCTTGCTGCGTCTGAACATTCACTGCTGATGATGACCGAAAAACCGTGTTAGCAACAGTTTTAGAAGTAATAGAAGTAGTAGTGTGTTCTTTAACAGTGGCATCAGGTTTTATAGCCAACGCTTCTTTAACGATTGGAGGAACTGTCCGCTTTACGGGAGGAACCTTATCAGCAGGATATGCTAAACGATATGTCTGCCTTAGAATATCACCCGTTACACCATCACGGTAATTGTCTAGCATTCTCTTAATTTTAAGTAGAGGCACATTGTGCACGTTTTTTTTGGCTAGTTGGTTAGCTTTTTTAGCCCAGGGTGTTTTTGGTTCCACCACTTGAATAATGTAGCCATTATTGACTCCTTCTCTTAAATAAGGTTCCATTTCCCACAGCTCAATGTTAGTATTGTCGATAATAACGGGGCTCAATCCCACTATGCAAGCATTTCTAGCTCTGGTTTGATTCCATGGATGTGCTTCTGCCAGTTTATACTTTTCATACTGGTATTGGCCTCTGACCATGAAATAGTCATCTGTTGTCAAAATATGGGTTTTATAATTGTTGGGACTAGCGCCAACCATCATGTCTACTAATTGTCGGGCCAAATGCGACTTTCCGCTACCAGGCACGCCCCGCAAGAGAATCAAAGTTCTGTTGCCTTGATTATGGTCGGTTATGATTTGTTTGACCTGATCAGTCCAGAAGCCCGGAATATGTTGGATTGTTTTTTGGGTTGTTTTTGGTATAGCACCAGTATTCTGTGGTGGTTGAGAAGCAGATGCAGCATATGAAGTTGTAGGTGGAGTAGGTTGGCTGGTCGTTGAAGGTTGAAAAGGTTGGCTGGTTATTGAAAGTTGAACAGGCTTGCTGGTTGTTGTTGAAGGTTGAAATGGAGGGCTGGTTGTAGAAATTTGAATAGGTTGGTTGGTTGAAGAAGGTTGTGTGGTTTGTGTGGATGCTATATTTTGATTTGTTGTAGTTGATTCTTCCTCTTCTGTTATTACATTGCCATCATTTGTCATATTCATTATTGCATCCACAGAGAGGTTCACTAGGAATAAAAACAATATTTATAAAAAAATGTGGAAGGACATACAATCAGGTGGTTCATAACTATGTACATAAAGAGTAAGGTCAACCGGGGCTATTGTAACCAGGGGCAAATGTAACAGATTGACATAACTCGTTATTGTTGCGTTCCATGCTGTCTAGGATTAATCAACCAGTTACATTTGGCCCCCTGGTTAAAATAACCCCGGGTGACTTTATTCCATCTATCTAGAGGAGGTATCCATTATTGTCATGTTGATAAAGATTGAGTGGATCGAGCAGAATGTGTTTGCGATAGGCAACAATACAGAAAAATTGGCACCAGGTCATGCTTTAAAAGCTTTGCTTTTTTTTGTGGAGTAAAGGTTGAGGTTTTTTACACCTTTTTGGCTGGTGTAGCTAAAACTGAAGTAACTACTGTAACTAGAGCAGGACCATTTTATTATTTAAAAAAAAACAATCTTTGCTTATTTTCTGTTTTATATGCCCATTTGACTTGCCTTCCCATTTGCTGCTCTATGCACTATAACATTCACAATAAAAGTTAAATCTATAGTGTAGTGTGTATAATGAAATTAATGACTAACAAAACAAGTTTTTTTATAATAATATTTAAACAAGTTTGTACAAGTAATTTAAATCTGATGAAATATATCCTATTGGCAAAGTAAGGTCGCCAAATCAATAAATAATATCTACCAAGAGCCATAGAAACGCAATAAAAAGTGAATTTCGTACAAAGTGCAGTTGACAAAGTACAGTTGGTTACTTGGTGCTGCCGTCGGGCAGAACTGCACTACCTACACCTATTTTTGACAAAGTGACGAAGTAAACACGAACATAATTATACCATTAGTCCGTGTACACACGGCTACACATCAAGCTATACATTTCCAGTTTACACTGACCTCTCATTGTAAGGAAATCTTAGACAATGCGAGATCAGCTTATACGGGAAATGTATAGCTTGAACTGTAGCCGTGCGTACATACGTCGGACAATTGGCATGTTTATCTGTTTTAAACAAAAATTGCCTTTTTAACGTCGGTTTTTTAAACTTTCATTATTTTAGTGTAACAACAATAATAAGTCACGTCGGTGTTCATCATCATCATCATCATCATATCAAATCTAGCGATTTCATGAAATCATGAGGTTTGAGGTAAATACTAACTTATGGAGTTGTACTGCTGATTCTAATGATTATAATTCTGTAAAGCCATATTAGCTACGGCCGCGAATCATATTTTAATCAACATACAAGCTCACACTGACCTACAAATTGCAAAAAACGTTAGAAATTTTGAATTTCGCGTGCTACCCTGGCGCTTTCGCCTTAATGCTATACTAATAAATAATAAAGCTGGAGTTTTTTTGTTTGAACGCGCTAATCTCTGGAACTACCAGTCGGATTTGAAAAATTCTTTTTGCATTTGATAGCCCAATTTTTGAGGCAGGCTATAGGCTATTTAACGCTATGACCCTTACGAGCCGAGCAAACAGAAAAAAAGTCAGTAAGAACGCTTAGCAAAAAACGAAGTAGGTAATAGCGCGGGCGGGCGATGAGATGCGTCAGGGTGGGTCGGGGAAGCAAGAAATTTCACGCGGACGAAGTCGCGGGCAGAAGCTAGTAAATAAATAAATAGGAGTCACAGACAGTCCGCCGTGTAGGGCCTGTATGGTGGACGACGAGGCAACAGCTCATGTGCTTCTAAACTGCACGGCGGGCGGTCACCGCATACAGGGCGATGTACATCGGTAATCCAGGTACCCTACGTGTGGTTGTCACTTATCAGTAACACCAAGGCGTTGCTGTCGTTCTTTGAGGGGCCGAGTTGAATCGAATAATACAGGCAATATACGAGCATTGACGTGGAGTTGCCGATACCAGCCCGTTTTACTGAACCTACTTGTGATATACGAAGTGTAGATAAAGCCATATCATACTTACTACCTTATTTTGGAAAAATATAAAGTAACCGTCATGAGAAGCTATAAATTTTGTAAACAAGTGTTCAGGAGTTCACAACATTTGGACCAACAAAAAAAAATGAATTTGTTTAAGATTTAATAAATTATTAAGTAACAAATATTAATTAACATATATTATTTAAGAATAATTATTCGTCAGATTCAGATGTTTCCATTTCTGTGTCAGAATCAGTGACATGTAACTCGTACGCATTCGAAACTCGAATGACGCGTTTATTTCAAAATGGCGTCCCGATAGTTTACAATCCCTGCGACGGACGCGTTCCGGTACCTACCAAGAAACACAAACGATAGCGCTTTGCGTCGTTAAAATATGATCCGACTAAATTAAATAAGTTGTTACTTTCATATAACCCGTCTATATTTCATGTCGATTGAATATGGTCAATTTATTATTATCTCGCAGTATAAAATGTTTACTTAGTAAAAGATGTTTGTTTACATAATTTATAGCTTCTCGTGACGGGTACTTTATATACCTATTACAGTAATTAAAACTAAAATAATGCAAGCATTGATTTTTATATTACTATAAAGAACCAATTTTAAAAAGGCTACGGGATTGATAACTTTGTTTAAAGCCCGTCACAGACGTAGCTATAAAATATATTATTAAACTGTGAATTTCTTAGTGTAATATAAATATATGTATATTATAGCTACGTCTGCGGTCGCTCGAAGTTTACTATGGAAAATGTATCGTATATGTCTTGCTATAATTATATTATAGCTACGTCTGTGACGGGCTTAATGGTTAACCGTTTCCTTGGTAAAATAGAAGAAGATAGCTTTGTTCTTCTATTAATTATCGCTCTCCTGTAAAATCATCCATTTTGTAGATAATCGTATACTTTACGGCCGTCGATGTAGTTATTAGCAAGGGATTTCCCCAGAATTATCACAGGACTATTATCAGGGGATTTTCCCAGAATTATAACAGACTTTGGTTAGGGGATTTCCCTAACACACGGACGATTAGTCTTGGTAGGTCCGAACATGAAGTTTCGCGGATTTATTCCGAACTAATACCAAAAAACTAATACCACTGGTATTTGTTTGAACTTGTATTTATTTTCTAATCCGAACGGATACCACTTGTTTAATAATTGCGTGTGCGAACGAATACCAACAACTTTTAGTTATACAATTAGTTTATAGGTTTATACAATGGTATCCGTTCGGAATAGAAAATAAATATGAGTTCAAACAAATACCAGTGGTATTAGTTTGTTGGTATTAGTTCGGATTAAGGCCATACCCCGACCAAACGACCTTGAGCGTTCGGTCCTTCTCTGTCCCGCCGCTCAGCCTCGCTCTGTCCCGCTCCCTCCACACGCCCCTTCATCAAAAAATTCTCATTTTTTCTGGAATTATTTAAATAAAAAAAGAATAGCGAACTTTAAAAAAAAAATAAAACTTGGATAATTTAGATTTTTAAATTATCTATCCATTAGTGTAATCCTCAAATGATTAGAACGTCACCTTTAGCAAGAGATGCATGGAATCAATAATTTTAGACACTTTTTTACAAGGAGATTTTGAATGTATTTATTTCACATAAAAACAAAAGAAAACTTACAATGTGATAATAGAATATCGAACATTAGTATTGTGCTTTTAGACATAATTTATTACTCTTAATTAATCAGTTAATAGCCTCTGAATAACGCCCTATCGCAAGGTTTTGGTCGGGGGATCGCCTTAAATCATTTCGCACATATTCTCTCCATCACACTCGCCTCGCCTCGCCTAAAAAATCTTACTGCGCACTTGCGCAGCCTTCTGCGCGAAGTTCGGACCTGCCAAGATAAATCGTCCGTACTGTACTCTGTCTCAAGTGTTTTATTTTCTGTAAATTTATTTAATTACTTCATTATGTTTTGCTTCCATTATAAAAAACATACTTGCCGTCAGCAATTAACTGTAGGTGTACTTATATAATGTGTGTTGTGGTGTGTTTAATTGAATTAGAATTGTTTCAATTAACTTAATTTATTGTTCTACGAGGATGTGGTTTAATTTTGCCTATAATGCTGCAAAGCAAAATGATTCATTTACATTATTTATTGATATTATGTCAGTTTACCTACTCTAATGTCTACCGAATATTAATAAATAAAATTATTAATTTATTTAAAATGAGGAGGTAATTTATTGTTATCTATTTTATTTAGATTTTGAAGGTGCACACTGAGAGCATTTAGCTGCATGCACCACACTAAGCAGCCAGTGAGCACTAAGTTCAAAATGTTTTTGAACAAACACAGTGCTTCAAATGACTCTGTATGATAATTATGTTCCCAAACAAATGATTGGTATGTAATCAATGGCTTTGCCACAGCAAAATTTCAGTTTGTTTGCTAATGCTTGCTAATGATGTCTTGTGATGTGGACTTACCTTTAAGGGTCAGCGCACACCAAGAGCGGAGCATTTTCTGAGACTATTGAAAAATTAATGTTATGACAATTCCATACATTGCAAAATTAAATAGTTGAGCATCAAGTTTGGACGATTGAATTTTGCAATGTATGGAATTGTCATAAGATTAATTTTTCAATAGTCTCAGAAAATGCTCTGCTCTGCTATGCTCTTGGTGTGTGCTGACCCTAAATAGTTAGTTGCAATAAAAGTTGTTCTATTTATTTCTAGCACCTATGTTTTTTTACAGGAGTGCTACATGTGAACAAGGATGGCATTATTCTACATTTGTTCTATTTGGTATTCTTAAATTATTATTATTATAAAATATAATGTAAGCTGTTAAATTATCATTCTAAAACCTATAGGGCGAATTCAGTCCATTTTATGTTGCTGAACAAACTCTGAAACTGATAAAACTCTGTTAAGAAATATTACACTAATAGCATATTAGTGTAATATTTCTTAACAGAGTTTTACGAGGGAGAGTGGAGAATATTTAATAATCAGAAGCCAGCGTATTGTTACTTATACTAGAAAGGTTTAGGTAGTGAAAAAAAGGTAAACAATCTTGATGTGTCTTTTATCTTACTTTATTTTAAAACCTCGGTTTAAAAATAAAATGCAACTAAGAACCAATGTAAATACAACAATAATGATTACTAAATCAATTGAACCATTAATTTAAGCAGTAGTTTATTTGTTTATCATGCATTTGTGAAAAAAGTTGCATCAAGATTGTTTACCTTTATTTCACCGCCTAAACCTTTCTGATATAGTCAAAAATAGTTCCAATAAACAAACTACCAGCAAAAATGCGTGAAAGCGATCTGTCCCCTCTCCCCCTCACTGTCTCAATTTTATTTTTATTTACATTTATTTTCAATTTGCAAATGCAAGCAATATTTAGCAATTGGCCAATTAAATTAGAAAAAAATTGCTTTGAATTGTAAAGTTTTATTGAAAACAAAGATAGTACTAGTAAAGTGTTAGTTGAGCTTTAGACAATTCCATCAATATTACTTTTTAGAACCATCACAAGGGCCTTAATTTATTTTTTTTTAATCTTTTTATCTACACAAAGTATTAACAAATATACATAAACTATAATATAATAATAATAACAGATAAGATAGGCACAGCAGATGATATAATATTATAAACACCCTAACACCAGATTTTGCAAAGCTGACCACCGCAATTTTTTTTTAAATCAACAAAAACTTATTGATATAAAATTGTTAGTAGTAAGTAATAAAGAGTTAGAACTCAATACTCTTATTATAACTTCACATTAAATAAGTTTCTTTGTTATTCAAGTATGCTGTGAACTACTTACAAGGCAACCCCTTCAGACTCATCTTTTATGTAAGGTACTGATGCAACCCGCCCAGTTATAAATAGCTATTGACCCCAGATAGAGGGGAAGGGCGGAGAGAAAGGTACAAGGGGAAAGCTGCCCTCGAACGGTCCCCGCACCCTCCCCCTGCCCGGTAGATAAAAACAATAACATGATAAAATTGTTTAATAATTAATTTCTGTGAACTTATCACAAATTAAAAGTTAATAATAATTATCAATACAAGTAGCTAATACCTATATTTTCAAAACACATGTTCTTTGTTTAGGATAATAAACAACACATGATACTAATATCAACAAAAACATCACTGTTGTTGTTATCATTACATAATGTTGGCAATTTTATCGTGTTATTTAAGAATTGTAGATAAATAATCAATTAGATATTTACCACCACGTCCACCGTGACGAATGCCCGGCCGCCAGGGTCCCCAGGGATGGACTAAACTCTTTCCACCCTATGAATATAGATTTTACGAAAAGTGCATCTACGTCTGTCATCCTTGTTCCTCATATTAGCATCCTGTAACTTTGTACCTAACTACATGCAGCGTAGGTACGATTTATTGACCGATAACATCGAAACTGCGTTCCGAGCGCCTAATAATTTACTGCGCCGCGCAGCCAATCGGAAGTCTCGATATACACAGTTGCATTTCACTCTAACTTTAAAAATAGTATTGAAACATAATACAGATGGTTTTCTACTTACAATCACCCTCGCAACTCTCAACAACAGCAGAAATCACGTCTCTACTCATGAATTTGCCAAACATGTTCAATAAATTATCGATAACATCAGAGAAGTCATTATCTTCGTCTCCGCAGGGCTCCATGGTTGCACCGATAGATCAAATGTATTATTATAAAACGATAACAAGCTCCTTCTGAATACACTTTCACTTTTATATTTACTATTCTTAACTACGCACAATCTCGATATTTTTTATTGAAAACTTATAACAGATCGTTTCATGAACATAACAACTTCGATATCATCAAAGAGTAAAGTAAGTATAGAGAGAATATCATTGTCTGTGTTCTATAACTGACAGAACTTTGACAGCACGCTGCAGATGGCGCATTGCCAATGTTGCCAACCAAATCTAAATGCAGAGTATTGCCAAGAAAGAAAGATTCCGTGATCAGTGTTGCTAATATCAGATTTGAAAATTGCCACCATACGGGGCGCGGCCGTAAGATGGCTAGACATTTACTTCCCGCAAAGGCACCCACTGAAGAAAATAGGAAATTAGGCTGTTCTGACCGTAAAAGTTGCACTGCAGGTAACCAGTTTAAGCTTATCTCGCTTATACTGGTTACCTGCAGTGGAATGTCTGTACAATGCGAACTAAGCTCATACTGTACGCAAAATAATACATACTATAAAGTACTTCAGGAATATTTTCAAAAAATATATAGCGTAACCGGCGGACTGCTCCCGGCCATCCGCTCCAATCGTTGTACATTATGATTATGATTATGTTGGTTTTTAACCATTTATAAATGTTTAAAAAATAACACAAAAAAAAACTTGAGAGGTGTCAAGGGACACCCGGATGGAACGAAGTTCCTTTCGATTAATTAGTGAAGGAATTGTAATAAAATTTTATTTTTATACTTATCATCATCATCATCATCATCATCATCATCATCATCATCATCATCATCATCATCATCATCATCATCATCATCATCATCATCATCATCATCATCGCGACACCACACTGTTCAATGCGAAATAGAAATGAAAATATCTGGCTTGCTTTCTATAAGAGAGAGAGAGAGAGACAGACAGAGAAACATGCGCACGCCGCACGGCTTACAATACATACATACATAGCTTACTATAGCAAAAAGTGTCGTGACAACTTTTCGTGAGCATTTTTTCCGTCTAGCGGAACGAAGTTCCTTATCGCGCGTTGTGAAAGGGGCACAACGCGCGATAAGGAACTTCGTTCCAATAAACGGCTTAATTGATTTATTGGCACTGCATTTAATGTATCTGTATGTAGCGAAATAGAAAGTACTCGGCTCTGTTTAGTCCACTCAACGAACAACCAAAAAGGGGGTGTAGAGTGCGTGAGCTGGGATGGGACGTAAGCGATTCTTCAGAAAGTTGTTCAGGGTGCTTAGGTACTAAATATACTAAAAGTCCCTGCGTCTAGGAGGTGAGCCTGAGTGGGGGGGGGTAAAAGTTCCTACTTTTGAGTATTTCGCTAATATCTTTAAAACGGCGCTTTTTAGAGAAAAAATGTCTGGTATGTAATGAAAGCTCATAAATTTTTTTACAACTTTTGTATGTCACTTTTATGAATTATTATCCATTTTCGAACTATACGTTCCGGAAAAGTGAAAATTATCGAAAAAACTACTTTTATCAAACAATAGCTGTTGCCTGTTACTTTGTTCACATTATTTTAGATAAAAAGTAGCCTATATGTTAATCCAAGTCCTAATCTGTCTATCTACCAAATTTCATCCAAATCCGTTCAGCCGTTGAGTTATCGGAACTTTCATGTACGTAAATATCGCCCGTGTGGATTTCTGAAACTATCCCACAGAAGCCTATTACCGGGATAAAAACTATCTTGTATATTAATACGGGTTATAAACTATCTGTGTGCCAAATTTCATCCAAATCCGTTCAGCCGTTTTTGCGTGATTGATTATCAAACATCCAAACATCTTCACAAACTTTTACATTTTTATTATTAGTAGGACCATTTCGCGTCACCGCGTCATCGCGACACCTCGACACCTCGACATGCTATGCATAGTTTTACATTTAGGTTTTCACTTCGTTCGGCAGTCCCCATGACTGTCTATTTGAGGTACGAGTATCTTTGAATACATTATGCTGAATTTTAATCTCAGTAACCTCAGGAAATCAGTAACCTGGCTACCATTTCAATTTAAACTCCTACCCCAAAAAATCAGGGAACTCATTTTTGATTGGCAGCACCTTCTTATCTTGCTTTGTGCAACACTTGAAGTATAGGAAACTACCGAACATAGACAAAACTTATCATGGGGCCACACCATCGGGAAACACCATTGATTATCGTGAATTCGCGATGGTGGATGTAGGCCGTAGGAGTAGCCATAAAGTGCGCGTCCATACTGCCGGCCTAGCGCGGGCGCGGCGACGGGCGCGAAATATCAAACATATGAAACCGCCGCTTGTGTCCATAGTGCAGTGACTAAGGCGGGGGCCTAGCGCGACGGGCTCGAGCGAGATAGCGCGCGTAGTTTTCAAACGTTCCTATCCGCGCGTTATGGCCATACTACGGGCCTAGTCACAGATTATGGGCCTAGTGAGCAAGCGAGCTAATGCGCGGCTGGGCAGTGTTGCCAACTTAGTGCTTTCGGTAGTAATCGATCTGGTGCATTTTCTGTTAAATCAGTGCTTAAAAATAAATAGTCAATCTGCCTAGCCTTTTCCCAACTATGTTGGGGTCGGCTTCCAGTCTAACCGGATGCAGCTGAATACCAGTATTTTACATGGAGCGACTGCCTGTCTGACCTCCACAACCCAGTAACTGGGTAATACGATACCCCTTGGTAAGACTGGTTGTCAGACTTTCGGGCTTCTGACGACCCGTAACGACTGTCAAAGATCCACGAATGACAGCCGGGACCAACGGCTTAACGTGCTTTCCGAGGCACGGAGGAGTCTCGGTATGTAAAGATGGTCACCCATCCACTGACCAACCCCGGCAAGCGTAGCTTAACCTCATGGATCGACCCGTGCGGCTGTTATTACTTAGCCACGAGCTCCTCACTTAGCCACGAGCGCTTAAAAATAAATAGTATAGTATAGATATTATAATCACGTAACCGTAATCGGAAACGTCAACATACGACACCTTTCGGCCAAAAGTCCTCTTTGAAGCAGGTTTGCAGATGTTGTGTTGGAACTCGCACCACGAATGACTTATATAGCCCGAGCGCGTTAACATGGCACCTGGCTCGAGTGAATTATGTTTAAAGAACTGAGTGCAAAAAAAATTGTGTTTTATTTTAGGATTTTGAATATCAACATTTAATTTGCCCTGAGTAGTTTCTCATAACATTACTTTACGATGCTTTAAACGTAACAAAACATAGTGTTTAGACACAATTTTGTTTTCGAGCCAGGTGCCATGTTTACGTGCACGGGTTTATATTTAGTTGACGTCGTGGCGGGACTCCAATCTTCCGACCCTCAGAGTCCAGTTGGTCTTCACTTTCACATACTGCACGGCCTCCTCAACTGTTGTGGAGTGATGCAGACGTGAAATGTACAACTGCGTCGTATCCTTATCGCCCTACAACGCGATGATCAACGGCGATGTCCGTAAAGTGTAGCCCCGGCATCATGATGCAGTCAAACGTTGATACGGGCTATTTAGAAAAAGTGCCAAATCCTTGTCCATGGTTTGCCTTTGCAAGTTTGCAACACCTGAAATACGTCATAAACGCTACAACAGCTCGCTCGTCACTGTGGCCACCGGACGCCGCCGCCGCCAAGCCGCCGCCGCCGCCATTGGCCGCCATCGCGCCCGCCTAAGGCCATATATTACTTTACTCTATGCCTAAGGCTCTTACAGACAGAGGCGATATCGCGAGCGATATTGCGATATTATCGCGGCGCAACACCGCTACGCGACCTTAGAGCATTTAACCTATGGAGATGGCATAGCTGAGCGAACCCCTCTGCCAAAGTCGACTGGCCATATGGCCATGCACGTTATATAAAACTAATTCATTTGGCGACAGCTGTCATTGTGTATCGTATTGTGTCGCAAGAAAGTGCTCCCAAAAAATGGTGAATTATGCAGTTTCCTCGTGCGAAAAGCGATCTGCCACTTCAAATTTGCGAAACCATGGTGTTTCTTACCACATGTTAGTATAAATAATACATTCAAATACTTTTATTTAAGTACAATGTCGAAATAATCGTTGTTGACATTACGATAGAAAAATACAGTGGTACGTTGGTAGCACAAACGTAGTACAGGAAGGAATTAAAGGAATTTGCATAGTGCAGGGACAACGTGAATGAATGATTGATACAATAAATGATTTTTTCAGTCAGTATGTTCAGTAAACATAGTTCAGTTTTTTTTTGTGAATGTATCTGGATAAGTCAGGTTGAAATTAAAAAAAATATTATTTATAAAATATTAATTTCAGTTCTTTGTGAGTCGATTTAAATTCTTTTCTTTTGTAGGCTTAGGCTATTAAAAAATAACAGTTAGTTCGTTTCGAATGTGAGTTTTTGCAGCTCATGCAATTTGAAAAAAAAATAATCCGCGGTGGAATAATTTAATAATTATTCCACCGCTTTCAAACCCCAAACCGCTCAAAAATATAATTACCGATAAGGTTATTATACTTCCGCCGCTTGAGGTTTTCCGCAGCCGCAGCAGCAGTGTCAGCACAGCACGCCGAGCCATAAAGGTAGGATGGCGCAAAAGTATCGACACACGTTGCGTCCCACACTAAAGGCCTACCCACCTTCCATGGAAATAATGACATGCCGTCCGGTCTCTTGCCATCGTCGCGTGCCAAGCCATTGGGTTCTAATACAGCTGGAACGCCGACGGTGACAAGGGCTCGTCGGATGATGTCATTGATGTTAGCGTGCCGCGCTAAGCGACCCGCAATTCGGCTGCAAGACAGGCCGTGGTGTCCGAGGCTGTTGACAACTTCGCCACAGTGACAGCGGTGAGGAGATAATAATAAAATTTCGTATATATGTGTCTCACTTCCACGCTTCACACTGTAATCATGGCAACGTCTAGATGTTTAATGTTATTGAACTAGACTAAGGCTATGAAGCCACTATGAACTAGCCCATGGCTATGAAGCCGCTATGAACTAGACTATGGCTATGAAACACTCGCATGTTTTCCTAATAAAATATCAAACACCTCATTTAGTTTATTTAATTAGTTAGCTAGTAAACACCGAACTCAAATAGTTGTAAAAAAAAGAAACCGAACGGGTAAAATACGTGTATTTATTCTTTTGCCAGTTATCTATCCCTTGTGTTGCACCTACCATGTTTTGTCTCTGCATCACCCTAAGGTTGACTGGTAGAAAATGCCTCAGGCATTAAGTTCGCCTTTGTACAGTATTTTTTTACTTGTGCATAAAGTTTTAATAAATAATAAATAAATAAAAATAAAAGTGTTATTTTTAACGAAATAATAAAATTGGTTGTGTTGTTTTATTATTTATATTCTACACTTCCTACTTTTTTGACACGTATACCTACAATAAGCCCGCATTATCAAACGGGGCTCAGTATGTATCCCGAATTGCCGACCCTAAATGCAGAATGATAGGGAAAGGCACTGCAGTGCGATTCTGTAACCATCTCACCGTGAAAACTTAGGTGAAGTGAGCGTGGAGTGAGCTGTCAATAGTGTCAATTCCTAGCAAAAACAAACTTACTTCACTTAAGTTTTCACGGTGAGATTTTTACTGAATCGACCGGCTGGTCCAGCAATATGTTATTTGAAAAAATATTTGACTCTATAAATAAATACAATCGTTCTTTTTCTAAAGCACTATACATTTTTTGGTCATTACTGGCTACCTACGTAGTTTCGCAGGCATTAATCATATTGCGTATTTTTGTGTAGGTACACACGACTACACATCAAGCTATATACATTTCCAGTTTATACTGATCTCTAATTATAAGGAAATCCTATACAATGCGAGATCAGCTTATATTGGAATATCCAGGGTTATTGGTAAACCACCAGCAACCTCTTAAAGGGTCATTGTACTCATCATTATGAACAACTTTTACTATGGGCCCAAACACGAAATCGCGAAAAAAAAAAATCAGCTGTTCAGTACATTTTTATCTACATCAATTTCGTCAAAATGTAGGGAGCAGCTGATTTTTTTTTCGCGATTTCAGGTTTGGTCCTTCATTAAAAGTTGTTCATAATGATGAGTACAATGACCCCTAAAGAGGTTGCTGGTGTTTTACCAATAACGCTGTATAGCGTGATCTGTAGCCGTGCGTATACATCATCAATACTACTTAATCTGTGGTATACATACAAGAAATTAAAATGAATGAACATTTATTCATTCGTTCATGTAATGAAATATCACTCATTGTTTGTGTCACATCACTAGCACTGTCAAATTTTCGTAGTGTGCTGTATGTGTTTTCCTCGCCCCCTGCATAAAGTGGCAGAAAATGTTGTTCGGTGATTCGCTGCTTGCCATCTCCATAGTTAAATGCTCTAAGTACGCGACACGTCGCGACGCGATATCGCCTCTGTCTGTAAGAGCCTTTAGCCCCTAGTCACCGCGCGTTCACTGTGGACGCACACTATCGCTGTGGTGTATCGAAGACTAGTGAATTGTGTATACTGTAAGTATAATCGGTATAATCTATGGTTTGTGCAATACTACAATACGGCCTCAGAACAATAACAAAGCATAGAAGTAGTGTTAAAATAGCAACTGAACTCAATATATTTGTTTCATTTTGACTTATGGAGCCGCTATGATGTTAAAGAAGGACACGTATACAGAAGACGTTTCGAAATTTTGTAGGTTGTCATTCATTTTATTCTGACTAGTGATGTACCCACTAAATTTCAACGTCGATAGAATTTACAATGACATTCTTTCTTACACTGCCAAGAATAATAACCGTAGGTACACACGGCTACACATCAAGCTATACATTTCCAGTTTACACTGACCGCTCATTGTAAGGAAATCCTATACAATGGGAGATCAGCTTATACTGGAAATGTATAGCTTGATCTGTAGCCGTGCGTACCAAAAATTTTGAAGTAACTAAGCATACTTATGATACCAATACTTAATATATTCGTTCAAAATGAAACAATACTTTAAGTATGAACTAAATAGTTCGTCATCATCATCACCAAAGTCTTCCTTGGTTCTCGACAGCTCTTCATGTATTAAATCTGACCCGGCTAAACCCGAATGTATTTAGTTGCCATAATAACTGATGGTTTATTGAAAAGAAGTGGGAGACATTCGGTTTTGCAAATGTTTTTAGCAACTTACTTTCTCATATTTATTTGAATTTTAGATTACATCATAGACTACTCAACAAAGTCTAGGGAAAAAGGGTATTCAAAGTACCTAATAATTTTTATTTTAATACTTTTTATGTAACATATATTATTGTAAATCAGTAGAAGCGTAATTTAATAGAGATTTGAATTATTTGATTAAATAAAATGGTTGTTAGTGAAAAAATAAAATTTATTATGAAAATTTAAAATGGTACCAAAGCGACAAAAACTTTTCGTACATAAAAAAACAAATAACGACCAGATAATATTTTAAATAAAAAAATAAAATGCCTAGCCACTTTAATAATCTGTTAGTCGAATTCCAGCCCACACCATAATCATTCCGCCCTGGTACGGATGAACTTCCTGAGGATTCTGGAGTCAGCTCTGGCGACCAGGAACTCGCCAGAAGCGCAGTCTTCTTGAATCAGGATGGAATCCAATTATTTCTGAATTTGTTATTATCATCTGTGTCAAGGATTCCTAAAACAAACAGTTCTCAATAAAATTTATGTAAGATTTTTTATCAACATTTTTATTTAGGTAAATAGTTTTATTTGTATGTCTTACATGACTGATGTGAGATGATTTCACGAGATGTCAAGATCAGTGGCGATTCATTAATTTGTACCGATGTACTAGGTCCTGTTTCAACTTCCATTGCTACGGGATCCTACAATTACGTATTTTGTATTAAAAATAAATAAATAAATTTGCACTCGATTATATTTCCGACTGGGATAAGTAGAAGAATGATATCGCATCAATGATATTTTTAATATAATATCATTGTATCGCATATTTCAAGTGAACATATTTCTGAATGTTATACCTGTCTTCATGTTAGATTACTGTTGATGGTGAGCGGTTTTTTTAATTTGCAGTATTGCGCTATGTCCTTCTTCGCAGACTTCCATAAGTATTTCCTGTAATGTAATAAATCAAGTTTTAATTTGAACGGGATACTATTTATTGCCAATAAAATACCTTAATTATATCATAATATATCAAGACCATTTCATCTGTTCTATCCATAACAAATAATGTAGGAACAGCATGTACTCTAAGTGACGACTTAAAGAACATGCTACATCCATTTCATAGGTTCATTACCAAATGAATACAAAGTAAAATGTTTGGAGCATATTATGTGGCTGTGCTGTTTGGAGTCCAATTTCGTCTACCAATACAATTTATCCATTTTTTTTTCACATCGTCTAGGAAATCTGTAAAAGAAAAGTATCGACAACATTATTTACGTCACTATGGCTGATCAAGATAACCCCAAAACAATTTCCGAATATTCGCTAATAACTTCTATTGGAATAAATATTACGACTGGTTTCAGCTATATAGTGACACAGCAATATTTGTTATGTATTTATATTCGTTTATCAGATCTTAGGCAACAAGAAATTGAGCAAAAACTTACCGATGGAAGGTCAATATTTGTTGTTCATTTTATTTTCGCTATGAATGGGTCTTGCAGCCCCCAACCACACAAGAAATTGCTCCACAGCGTCCACACACTCACTATTTGTAGTTAAACAAAGAATTCATGCAATCTAACAGTAGAAATATTATTAAAACATCGCAAAACCATGGAATATTACGACAGACACGTAAACAATGAACACGCGAATAAGTCAGCTAGTTCAATGAACGAACTGTCAGACATTGAAACAAAGTACTATCAAATTTGGCCGCGTCATACTATAACTTTTTTAACCAAATGACAATTGATCTTGTGACCATGCCAAGAAAGTAAAACAAAGAGTAAAACATTTATCTCTTTCCCACATCCTTTATCGTACCTAATAATAGAACGGGAATAAAGGTAGTTACAGAATTCTGTTTTTAGCCTTCCTTCTATGCTTTGTTATTGTTCTGAGAATACGGCCGCCGTATCTTGGCGAGTCCGAACTTCGCGCAGAACGCTGCGCAGTAACATTTTTAGGAATCAAATGGCGACATGAGGCGAGTGTGAGTGAGAGAACATGCGCGAAAGTTCGGAGAGCCTATGTTCAGACTCGCCAAGATACGTCGGCCGTACTGTACTTGGTCTGTGGCACAGACTACTTAGGGATACTCACAGAAATACTACTTAATCTGTGCTCACAGATTTCTGTGGTCTGTGCTGTGGTTCTGTCAACTATCCACAACAAAGAGTAAAGTCCGTTTCAGTCATTGACTTAGAATTCTATAGACTGCTGGTTATCTTCCCTTGCATTCACACTAGAAAAAGAAGAATATATTAACGTCACTAGCATACAAAAGAGACAGAGTAAAAATATTTCTGTCCTTTATCGCGTGCCGGCCAAGACCGTCGACGTGCGCAACAAGTTTGACGTTTTTGGCGATTGCAGATTGAAATCCAATTATTTATTAATAATTACATCGAGATTTTACACAAAATACGTGCCGTTTCGTGCTCAATTCTTTAATACCATCTGTGCAACTGTGCAAAATGGTTAGGTGCAGTGTATTACATTGTAAAAGTGATAGTTTGATGAAGATTGCCGGATTGTCCTTTCACACGTAAGTATTCCACCTTTTTATGTATTTTATCGCTGTGTGTGCTGCTATTTCTAATCAAATAGTCGCAGTAATGTACAAACTAATTTGTATTTGTGTTAAATCTCAAAAAATCGTGATTTGCGCAATATTTTTATTTTCTTACCTGAACATTCAGTGTTGCCACTTTTTGACGGGGAATTTACCCTTTAATAAGGGTAAAACTGATTTTTTAAAGCAATGTCTATAAAAAAATATTTTATTTCAGACCTTGATCCATTAATATTAGTAATACACACTTCTCATAAGATATTTTAGTAACAAACGTAATAAAAGAGTTTAATTCATATATCTGCACTCACCTGATGCCCCGCATTGGGTACATTTTTTTTTTTTTTTTTTTTTTTTCTTTATTAATAAGAACTTAAGTAGTTCTTAATAATTGATTACAATCTAGCCTAATAGACTAATAAGCAATTTAACTCTAACTTATTATTTTACGTGAAACATTTTGTTATAACTAAGAATAGTGTCAATTTGCACTTTTACACAATTCCGTAGCACTTTCTTAGAGTCTGATAATATTGATAAAACACTTTGTTCATGTGTCACACGTATAGCACAGCATTACTATTATTCATTCACGCACTACACTAACTCAAATGGTTTAGTTCTCTTTAGCCTACGCACTATGTCCGTGTTGTCTAGCAGCTGTATTGCCTCGACATTCACATGTCGGTGAAGTCTGTGTTCGTGGGCTTCAGCAAATTTTTGGATGATGGTGGTGACGAGTTCCTTGGGTACATGTTGTACTCACGGCTACAGATCAAGCTATACATTTCCAGTTTAAGCTGATCTCGCAATGTATAGGATTTCCTTACAGTGTAAACTGGAAATGTATAGCTTGATGTGTAGCCGTGTGTACATGTACATAATGCGTCATAATGGTGCAGCACGGCTGTTTACTGATGACCTTAATGTCGTTGACGCTCCCACGTACTCTGCGCATCATGGAAGCATTCTCAAGATGGTATTAAAACCATCAGTATGTACTTCGGCAAACATTCCTGATGCACTGCAGTAACGTGGAAGCCTCAACCACATCCTGAAAGTATTGATATACTGAACTCTGAAGACGTCGTATGCCGTCTGCGTCTATCGATCCCACAGAGTGCACATGTACAAAGATTGGCAAAACGCATTATCGAGTTATTTTTACTTCTGGTGTACAACGTGCAAACCTGTGGGCTAACATATTGCATGCTATATAGCTACTACTATACTATAAATATATAAGTAAAAAAATCATGGAAAGCAAGATCACTGGTTAAAATGAAAGGTAATGAAAAAATCTACCCGATTTATTATTATTCTTGATTTCCAAATAAACCCGAAATAAGAAACATGTGGATTGCTGCTACTAATAGGCTTAATTGGGCTCCAAAAACCAATTCCAGGATTTGCAGTCAACACTTTTATAGTAATCTTTTAATAAAGAAAGCATGCAAAACTTACTTATACCCCGATGCTGTTCCAAATACGGTAACAAATATGGATGTACCTAACATGTGATTGAATTTTATTACAATGGTTATAAAATTTTAACATTTAATTCCATTAGGTTGCAGGAAATAGAGGAAGCGCTATGATGATTAAGAGCAGCGAAGCCACATCCACTGGAACATGGGAAGGGAGCTCAAAAACAGTTAAATCTGTAAGTCTATAGGATTCATATTTTAACAGCTTAATAACGAGCCGAGAGTTGTATGTACTGACGCCAGCAGGTCAAACTACCCGAAACTGTCAGATTTTCCCAATCAACCTTGAACCTAATACTCTAGCGATAAAGATGAAAATGTATTAAAAAAATTTGACAGATTGTAGTACCTTGATGTGCTGGCGTCTGTACATAATGTGGTTTCAATAATAAGTGCGTAATATAAAACATTTTCCTTATTTATTTTAGTATTCGTCACCTGAGTTTTCGCCCAGAACATTGAAACGAAAATGGCAGAAAGACCAAGAAACATCAAAACAGCGTTTGAAAAAGCTAAAAGCACTTCGAGAAAAATCTAGGAGGTTGACCAAAAAGGTGGCAGATTCCTACATTGTTCTCATATGTAGGTATATTTTCAACATGAACGATGTAACCAATATTTTGTAATTTTTGGAGTTTCTTGCCCATTCTTCTCCATAGGGGACAACGATTTGGAATGGGCTTCATCTTTCTGACTGACCGATCCCTTGACAATTCAAACGTACGTATGATTAGTTTATTTTGAAATAAATATTTTTTTTTATTTTGCTTTGAGTTTGAGTTTGAATAAAACATTGCAGTCGCATCATTACTCATATTTTTTTATTTTTCCTGAAATACAAACCTCATTAAAAAAAATCTTATTTTTTGAAGAATATTGGGTAAAATGTACATCACTTGGTAACCCTAAACAAAAGATGTACTTTTTTTCTGTCCCTTTCGACGGCACGGATTCCATGAGTCTATAGAATTCTAAGTCAATGGTTTCAGTATAGTATAATGTACTCTGTGGTAAAGTCTCAGTAAAGTAAACCAACTATCCATCTCTGTCTCTATCCAATACGTCTCTATCCCTGTAAAATGTTCTATGTTTAATAAATAGCACCCTACATTAGCGAAGTTCTCGTTATTATTTGTAAAAAAGAATGCAATAATTCATCTAATACTTGTCTTACTCATTCATAGAAAGAAGCAGAATATTCCGATATAAAATAAAAATGGGTGACAATTTTCAAAACAAAACCATGGCTCCGGTAATGATGGATTATGATTTCAAAGTGAAGACTCAAAACGAACGTTCAAAAGTCGAGGATCTGTTTGATTTTGAGGGTTGTAAAGTGGGTCGTGGTACATACGGTCACGTATACAAGGCTAGGAGGAAAGATAGCTCAGATACTAAGGATTATGCCTTGAAGCAAATCGAAGGTACTGGGCTGTCTATGTCTGCTTGCAGGGAAATTGCGGTAAGTTTAAAGCCCTCTGAAAGTGTCTAATGCAGAGAAAAGCCTGTGTAAAATAAAAAGATAAAACGTTGGTAGTTTTATGTTAGCTGAATGTATTGGGGTTATGTGAAAAAAAAAGTCAGGAGTTTGGTTAGACTTTATTTTATTTGGGGAAGCACTACCACTAAACCTATCTACCTACAGCCAAGCACACTATGGCCGAAATATCTTGGCGAGTCTGAACATAGGCACTACGAACTATTGCGCATTTTCGCTCACTCACCTCATATCACCATTTGGTTCCTAAAAAATGTTACTGTGCATCCTTCTGCGCGAAGTTCGGGCTCGCTAAGATATTTCGGACGTAGGCTTTGCACCATTACAGCAGTGGTGGTCCGAAAGCAGTAGGCCAGTGGTAAAGGCCGCCACTTACGAGTTGTGGGTCGTAGGTTCGAACCAGACAGCTGCTTTACTTTGTGTAAATTATTTCATTATCGCTGCTCTCATAATGGTGAAGGAAAACATTGTGAGCAAACCGGTATGTCCTAGAACTGAACCACAAGAAGACATTGTGACATCTACCAACCTAAACTGTGGATTAGGGTCTACTGCCTCTCACCGAGGATTGATGTGTCCCAACGTTGGGAACATTATAGGCTGATTATGCTGAAATAGTTTTGCATCGGAAATTTTGGGTCAACCAGTATAATTTACTGCAGAATCAAAGTTTTATCAAATAATCCTATTTCTTTCAGTTACTCCGGGAGTTAAAACATCCAAATGTAATAAACCTCATTCGTGTTTTCCTTTCACACACTGACCGTAAAGTCTGGCTGCTATTTGACTATGCAGAACATGATCTATGGCACATCATCAAGTTCCATAGAGCTGCCAAAGCTAACAAGAAGTCTGTAATGGTTCCTAAAGGCATGGTGAAGAGTCTCCTCTATCAGATTTTGGATGGGATACATTACTTGCATTCTAATTGGGTTTTGCATAGAGATTTGGTAAGTATGTTTAATATGACATTGATAGGATTCTGGAATATAATTTGAAAAAATCTTCAAGCATGTAATTGAATATTGTTTTAACTGAATCAGTTATACAATTTAGTTTAGAAATGTCCTTTTTAAGTTTCTAGCTATAACTTACATTTTATATTTGGTTTAAAGTTTTAAAGTTCAAATAAGTTAGAAGGCCCTGAAACATAATGATATCATACTTTTATACTTTAATTTATTATTATCAGCTAGTTTCCATTACAATCCATTAGACATTAAACCTACATACTTCAATACTCTTCATAATCAATTACAGAAACCAGCCAACATTCTGGTGATGGGTGAAGGACCAGAGAGAGGCAGGGTCAAAATAGCTGACATGGGTTTTGCAAGACTGTTTAATGCACCTTTGAAGCCTCTGGCTGACTTGGATCCAGTGGTGGTCACATTTTGGTACAGGGCTCCAGAACTGCTTCTTGGTGCAAGACATTATACTAAAGCTATTGGTAAGTAATTTGTTTATTTTTTATTTTTATGAGCCTTTTTCTTTCATGATTTATCTGTTTAGGCCCAGTTTTGGATGAAAATTTTATTAACCTGTTGAGTGTTGGTGATACCACATAGGTTCATGTCAATGTGTGCTCAAATGTCAACCAAACCCCATAGGTTCATAACTACTGTAAGCCCACGATCACTATTGGATGATGGTATTTTACGTTTATATAAACAGTGTGTCTGTATATGGTTTGGCGAAAATAAAGGGTGTGGTACAGACCATCAAACTGAACAAATTTCTCCCGGGGACCAACATCGTAATCGTGAAAAAAAAACCAGTCATCCCATACAAAACTTCAATACCTTATCAACCAAATGTACGGGACAACTGATAATTTTTTATGTTTTATGTACTTATAACCAGTTCAATTCTTTTTGTTCATGTTACTCTGTTTTGTTTGTTTTAATATAAATAATATTGTTATTATTCCAGACATTTGGGCGATAGGCTGCATATTTGCCGAGTTGTTGACATCTGAGCCTATTTTCCACTGTCGTCAAGAAGACATAAAGACCAGCAACCCGTACCATCATGACCAATTGGATAGGATATTCAATGTCATGGGCTTCCCACTAGAGAAAGACTGGGAAGATATCAGGAAAATGCCAGAGCATGCCACTTTAGTTAAAGATTTTAAGAGATCCAAGTAAGTAACTTTACACATAGTCTAACTTCACCTTTTATAAATTTTTTTAGGGTTCCGTAGTCAACTAGGAACCCTTATAGTTTCGCTATGTCCGTCCGTCTATCCGTCCGCACCTTAGCTCAGAGACTCTTGGTACTAGAAAGCTATAATTTGGCATGGATATACATATACGTCACGCCGACAAAGTGGTAAAATAAAATCATGAAAAAAAATTTTTTTAGTGTACCTTCTTTCTGTAAACGTAAGTGGGGATGTTTTTTTTTCTCATTTACCCCATGGTGTGGGGTGTTGTTGGATGGGTCCTTCAAAAATATTGCGGGTTTGTGAACACAATTTTTCGATTTAGGTATCCGTTTCTGAAATATTAAGCTTTAAAATCCTAATTTTTGTTAGAGTCGTGTCCCCCCTGCCAGCTAAATGGTTAGTTTTGGATGGGTGAAAAAATTCACGGTAGTAGTTTATATAACGAACTTAAAAGGAAAACTATCACAGTTAGGCTTTTCAAGTTGTTTTTGTTTCAAGGTTACGAGGTTTAAGAGTAATAGTAAAATATTCATGAAACAACAAAAAGTCTTCTTAGTCCGCATTATTGTGCAGCTACGGAACCCCCGACACGCACTTAACCGGTTTTTTTTATTTTATTATTTAGGATCTCCCACAAAAGATACATACAATATGTAACACCTAAATAACGGGCAACATCAGGTGCTAAGTTAAATTGATTTTATTCTTATTCTGTAAAAAACCTGTGTGTGTTTCTTTGTTAACCTGCATATTTTATTTTTTCAGTTACCAGAACTGTTCCCTAAGTAAATACATGGACAGGCACAAAATAAAACCTGACAGCAAAGCCTTCAGTTTACTACAGAGGCTGTTACTAATGGATCCCAACAGGAGAATTACATCAGAACAGGCTATGCAAGACCCATACTTTGCTGAAGATCCACTGCCAACCCAGGTAGGTAGCACAAGTAAAAGATACTGTCATTGTCAGCTGCAACAGTAACACTGTTGGGAGAAGTTGGAGCGGCCCATAATTTTCCAGGAGTCCTCTTATATCAAGTGTTACAGTCATGTTACATTGCTAAAAAGAAACAGTGCTATTCTTTCTGCATAGCTCGTATCTCTTTCCGATGATGAATCTTTATTGATAGATTGCAATCCTTGAGAAAGTTAGTGAGTGTCTTAAATATAACAAACTCGTGCCTATTATTTCCCTCGGTAGACACTACAGAACGACACGTGCGACGATCCTGACGTATGCAAGTGTTTATACAGACAGACTGCATTTGAACTGCATGCTAGATGCAAATTAGAGCAGGTAGTGGCCCAGTGGTAACGGCCGCGACTGACGAGTTGTAGTTCGTAGGTTCGAACCCCGGCAGGCGCTTTACTTTGTGTAAATTATTTCATCATCACTGCTCTCATAACTGTGAAGCAAAACATCGTGAGGAAACCGATATGTCCTAGAACCAAAAATTCGAAGACGTGACATCTATGTGTGTCAGCAGTGGGAACATTATAGGCTGATTATGCTAGCTCAAAATTGAAGTTTAGATGCAGTTCTTCTGCAGTTTACATGACTGCATCGAAACTCAGCGCGCAGTCCGTGGCGCGCCTTTTTAATGCAGTCCGTCTGTTTAGTTAGATCGTCCCACGCTTTTGCTTTATCCACATATTCATAAAATTCAATAGCATGTTAAATTTATGTACAGGATGTATTTGCTGGGTGTCCCATTCCTTATCCGAAGAGGGAATTCTTGACCGATGACGATCAGGATGATAAGAGCGACTCTAAAGCGCGGCAAAACCAACAACAGCAACAACAACAACAGCAAAATAATGTAAGTAGAAATGATACTTAGTCGACGTTCGCAAGAACGTAAAAATAACGCGGCGATTTTATTTCGCGCACTGGATTTTCAACGCTCTCCTTTGCGCCGAGAGTTGAAAATCCAACAGCGTGATTTTTCGACGCGCTAGAATGCACTCTGTTGTTATTAAGTTGGATTCTCAATGCTCGGCTCAACGACGAGAGTTGAACATCCAGTGCACGATAAAATCCCGCCGCGATATTTTTACGTCCGTGCGAACGTCAGCTTACTGATTTGTACCAGCGGGAAACTTTCCGGTGAACCACTTTTCAACTTTATTGCGTTAATAATAAGGTCGAAAAGTAAAAAAAAAAGTATTTCAGCTTCGGTAGGTCCCGTGTTTTCGCATCCAGCGAATTAGATAGGAATTTGTCCTGTCAACCGCAACTCAGTAAGCCCAGCGGGGTAATTGTGTTATGCGTAACACAATTACAGTAGGAATTGTTTTCATTTTTAACCGACGAAAAAAAGGAAGAGGTTCTCAAGTCAACACATATATTTTTAATTAGTTCTGTTTTATAGTAATTACCCAGTTTTCTCGCAATTTTACAATGTTTCATGCGAAAGAAAATACGTGAGATTGGGTGTGATTTGGCTCGACCCCCTCCCCCCACCATAAATGCCTCACGTAATTAATGAACGCCCCTAATTGACAAATTCCTCTCGGCGTAACAAAGTTGAAACTTGAATTAACAACTAAGATCGTATTTTCATGATCACTCTTTTATAGTTACTGTTATTGTCTTGTTGGATAGCAAAACATAATGATATAGGATGACATGCAGCATTTTATAAAACTTATTTTTTGTAAGTTATTTAGCACTTCAAATCGATTAACAATTAATCGATTTTTAAATCTTAATTATGGAGCAAGACATTTAATTCAAATCGGAACAGAATAAAATAATTTAAAGATCTACTAGACTCTTAGGTATTTTAGGGAAAAAAAGGAGATAATCAAATCATTTTGTATTAATTTACATGATGTTTAAAGGCAGCGGTGTTAGTCGACTTATGTTGCTGATGGTGCGGACTATTACATTATATTAGCCGCAGTTGTGATCAGTATCTGTATCTAAACAACTCATAAAAAAAATGTTTATTGCATTTAAACAAATTCTTAGCTCACATGAGTTAGGAGATCACCTTTTAAGCAAGGAATTGCTTGTGATAGGTGACTCCGCCCTTCCGCTTACTCATACTTCAAGTAACTACACTACCAGTGGTTGTTGACTCCAAAAAGAAAATCATCTAGTATTTTTTTTTGTTTTGTCATGTTTAACCGAAAGCCAAAAAAAAAAAAAAAAAAATTAAATAATCTTAAAAAATTAAAAATTATCTGATAAATTATCTTATATCATATAGCGATAACCGTCTTCGGAGTTTGGCTAGCTAATTTTATTTGACCTTGTAAAGTTGTATCGTCTAAATCTAGTCTTTTCAATGGTATTTCAGACACAACAAAATCAAGTACAAGCCAACAATCACGACCACGCAGCGAATAACGCGAAGAGGATGAGAATGTCAGGTACATTATACCGTATGTTATTAGTTTTTATTTTATTTTTGTCAACACATGAGTTAGTAGGTCACATTATCATTACAAATACCATAGTATGTTCCAAAATTATCTAAGTAATAAAAGTGTAAACAAACCCTTTTCAGGCACAGATTAATACAGATAAATCATTTAAAAAAAAGCGACTCTTGCGACGACACAATAAAGTGCAATTCAGGTCGCACAACTTTGATTACCTACCTGTTATATTCACCTACAAGCGGCCTCTCTTTCTATCGCGTAACTCTTATACCTTCTGACTCGTTAGGGTTGTCTTCTTTTACGACGCGGCGCGTGAGTGAGTATCGAACTAACGTGCGAGCCGGATGGTGCGCGGCAGCCCACACTGAATTGAGATTGAGCTGAGCCCGCTGCGTACTTGTAGCTTCATACCTAAACTGCGGAGTGTCCCATCTGTATTAATCTGTGGTTCAAATTCTTAGGCAATCACTTACTAAATGTATGTAATTGGTAACACATTCATCTGTATTTAGAGGGTTTCAACTTTGAACCTCACCACTTTTTCTAACATTATCGTTTGAATAATATTATTAAATTGTAATTGAAAAATCATCGAGGATAATGTGAAAAAAACTCTTTATGGTGATAAAAAATTAGAATTTCGGTTTTAAGTATTCAATAATCAAATCAAAGCACTGAATTTGTAAGTGGCACCACAAATTAGCATCTATAGGTATAGACAACAGCACATCAGGTTATACCAAACTGTCAAATTTCTCCAAATGATTTTAAACCTTAAAATGTATGTGGTTAAGTTCAAAATGGAATTAGAAAATTTTGACAGTTTGTAGTAACTTGACCTGCTGCTGTGTGTACGTTAGCATATCCATTAGTTTACATTTTCATCAGATAATTTTGGAACAGACCATAGACCATCATTAATTCATTACACTATAAGCCTATAAAGCCCCATTCACAACGAGACATTTCCTCTTTTTCTCAGTTTCGTGATCGAGAAATTCATGATTTGCTCAGAGGGCCTAGACAAATGGCATTCAATTCGGAGTTCGGAGCGATCCTATTTCTACAATCGCTACAGCTTCAAAGTGACATTGACATGATCACGTGACATTTGGATAGCTTATGTCAACCCCATACATTTTTTGGTTCTTTTGGCTTTTCTACTGGCGTCGTTGCTAATCGAATGTTACTTTGTCGAGGCCCTCAGTTTTGTAGATGTTCATTGTCCTTATTTACACCGAGATTTATAACCAGAACTACTACCAATATTTTATTTATTTTCTTAGTTCGACGATAATTTGATAAGAAAGCTGTTGTTACGGGTAGTCTCTGAAACCTGAAATTTTGACCTTAGACTTGATAGTCTAATTAAGAAGATAGTCTAAGGGGAAATACTAATGTATTTCCCAGAAACTGACAAGGATACCTCCTGCTCAGTCACTGAATATTCATGTTTATTTGCATCGCCCTAAGCTGGTTGCGATAAGACCTTATGGAATTCTCGAAGTTTATGCTGCCATACCCTCGAATTAATATACCCATATTCAGCTGCATCCGGTCAGACTGGAAGCCAATCCCAACATAGTTGTGAAAAGGCTAGGCAGATGATGATGTGACTCTCGACTTAAGATGCTGACTGTTTTGTGTTTGTATTCCAGGACCGAATCAAGGCAACAACGCAGGCGGCGGTGGTCAACAGGAATTCCATCAACAACAACAGATGATGTTTGGTGGCCAACAACAGGGTGGCAGTTCTCAACAACAAGGCAACTTCCAACAAAGGTTTTAACGTGGTTGTCATTAGTTAGTATTATGTTCAATGTAATTGTACTAGAATATTATTTGGAATGTCGAGTTTTTGGAAGTTTCGGTAGAATATTCTTGGAAAAAAATATGTTAGTTAATTTGATGTCTTTAATGTAAGAAAATGTTTGTAAAAGACTGACATTTTGTATTTGCATCCTCAGTGCACAATTATTTCGAATTAAGAGGGCTGATGCATTTTGTCACCTGTCGCTCACACGGGACCTAATTTTTAAGCATGTTAAATGAAAGATGTTTTTTTGAAAAACTTAATCGATTGGCGAACTATAAATAATATTAATTTAATAAGCAATTATTAAAAACACATTTTTTATTGTGGCATTTATTTAACTCATCTCAAAAACAGACTATATAACTTATTGAGCTGAGTTTATTAGATAACACACTATTATTGTGTTTAGGAATATGTTCTATTGTCGCGTATCATATTTTGATCAAGATATAACCTGGCATGGACCTGCAAATTGCATAAAACGCAAGAGAATTTGAATTTCGCGGGCTACCACAGCGCATCCTCCTTAAATTACATTAAAAAAATAACATCTTTTAATTTAATATTCTTAAAAATTTGGTCCCGTGTGAGTGAGAGAGGTGACTAAATGCAACAGCCCTCTTAAGAGGAAGTCGTAACAAAATTCGCCAAGTAGTTTGAATGATAGCACGAAAGGAATGCACAAAACGCGCATTTTATACTAAAGTAATTTTCATGAAACCGACAGTGCCAGTGTCACAGTGATTTTGGGAATCTGTTATTCTGAATAACTTACCATATCGGGTAGTCGCAGTACGTAGTAAAAAAAAGGCAGGGCCTAATCGAATTCTATGTTGATCTGACGAATTTGACGACGTGAATTTTATTAAAATTAGACACCATTTTTATTTGACCACAATTTATTATTAGGGTAATAAGTGTAATAACAGTATGTAAATATTAGAAAGTAAGCTGTAATTTGTATAAAGTAATTTTGAAAATAAACTCTTAACAATTATAACAATCGAATTTGTTTATTATAAAACCACAGCTCATTATAAAACACAATATTTATTATTAAACAATATCTTAAGTATGTACATCTTTATGGACGGAATAAGAATATTTCAGGCAATGATGTAAAAAATAGCTAAAGATTATACAAACGACAAATTCTTAAGAAATATTTTGATAAAACTAAGTAGGTAAGTACTTAAACATATCAGTCCAAATAAAAGCAGGCGGCAAAGAGCAGGCGCTAATACATTAGAAATCATAAAAACTTTTTTACAAAAACAAAAACCGACTTCCAAAAAAAAAACACTACAAAGTGAAAAATAACTTTAATTTCGGAAGTCGGTGTCTTTGGATCTGTATTTTAGTTTTTTGCCACCGACTTCCGAAATTAAAGTTATTTTTCACTTTGTAGTGTTTTTTTTTTGGAAGTCGGTTTTTGTTTTTGTAAAAAAGTTTTTATTTTTCACTTTTTAGTGGTTCAGTTTGTAATTTATCTAAGTTACAATAACCCAATGTCAACTGCTCATCACGTTGTACAAAATGTTGCTTTTCCCGATGCAGGGACGTTAATTGTTGAGGAGTTCTCCTAGTAAGAACCAGGAGAAATGGAGCTCATGGTGAAGTCACCATTACCATTATTTTGACGAGCATAAACCATATTAAAGTAATCGAATCGCAACCTGTTATATACTTAGATATAATTGAGTATTTCCGATGGCCCTCTGTGGTCTTCATCATCAGTTCCAGTTCACCGAATGGTACTTTCCGAGAGTAAATGCACGAGTTACTATAAAAAATACCGAAATCGATATAGGTGTGCCCATAAAATTTGAGGGTTTCCCTCGATTTCCATGGGATCGCATCATCAGATCCTGATTTGATGATCATGGGACCACTTGGGAAGTATACCCTTTCGAACAAAAAAAGAAAAATCCAAATCGGTCTAGCCATTTTCGAGTAATCGGGGAACATACATAAAAAAAAAAAAAAAAAAAAAAAAAAAAAAAATATTCCGACGAATTGAGAACCTCCTCCTTTTGGAAGTCGGTTAAAAATGCAACATTCATCAAAAATATATATATATGTAGAACCTACTCTTATTTACCGCAAGTTGAAACCGTTATCAAAATAGTATAGTTACCGAGTTACCGTTATGATGTCGCCATATGCATACAACATTTTTGTATTGTGATGATGTGTAGTACCGTTAGGTGAAACTAAATGGAAGTACGAACAACTATTTGACAAACGATTTCGTATCAAAATGCAAGACAACTAATATTCGGTCGACAAAGTAAAGTTTACTTTAACCTAAGTCTTAAAAGTTCATTTTTGCGGTATACATAAATATTTCAGCGCTCTGATACATTGCACCTATGTCTATCCACATTATAATAATGTTACAGTAGTTTATCTTCATCGAAAACTGCTGAAGCGACGCGCTTCGAAATCTCAGTATGTACCAGTACGCAACAGTTTCAGTGCGCGGTAGTTACGCACGAACGGACGCGTATTTATCTACCGAGCGGCATAAACTACTGCGGCTTTATTAATCTGTGGTCTATCTAACCATTTCGCAATAAAAATAAAATTAGTTCAACGTAATTACACCTACTCTATTTCTGAATATCGATGAAAAATCGTTTCTAGAATTAATATTTGATCATTCTATTTAGTTTTGAGAGGAGAATAAAATAATTATAGCAGTATAAAACGAAATAAAGAAAATTATGTTTATTTGTGGTAAACATGACGCAAATGTCGTAATGTACTGGCACCATAAGAGTAAAAGTGTAAGTAAAAGACTTTCTGGTATAAAAATGGGTTTTTTCTCCATTCAAGTGTCACTGACATTGAGCATGAGAGGAATGTTAAGAAAAAAACCCATGTAAACAGTACTTCATTTCTTATTCCTTGAAATTATGTGATTCATACATCACAATAGTTTTTTTTTACCAACATGTAAAACAACTGCCTTTTTACCTACAAAAAATACAACATTATTTATTTAAACCTGAGAATTCAACAATAGTTTTGGTGCCGCTGTTGTCAAGGAAGTATTGGGCCTTGTTCAGTTCTTCTCTCTTTAGCTTTGTGTTGGAGTCGACAGTCTTGATGCGAGTACGCAGTCTGCCACAGCGACCGTCCAGAACCTTCTCATAAGCTGAAATTGAAAGGAAAAACATTTTAAGGTGATTGCGCTGTGGTAGCCTGCGAAATTCAAATTTTCTCGTGTTTTTACCCGACTGCGGCGAAGCCCAAAACGAGGGTTATGTTTAAGAATGTGCAAACAGCGCTCTTTCATATGATACCCCACATACGCTAGTTTTGAATTTTTAAGACCACCCTTTCAGTCCCTGTTGCAAAAAAAAAAAAATTTTTTAAGTATTTCTTACTTATTTGCAAAATAGTTCGGTAAACGTCATCTAAAACAGTTCCAAATTTCAAGTTGATAGCATTAGTAGTTCTTGAGATATCCAGCTGTGACAGACAGACAGACAGACTGAGTCACACCATAAGGGTTCCTTTTTAATTACCATTTTGGTACGGAACCCTAAAAACGAAGAAATAAACGAGTACCTATCAATTTCATTTTCAGGTAAAATAATGTTAACGTAATGTAAGTACCAATATTATGATCATCTAGTTTACAGTTACTTGGTAACATTTTTCTAGGTATTACCGATTAGCATTGTTTTGTAAGTAGTGTACCTAGTGTGGAAATGCGATATATGTTAAAGCAGAATAGTTTTTGCAAACTAGTTTATACGCGCTGTTAACTGTTAAGATTGATTATTCATTCATCGACTGGGGAAATCGTTATTTTTTATTTTTATAGCAAAGCGATAACGCCTGTATGTGCAATGCTAGTATAGATCCGGTTGGATCAGTTAAAATGTTGTTTTTTTGTTAGCAATCAAAATAGTTAATTAAATTGGGCGCTGACATGCAACAATGGAATTGAGTAATAAAGAAAAACAATTTGGATGTGCAACTGATATCATGCATAAAATGTTTTCGATACCAACTGCAGTTCAAATAGTAAATGGTAAGGGTGGACTCCAATGTCGCCTAATAACAATAAACTGCGATCACTAATACCAAAGATGAATACAGATGGGACACTCCGCAAAATCATTTAAATAAAAAGCGACTCTTGCTACGACACAATAAAGTGCAATTCAGGTCGCACAACGCTTACTACCTACAATTATATTCACCTACAAGTTGCCTCTCTTTCTATCGCGTAACTCTTATACCTTCTGACCTACTGAATCGGCCCCGTGGAAGGGGACCGCCGCGTACTTGTAGCTTCATACCTAAACTGCGGAGTGTCCCATCTGTATTAATCTGTGCTAATACGTCTACGTACGTACGTCGTACTATACACAGAAGCGGTCATTGTTCACCAGGGTACCACGATTTATGCAGTGTAAACATTAAACATTGCACATGCCAATTGAACTTCAACCAGTCCATCAGCAGTACCAAAATAATGCTTATTTAAATTTGTAGCGTGCCCTTTCCCCCTATTCGGGCGAGGAAAAGGTAGTTTCGTAAGATAATAAAAAGAAACACTCACGATCTTTTCTGTAGGAGTTGTGGCAAGCCATATGACAGACAGATGGGAAACCCTTCAAAGTGTCGGGGTTCAGAAAGGCACTTGAAAGCGGGGCTGCACATATTGGCTCTCTCCTTCCCTTGCAGCCGTCTGTACACGTCTCATAGTTATTCTTCCTAGGTCTTGGTGTCTTTCGGGTTCTAGTTGTAGTTGGTCTTCTTGTGGTCGTGGTTCTAGCAGTGGGGTTGAAATTAACGTTCGTGATTGAACCACTGGGGGCCACCACCCGGATCCTTAGAGATCCACCCAATGCTGGAAGCCGCGGTATCGGCGTCAGAGCAACGGTCGTGAAATTTTGAGGCCGAGTGGTTCTTGCTGTCGGCCTCGTTTGAACTCGAACCGTTGTTGGCAATGGAGTCGTTGATGTAGGAGGTGCGGTACGAGTAGATGGAGGAGACACGGTTGGAGCTGGTTGTATGATCACTGTCGAAGGTTCTCGCGTAGTAGGACCTTGAGCAACTGTACTAAGCTGCGACACTTCTTGCGACGTTCCTATCGGTCCTGGGAAACCTTGAATGGACTGTGGTGCTTGCTGGTAAATCAAGAAGTAGTTTGACAGTGGTCCTACTGTAGACGATTGCGATTGTTGTTGCAGGGTAGACAATTGTTGTTCGGGCAGGTTCTGGCCTGGTATCGGTTGCCCTTGGGGCACAAGTTCGAGTCTTATTTGCTGTGACTGCGTTTGCGACGATTGAGATGACGGTAGCTGAGGTTGTGCCAATGTTGATTGTAGCCCAAAATTGGGTTTTGGCACTGATAGAGGTGTTTGTGACAGCTCTGTTTGGATCGAGAACTCTGGTTGCGATGGTGGTTGGGTCTGTTCAGTAAATTGGGTAATTATTTGAGGTTGTTGTGGCGCTGGTGACGGTGAGTAGTCTGGTGTCGTCGATGGCGTTGATATGAACGTCGGTGGCGTTGTTTGGAATGTCGTTGGCGGTATAGTCTGTAGCGAAGACGGTGGTATTGTCTGTATCGTTGGTGGCACAGGTGTTGAAGATTGTAAAAACGTCTTCGAAAAATCTGCTACAGAAGAGCCTGTGGTTGATATTTTCCTCGGAGGTGCTAATGTTGATAATAACAAGATCTCGTCCGGCACGGAACTTGATTGTTTCGGCAAAACGACTATCGGATTTGTTGAAGAAAAAGGCGATTCAGTTGAAAATATCTCCGATATCGGTTTGGGTTGGAAGCCATCACTGATTACGTTTGCCGAATACCAAGATTCTGGTAAGGAGTCCGATATTTCAGCTCGGCATAGTTGTAACACTGAAAGATGAAAAAAAAAATGATTAGACAACAGTTTAGGAGGTCAGGTCGCTTTAGATTCAAGGTTTTTCAAAAATTAATCGTCACCCTAACTCTATGAAATAATTAGACTACTTTCAATTTATCTATCTCTTGTAAGAAGTCGTAACTTGACGACAAATTCCAGAGCTGCATATACCCAGAAATGAAACGGTAAACTCAAGCCGCTCCGCTGCATAGTAACAACCAGTTATATTAATAAACAAAAGCCAACAACGCTCAGTTGATTTGCGCATATTTGCTCCATCACATCCCGTCCTGTCAGAACCAGTTTTCAAGGTCCGCTTTTTGCGAATCCTCGTCTCCAGAGAGGTCAAATGCCTCAGGGACGGAACCCTTGTGTTTTGTTTCATGGAGTAAATCGCATGCTCTATATGTATTACACAATGCGTAGGTACGACTGGTAGGAGTGGTAGGCGAGGCGGTTCGGACTTTCACGTTGTCCACTCAACCGTGGCTTTACAAACGCCAAAATTGGATGTCTGTTTTATAATGTTGGGATTATGTATTTTGAATTGCAGTTACCTACGTCTTTTTAACAGTTTGAGTAGGTAAATACATAGCTAACTAGTCGACACAATCTAATCAACCAGATCAAAAAAATATAACAATTGTCTTACATATTTAGCCTTTGTTGTTTGAAACAGATGCAGTGATTTCAACGTTTGTTGCGTTGAATTCAATGCATCACAACAACGTTGTCTATAGTTTATTTTATTAGACAGAAGTAAATTCTACATTCGAGGATCGATTATGCTAAACAGTTTTTTGCTAGGCTATAGGTATAATATCAATGGGCATATACATAAATTCGTTCGTGATGTCATATAATAACACCAATCATTTAAATTCAGTTAGCAATTCCATTTTTTGCACGTTTAGGAATAGTAATCTTTATTTATTTCTCTCTTCACAAAGGTTCACTTAGTTTTATTTTATAATTAGAGACGTTATTCAGCTGCATCCGGTTAGACTGGAAGCCGACCCCAACATAGTTGGGAAAAGGCTAGGCAGATTGATATTGAAATAGAGACAAGAATAATTAATAAATTGATAAATAAATAAAATAAATAATAAAAAATAATAATAATATTTTGGGTGCACTTGCATAGTGCATACAGGGATAATCGTCGACTGGTGCCTTCTCGTCATTTAAAATTGTCTAAGGGGCCTCTGCGAGTTCGCTTCGGCCCCTCGTACGCCTTCCAAAGGTCCGGGACCCCAGGGTCCCGAGATATGTCAAAGACAAAGTAAATAATATTAATTAGTTATGACACGGCTATGCTAGCAGTTTTAATTAAACTGCTAGCATAGCCGTGTTCTGATGATCAGAACAGGGCTATGCTAGCAGTTTACCGACCGGCTGGTTATAAAAGTTGATCAGAATCTGATCAACTTTTACCTATACTTATAGGTTCTTCTATGCATACGCGAATGAAATTTTTGCAATCAATAACAACCCCTTCGTTTTGGGTTAGGTTATTATTAGTTTTAAGAGTTTTGTAGTAATTGTAACCTTCAAGTAGTGGAATACGGTGTGCACAAGACAACCAGTATTCCGTCAAGATAATGAAGTCCCAATCTATTTGCGATCTTTGTAGTAAAAGTAATGTTAGTAAACCTGGTGTAGGTATTACCTACGTGTTATACTTCTGATATTTTGGTGAATAACTGAATTATAGGGCGCATTCAGTAAACGAAATATCACTATTTATCAAAACAATAGAAAACTTGGGCACTGTGGGTATTAGGTATGCTGCTCAAGCGATTCAATGAAAAAGTGTATTTAACACAATCTATATACATATAATAAAACAGTAAAAAAACTGTGTCTGTACATGGAATATATTAAAAAAAAAAAATTGAGGGGGCTTTAGAAACAGTAATAGAGCGCGAATCCAAAAAAAATATTCTGTCGGTTTGTGTGTGTCTGTCTGTTTGTTTGTACACGCTAATCTTCGGAACTACTGGACGGCTTTGAATGTTTTTTTTTTTTGTTGTCTATGTATTAAGTCTGGGCAACATATAGGCTATAATTTATCTTGGAAACTTGAACACCTGACTCAGAACCGCAACAGACCAGCTAAACTATAAGAGATACAAAAATGGTACCATAGCAAAAATTGTTCCAAGTGATGAGCATTTTCTGCTGAGAGAATAAATTTGAAGATCTGGAACACCTGATGTGAAACTCCAAAAGCCCAGCTACTTACACCATAACTCATCTATGAATGACGTCTTAGCAAAAGATGTTCGGTCTGATGGGCATTTCCTGTTGACTTATAAAAATCAAAGATCAGAAACATCTGATGTGGAAATCAAAGCTATCACTTATTTCACTGTACCTATTATTATCTACACTATATTATAAAGAGAAAAGATTTGTATTTTTCTCAAAAACTACTGCGCCGATTTCAAAAATTCTTTCACCATTAGAAAGCTACATTCACCTTGAGTAACATAGGCTATATTTATTGCCAAAAAAAAAAATTAGGGATTCTTAAGAAAATTGCAATAATGTAACCCAAAGTAGCAAAATTTTGCCTATAAAATTCATTATTTGGCGTGCGCTGAGAAAACTATTGATGATAAATAAAAAGTATGTACTACATGATTAAAGTACTCATTATTACCTTCAAAAAAGTCCACAAGACAATATATCTAACTATCATAGTTAAGTCACAATAGCAGCTTTTGTGTACTAAAATTTAATTAGATTGCCGTTAGAAATAAAAGTTGGTTACATTCGTATCGTAGTATTAATTCTTATTCAAATAAAAAAAAAAATAATGTTAATGTTGAATGTGTGTGTTAATGTTTTATTAATGTATCAACTTGAAATTTGAAACAGTTTTAGATGACGTTTACCCAACAATTTTTTACAAATAAGAAAGAAGTAAATATATTTATGTTTTTTTTTTGTAACAGGTACTAAAAACTCAAAATGAAGAATAACGTGGGTTTTTCGAAAATCTACCCATAAGGGTGTGAAAAGAGGTAGTCTATTTTTCAAGGGAGGATTTTAAATAGGGGAAGAGGGAGTGGGGCTTTTGAGGAGGGAAAGGGGATGGGGATAGGGACAGGGTGGGTGAGGAGAGGAAAGGGTGGTGAGGGAGGAGGGGAGGGGTTGGTGAGAGCGAGGGGACGGGGTGGTGAGGGGGAAGTGGATACGGTGAACGAAAGTTGGACTTTGAAAATTCTTTTTGAATTTTATACCCCAAATCTTAATGAAGGTTATAGGCATATTTAGCATCTCTCTAGGACCTTTACGTGCCGAGCTAAAATAAAAAAAAGGCGGAAATAACGCTACGCGAAAACAAAGTCATCACGCGGGCAGGCAATGTTATGCGACGAGGTGGTTCGGGGGAGCAAGAAATTTCACGCGGACGAAGTCGCGGGCAGCAGCTAGTATGTAATAAAGTAGCAAATGGTTTGTCATCGTCGTTTCGGGTAAATTCATGGGAGATGGTGTGAAATAATCTTAGTTGTAGGGTATGCAGAAAAAGTGTCCAATAGCTCCAATAAACTGCTGTCCTAGTACAGTTGTACAGTTCGTGAATCGGAAGACGCCTGATGTTGCAAACAAAGATAGTTACGCTCGATGAGTAAAGTTACAAGTTTAGTTTTGACTGAATCTTGTATCTATAATATTAAAATGTTTATCTGTGAAGTGTAAAGAACAAGTTTAAGTGATTATAATAGCGTTTATTATTAGGTACAACAACACAATAGGAGATAACAATTAATATAAACGGTGAGTTCAGAGATTCCAGTCATTTAATTTAGACTTTAACTTAAGCTTCCTCGCTGTCAATTCGGATTGGTCGAGATGACTGTTTCTTTTAAGTAAATTTTGCCGTGTGAATTCCAGAAGCGGCTCCACTGTATATTGCACTTGCACTGTACATAGTGGGAACCCTGCCTAACAGCCGATGTTTTTAACTTTTTTGTTGGTGACTCATTTATTTACTTATTGTTATGGCACTTCAACGACTTACTCACTAAAACATACAAAAACAAGAATAACATACAGTTTCAGGTATTGTGATCATTTGATCGCACCCGGCGGCGCTTTTATTTAATAGCTTTTTTTTTGGGTAGACTAGACACTTTTTAGTGTATTTTTGAAAACCCCAAAGTGCGCAAAATAAAACGAGAAAAAAAAATATAAGTCGCCTTTTTATAGTACCTACCAGTACCATTGACCTTGACATCAAGGTCAATGAGCCTGAGGTCAAGCTTTCATCGTCTAATATACGAGACATTCACCGCCTCATCTAACCCAAATGATTCACCAACAATAGAGGGGATCTGGCGCTCGGCGGCCGCTACCGCCGCACGCTCGCTTCGCTCGCTCGCCTTCGCGCGTTAATGGTCACTATTCTAACATAACCTAACCCAAATGATTCACCAACAATAAAGTTAAAAACATAGGGTGTTAGTAATGTAGGTACTTACAGTGGTGCCGGTGAATAGGTACACGGGATTCGCAATGTTCGGCTCGACAACGAGAGTTGAAAATCCAATGCGCGATAAAATATCGCGGTGATTTTTTTTCGCGCACTGATTTTTCAAACGCTGTACTTAAACGCAGAGAGTTGAAAATCCAACAGTGTGTTTTTTCGTCGCGCTGGAATGCAATTTGTTGTTGTTAGGTTGCATGCTCAATGCTCGGCTCAACAACTAGAGTTGAAAATCCAGTGCACGATAAAATCATCAAAACACCGTCTTTCATAGTTTGTTTTTATTAGACAGAAGTAAATAAATTCTACATTCGAGGATCGATTATGCTAAACAGTTTTATCATATATCATACTTATATACCTATGCTAAGCAGTTTTATCATAATTATATCACTTTTATTATATATCACGAATAAGGATATAGGTGCCTATAGGATATAGGCTTTATTCGTGATGTCATTTAGAAGTATTAACACCAATAATTTAAATTCAGTTAGCAATTCCGTTTTTTGCACGTTTAGCAATTTATTAAGAACTAAGTTTCTAAGAATACCTACACGTGTGTATATTATGTTTAAACAATAAGGATCAATATTTAAAAATAAACACGTTTTGCATAAACGCAATGGAATTTTCTGTGATTCATAATTCTAGAATTCTAACCATTTGGAATTCTTGTCTAACAACGATGGAAAACTTGATTAAACCATTATATTTTAAACCTATCGACCCCGTGTTAAGGTTCATTTTAGACAGTACTTTCGATTTACTATTCAACAGATGCAATAACAAGCATAGGAAATTAAAGTCTATGAAGCAACCTTGACGCTTAACAGCGTCGTCAATCAACATGCAACTGTATTGCATTGAGTTTAGATATAAAATTATGTTTACGAGTTTAGTAAATAGCTCATAAAAGTGTCAAGAAAAGACAGTTAATGTTTTTATAGCATTTTCATAGCCTGTGAGATGTTGGAGTTGATTAATTGTAGGGTTATCTCCTTACTAAGTATATGATACCTAGGTCATAACTATGAAGACATGTTTGTCTTATTATCTACTAGCGACCTTCGCACGGTTTTTAAGATTTTGACAAAATATGAAAGTTTCTGGGTAAGTATATTAAATATTAATGTAATAAACCTAGGTATTTAAAAACCTTTCCAATGAAACTGAACGCTGAGTGTCGATATTCCACCAAAATGATCACCGACAGCACACGCAGACACTGATAGCGTTTAGGTGTGCTGATCGCGTTCAGGTTCATTGGTAAAATCCGCCCTAAAGATGTAGAGCCATCAAAGGCCAAAGAAAAAAAAACACAAACCTTTCCAATGAAACTGAACGCGATTAGCACATCAAAACTGCGCACAACATCTGTCAGTGTCGATATTCAACCAAAATGATCACCGACAGCACATGCAGGCACTGATAGCGTTTAGGTGTGCTGATCGCGTTCAGTTTCATTGGTAAAATCCGCCCTAAAGATGTAGAGCCATCAAAGGCCAAAGAAAAAAAAAACACAAACCTTTCCAATGAAACTGAACGCGATTAGCACATCAGAACTGCGCACAACATCTGTCAGTGTCGATATTCCACCAAAATGATCACCGACAGCACACGCAGGCACTGATAGCGTTTAGGTGTGCTGATCGCGTTCAGTTTCATTGGTAAAATCCGCCCTAAAGATGTAGAGCCATCAAAGGCCAAAGAAAAAAAAACACAAACCTTTCCAATGAAACTGAACGCGATTAGCACATCAGAACTGCGCACAACATCTGTCAGTGTGGATATTCCACCAAAATGATCACCGACAGCACCCGCAGACACTGACAGCTCCTCAACGCCGTTTAGGTGTGCTGATCGCGTTCAGTTTCATTGGTGAAATCCGCCCTAAAGATGTAGACCCAACAAAGGCCAATGATAAAAAAAAAACTGTCAATCTATAACTAAGTATAACAACCACCGAATTGAACCTAACTACACATAATATCTAAGAGTACCTACCTACCTACTATAAAACAGATGATTACTCAGGGACTTGTATCTTTACACTCGGATATTTGTTTACTTATAATCACCTCAAACGTAACTCTTCGTGACATTTCTTTACTTAGGCACATACCTATCTATCTACATTTACAGAGACAATAACGGTGTAAACCTGTTTGACCTTTTCCAATGGGAAAGTATGCCCCTTGGTTAAAACAATGATGGTGGGAATCTTTTTAGAACTGACACGAGACGACAAGATGTTCTTATTGTTGATCCAACGTCGGATTTTATGGGGAAACCGCTTTCTTTGCATAACTTTGAACTTTCCAGATAATTTTCCGTACCTACTTATCTTATTTTTAACATTGGAAAGGTTTTTTCGATGGCTCCGGTATAGGTCCTCTTTTCAAGAAAAGTGCGACATATTTCCGTTATTTAAATAATAGGTAGTTAATTGAGGTGTCAAAATGATTGCATTGACGAGGGCTACAATACACAAAAAGTAAAATTGAATTAGTCAAGTATTTTTTTTTAAATAAAGAAAATGTATTTTTCTAAAATAAATAAGTAAATGTTTAAAAAATCAACATAAAAATAAATAAATAAGTATAAATGTTCGTATACTACAGCTCTTAGTGTGCAGCATTAAAACGTCATAAATTCTCTTGAAATAAAATGTTTTGAAAAATAAAAATAAATGCTCCTACTTGTTTGTTTTCTTTTTTTACTACCGAAGTTCATTTCCAATGCTATTTGAAGGTCATGTGGTTCATGAGATCTGTGTATTTTTTTAAATATCTTTACTGCCTTAGTGAGTTTGTTATTTGGAACCACGCGATTAGGATGCAAGTTGTCAATTTTAAATTCAGCCTGTACAAATTCATTCTAATTATACAGGGTGTATCAGAAAGGTGTGGTCAAACTGAAGGGTGTGGTAAAGACCATCAAACTGAACAACTTTCTCCATGGAATTAACATCGTAATCGAGAAAAAAAATATCAACAGTCCCTTAGAGCTGTGTTGACTTAAATCGACAAAATGTATAAATAAATAAATATAAATATCCTTGGACATTTCACACAACGCCATGTAGTCCCAAGCTAAGCAGCCTAATGCTTGTGTTATGGTAACGAGATGGCTGATAAACTACTTATATACAATTTTTTTTCGTAAATACATACATATTATAGATAGAAAAACACCCAGACTCGGAACAAATACTTGTAGGTCGTACAAATATTTGTTCCGTGCGGGAATCGAACCCGCGACATGCTGCCCAGCAGTCAATCGCTCAACCACTGCGCCAACCAGAATGGAACAGGTAAAATGGTAAAAAAGGAACCCTTATGGTGTGACTCAGTCTGTCTGTCTGTCTGTCTGTCTATCTGTCTGTCTGTCACAGCTGGATATCTCAAGAAATACTAATGCTATCAACTTGAAATTTAGAACAGTTTTAGATGACGTTTACCCAACTATTTTGCAAATAAGAAAGAAGTAAAAATGTTTATATTTTTTTTTGTAACAGGTACTGAAAGGTGGTCTTAAAAATTCAAAGTGGGGCTACTATGGCATGTGGGGTATCATATGAAAGAGCGCTGCTTGCACATTCTCAAACATTTTTTTATTTTTTTTAGGCCGCACAGTTTTCGACTTTTGATGAAAAATGTAAAAAAAATACCGTTCCCCCCTTATCTCCGAAGTTTGCAAAAATAAAAATCTGAAATTATTCTATGTGATAGAAGTTTATGTAAAGATTACGGGAAAAATAAAACGATGTCTCTAAATAGCATACTTTTTCAGGAATTGGAACGGAACCCCCGGGACGCGAGTCCGACTCGCTCTTGACCGGTTTTTTTTTGTTTTAGCGATTTCAAGGTTGGTCCTATAATAAATGATTCTTATTCGTATTCAAGTGTTAGATGGCAGCAACAGCAACGGATAACATAAAGTTATAGCAAAAGCCGCAAAAGTTATAGAAATTTATTTAACTGTTATCATGTTGCAAATTGTTTCTCTACAATAAGTAACTTCGGTGTGGATGCAACTTAATGTCACACCCCTTAGATATACCTATATCTACCTACATATATAAAAAAAACCGGGCAAATGCGTGTCGGTCTACGCACAATGAAGGGTTCCGTAGTTGGGATGAAAAGTTGGGACCATTTAATGATCCCAAGAACAAACCTAACATTATAGTTGAAAAACATGTTCTCCCACACATTCCATCAGTAAATGTAAGTTTGTACTCACATGAGAGATTAACCATGTTATTTTAAGACCACAAACGTCTTATAGGTTTTCCTGTTATCTACAGGTATATACTTAACTATTTTCTGTATTTTATTCAAAATTTTAGGCTCAGTAGTTTCGGAGATAAGGGCTCCGGGGAGTGGTCAATTTTCGTGTATTTTCTTAAATTTATAACTTTAAAACGATTTATTTTAAAATTATAAAAAAATATATATTTGAAACCCTCACCTCACAGTAAGCCCTTTCATTTGATAAGTATGTCACACGTTACAGTTTGCTAAACTTTTATTTTATTTTCTTATTTGCCCCTAAAAGTGACCCCCATATTCAAAATTCATTTATTTACTTTAGCCGTACGTTTTTGGGTCATAGAAATCCATATCTGTACCAAATTTCAACTTAATCGGTCCATTAGATTCGGAGCAAATTGGCTGTGACAGACGGACAGACAGACACACGAGTGATCCTATAAGGGTTCCATTTTTTCCTTTTGAGGTACGGAATCCTAAAAATATTTTCTGTTATGATATTAAAAACTTGACTCGTAACAAAAACATCAGCCGATGCACGATGGTTGAATGTTCGATAACTCTCAAGGGAAAGCAAAACATCATTGTTTCCTCTATCTGCGTGTTAACAATACAGTATTGTTTAATATAAGCATTATTAATATGTAACTGTCACCGTATGATTATGAACTTCGTTAGTTTATAAACTATCGAAAAATTATGAACTGCAACAAACCATTTACGCATTTATAATAACGCATTCTTTTTCAATAGTTTAGATCTATCCATGACAAACCGACAAATTGTGAAGAATACATCCTATTTTACATGTGGAATGCAATAAACGATTGATTATTGAGTATTGAATAAAAAAATATCGAAAATTAATACGTTACATTGTAAACAGTATGGTAGGTAGTAGGTACTGTTCACAATTTATCGACAAGTATACAATCTCGCGAGATAGATTATAAACTAACGGTGTTCACAATCATACGGTGACATAACCATTATTATGAAAACTCAGAACAGAAAAAAAAAATTCTCATGTTTATTAATGAAGGCTGAATTAATGGTCTGGCGTCAAGATTTACCCGGCATCCAACCATGATCATTAATTTTTGATCATCGGTAACTTAGCAATCTGTCTGAAAACTGTTGGACATGATGCAAAAGGTTGCCCAGATGTGGAAAATAATTATATCAGACAATTTTAGTGTCTCACCTTTCTAATCAGACAACTTTTCAACAGTCAAAATTATTTCAAAAATATATTGCGGCGTATTTACGTCTATCGAGTAAAGGTTCCTACAGACAGAGGCGATATCGCGTCGCGACGCGATATTTTTCTATGGATATAATATCGAAGTATCGCGTCGCGACCGCGATATCGCCTCTGTCTGTAAGAGCCTTAAGGCAACTCTCAAATTATAGAAAGCTTGCGCGAATCCATCGAACTGAAATTTTTATAATAAATTTATACCTACTTTATGAGCAGGGAGGGGGGCGGGTCGCTCGCTAGTCATTTATAATAACTAGCGTGAAATTATCGATCTGCAGGTAAAAACCTCTTGTCACATAAACATGCGACTTTTACGTGGTAGAGACAAAAATAAAGGCAAAAGAAAAAGAGAAAAAACAGAGAAAAAATAAGACTTTCAACAGAATAAGATGCCACCAAGACCCCTACGTATCTTGGAAAGTACGTTAAGCCGTTGGTCCCGGCCAATGTCCCGGCTGTCATTCGTGGATCTATGATAGTCGTTACGCGTCATCAGAAGCCCGAAAGTCCGATAACCAGCCTTGCCAAGGGGTATCGTATTACCCAGTTACTGGGTTGTGGAGGTCAGATAGGCAGTCGCTAAATGGAAAATACTAGTATTCAGCTGCACCCGGTTAGACTGGAATCCAACCCCAACATAGTTGGGAAAAGGTTAGGCAGATGAAGAGGCCAGTTTCCACTCCTTTTGTTACCCACTAATATGAGGGCTACTATGGAAAAAGCTAATGGAGAGACGTAGGCAACTAAAAGAATCAGATTCCCGCGTGTTCTTCCGCGTGAAATTTCTTGTTCCCCCGACACACCCCGCGTCGCATCGCATCGCCTGCCTACGCTATTATCTACTTCGTTTTCGCTTAGCGTACTTTCTTATTTTTTTTTCTTTTTGCTCGGCTCATAAGGGTCTTAGGTCCGTATTACAGAACGTCACTCAATACTCAAGCATTACTTAAAACTAGATTCAAGCCATTTGATTGGTCGAAACTAGTTCTAAACTAAATTTAAACAAAGATCAGTGCTTGAGTTTCCTTCTGTAATACGGACCTTAGTGTGATCTTAGCCTTCCTTAAGCTACTGACAGACGTGCTCATTACTAGCACGAAAGCATGCTTTTATTGAGCAAGTGCTCATTAGTAGCATGTGTGACTAGTAATGAGCATGCTTATTTCTAGTATGTTTTCGAGTAAGCGTGCTTATAGGCATGCTTTTTATGAGCACGTGTGTCAGTACCATTAATAATTGGGCTGTCAAATGCAAAAATATTTCTTTAAATCCGACTGGGAATTCCAGAGATTAGCGCGTTCAAAGAAACAAAAAAACAAACTATTCAGCTTTATTATTACTTATACAAATATACATAAAGATTAATGCGAGTTGTTATAGAAACTATGCCTCTGACAGGACAATCATAATAAAGTTGTCATAGAGAGAAAAACAGGTTTGGTCAGAAAACAAAGTCGGGAAAATCATGTTTTACCTAGGTAATGGAAAATTTAATAATTATGATTATTATACGTTATTTAGGTAGGTATTTATATTTTCTTAATCAACTTTCCTATTAAATAAAGGTCAATTTTGTATTCGATACGGACAGTAAAAAGTCGGGAGGTGTCCTGGGCCACCCGACTACTGGGCTACTGATTGGAACAAAGTTCCGAGCCATCTACAATATTATGGTCTCAAGTTTCAAGTGTCAAAAGGAAAAAACGGAAACCTTATAGGATCACTTCGTTGTCCGGCTGTCTGTCTGTCTGTCTGTCAAGACCCTTTTTCTCAAGAACGCGTGGAGGTATCAAGTTGAAATTAATATCAAAGACGTAGGTCTATGATCCCTTGGAGTTCTAAAAAAAATAAGCTTGTAAGTCAACGCACTAAAAAAATACGGCCATTTATGCGACATATTTTGATACTCGCAAGTAAATCAACCGCTCTATGGAACTTCCTGTTGATTCATGAAAGGCAAGAAGCAAGGTCTCACAGCACAAGTAAAGGAAAAAGTCCGTAAATCGTTAATTCGTAATTTTATTGCATAAAAAAATTTCTGGTTTGTCAACTACAATATTAAGTTTGTTTTTGGTATACATATATTCTTTTCAACTACAGAACCCTTCATTTTGCGTGGAGCGACACGCACTTGGCCGGTTTTATTGTAATATAGAGTCATCAAATCTAAGTTTTTAGCTTGCTAAAACTACTGACTACTATTGTGTTATACTTTACTGAATTTTTCGAGCATATCGCTTTTTCGTTACATGACGATTTTTACCAGTTTACTCCTACCGCAAAGAACTTCGTTCCAAAAATACGTTGAACATAATAAACATTCAACACGACTTGCTAACACTAACAACATAACGCCACTTTGTTCGTGACTTGTATGCTTAACTACCTCCTGGTAACGTTGCATGTTAGTAAGTTACCATAACCACAGTATTACTGACAATGAGGTGTACCTAATTGTGTATTGGAAATCTATCGTATAAAATAACGTCTCGTACTAATTGCTTATTAAGGCGACGATAAACGACTTTTAATTATTTTAAACTGAAGATCGTCACCCTTATAAGAGTTTATACACATTAGTTTTTGTTTACACTAAACCCGAAAAGGAGTCATTGTACTCATCATTTTGAACATTTAGAAAAAAATGTTCAAAATTATGAGTACAATGACTCCTTTTCGGGTTTAGTGTGAAATCGAGGAAAAAACTGATTTTTTTTCGCGATTTCAAGATTGGTCCCATAGAAAAAAATGTTCAAACTAATGAGTACAATGACCCCTTTTCGGGTTTAGTGTAAACAAAAACTAATATTGTATACTACTAGCTGTGCCTCGCGACTTCGTTCGCGTGGAAGTCGTAAGATGGTATACAATATACTAAAATAACAGCCACATTAAAAAAAAAAAATCCCTCTTCCCCCGGGCCAGCCGTTGCTTCGCTCGCTCGCGCTATTTGTTCACAATTTCATGGATTTTTTCTAAAATAAAAGTAGCCTAAGTTACGCCTTATAACATCAGCTATCTGCCAATGTAAGTGGCGTGAAAATCGGTCCAGCTGTTTCGCAGATTACCCGGAACAAACAGACAGACCGACAGACAGACATTTTTTTTTTTGTTATAAGGACCGTCTATATACTTTCTGCGTTTAGTAAAAAGCTATTATTTTGACATTACGAACAGACACTTTTATTAGTTTTATTTGATTTTATTTATTTGTATAGATGTATAGATAAGGAACCATGTTAATAACGCAGTTGCGTAAGTATTTAGTTTACCACCTGAATAAGCTAACCACATTAAGAGCGAGCGCGCACTGCGGTGCGTTTCCGGTAGTTCTGCCGCACTGGGCGGGGCCTACAGTAACAAAACGCATGACCGCAGTGCGCGCACTTCAAAGACATTCCATACTTCACAGATTATGCGGTAGAAAAACGCACCGCAATGCGCGCTCGCCCTTAGAGCGATCGCGCACTGCGGTGCGTTTCCGTTAGTTCTGGCGCACTGGGCGGGGCCTACAGTAACAAAACGCAAGACCGCAGTGCGCGCACTTCAAAGACATTCCATACTTCACAGATTATGCGGTAGAAAAACGCACCGCAATGCGCGCTCGCCCTTAGCGTGATACTTACCGTATTGAGTGTACCTACTCCACATTATCAAATGTCACTTGCAAAGTACGTAGGTATACCTACTTATCTTAAGCCGTCTGAACTTATTGCATAATTAAAAGACAAGCAAAACATGAATGAAAGAGAAGGTAGAGTTATGAACGAAAAACCCGAATTTTAAGCTAGTTTTGAGTACTTACTCATTGTTATTCACAATACAACACTATGAGTAATAAACCGCGAGAAATGTGGCCAAAGTAAGTCAGTAAAATATATAGACCACCAAACCACTATTCATTGGAATTCAATTGATACATAGTTGTTGTTATGCCGAGGCCACAATATACGTCAACGTCAATGCCCATAAACACTTTAAACACCGCGATAGATAAATTCGGTCAAGATTCGGTCAAATTATCGCCGTAAGTGGTGGCTACACCTACGGTTATCGCCCTTCAACGCGATAATCAACGGGGATGTCCGTATAGTGTGGCCGCGGCATTACTCACAGTCCTTTTCATTGTGACTTTTTTTTTTTTTTTTTTGAGGGTGGGAAATCATCAAATAACTTCTCCCGCTCTGGGTGGAGCGGAAGGGCGTGTCAGACTTTTACTGACTAAAACCCACCCGTGTTTTCAGTTGCCTATGCCAGGGCCGCGGTAACCCCTTCGGACAATCCGCGACCCCTTTTCATTGTGACTACACGAACACAAACCTTAATATAATTCACAAAATAAATTGTTCACGACTGAGAAGCTCAGCAAATCCCAACAGAAAATTACCTCGATTGCTTTCATTTTTACATTTTTTTTGTGTTAACTTTTAACGCAATTTAAAAACGATTTGAAGACGGCACGTCACGATAGCCACAGATAGTATACGACATTACAAACAAAAAACAACTGAATGGGTCACAACACTTATTTTGCCACTTATCAAACAAAACGATCACTTTGCATACACAGAGATAAAAATCGACTCACACAAATAAAAAATCACATTAATACAGAAATAAATCATGTAAACAATGTACAATGTACAATGTACTTACAAGTTAGAACGAAGAGCGAACGCACGCGCATGTATGCCATTCCGGTCGGACGATGACGGTGTGGCGAGACGGGCGGGCAAGCTGCGTCCACGCAATGCCTACATTGCCCACCACCGGAGCGCGTTGCGAACTTGATTGCTTGGCAGGTTTCCAATGATGCGCAAGATTGCATGCGTTTAAGGTGGATAGGGTCCAGTTTTGCTAGCGCTGCATTTTTATTTCTTAAACTTTAAGAGGATATATTGAAGCGTGGTTTAGCTCAGTGTGTAAGTGAAATGGCGTTATGGCTGTCGAGTTTGACGCGCGAGATAGAAGACTCTCACGCGCATCGGAACTAAACGCACAGGCGAGTAGTAACGCCAACTAGCGCCATCATTGAGAAAAAAACCGGCCAAGTGCGTGTCGGACTACGCACAATGAAGGGTTCCGTAATTGGGATGAAATTATTCCAAGAACAAACTTAACATTATAGTTGAAAAATATGTTCTCCCATACATTCCAAAAGTAAATGGAAGTTTGTACTCACAATATTGAGAGATTTACCATGTTATTTTAAGACATAAGCTTCTTATAGGTTTTCCTGTAATCTACAGGTATATAACTATTTTCAGTATTTTTTTCAAAATTTTAGGCTCGGTAGTTTCGGAGATACCTAATGGGTGGTCAATTTTCGTCTATTTTCTTAAATAACGATTTACTTTTAAATTATAAAAAAATATATTTTAAACCTTCATATTGTACCGTGTGACTTAACAAATGAAGGGGTTCATTTGTTAAGTCACACGGTACAGTTTCCAAAACTTTTTTTAAAAATTTTCTGTTTTGCCCCCTAAAAGTGACACCCATATTCAAAATGGATTTATTTACTTTAGTCGTACGTGTTTGGGACACAGAAATCCATATGTGTACTAAATTTTAATTTAATCGGTCCATTAGATTCGGAGCAAACTGGCTGTGACAGACGGACAGACGGACAGACAGACAGACACACGAGTGATCCTATAAGGGTTCCGTTTTTCCTTTTGAGGTACGGAACCCTAAAAAAGCACAAGTCTGGAGATATGGAGCATTTTGAAATTTCCTATGTTCACATTATAAATATTTTTATTTCTTTCTTATTTGCAAAATACACTCCTTTGCAAAAAAAACGGGCGGTTTGGATTTTTCTACATCTAGTTCTAAAGAGGTTTTAATAGCCAAACTATGTTACTGGCACTTAATAAAGAGCCTGGGTATGAAAAAAAAGTTAATTTCAAATTCGAAACTGTTGTGTTTAAAAATAATAATCCCTTTTTCAGTTTATGACTTTTTACTTACTATTCGCGGGTTTGCGATTAAAAGGTTATCAGGCAACTAAAACTAACTTCTCGTTATTTTTATTAGAATAATTTATGTTTTTCGCATAATCCTGCATTATTGTGACTTAAAACAGATATGTTTGTGTCGATTGTAATGGCAGAAAAAGCAATAAGAGCTAGTAAAATTATAGCGCTGCTGGAAGTGGGCCGTAGCCAGTGTTACGGCTCACAGCTGTTAAACGTGAGTCGTTGAACCGTCCAAAGAACCTGGACTCGATACCAAGAGACAGGTTCCGTTCAAAGAAGCAAGGTTCTGGGAGAAAACGTTGCACACAACCATGAGACGACCGCTTTTTAGAGACTCAGGCGCTGAGGAACCGCAAATGCAGTTACATAGACCTCAAAAGAAACCTTGAAGAGGTACGAGGAGCACAAGTCAGCCTATGGACAGTGAGGAGGAGGCTTTTAGGGGTTGATATACGCAGTCGACGACCAGCGCGGGCCCCCAAGTTACTCCGAGAGCACCGGATTGCTCGACTGAGGTTCACTACAAATTGTATATCTTGGACACTAGGTAGCTGGAGTAGCGTACTCTTCTCCGATGAGGCTCGAATTTGTCTGAATGGTGAGGACCGACGTCGGCGAGTGTTACGAAGACCAGGGGAACGCTATGCCGACGTGTGTTTTGAAGAAATCACCCCTTATGGTGGAAGGTCCGTTATGTTTTGAACGGGCGTAACTTCAAGCTATCGTACCGAGATAGTGTTAATTGAAAATGGCTCACTAAATGTGCAAAGGTACATAACAGGAATAATTTGTCAACATGCACAGCCCGCACTGACTGTAATTGGTGAAGATGCCATTTACATGGACGATAATGCTCGGGCCACCGTTCTGGCGACGTAGATGCTTATATGCAAGAGGTCGGTATTCATCGTCCGGATTGGCTATCGCGAAGCCCCGACCTTAACCCCATTGAGCACGTCTAGGACCTCCTAAAAAGGCGAGTAAGATCTTTCCAACCCCTTCCACAAAACATTAGGGAGCTTAAACGTGTGATTTCGGCTGAGTGGGAATATATTCGACAGGACACCATTAAAAGCCTGGTGGAAAGCATGTCAAGACGATTACATGCCGTAATCGCTGCAAGGGGAGGTCATACTCGTTATTAATTTTTATTTTTTAATGTCTTTTTTTTATTAAAATACCACAAAATTAGTCGTAGTCTTAATTTAATTATACCCTAAAAAATTCCATTTTAACACGACTCTCTGTTTACATTGACTTAAACACCGATTCCAGGATTTAAGGGTTAAAAACTATATTCTCAATGATACTATGAAATTTCTAGTCATTTATGCTAATGACATACTAAAAATATTAATACTATCCATAGAAAAGCCAATGACTGTAAGGTGTCCGTTTTTTTTGCAAAGGAGTTTAGTTGGGTAATCGTTATCTAAAACTATTCCAAACAAGTTGATAGCATTAGTAGTTCTTGAGATATCCAGCTGTGACAGACAGACAGACTGATTCACACCATAAGGGTTTTTACCATTTTGGTACGGAACCCTAATCACATCAATGTCAACATCTACGCAGAACATCACAGTTCATGCTATCTATGAACTGTGACACCAGTTGGATCAAAATTTTACTATGTTTTTTTTGCACCTATGATGATAATTGTCACTCTGATGATGTTTTTTTTTTGTATGTCTTAGTAAAATTTTGAGATAACTGGTGTCAAAGTTCATGTACGTAGGTGATTTTTGAAAATGGCTATTTTTCTTCCTTTAACTTTTAATGTTTGATGTTTTAGAAAATTGATTAACGTTAATTTGTCTAGATAATTATTATGTTTGCAAGTTTGACGACGACAGTATCACTACAAATAGAGTCAAAACTTTGTTAAGCTCATTAGAACTACATACTTATAAAGAGGAGCAACGAGGCATTGAAAACGTGTGTGCCAAGTATGCCGATGTTTTTCATTTGCCAGGAGACACGCTCTCTACTACAAATTTATTAGAACATTCAATTAAATTAAAGGAAAATACGTCTCCAGTGTTGTAAAGCCGTATAGACTGCCTAAGGCATTAAAAGGGGAAGTTCAAAGGCAGATTGATGAGATGATTAGGAACGATATAATTATAATAGAAGAGACAGTATCTCTTTTAGTTCTCAAGAAGACAGATCGATCAGGAGAAAATAAATGGAGATTCGTAGTGGACTATCGTCAACTTAATAACAGGATACAGGACGTTAAATTCCCATTGCCCAATATTACGGAGATTCTGGATTCCTTGTCCAATAACATTTATTTCTCAAAATTAGATCTCCGACAAAGTTATTACCAACTATCTCTTCAAGAACAGTCTAGAAAGACACTGCATTCACAACAGACAAGCAGTAGCAGATGAAAAGGTGTCCTACCTATGGGGTTAAAAACATCTACTAGTGCTTTTTCACGTCTCATGAAGATAGAAATATCTGGTTTAAAATATAAGGCTTGTTTAATTTATCAAGATACTAATAACAAAAAACTTATACAAATTTTAGAATGTTGTTGAATGTTTTAGTCGGATACCCATCACATCCACCGATTTGAAAGATATGCAGCATGTATTATCGGTCTTGACCAGAGCACAAGTTCGTAGGTTGCGTACTGAAAACAATGCCATGACTTCTGAGGTGCCCTCTATTCCAAAGCCTGATCGACCTAAGGTAGTGGCAATCCTCAAGCGATCAATTGACAGCATAGAATTAATTTTATTGTTCCACAAGACTACCTTAAAGCACATAGAAAAGTGTACGCATTTTGCCAGTGAAAATGGTAATAGCATTTTTGTGTCAGAAAAATCGGCAATATTTGTTATACCTCGATCGTTATCGACCGACTTTATTAGCGAGAAAATTGCAACGAATTTGCAAGCAAATCAAATTAGACGAACTCGTTATAGTTAAAAGTAAGCGCAATGAAAAGGTAATAAATATAATTTTAAAGGAATTGAGTCAACTAAAAGATATTCCTAAATTACCTAGGTACTTGTAATCCAAGACATCACCCTATTACAATTGGGTTTTCTCGAATCCCATGAATTTTCGCCTAGGCTTTATGGGGTGCTTAATTGTTGCAAATGGGTCACACCAAGAATACGTCAAATATAGATATTCACGTAAGTACTAGTACCTACTACTACTAGTACTGGTATTCAGCTGCATCCGGTTAGACTGGAAGCCGACCCCAATATAGTTACAAGTTATCCGGTAATAAACCATCAAATTATGACTACTTCAGGACCGCTTGCGTAACAAATCTTATACCTAAAGGGGTGAAACGGGGGTCCAAACATTGTATGAAAAATCTTATTCCTTGAGTTAATAGAGTTGAAACTTCCACGTAGGCGAAGCCGCGGGAAAAGCTAGTTAGCAATAAAGCAATAGAATTAAATTTTGAGAACAAAAAATGGACCACAGGTGATTTTGTACACAGACTGCTCCTTTACAAAAGTTTTTAATTATGGTAATAATTATCCCCGGTCAAAATCAACATATTAAGGATAAGGAAGAATTTAAAGTCGACTGAATTACTATCATATCATATCTCAGCTGCCAAGGCTTATTTTAATTTAATTTAAATTTTGAATTGTTTTTTTTTTATATTTTTATTACGGACGCTTTTAAAGTTCTGCATCGTTCTCACATGCAATGTATAATTTCAACACGAATGTTGTAGGTACTTAACCAATATTTTTTTGTAACCATCTTTTGATTTAAAAGAGTGCCGGGGAGTTTCTTGCCCGTTCTTCTTCATAGGTAGGTACCTATACCTACTACGCTTGGGAATAAATATCCTTGGACATTTCACACAACGCCATCTAGTCCCAAGCTAAGCAACCTAATGCTTGTGTTATGGTAACGAGATGGCTGATAAACTACTTATATACATTTTTTTTTGTAAATACATACATATTATAGATAGAAAAACACCCAGACTCGGAACAAATACTTGTAGGTCGTACAAATATTTGTTCCGTGCGGGAATCGAACCCGCGACATGCTGCGCAGCAGTCAATCGCTCAACCACTGCGCCAACCGTGTCGTCAAAAATGAATGGAATGGGTGACTAGCTTGATCTTTCTGACTAACCGACCCCTTGACACTTCAAAAGTGCCTGTAATTATGTAGTTTATTTGAAATAAATGCTTTCCGCCTTATTACAAAACAAGGTTCATCTTCAAACCCGGGTTTAAACCATGGACGCTTTTTTGAATTTCGAACTTTATTCCGACACATTAAGATGTGACAACTTAGTAACGGTCTAAGTTTTCAGTTTTGTATAAAGAACTGTATTTCTATCACAGCTAGGTTCCTATTACAAAAACTGGCTCGATGGTTTAAACCATGGAAGAAAAACCTCGTTTTGTAACAAGGCCGTTTGAGTTTGAATCGAGGGTTTACCTGAGGACCTCCAAAACCGAGCGGAAGAAAGAAATTCGCTAATTTTGTCGAATAAATAAACCTATTAGTAGCTTTCTCAGATTCATCGTAGGTGAGACCTACAATGTTCTATGTTAAGGATTTGGTTTCCGCACTTAGGTCCGTATTACAGAAGGAAACTCAAGCATTGATCTTTGTTTAAATCTAGTTTAAAACTAGTTTCAACCAATCAAATGGCTTGAATATAGTTTTAAGTAATGCTTGAATATTGAGTGACGTTCTGTAATACGGACCTAAGTCATGTGGACCATTGTGCGTGTAAAAAATATTAGGTGAGACCTTTTAGCCAGTCACTTATAGCGTTCCTGTATTGTTGTCGAGTAAGTAAACAAATATTTTGGAACAGATTTGAGTTTATTGTAAACTCGTGAACCAAGTGTCCAATAATGCAGCTGAGTAAGAGCAGTTCTATGTCTCTCCCTGCTACACAGCGGGGAATCGCAATATCGGGAAAGCTCAATCAGGAGGAGGCTCAGTACGCTCAAAGAGAATGAGTTCGTGACGAAGCTCATCGAATATAGTGATTATCCAATGTTTATGCCTTGTGCCCTCATCTTATGGCGCCAGCTGTAAGGTCCAGAACTAAAGAAAACCCACGTTGTAGTAGTCACACACAAATAATAAGAGACATTTTATTTAAAACAATTTATTTTGATACATAATAGCCGTTAATGAAAGATACTGAATCCCTGGTGCAAAAGCGAAAAAAAAAAAAAACAATTTGCCTAGCCTTCCAAACTCACCGGAAGCAGCTGAATACCAGTATTTTACATGCAGCGACTGCCTATCTGACCTCCACAACCTATTTAGCGAGATTTTTATAAATAAGGCTTATATGATGACAGTGACGATAATTTGAAGAGCAAGAATACATAAGTATAAAAACTTTTTACAAAAAAAAAAAAACAAACAACCGACTCCCAAAAAAAAAAACACTACAAAGTGAAAAATAACTTTAATTTCGGAAGTCGGTGTCTTTGGTTTATTTTTGTTTTTTGCCACCTTTCACTTTGTAGTGTTTTTTTTGGGAGTCGGTTGTTTTTTTTTGTAAAAAGTTTTTATTTTTCACTTTTTAGTGGTGCCTACCCCACACAAATTCGAATACTCTGCATAATAAATTAGAGCATCATTCACATAGCCTGTGTGGGGAAAAATACGTATCAAATTATTGAAGCTAACTCAGAAGCCACTCATCTACTTGAACTTGAAGATATTTATATGCGACCATCTCAGGAGTAAGTTTGGAAGGCGTAGTTTTATGTTGACGGAGATAACAGGGCTACGAAATCTGCCTTCTGACAATCAAGGCCACACATAACATACAACTCAAGTAGCGCAATTTGAAGCGACATATATAAAAAACCATTAAAATCATATAAAGCCAAAGTGCCCCTCATGACAATTCCAATAAGCCCAAACACGGCTAGGATACATTGTTTTATTACTGAGTTCCAGTGCCTACTTTCCGGCTTCTTCATTAGATTGGTTCGATGGTACCATTTTCATCATTTATTTAAATGATAAATGATAAATGATTTATTTTCTGTAAGTAGGTTTGTACAAACACTTTTACACGTCAAACATATTTTTTTTTAAACTAGATGAGTTCGACGTTTCCTATCTGACTACTCTGAGAAGAAACGCCGAAACAAACTCAGAGGTCACAGTCTCTTTTAAAGTCCAGACATAATCTTGGTCAGATCATGTGAAGACCATGTAGATTGCAGTCAGAAATGGTCTTTTGATGAAAGAACCACACAGATTGAGTGGACCTGTCCAGTCAGTGCACGCATTTGTCAGTAATCGTGCAGCTCAACTCAAAACTTAAGGAGCTTAACGATTCGACGAACAATACCAAAGAAAAGACATTTGGGTAGGCCGCATAAATTACTCAAACTGTCAGACTATAACTAAAACTGAGAAAAGGATAAAATAAATAAAAAACAATGATCCACGTAGTCTTCACATTCACAATAATTAAAAATAGTATAACAAACAAAATATTCATGTCATTATATAGAATATGTAAAAAGGTATTTAAATCAACATTAATAGTGTAAATTTATTGGAGCAGCTCAAACCCAAGCCTTTTTGTCCTCAATATAGTCTTTGACAGTATAAAAGGCTTTCTGACAAAGTTTCCGCTTTATACAATTTTTGAATTTATTAAGGCTTAGTTCTTGAATGTGGCTAGGTAGTTTATTATAAAAACGTATACATTGGCAACTAAACGAACCACTTATTTTCTTCAGCCTGGTTGTAGGAACAACAAATTTGTGTTTGTTTCTAGTATTCACATTATGGACGTCACTGTATTTTTTAAACAAATTGATATTTTTATGAGCATACAAAAGATTTTCATAGATATACTGAGAAGGCACAGTCATTATATTAATTTCTTTAAATTTATCTCTGAGGGAGTGTCTGGGACTTAATTTGTAAATTGAACGAATAGCCCTTTTTTGTAAAACAAAAATTGTCTGAATATCGGCGGCATTTCCCCACAACAGAATACCGTACGACATCACACTATGAAAATAACTAAAGTAAACTAAACGGGCTGTCTCTAAACAAGTTAAATCACGAATTTTCCTAACGGCGTATGCTGCAGCGCTAAGCTTTTTCGACAATTTATCTATATGGGGGCCCCATTGAAGTTTGGCATCCAAAGTTATGCCCAAGAACACTGTGGTATCTTCGGGAATCAACTCTTCACCCTTTATGAGAACACTAGTTTTTACTTGTCTAACATGAGGTATAGTGAACTTAATACACTTAGTTTTTTTCTCGTTAAGAAGTAGGTTATTAACATTAAACCAGTTAACTACTTTTGCGAGGGCGCTATTTACATTGTCAGTAACCAGCTGCTGACGTTTGAGTTTAAATAAAAGTGAAGTGTCATCTGCAAACAACACTATATCATGATTATCCTTTATGAGGTAAGGCAAGTCATTAATATAAATAAGAAACAAAAACGGGCCAAGAATTGAGCCTTGGGGGACCCCCATTGTTACTACGGATCCGGGTGATCTTTTCCCGTTAACATCAACTCTTTGAATCCTATCACTTAAGTAAGAAGTGAGAAGATCCAGAGAGGCGTTCCGGATTCCGTAGTGATGCAGTTTCCTGATTAATGTTTCATGAAGAACGCAGTCGAATGCCTTGGACAAATCACAAAAAATGCCCAAAACATCGTCCCATGCATTATAAACATGACCTAAAAGTTCAACACCGGCATCAGTAGTCGAACGACCCCTTGTAAAACCATACTGTTTGTTATGTAATAATTTATGTTTATTAAAAAATCTTTGCAGTTGATCTAAAATAACTTTTTCAAAAATTTTACTAAAAGTAGGTAGCACTGAAATAGGTCTATAATTAGTAGGGTCAGATGTACTACCCGATTTAAACAACGGTATTATTTTACTATATTTCATAAGATCAGGAAACTCACCACGGTCAATACAATTGTTAAAAATAACTGCTAAAGTAGGTGCTACAATGTTTATAATTGATTTAGCAACGTCCACAGAATTACCCCATAGATCAGCAGTCTTTTTAATATTTAACGTGTGAAAGGTTTTAATTATGTCTCTACAGGTAACATATTGGAATTTAAACTCAGAATCACAAACTGAAACGTTTTCTTTAAGTAAAGACTCTGCAGCAGTGGGTGATGACCTTAGAGATTTAGTAGTTGATACGGGAATCTCAGCGAAGAACTTTTCAAAGGCCGCGGCGACTTGGGAATCTGATTTAATTATGTTGTCATCAATAGCAAGGCTGTAGTCACTACTTCGGTTGCTTGACCTTCCTGTTTCGCTATTAATGATATTTCATGTCATTTTTATTACATTACTACTATTTTTAATTTTTGTACTCAAGTAACGTGACTTGGCCATACAACAAACTTTTTTAAATAATTTAGAATAATTCTTAACATATAAATTAAATTCAGCAGTGTTAATACAAGTCCGTTCATCATACAACTCATAAAGTCGTTTTCTACTTTTATGTATACCAATGGTGGCCCAGTCACTGAAGCAAGTGTTATTATTAACCGAGAATGCCTTTGGAATGAAAGTGTTATCAAATTGTGTGCAATACATATTAAAAAAATCATTATATTGTTCATTAGGGTCATCATTAGTTGACAAAAGTGGTAATTTACTCAAAAGTTTAGTTTTAAATGATTCCAAACGATCAGCTGTTTTTGGATTAACAGTGATATCCTTTTTAGTATTTTTTTTTATTAGATTTGGAATGGTAATCAATTGTCCGCAATGATCTGAGTCTAATAAATTAATAATTTCTTTGTGGGTTGGTGTAATATTTGTATAAATGTTATCTAGGCATGTGGCACTAGTGGGAGTTATTCTAGTGGGCTCTAAAAATTGGTTAGCAAGATTGTATGACTGAAACAAACTTATAATTTTAGTACTTGACCCAGAATTTTCTAACAAATTAACATTAAAATCACCACAAGTGATGATAGACTTGTTAGAATTATAGATTTTGTGCAAAACTTCATCCATAACCTTCTCAAAACAATCATACAATCCTGATGGAGGCCTGTACACACTTAATATAATGAACTGCTCCAATTCTATACAGGCTAATTCAATTGTCCGCTCAACAGATAGGCTCACAATATCCTTACGATCTTTAAATTTAAGCTGTTTATTTACTAAAATTAATGAGCCACCGTGTATAGCATTTACTCTGCTGAACGAACTACCAACCTGGTGATTACTAAAATTGAACATGAACTGGTGGCTTTTAAGCCAATGTTCTGTCAAACAAAGAATGTCTATATTGTTACAATTCAGGAATAATTCTACTTCTAAATCTTTGTTCAAAAAACCTTGAATATTTTGATGCACCAGGTTGATACTATTTAAATTTTTTACACTTTTATTTGATTTTACCTTCCTTACATTTTTGCAAGAGGTTGCCTCTTTTGTCCTAATTTCTAATTTAAATGAAAATCAATGTCATTAATAATTGTGGCCAAATTATTGGCAGAATTGTTTAAAATGTCATTGCATTGCTCAAAAGAAGCAAGTTGTTTAGCCAAATTTTTGGCTGAAATAGAAAAAAAATATGATAGCGACACAGCTATCTGTCTTTTGTGATAATTAGAAAGATAGTACATAACAATATTATGTCTATCTTTTGTCAAATACAAATTACTAACATAATTGTTAGTATCAATTAAATGGAATAGACTATCATTATATGTCAAATTGTGCAAAGTCATGTTAATGTCAAATCTTATGTTATTTTCTTCCTGTGGCAAACTGTTACTATAAGGGAATGTAAACAACACAATTTTTTTCAATCTAAGGTTGCACAATGTTTTATGATATTTGAGCAATTCCCCTTTGTTCACATTTCCCCTATTTCCCATAAAAATTAATAATGTTGTTTCCTGACTAAAGTTACATTTAATAATTTCTTTCATAATATCAAGTAAGGAACAACCAGGCATACAGTAATTAATTATTGAGTGTCCCGGATAATTATGTATCAACAAGTGACCTAAATCCTTTCCAATCTCATCACAAAATAATACAATCTCATTATTTACAATTGGTTTACAATGTTTTTTATTGGAACTATTAATAACAGGAATTGTCAAATCAACACAAGGCTGCGGAAAGGTGGTATTGCATGTTGACGATGAATGGTCTGGTGTAGGTACATTGGACGCTGTTTGACAACACTCACAGTTGTTGGTTTGTGAGTTAACCAGCTCATTCATAGCCAACACAGATTCCCTTATCAGATCCTCGGAGGTATTATACTTGTCGGTCATTAAACTAAGTTTCTCCTTTAGATGGTCAAGTTGAGATTGCAAGGCCTGTGTGTCAGTGTTGTATTTCCTATTGCTTTGCTCCAAATTAAAAGAATAGTTATCTAATTGTTTAACTAAATTTAATCTATCTCTATGAAGTTTAACATTTTTGGTGAAGAATTTTTGTTTTTTTACCATTCTTTGAGTTTTTACAATGTATTTATTAATTTTAATGTATTTTTTTAGCTTGTTTTTACTGGTGACTACCCTTACTGAATTACATGATTCTGATTCATCATCACCTGTCAAATCAATATTGCATGTGGAGTTTATGGGAGAAACCATTGACGGGGCAATAGACACCAATTCGCTGAACAGACTTTGATTCAGCGAGGCAGTGATGTTAAGATTTGTGGTCTCAAGTTCTGTAATCTGACTTTGAGCCTCATGCAGCTGCTGTTGAAGTAAATGCTTGTGACTAAGAGCTTGTTCATACTCTATGCTACATTGGCTGAACCCGTCCACAACAATTTGGAGTCTATCCCGGGCTTCTATGGCATCATTGTATTGAATATGTATCTGAGCCATTTCATTTTTTAACTTCCTATTCAATTCATGGGCATCAAAGAGCACTCTTTCATTGTCATTTATTTCCTTATTTAGTTGGTCACAGTACTCCTTTGACGCCTTTAGTTCGCTCAAAGCCTGGCTGAGTTTGGACTCTTCATGGCGAGCACGGGCGCTGCGAGCTTAAGATTTAAAGCTTCGTCATAGTCGCTTAACTATCATATTCGGTATATCTTATCGCTACCCGTGAAATACTATTATCGTTGAAGAGTGCCCGTGGCCATATGTGGTCTTCTTCATCAGTTCCACTTCACCAGATGATACTTTCTGAAAGCAAATGCTTGATTTGTTGATGAAAATACCAAAGTCGCTATATGTATGCCTATAATATTTGAGGAGTTCTCTCAATTCCGCATGGAAGCCATCATCAGAACTGGATTTTTATATGTGACTACTCAGTACTCCACTGAGGTAACAAACATAAAAATATAACCGAATTGAGTACCTCTTCCTTTTTTTGAAGTCGGTTAAAATGAGCAAGTAAAGTACAATTACTTAGATACTCTTGCTCAAGAGTAAGAATGAAAAACCTAGATAGCTTAACTGCTTAAGGAAGAGTCAAAGAAATGAAGGGTTGATGTTTGTTCAAATATTGACAAGTCCATCATTTTGTTTCAAAATTTTTTTTCCTTGTTGGACCTTGTTGGAACTTGATAAGTAACACGAACTCATAATCTTTGTGGATATTAAACTTAGCTTAGTAAAGATATAAATACGTTTTATTATATACCTACTTGTTCCGATTTGTAGCATTTGTTTTAAAGTTTCAAATGCTCATAGTGATAATTGTCATGATAAATAAAGGATTTTTTTCAAAGGGTCGTGGGGCTTTCAGGACCGGGACCGCGGTCCGAGATTCCCCTTTATTATTTTTGAGTAGTATTTTGGGACCACAAATAAAATAAACAAAGTCATGTCTTGGGAAAGTACGGTCAACTCAAAAATTTAGAAGTTATAAAACACTATCGAAACGGGTCTTATCGCGATATTCTTTTTAACGAGGTAAACATTATAAAACACTATCGAAACGGGTCTTATCGCGATATTCTTTTTAACGAGGTAAACAGGTACCTACTTGTTTCCCGACGTTTCGACCGCCTTGCAGCGATCGTGGTCACGGGAGGACCACCCCGCCTCCCGCCTCCCGCCGGGAGGTGTCCTCCTCGTTAAAAAGAATATCGCGATAAGACCCGTTTCGATAGTGTTTTATAATGTGTACAAATCGCGAAAGTTTAAAAAGTTTAATTTAGAAGTTATACAAATTCTTCAATTATTACATTATGTTGGCATGGCAGTCGTGTTTTTTTATTTTTTATAGTTATCTATTTATTTTTTATCATCATCATCATCGGATAACTATTTTTATAAAACGAAAGGCACTCTTCATTTATCCTTTTTACAACATTTATTATTTATGAAAATGCAGTAACTCTTTTTAAAATTGGCGCCACGTGCCCTACGTTTTTCTAAACCTAAAAATCTTGACAGCGCATGAAGGTAGCTGTCAGGTAAGTACTTCAAGAATGTCGTTACGCCACAATAGACGGCTCAGGCGCAAAATGTCGTTTTCGCAAAATGTCTACTGCATGGTAGTAAAATGTCGCTTTCGCAAAATGTCGCGTTAGTAACTTAGAAAAAAATTTAGCCAGGTTTAAAAAAAATAGGTTATTTTTTCCAATTTCTTATTAAATGTTTACAAGTTTTACAACATAATAAGCAATTTTTTTTATTGGTTTATTTTTGGTTTGCTTCTTGGTATTTGTTTTTGGTTTTTCTTGGTTTTTTTTTTCGATTTTTTTGGTGGTTCAAATTGAATGAATTTTGAACCACCAAGAAAAAACAAAAAAATCTGGATGTCTGGTGTGTGGTGTCTTTGGATTTGTATTTTAGTTTTTTGCCACCGACTTCCAAAATTAAAGTTATTTTTCACTTTGTAGTGTTTTTATGGAAGTCGGTTGTTTTTTTTGTAAAAAAGTTTTTATTTTTATGTTTTTTTGTTGGTTCAAATTTCATTTAATTAGAACCACCAAAAAAAAAACAAAAATAAAAACCAAAAAATACCAAGAAACAAACCAAAAATAAACCAAAAAAATACCAAGAAATAAACCAAAAAAATACCAAGAAATAAACCAAGAAAAAAAAAATAAAAAAATTGCTTATAATGTTGTAAAACTTATAAGAAATTGGAAAAAATAATCTTTTTTTTTTAAACCTGGCAAAATTTTTTCTAACTTACTAATGCGACATTTTGCAAAAGTGACATTCAGCGAAAGCGACATTATGAGAAAGCGACATTTAGTACCAGTAGACATTTTGCGAAAGCGACATTTTGCGCCTGAGTCTACCCGATGGCAAACGTTTAGCTGTAGATTGTTATATTTCTAGAGCATACTTATCCTGCTTGGAACACGAATTTTGTTAACTGTACTTTAACTTATTTTTTCTTGTGGTCCCAAAATACTACTCTAAAATAATAACGGTGGAATCTGGGACCGCGGTCCCGGTCCCGAAAGCCCCACGACCCTTGCAAAAGCCTCAAAAGTAGACGTATGTCAAACTATTAAGGTCCGTATTACAGAAGGAAACTCAAGCACTGATCTTTGTTTAAATTAAGTTTAAAACTAGTTTCAACCAATCAAATGGCTTGAATCTAGTTTTAAGTCATGCTTGAGTATTGAGTGACGTTCTGTAATACGGACCTAAGCGTGCAAATTGAGTGAAAAAGCGTCCAGCGGAGCGTTCAGCGTTGCGTGCAATTCCCTTACTCTGTGACTCAGGACACCTACGTGATAACACGAACGCCGCACGCTCTGCCCTGCTGGACGCTCGATTTAGGGCGAGCGCGCACTGCGGTGCGTTTCCGTTAGTTCTGCCGCGCTGGGCGGGGCCTACAGTAACAAAACGCATGACCGCAGTGCGCGCACTTCAAAGACATTGCATACTTCACAGATTATGCGGTAGAAAAATGCACCGCAGTGCGCGCTCGCCCTTAAGCGGGCACTCAGGCCGTACATAACTACAGCGAAAAAAATTAGCAAAATTAAAATAAATTAAAAATTTAATTTTAAAATTATTAAAGAAACATACAGCACACGTACTTAAGTACGTGCGCTGTAAGTTTTTAAATACACGCAAACTAAGCAACAAGAAGCAGCGTGTAGACCGTGCGTCGTGTTAAAAACTCAAAAGCCGCTCCGCGACATTATGTCGACATATTAAAGTACCCGTCACGAGAAGCTATAAATTATGTAAACAAACATCTTTTACTAAGTAAACATTTTATACTGCGAGATAACAATAAATTGACCATATTCAATCGACATGAAATATAGACGGGTTAAGGCTCTTACAGACAGAGGCGATATCGCGGTCGCGACGCGATATTTCGATATTATATCCGTAGAAAAATATCGCGTCGCGACGCGATATCGCCTCTGTCTGTAAGAGCCTTTATATGAAAGTAACAACCTATTTAATTTAGTCGGATCATATTTTAACGACGCAAAGCGCTATCGTTTGTGTTTCTTGGTACTGGAACGCGTCCGTCGCAGGGATTGTAAACTATCGGGACGCCATTTTGAAATAAACGCGTCATTCGAGTTTCGAATGCGTACGAGTTACATGTCACTGATTCTGACACAGAAATGGAAACATCTGAATCTGACGAATTCTTAAATAATATATGTTAATTAATATTTGTTACTTAATAATTTATTAAATCTTAAACAAATTCATTTTTTTTGTTGGTCCAAATGTTGTGAACTCCTGAACACTTGTTTACAAAATTTATAGCTTCTCATGACGGTTACTTTAGTCGCGGAGCCGGCACCATAACCACCAGGTCATAAGTTATAACCTGGTCATGAAGATCTGGGTGCCTAACGTGAGATGGATTGCTGGGAGGTTAGAAAGTAGAAATTCGACCTTTGCCGCCATTATCGACTGTTTCATAGGGACCTCTAATATTTGTTTAACTTTTGTACCTCGTTAGATAGTTGATTAAATGAGAATGTATTCTCCGCATAGTATTAAGATACTCGTAAGGTGTCAAAGTTCATGTATGTACGTATATAATTAGGGTTCCGTACCAAAATGGTAAAAAAGGAACCCTTATGGTGTCACTCAGTCTGTCTGTCTGTCTGTCCCAGCTGGATATCTCAAGAACTACTAATGCTATCAACTTGAAATTTAGAGTAGTTTTAGATGACGTTGACCCAACTATTTTGCAAATAAGAAAGAAATTAAAATATTTATATTTTTTTTTGCAACAGGGACTGAAAGGGGTCTTAAAAAATCAAAGTGGGGCTACTAGGGCATGTGGGGTATCATATGAAAGAGCACTGTTTGCAAATTCTCAAACATTTTTTTTCTTTTTTTAGGCCGCATAGTTTTCGACTTCTGATGAAAAATGTAAAGAAAAATACCGTTCCCCCCTTATCTCCGAACTTTGCAAAGAGATAATCTGATATTATTCAGTGTGATAGAAGTTTATGTAAAAATTACAGGAAAAATAAAACGATGTCTCTAAATAGCACACTTTTTCAGAAATCGGAACGAAACCCTCGGTGCGCGAGTCCGACTCGCTCTTGACCGGTTTTTTTTAAAAGAGTTAATAAACTTCTTCTGTTTGATGTTTTAGATTTGGTAACACACGGCAGGTTTTTTAAAGTATTAGGTATCCAATGGAATAGCACTGAAAGCCATTCAGTTTGAGAGTTTATAGAAAAGTGTTATTTAATGACGAACTCTGGGAAATTTCCAGAAATATGTAACAATTGGGTTTTCTCGAAACTCATGAGTTTTCGCCTGGGCTTTATGGGGTACTTAATTGTTGCAAATGGGTCGCACTATCACGTTATGCAAGGAATACGTCAAATTACTAGTCACTCTGTAGATGCCTTGCTCGAGATTTATTTTCCACATTTTCTTCAGCGTAACTGACACGAGAGCTTGTTTAACTTTGTAGATACGAAACGATTTTAGGAGCGTTTATGATATCATTAAAGTTCCAATGGAAAACGGTGTAACTCCGAAAGTGAATACTTTTATGGCTTTTTAACTTTCTGGCAGGTACTCGTTACTTTTTAGACCAGCACAATTAATTTAATTAATTACAGTTCGTTATTGAGATAGACTAGCACAAATCTTAGTGGTTTTTTGGTTGCTATTTTATATGAATAAAATAATTCTGTATTATTTTGTATAAACGTTAAATAAAATAAAAAATAAAAATACTATTGCAATTGATAATATTGCACTTAAACGGATTGGTAATCGCAATAATAATAGTAAGTAGGTTATTGCCAGCCCACGGGGGTGGAATTTCGAACAGTCGTTTGGGACGTTTCCATAAGTAGACTTATTAAGGCCATACCCCGACCAAAAGACCTTGAGCGTTTGGTCCTTCTCTGTCCCGCCGCTCAGCCTCGCTCTGTCCCGCTCCCTGCGCACGCCCCTTCATCAAAAAATTCACATTTTTTCTGGAATTATTTAAATAACAAAAGAATAGCGAACTTTAAAAAAAAAATAAAACGTGGATAATTTGGATTTTTAAATTATCTATCGATTAGTGTAATCCCCAAATGATTAGAACGTCACCTTTAGCAAAAGATGCATAGAATCAATAATTTTAGACACTTTTTTACAAGGAGATTTTAAATGTATTTATTACACATAAAAACAAAAGTAAACGTGCAATGTGATGATAAAATATCGAACATTAATAATGTGCTTTTAGATGTAATTTATTACTCTTAGTTAATGAGTTAATAGCCTATCGCAAGGTTTTGGTCGGGGGATCGCCTTAATAATTTAAACCAATTTTTAAGTTAATCAAGCCACATAGTAAAATTCTCTCCTTAAAAACTTAATTTATTTATTTTGCCCCTTTGGGGGTGCATTTTCAAAGACCCGAAAACAGGGTTCAAGGTATGGAAGAATCTTAATTCGTGGACAAAATCAGAACTAATTCCGCCATTTTGTTGAAGTGAAAATTTCTGTAGGCGTGATTTTTAGTAGGGGAAAATCTTACGGGTTCGCGTCACCTCGTCATCTCGACATGCGACATGCTATATAGTTTTACGTTTAAGTTTTCACTTCTGTCGGCAGTCCCCATGACTGCCTATTTATTTTTATCGATTCATTTCACAAAACAATTGCACAAAATGTTTACCAACAGCCCTAAAAGATCTTTTTAGCATTGTAACATAATTTTCTCAAAAGTTGACGTATAACCATTTCACTGTAGGACGACGGCTATAGGTACTAATAAAACTTTAAAAGCGACGACTTGTGGTCACCAGCTTCATTAACTGTTTATCCTTTGGTGTAAAGGTTGTGGTCCTTAGTGTTACAAGTATACAAGTAAGTCATTATTTTGTTAAGACTCAGATATATGCCAACGGCCGTGAGTGGTTAGATTGCATGTTTTGTGCTGAGCTTAAGAACGCGTCGTACGACCATTAAACTAATAGGATTCAACCATCAAGGAGCGATGCCCCAAATTAGACGCATTATTAATTTATTATACATAAAACTAAAGGTTATACACGTATACTAAAATAAAAAAATACGCTTGATAGTTTTTTGCGTGATGTTCAAGTTTTTATCCGCGTTAGACATACCTTTACAAATTAATTACACTATGTAATATAAACATATTCTCAAATATTCACATATTAAATATTAAAAAAAATGCTCTTATTTAACATATATATTTTTCGAATCATTAACCCTACTCGTTTAGAAGTGATCTTTAAAACTTTAAAATAATGAAAAGTTGTTCATCGTCGCCTTAATTAAAAGTGGCTAGCATTATAAAGCTGACACACATTTAGACGGGCCACACCACATTGTGAAAATCCTCCTCGATCACTTTCCTATCTTTTGTATGAACCATCCATCATTCCGTGAAAACCTAAGTGGTTATTCCACCTGATGCTAAGGTTTGACAGTTCACTCCAAACTCATTTCACCTAATTTTTCACGGTGAGGGTGAGTTTTATTACGGAATACATCGGCTTTCATGTGTTTTCCTACTTACATGCAACAGGAGCCGGGGGCAATAGCAAGTTTAATAAAAGTACCAAGTAAGTGTATTTAACTGCACTTGATTCGGATATTAAACATTGACTAGACCTGATCAATTAGCTAGTTTTCGGTAAAGCGGTCAACAAGTCAAACGGGATTTATTAGCATTCTCGTCTTTATAAATAGACTGGATCATTGTAGCTACCTAAAACCTCCTTTCAACTGTAAAGTAAGTAATCAATTTAATTAAAATTGTCATAGATATCTGATGATATCTGTGTGATAAAATGTAAGTGACGGATAGATGGATACGTAGTTACTTGGCTCACTGTTCATCACCCTGATCTTATCTCAATTTATTTTGGGTCGTCATCATCATTTTCCTGCCTTATGGGCGAAAGTACAAATGCTCAAGCTATCGTGCCATGCCATTGGTCAATGTCACAATGTCATGCCACATTACCTTGTCTTTGTACCAGCTACACTGTAGCTGGTACAAAGTAAGTGGTTACAGGCATGTGTATTTTCGCCATAAGGTTTCACAATTTATTTGGGGTTAAGTCGCTTCCATCTCATATTAGTTGTCACCTTCCCCCAAGGGCCGTATTCATAAAAAACTAAAACGCTCTATTAACCTATTTTAGTGTCGATCTGTCGATGGCAAAAATAACTCAAAAAAATACTTATGCGGTTTTTAGGGTTCCGTACCTCAAAAGGAAAAAACGGAACCCTTATAGGATCACTCGTGTGTCTGTCTGTCTGTCCGTCTGTCACAGCCAATTTGCTCCGAATCTAATGGACCGATTAAGTTAAAATTTGGTACATATATGTGTTTCTGTAACCCAAACACGTACGGCTAAAGTAAATAATTGAATTTTGAATATGGAGGTCACTTTTAGGGGGCAAATAACAAAATAAAAAAAAAAGTTTTGCAAACTGTACCGTGTGATATATCAAATGAAAGGGCTAAATATCAGGGTTTCAAATACATTTTTTTTATAATTTTAAAATGAATAGTTTTAAAGTTATTTACGAAAATAGACGAAAATTGGCCATTCCCCCACCTTATCTCCTAAACTACTGAGCCTAAAATTTTGAAAAAAATACAGAAAATAGTTCTATACCTGTAGCTTACAGGAAAACCTATAAGAAGTTTGTGGTCTTAAAATAACATGGTAAATCTCTCAATATTATGAGTACAAACTTACATTTACTGTTGGAATGTATGGGACAACATGTTTTTCAACTATAATGTTAAATTTGTTCTTGGGATAATTTCATCCCAACTACGGAACCCTTCATTGTGCGTAGTACGACACGCACTTAGCCGGTTTTTTAAATTTTTATTTTTATTTTAGTTATAGAAGTGTTTTGTCAATTTTTTTCGAATTATGATTTGAGTTTGAAAGAAGAAGACAAAACACTTCTATAAGTAACTAAAATAGTTTAAAAGAGCGTTTTATTTTTGTAATAAAGATATAGTCACCTTTTTTCTAGTGATATCATCTTTCACAAAATCCATCCACCGTTTCTTTGGTACGTACTATAGTCCACTCAACAAATGGGTTGTAGAGTGTGTGATCTGGGACGTAAGCGATTTCTTCAGAAAGTTGTTCCGGGTGCTTAGGGAGTAAACATACTAAAAGTCCCCGCGTCTAGGAGGTGCGCCGGAGTGGTGGGGGGATAAAAGATCCCACTTTTGAGTTTTTTGCTAATATCTTTAAAACGGTGCGTCGTAGAGAAAAAATATCTGCTATGTAATGAAAGCTCATAAAATTTGTTACAACTTTTACTTTACATATTTTTTCGAATTCCTACCCATTTTCGAACTATACGTTCCGGAAAAGTGAAAATTGTCGAAAAAACTGCTTTTTTCAAACACTAGCCGTTGCCTGTTCTTCGTTCGCGTTATTTCGGGATAAAAAGTAGCATATAATTGTTGATCCAGGTCCTAATCTATCTACCTACCAAATTTTATCCAAATCCGTTCAGCCGTTGAGTTATCGAAACTTTTATCTGTGTAATATATCGCCCGCGTGGATGTCGAATATTATCCCACGGAAGCCTGACTGCGGTAAAAGACTTAAGTTAAAAAAAAACTAAAAACTTTTTTACAAAAACAAAAACGGACTTCCAAAAAAAACACTACAAAGTGAAAAATAACTTTAATTTCGGAAGTCGGTGTCTTTGGATCTATATTTTAGTTTTTTGCCACCGACTTCCGAAATTAAAGTTATTTTTCACTTTGTAGTGTTTTTATTGGAAGTCGGTTTTTGTTTTTGTAAAAAAGTTTTTATTTTTCACTTTTTAGTGGTTCAGTTTGTAATTTATCTAAGTTACAATAACCCAATGTCAACTGCTCATCACGTTTTACAAAATGTTGCTTTTTCCGATGCATGGACGTTAGTAAGAACCAGGAGAAATGGAGCTCATGGTGAAGTCACCATTACCATTATTTTGACGAGCATAAACCATATTAAAGTAATCGAAGCGCAACCTAACCTGTTATATACTTAGATATAATTGTGTATTTCAGTTCCAGTTCACCGAATGGTACTTTCCGAGAGCAAATGCACGAGTTACTATAAAAAATACCGAAATCGATATAGGTGTACCCATAAAATTTGAGGGTTTCCCTCGATTTCCATGGGATCCCATCATCAGATCCTGACTTGATGATCATGGGACCACTTGGGACGTATACCCTTTCGAACAAAAAAAGAAAAATCCAAATCGGTATAGACATTTTCGAGTAATCGGGGAACATACATAAAAAATAAAATAAAAAAAAAAAAAAAGGTTCCGACGAATTGAGAACTTCCTCCTTTTGGAAATCGGTTAAAAAGCTAAAAGCAAGCAGATTGTGGCTCAAATACAGTTGAGGTATTAGACCTATCGTCTACAGTAGGAGCAAGATAGCTCTTGACGGCTGTTAAAGAATACTGCAAATCTCTTTGATTTCGCACACCCAACACAATGTGAAGATGTCTACATAACAATGCACATGTTGTGAACTTCATTAACATAAAAATAAAAACTTTTTTACAAAAACAAAAACCGACTTCCAAAAAAAACACTACAAAGTGAAAAATAACTTTAATTTCGGAAGTCGGTGTCTTTGGATCTGTATTTTAGTTTTTTGCCACCGACTTCCGAAATTAAAGTTATTTTTCACTTTGTAGTGTTTTTTTGGAAGTCGGTTTTTGTTTTTGTAAAAAAGTTTTTATTTTTCACTTTCTAGTGGTTCAGTTTGTAACTTATCTAAGTTACAATAACCCAATGTGAACTGCTCATCACGTTTTACAAAATGTTGCTTTTCCCGATGCAGGGACGTTAATTGTTGAGGAGTTCTCCTAGTAAGAACCAGGAGAAATGGAGCTCATGATGAAGTCACCGTTACCATTATTTTGACGAGCATAAACCATATTAAAGTAATCGAATCACAACCTGTTATATACTTAGATATAATTGAGTATTTCCGATGGCCCTCTGTAGTCTTCATCATCAGTTCCAGTTCACCGAATGGTACTTTCCGAGAGCAAATGCACGAGTTACTATAAAAAATACCCAAATCGATATAGGTGTGCCCATAAAATTTGAGCGTTTCCCTCGATTTCCATGGGATCCCATCATCAGATCCTGACTTGATGATCATGGGACCACTTGGGAAGTATACCCTTTCGAACAAAAAAAGAAAAATCCAAATCGGTCCAGCCATTTCCGAGTAATCGGGGAACATACATAAAAAAAAAAAAAAAAAAAAAAAAAAAGGTTCCGACGAATTGAGAACCTCCTCCTTTTGGAAGTTGGTTAAAAAGTACCTTTATCTCTAGCGACAAAACCTTTCTGGCCTCTAGAATGTGAATCAAACAGATAATAATGAGCATTAACCTTCATTATTGCTACTGAAATTTTCACATGTTACTATTCCGCGTTCATGGGGGCCTACTCCCTAAGCACAAAGCCCGTAGTTTCGGCCTTCGTTACGGGAGTTTCTTACTCCGTATCACCTACGGATGGACGATCGGTTCGGGGCCCGAACGAAGTATGAATGACAACATGATTTGCCAGTTGTCCCTACTACCGATGTGTTTTTGCCCGTCCGAAAAATTTAACTTTTACACTAGTTTTGATGGATCGAAATGTCAGACGGACGGATGAACGGACGGACGAAAAGACGGACGGACTTAGGGAGTAGGCCCCCTGGACACTGAAAAAGAATTCAACGCCCGATTCCAAATCTTTGTAGTATCCAGGCAGAATTTCAGATGGTAGTAATGGCTTAATTACTCCAACTACAGTATCTAAAACAATTTCAAGATTAAACTGTACATTTGCTACGGAAACTAAATGAATTAGTTCTTCTGTGTTTAACATATCGGGCGTGTATTCGAGATGGGATAAGCATTCCAAAAAGTAATTATCACCCGCCAGTAAGATACGATCCAAGTCACTTGGTGACCATTCAGAGGGTGGCTTGTAAGCAGAATAAGCAATAGCAGTCGCCGCGTTTGCTGTACATTGCCGTCCCCTCGATTCGTTGAACCGGTCCTTGGCTTGATGAAATGTTCCTCGCAAAATACTTTTCTCACTGTCTAACTCTTTAAAAAAGCTCTGAAGACTTTGATTTTGTAAAATTTCTTCTTGAATATGCGGTAGAGTGTCTTCTTGTGTTATTATATATTATGTGTTGAATTATTCCATTATTCATTTCAGTGAGAGTTCTATTAAAATCTATTCTAACATTATAATACAGGTGATTATTCGCTATTAACCACTCCAAAGCCTTTTGAACTTTGTCTAAATCAATGCAATATCTTTTGGTGCTAGCCACGTTCTCTAAAGATTCGGGTACCTACAATAATAATTGTGAGGCCAGTGTTAGTCAGAGAAATAGGGAGCTGTTCTGCAATTTCTTCCATTTGCTGGGCAAAAAGAATCGCTTGGCCTTTAAAGCCTTGCTGGCTAAATTGTCCACCTAAACGTACTAACTTAATGAATGGTTTCAAACGTGAAATAGTTCTTATTTCGATTTCATTCAAGTTAGCTAGCTCTTCTGGTATAGACGAAACTGACATATTATTCCAGAAAGCTGTTGGTGTTGTTTTGCTTTTTGAAATATAATTTGCACATCTATTGCAGCAAGTTATGCGGTCTGGTTTGTCGTTAGGGATTATTGGTTTGATATGCGTTTCCATTGTACGCGATTGCTTCATAAATAATAATTTATTACAAACATAACAAATGACGTCAGCAAACTGATTTATTGCGACTTGAAATGTAGAATCTTCTGTGAATTGTCTGCGACGACAAGCGTAATTTCTCATTCTGGTTAAACGTACTTCACGAGTAAAAGGGGATTAATTTTGAAGACCTGATAAAACGTAGTCACGCAGTTGTTTCAACCTTAATTCTCGAGATGTAGGCGACTCGTTTTCACGTACCTCGGATGCATGAGTACTCATTAACTCAAGTCTCTCTTCTCGAGATGAAGGCGACTCACTTTCATGCACCTCAGATGCATGAGCTCTCATTAACTCAAGTCTCTCTTCTCGAGATGAAGGCGACTCATTTTCACGCACCTCGGATGCATGAGCTCTCATTATCTCTAGTCTCTCTTCTCGGGTTAAAGGCGATTCATTTTCACGCACCGCTGATGCATAAACTCTCATTAACTCAAGTCTCTCTTCTCGAGATGAAGGCGACTCATTTTCACGCACCTCGAATGCATGAGCACTAATTAACTCAAGTCTCTCTTCTCGAGATGAAGGCGACTCACTTTCACGCACCTCGGATGTATGAGCTCTCATTAATTCAAGTCTCTCTTCTCGAGATGAAGGCGACTCATTTTCACGCACCTTCAGATGCATGAGCTCTCATTATCTCTAGTCTCTCTTCTCGGGTTAAAGGCACGCACGGTTTGCACGCACCTCTGATGCATAAGCTCTCATTAATTCAAGTCTCTATTCTCGAGATGAAAGCGACTCATTTTCCCGTACCTCACTACCGGTTAGGCTACCGTGCCAAATAAGAGTCTCTTTATTCATTTAGGAGTTACGTGGGAACAAAGAAACGGACATACATACATACATACATAGGTACATACATACTTATATGTATACAGGTCAAACACATGACCCTCCTTTTGGGCTTCGCCGCAGTCGGGTAAAAACTCAAAAGTGGGAACTTTTATCACCCCCTCCCACTCCGGCGCACCTCCTAGACGCGGGGACTTTTAGTATGTTTACTCGCTAATCACCCTGAACAACTTTCTGAAGAAATCGCTTACGTCCCAGCTCACGCACTCTACACCCTCTTTTTGGTCATTTGTTGAGTGGACTACTAGTCTTGTATTCTACATTCATACGGGTATCCCGGTTACGTAGGTACGCACGGCTACAGATCAAGCTATACATTTCCAATATAAGCTGATCTCGCATTGTATAGGATTTCTTTACATTGAGAGGTCAGTGTAAACTGGAAATGTATAGCTTGATGTGTAGCCGTGTGTACCTATTCTATGATTATACCTACCTAGGTATATATAGGTACTACCTACGCACGCCAAAACCAAAGGAAGATGATTTGAAATGATCGGTATCTCTTAAATGATTTTGATTTTTTTTTGTTGGGAAATCATAATCTTTGGGTATTATTAGATATTTTTGGGTATTATTAGATATCTTTGTATCTGCATTAAGATCAAGAATTCTTGCGTCTGGTAGGCGCTACTGCAAAGTACTGGGGGCTTAGAGCAGGAGCTCTTAGAGCTTTCAGCTTTAGGAGCTCTTAGAGCAGGGCAGAAGTTGAACGTTTCCAGTGAGAGAGAGGGACGGAGCCTGTATACGACCTATAGCACCGTCACTTTCTCTCACTGGAAACGTTCAACTTCTGCCCTGCTCTAAGAGCTCATAGTAAGCCCCCAGAACGATGTATTGGGTGAAACGTTTGCTTACTGTATTTTTAGGGTTCCGTACCAAAATGGTAAAAAAGGAACCCTTATGGTGTGACTCAGTCTGTCTGTCTGTCTGTCTGTCACTCTAGCTGGATATCTCAAGAACTACTAATGCTATCAACTTGAAATTTAGAACAGTTTTAGATGACGTTTACCCAACTATTTTACAAATAAGAAAACAGTAAAAATATTTGTATTTTTTTTGTAACAGGGACTGAAAGGGGGTCTTAAAAATTCAAAGTGGGGCTACTAGGGCATGTGGGGTATCATTTAAAACAGCGCTGTTTGCACATTCTCAAACATTTTTTAATTTTTTTAAGGCCCCATAGTTTTCGTGTTTTGATGAAAAATGTAAAAAAAAATACCGTTCCCCCCCCCTTATCTCCGAAGTTTGCAAAGATAAAAATCTGAAATTATTCTATGTGATAGAAGTTTGTGTAAAGATTACAGGAAAAATAAAATGATGTCTCTAAATAGCACACTTTTCACACACACGCACACTTTCAGAAATTGGAACGGAACCCTCGGTGCGCGAGTCCGACTCGCTCTTGACTGGTTTTTATTTTTTTGTAAGTTGAGAATTTTCTGTCATTTGTTTATAAGACTAAATTAAGAGTGACTTCCTCACCCATTATTAAATTGCGTTTCCATGACAATCAAGTGTAGCCATGTAGCGTTATTGTGTTTCAGAGGTGTAAAAACTAATCGGAAATGCGACTCTCTTTTGTCACCTGATAACTAGCGTTTATAAATAAGGAAAACTCAGTCACTGATTAAGAGCTAACTAATTAGTAAGCTGTACAGTGACAATCAGTAATCAGCGAGATTTTCATATATAAGTTTGTAAATATTTAGTTCAAATAACGTCAAAACTTGTTTATTCACGAAGCTAGCTAATGAGTTTTTAAGGACTGTCTTTTTTGTTTGTTTGTGATAGTGTTTAAGATAAAGCGATGATACTTAAGAGTAAGGGAGGCCGCGAGGTTCAAAGGGTCGATTTTCAAACAACACGTAAATAAACTGTTAAAACTAGGTCAGCACCCTAATTGCGTAACACATTATCAATCGGAGTTGGTTTCATGTTGACAGTTCAACAACATTCATTGCGTTATTTACGTTGCCGAGCAGACAAATTTTTCGAACTTAAGAAGCAATAGATCAGCAATTTGTTTCAAAATGATTCAAACTCCGATCGATAATGTGTTTCGCAATTAGGGTGCTGATCTCCAAGACTCGGGTATGTAGAGGCAAAATGTATCCTAGTTTTGAACTAATAGGTCATACTTATTAATTTAGTAATATATTCTTGGCCAGAAATATTTTTTTGTGAAAAGTCGACAAGGAACAACGCACCAAACCATGATATTTAAAAAAAAACACACACATCGTAAGTATCTCGACTTAGTAAAAAGGCAATGAGAAGTTAGGATGCAAGAACGAGCGAAGCGAGCTCGGGCGGGACAGGGAGGGGTACCCCGACTCGGACAGGTTGGGTTCGAAGGGGATGGTGGGGTCTTTTTTGAAACCACCCAGAAATAGGAGCCCCGTAGCGGGTCTCCGACGACCACGCCTTGCCACATCATTTTTATATTTGATTTACCTTCCTTGATGACCTTGACCTTCGAAACGTTTGACATTGACCTTAAAAACTTGACCACAGTTTGTCCAAGATTTGAGTATATTTTTGTTTGACCTTGACTTTTGGGGTGTTCGACCTTGATTTTAGGGGTATTGAGTTGATTTTGACCTTGAAAATTTTATTGATCTTATTGTTGCTTGAAAATCAATTTAAACCCGCCACGTAGTTTTTTTTCTCGGCACCTAATTTCTGATTTTTGGGGATTTCAAAATTACACTAAAAATTATATATTATGCCAAAAAAAAGCTACTGTAAAAAATCGACGAGGTATAAAGTACAGTGCTTCCCAATAACACCAGAAGGTCTCCACACACCACGCCTAACAGGGACGTGGACGGACCATGCTCGTCAGAGATATTGGTCTTTACATCATATGACCGTGTCCGGGCTGGCGACGGAGTCTGCCTTGTGTGTGCCACGGCCCTGGGGGCCTACTCCCTAAGTCCGTCCGTCTTTCCGTCCGTCCGTTTATCCGTCCGTCTGACATTACGATCCATTAAAACAAGTGTAAAAATTAAATTTTTCGGACGGGCAACAACACATCGGGAGTAGGGACAACTGGCAAATCATGTTGTCATTCATACTTCGTTCGGGCCCCGAACCAATCATCCATCCGTAGGTGATACGGAGTAAGAAACGCCCGTAACGAAGCCCGAAACTACGGGCTTCGTGCTTAGGGAGTAGGCCCCCTGTCACGTCCCTGATATGTGTGGAAAAACAAACAAACTTTATTAATACACGGCCAAATATTGGGTGTATTACGTGCCAAGGTCAAGTTTACTATCCCAAACAAACAAATAAACAAAATCCCCCTTGTGGTTGATTTTCACAAAATCCCTACTTAAATGATGGCCAAAATATAAAACCGGTCAAGAGCGAGTCGCACTCGCGCACCGAGGGTTCCGTTCCGATTTCTAAAAAAGTGTGCTATTTAGAGACATCGTTTTATTTTTCCTGTAATCTTTACATAAACTTCTATCACATAGAATAATTTCAGATTTTTCGCTTTGCAAACTTCGGAGTTTTTTACGTTATTTTTTTTTACATTTTTCATCAAAAGTCGAAAACTATGCGACCAAAAAAAAAGAAAGAAAGTTTGAGAATGTGCAAACAGCGCTCTTTCATATGATACCCCACATGCCGTAGTAGCCCCACTTTGAATTATTAAGATCCCCTTTCAGTCAATGTTGCAAAAAAAAATATAAGTACAGTCAAACCTGGATAAGCGAGAGTTCAAGGGAGCGGAATCTCATTCTCGCTTATAGAGGTTTCTCACTAACCCGAGTTTCTCGCTAATGCAGGTACATGGGTAGCGTTTCTCTCTTATAGAGGTACGCACTTACGCAGCAATAACAAGTCACAGCAAGTATGTACATATATATTTTTAATAGTGTGTATATGTTACGTTCATTAGATTTCGACATATACCTAAGTACTTTATAAGGGTAGGTATCAAGATGCTTACGAAAACAAAACAAAAATTCATGCACTATGTAATTTTATTTTATTTAGAACTTATTTACACTTAAAAAAATCCGTCAATTTCGTTTGGGTTTCTGTTTTTGTATTTTGAATGTTTTTCTCTAACTCATAAATTTTGTCGAATATTGCTTGATCAACAACCGCGTATTCAAAGTACTGATGGACCGTCTCCAATGCATTTAAAGCTAGCCTCATTGGAATGATCTTTATTTCTGTTTTTGCGTTTTGTCATGATACAGAACAGAACTTTCCTTCGCAATTGATTAACTATAAACTGAGTAAGTCCGACAAACAGGACGGTACACAGGCACACGTGTCCATTCGAAAAGAATGCGATAAAATAACAACGTTACCTATTTAGTTCCACGAAATAGAATAAGTACAATATTGACGAGAAAACAATACAAAAACAATGGTAGGAAGTTCCACGAAAGTTAACAATGAGTCATAAAATAGCAGATGTTAAATTTGTAATTTGTTTTGTCATTTGTTACTGTATGTGTGTAGTTCCTCCTAAATAATATAAATAAATAAAGCTCGACTGTCGCTTATAGAGGTATAGATAAGTAGCAGTCTCACTTACGGAGGTCCATGAGGGAAAAACGACTCTCTCTAACAGAGGTTTCTGTTTCTCGTTAATAGAGGTTTTGGGAGCTTAAAATGACGGGTCCTAGCTATTACTCTCACTTATAGAGTTTTCTCACTTATCCAGTTCTCACTTACCCAGGTTTGACTGTATTTCTATATCTTTCTTATTTGAAAAATAGTTGAGTAAACGTCATCTAAAACTGTTCCAAATTTCAAGTTGATAGCATTAGTAGTTCTTGAGATATCCAGCTGTGACAGACAGACAGACAGAGTGAGTCACACCATAAGGGTTCCTTTTTTACCATTTTGGTACGGAACCCTAAAAATCAACACCTTATCCTTTTTATTCTACATACATTCAGTATTAACTTTGATGTATTTCCTAGGTACAAATGCAGTAACAAACACGAGTACTGCATTTCACTTCACTACTTTGACGGATTACAAATAGAGACACAAGGTTTATGTGCAGTAAGATTCTAAAGACCTACATAAGAAAAATTAACGTAAAAACTAAACTAAACAATACCATGTATTTTCATGTACCTTTTCCGTAACAAAATATATCAGTTGTATACATACAAGTTAAAGTAGAGATTTACAAAAAACACTTAACCGCGTTTTTCTCGAAACCGCCATTTTGCAAGTACTGCATTTGCTATTACGAGGGCGGCTTAGACCCTAAGCGGTTTGGGGTTGGCTCTTATGAGATAATCGATGAATGTCAAGATGACGGGACCCCGCCAGGTACATCGAATATAATGTGACTAGGATTTAATACAACATTTCTACTATTTCATACTTTCATAATAAAATTCTATTTAATTTTCATTAACTGAATTGTGGTCCCGTCATTTTGATATCAAAATAGCGGGACCACTTTCTTTGTACAATATTTTGGAAGTTTATGAGTGTAGAATTTTATTATGAAAGTATGAAATAGTAGAAATGTTGTATTAAATCCTAGTCACATTATATTCGATGTACCTGGCGGGGTCCCGTCATCTTGACATTCATGATAATCGGGACATTGCTTTGGATCAAACGATGGGTTCAAGGTTGATGTCAATTTTGCTTCATATATTCATTTTTGTAAACAATTTATTATTGGTGTATTTAATAATAATGGTGTAATTGTATGTGTGTAATATTGTATAATTGTGCAATTTAGAATAATAAATTATTGTTCTTAAAAATAATGCTTATGTACCTATTACCTACAAAAATAATTTTGTATGGCCATTTAACTTGCGTCAGTGTTTGCGTCAACATGACGTGTTTCAAACAGGATAAAGTGGAGTACACGCAAAGGACGTAATTATTTTGTAATTTTTAATAATAATCAAAATTATTATGATAAGTTTTTTTTTATTCGTTTTTTTATTACTAAGTAATAAATTACCAAATATTTAACGCATATTTTCTTTAGTACTTACTATAATAATGTAAAGTCGGTGAAATTAATTATTAAATAAATTGACACCCTACATAAATTTGCCGTGTCATACGACTGGTAGTCAATTTGCTCTTTTGTACTTTAAGCACTAGTAAATGATGGGTTTTATAACGACGAGTACAATATTGACCACTGTTACCATATCATTGACGTCACGTCAGTAATAAGACGTTAACATTTGTCTTCAAGTACACACAATCATGGCGAAGCTAAGATAACAGTTTCGCGATGTTACTGGTAACCTTATAAGTAGGTAGGTATCGTAAATAATACTAAAAACGTCCACTTTATAGAATTAAAATAATGTTAGACTCATTTCTTCAAGTTTCTTTTTCTTGTTTGACAAATTGGGGACGAGGACGCCGCCATAATTAATAAAAACCCCTTTTTTTTGGTAGTTTTTAAAAGAGGCCATTGACAGCTGTACGTTTTAATTAAGTTCTCAGAGCTCCCTTACAAAGACCATACATGGTGACTGTAAGTGATTACTTATAAGCTATTTAAGAGGATTGCGAAGTGCCTATCTACGTCTTTTTACCCGACTGCGCCAGAAGGAGGGTTATGTTTTTCGAGAGTACCTATGTACAGATAGCGCGCGAGTTGAATGCAGTCGGGGTCTGAGGTAAAGAGCGCCCCGCTATCCGCACGCCCCACCTCACGCGCCTGCAGTGTAGTGCTAATTATAATTAGGTCACAGCACTACCGCATTCCTAAGCTCTGCATTCAACTCGCGCGCTATCTGTATGTATGTATGTATAATTGTTTGGCACGCTCTGCAGCCTGAACGGCTCGATGGATTTTAACTTGAGAGGTGTCGTTAGATTCGTAGTTACTGTGAGGATGACACTGGGTATATCAAAATAAAAAAAAAATGGCGGATTTTTGGCGCCAAATTATGTCTTAAATTTTTTTTTTCTCAAAACCTGTCGAGTGTGGTATCAAAATGAAGGGTTTTAAAAGGTGATTACAAAAATATACACAACTTATATGGTTAAAAGTACGTCGAAGTGACAAATCTTAAAAAAACACGTACAATAAAAACGTCTGCGAAATCTTTCACATTTGTAAACTAAAAAGCCAGAAATATAAAAAAGTAATTAAAAAATTTAAAAAACCCGACTGCGGTATTCCATTTTTATATTTTTAAACTCAAATGGGTCCCGCCTGCTTCCAACTTTTATTTAATTTAAAATGGTCTTGTTTTTAGCTTTTCAGTTTTTTTTTAAACTTAAGTCTTTTACCGCAGTCGGGTTTTTAAAATTTTTTAATTGCTTTTTTTTATTACTTAAATTATCATTGAAATTAATAAAGAGAACACAAGGACACATTAAGGTTATTAGCCCATTACAATAACTCTGTGACCCCAATTTCATTAAGTTGTCACTAAGCCACGTTTATTCTTGCAGCAGTGAAACATGGCTCAAGGCGTCCAAACAACTACCATTTTGAGGGAGGAAGAACCAACGGTGAACTTGCCGGTGCCTCAAGCATCGCCTAGGAAGTTCCAAATAGTGTACCCTAACCTTATCACGTTTGGCTACTGGCATATAGCTGGTCTGTACGGGCTCTATCTGTGCTTCACTTCGGCCAAATGGGCAACAATATTATTCAGTAAGTAGAAATGGCTACTGTCATTTATTTTCTTCATAAGTAGATATTTGATTACCTCTCAGCCAAATTATAATTAGTATGTTACGTGAATAAAAAGTGTTCATGTGTTGGTACTCAATTGGCTAAACAATGTTTTCACACCACCTGCTCGAAAATGTCAAATTATATGTCAAGCAACCTTAACCTAAAGTGAGTCATTAGTGGCGCGGCACAGCCGGTCAATAATGTTGTACTGGATTTCATTATGACCCGCTGGTCAATAATGTGATTTGAATTTGGAATCTCACATGCTCAGCTAAATTGGCAGTATAGTACTAACAAACACCTTTTGGTGCCAGAAAGAGGAAAGCTATTCTCGAAACCCTTACTACGCGTGGATGATATTCTCGATTTCCTACAAAATCATAACGACTGCTTCTTCATATCGTTGCCATGTTTTCGAAGACATAATATTGTAAGAATAATTAGATAACTACGATTACTACGAACCATTTTTCATTTTTTTTTTATTTTTTTTTTTAAATTTTGGAACGAAGTTCCTTATCGCGCGTTGTGAAAGGGGGCTAGACGGAAAAAAGTCTCACGAAAAGTTGTCACGACACTTTTTGCTATAGGTAGCTATTGTAAGCCGTGCGGCGTGCGCATGTTTCTCTGTCTGTCTCTCTCTCTCTCTCTCTTATAGAAAGCAAGCCAGATATTTTCATTTCTATTTCGCATTGAACAGTGTGGTGTCGCGATGATGATGATGATGATGATGGTGATGATGATGATGATGGTGATGATGATGATGGTGATGATGATGATGGTGATGATGATGATGGTGATGATGATGATAATGATGATGATGATGATGGTGGTGATGATGATGATGATGATGGTGATGATGATGGTGATGATGATGGTGATGATGATGATGATGATGATGATGATGATGATGATGATGATGATGATGATGATGATGATAAGTATAAAAATAAAATTTTGTTACAATTCCTTCACTAATTAATCGAAAGGAACGTGGTGATGATGATGGTGATGATGATGATAATGATGATGATGATGATGATGATGATGATGATGATGATGATGATGATGGTGATGATGATGATGATGATGATGATGATGATGATGATGATGATGATGATGATGATGATGATGATGATGATGATGATGATGATGATGATGATGATGATGATGATGATGATGATGATGATGATGATGATGATGATGATGATGATGATGATGATGATGATGATGATGATGATGATGATGATGATGATGATGATGATGATGATGATAAGTATAAAAATAAAATTTTGTTACAATTCCTTCACTAATTAATCGAAAGGAACATGGTGATGATGATGGTGATGATGATGATGATGATGATGATGATGATGATGATGATGATGATGATGATGATGATAAGTATAAAAATAAAATTTTGTTACAATTCCTTCACTAATTAATCGAAAGGAACTTCGTTCCATCCGGGTGTCCCTTGACACCTCTCAAGTTTTTTCTTTTTTAAATTACACATCAACATCTATAAACGTACCAAATAAAAACTTAACTTTATCTTTGCACAACTGGACTAATGTCTCAAATGTTACCATTAACTTCAATTAATATGTAAGTGCATATAACTAACTAGTTCTAAATATGTTATTCTTACTGTTTGTTTATTTAATAAATACTTTGTTTTTCGTACTATGGCTATTATTTTCTCACAGTAGGTGTAAAAAGTAGAGTATCCTCCTCTGGGCTAAAGGTGTCTTTGCCTTGGGCTAGCTTGAATCCCTCGCTGCATTCAGGATTCTTGTATTAACTCCCTCGCTTCGCTCGTGAGTTAAACTCTTAACTACCTCCCTGCGCTCGGGAGTTAAATCCCGAATCCTTCATTGCGCTCGAGATTCAATATGACGCCCGTGACATAAGACACAACTTTAGCCCCTTGGTGCATAATCTACTATTATTTATGTAAGTATAATACCAGCAGTGCGATTCTGTAACCATCTCACCGTGAAAACTTAGGTGAAGTGACTGTGGAGTGAGCTGTCAATAGTGTCAATTCCTAGCAAAAATAAATTCACTTCACCTAAGTTTTCACGGTGAGATTTTTACAGAATCGACCGGCAGGTAATGCTTACGTATAATTAGAAATAACTATTTCCGCTATCAAAAACAAAAGGATATTTAGGTGTCAAACTTGCCCAAATGACTGGCAGTATTGCCACGTTGAATGGCACGTGTTGGCACTTAATTAACCACTGCATTCGATTTGAAATTACAGTGTTAAAAAATGTCTCTCTGAAATAAGTATCTAATTTAATTCTTAAGTGCGAAATTAATGTGCCACCATCAAAAATTCAAATTCTAATGAGATTTTTTTATAAGTAATTATTATTATTAAAGTATTTATTTTTTCTGAAAACTTTTCCAAAAAACTAAAATATCTTTTAACTTGCAGGTTACATCCTATTTGTGTGCGCAGAAATAGGGGTCACGGCAGGCGCTCACCGGCTCTGGGCCCATAAAACATACAAAGCGAAGCTACCCTTACAAATTCTCCTGATGACATTGAACTCTATAGCCTTTCAAAACTCCGCAATTGATTGGGTGAGAGACCATCGTCTCCATCACAAGTACAGTGACACCGATGCAGATCCTCATAATGCAACTCGAGGGTTTTTCTATTCCCATGTTGGATGGCTGCTCGTAAGAAAACATCCTGAAGTCAAGAAACTTGGAAAAGAACTTGACATGTCTGATATTTACAGCAATCCAGTGCTGAGATTTCAAAAGAAGTAAGTAGTTGATTAAAAATCGGAATTTAGGAGCATTTTCATCCTCGTGTTATATAGAAAGCCAAGGCATATCATTTATACTACGAGTATATTAGAAAGGTTTAGGTGGTAAAATAAAGGTAAACAATCTTGATGTGACTTTTTACACTAACACATACTAAACAAATAAATTACTGCTTAAACTAATGGTTCAATTGATTTAGTAAACATTATTGTTGTATTTACATTGGTTTTTAGTCGAATTTTATTTTTAAACTGAGGTTTTAAAATAAAAAAAGATAAAAGACCTTAGAGCATTTAACTATGGAGATGGCAAGCAGCGAATCACCGAACAACATTTTCTGCCACTTTATGCGGGGGGCGAGGAAAACACATACAGCACACTACGAAAATTTGACAGTGCTAGTGATGTGACACAAACAATGAGTGATATTTCATTACATGAATGAATGAATAAATGTTCATTCATTTTAATTTCTTGTATGTATACGCACGGCTACAGATCACGCTATACAGGGTTATTGGTAAAACACCAGCAACCTCTTTAGGGGTCATTGTACTCATCATTATGAACAACTTTTAATGAAGGACCAAACCTGAAATCGCGAAAAAAAATCAGCTGCTCCCTACATTTTGACGAGTTTGATGTAGATAAAAATGTACTGAACAGCTGATTTTTTTTTTCGCGATTTCGTGTTTGGGCCCATAGTAAAAGTTGTTCATAATGATGAGTACAATGACCCTTTAAGAGGTTGCTGGTGTTTTACCAATAACCCTGTATATTTCCAGTATAAGCTGATCTCGCATTGTATAGGATTTCCTTATAATTAGAGATCAGTGTAAACTGGAAATGTATAGCTTGATGTGTAGTCGTGTGTACCTACACAAAAATACGCAATATGATTAATGCCTGCGAAACTACGTAGGTAGCCAGTAATGACCAAAAAATGTATAGTGCTTTAGAAAAAGAACGATTGTATTTATTTATAGAGTCAAATATTTTTTCAAATAACATATTGCTGGACCAGCCGGTCGATTCAGTAAAAATCTCACCGTGAAAACTTAAGTGAAGTAAGTTTGTTTTTGCTAGGAATTGACACTATTGACAGCTCACTCGACGCTCACTTCACCTAAGTTTTCACGGTGAGATGGTTACAGAATCGCACTGCAGTGCCTTTCCCTATCATTCTGCATTTAGTCGGCAATTCGGGATACATACTGAGCCCCGTTTTATAATGCGGGCTTATTGTAGGTATACGTGTCAAAAAAGTAGGAAGTGTAGAATATAAATAATAAAACAACACAACCAATTTTATTATTTCGTTAAAAATAACACTTTTATTTATTTATTATTTATTAAAACTTTATGCACAAGTAAAAAAATACTATACAAAGGCGAACTTAATGCCTTAGGCATTTTCTACCAGTCAACCGGTGATGCAGAGACAAAACATGGTAGGTGCAACACAAGGGATAGATAACTGGCAAAAGAATAAATACTAATAAATACACGTCTTTTACCCGTTCGGTTTCTTTTTTTTACAACTATTTGAGTTCGGTGTTTACTAGCTAACTAATTAAATAAACTAAATGAGGTGTTTGATATTTTAGTATGAAATGAAAACATGCGAGTGTTTCATAGCCATAGTCAATGATATTATAAGTAAAAAGGTGTAGATAGGTTACATATACAACATTCGATATTCAGAATCGGCACACTAATGCACACATAAATAACTTAATATTGCAATAGCACACTAAATTACGTTTATACGTCAAATTTGGATGGCACGATTCAGTTATCGCGGGCGAAAAAGAGATAAATATAATTTGCGACAGTGCGTCGTCTCGTGTACTAGAAACTATATAGAATAATAATCAGATATGACATTTTACCGCAAAACCGTGATTTTTGCCTAAAAATTTGATTCACTCATGAGTTCATGTAGTAAAAGTAATAAAGTAGGAAAATTGCATTGATAGTAGGTAGTAAACAATTAATGTTTTGATTTGAATATAATAGTGTTACATACACTATATGTATGTATTTAATTTATCCTACCTCATCATAACAAAAATAAAAATTACATTTAAATCTAAACAATGTGCCACCATTTATACCTACCTACTGTCAGGCTGACTTGTCTATTCTTAGGCATAATTTTACTCTATGATCAGTAATGACGTCTATCTCTATTTGACGTCTATTCTTTTCTGACGCCATATTTTACGAATATAATGTTTGATTTTTTGAAAATATTAAGATATATAGTATACTAACGAATGATATGTGATTACTTGAGTTTTAGAAATTTTTCTTGTATAATTTGTGCAATATCTCATAACATACGACGGCATTTTCGGTGTTTTTGGGTCACTTTTAATGCACTCGGTACGTGAAGTGCATCCGTTGACGTCGGCGACGCGACACTGAGGTCCAGTTTGGTCACTTGTCTACATTTTAACGTGCCGCTTGCTGAGCCCTTATGGCCTATCTACACCTTTTTACTTATAATATCATTGTCCATAGTCTAGTTCATAGCGGCTTCATAGCCATGGGCTAGTTCATAGTGGCTTCATAGCCATAGTCTAGTTCAATGACATTAAACATCTAGACGTTGCCATGATTACAGTGTGAAGCGTGGAAGTGAGACACATATATACGAAATTTTATTATTATCTCCTCACCGCTGTCACTGTGGCGAAGTTGTCAACAGCCTCGGACACCACGGCCTGTCTTGCAGCCGAATTGCGGGTCGCTTAGCGCGGCACGCTAACATCAATGACATCATCTGTATTAGAACCCAATGGTTTGGCACGCGACGATGGCAAGAGACCGGACGGCATGTCATTATTTCCATGGAAGGGTGGGTAGGCCTTTAGTGTGGGACGCAACGTGTGTCGATACTCTTGCGCCATCCCACCTTCATGGCTCGGCGTGCTGTGCTGACACTGCTGCTGCGGCTGCGGAAAACCTCAAGCGGCGGAAGTATAATCGGTAATTATATTTTTGAGCGGTTGGGGGTTTGAAAGCGGTGGAATAATTATTAAATTATTCCACCGCGGATTAATTTTTTTTCAAATTGCATGAGCTGCAAAAACTCACATTCGAAACGAACTAACTGTTATTTTTTAATAGCCTAAGCCTACAAAAGAAAAGAATTTAAATCGACTCACAAAGAACTGAAATTAATATTTTATAAATAATATTTTTTTAAATTTCAACCTGACTTATACATTACCAGATACATTCACTAAAAAAAACTGAACTATGTTTACTGAACATACTGACTGAAAAAATCATTTATTGTATCAATCATTCATTCACGTTGTCCCTGCACTATGCAAATTCCTTTAATTCCTTCCTGTACTACGTTTGCGCTACCAACGTACCACTGTATTTTTCTATCGTAATGTCAACAACGATTATTTCGACATTGTACTTAAATAAAAGTATTTGAATGTATTATTTATACTAACATGTGGTAAGAAACACCATGGTTTCGCAAATTTGAAGTGGCAGATCGCTTTTCGCACGAAGAAACTGCATAATTCACCATTTTTTGGGAGCACTTTCTTGCGACACAATACGATACACAATGACAGCTGTCGCCAAATGAATTAGTTTTATATAACGTGCATGGCCATATGGCCAGTCGACTTTGGCAGAGGGGTTCGCTCAGCTATGCCATCTCCATAGGTTAAATGCTCTAAGTAAAAGACACATCAAGATTGTTTACCTTTTTTCACCACCTAAACCTTTCTAGTATAGCTTCTTCGTTCTTTATGAATCAAGTGGAAGTTATTATTAGACCTCTTTGCTAGTAATAGATAATTCAGAAAAGGACTACGAAGTTAACCACCATAAGTTATTTCGCCAGCAAGTAGCATCGCTGTGTTTATGGTCAGCAATATTGGTGTTGTGGGTGCCCAAAGGTGGCGAAAACCACTTTACATCAAGTGGACCTGATAGAATACTCTCACCAGCGGCGTAATTGCGTAACACACTTACAATGTCATTAATTTTGACAGTTCAACAACATTCATTGCGTTGTTGTGCAAACGAATTTTTGAAACATGTCCACTCAGGTGTCCAGCAGTGCGATTCTGTAACCATCTCACCGTGAAAACTTAGGTGAAGTGAGCGTGGAGTGAGCTGTCAGTAGTGTCAATTCCTAGCAAAAACAAACTCACTTCACCTAAGTTTTCACGGTGAGATTACTACAGAATCGACCGGCTGCTCTCCGCTCGATCCCCGGTGAAATGTCCCTGAACATTTTTTTCTCTCAGGGTCTCAAATATATATATTTTTTTATAATTTTAAAATAAATTGTTAAAAAGTTATTGACGAAAATTGACCATTGGTCTTATCTCCGAAACAACTGAGCCTAAAATTTTGAAAAAAATACAGAAAATAATTCTTCAACTACAATGTTAAGTTTGTTCTTGGGATAATAATTTCATCCCAACTAAGGAACCCTTCATTGTCAACGGCTCGATGGATTTTAGCTTGAGAGGTGTCGTTAGATTCGTATTTACTGTGAGAGTGACACTGGGTATATCAAAATAAAAAAAAACAAAATGGCGGATTTTTGGAGTCAAATTATGTCTTAAAATTTTTTTTTTCCCAAAACCTGTCAAGTGGGGTATCAAAATAAAGGGTTTTAAAAGGTGATTACAAAAATATACACAACTTATATGGTTAAAAGCACCTCGAAGTGTCGTATCGTAAAAACGTCTGCGAAATCTTTCACATTTGTAAACTAAAAAGCTGGGAATAAAAACAAAGTAATTAAAAAAATTAAAAAACCCGACATGAGAATGGTAAAAGACATGAGAAAAAAAATGAAAAGCTAAAAGTAGCGTATTAAGCTTTTCAGTTTTTTTTCTCATGTCTTTTACCGCAGTCGGGTTTTAAATTTTTTTAATTACTTTTTTTTTATTACTTAAATAATTATAGTCTAAGGTCCGTATTACAGAACGAAACTCAAGCACTGACCTTTGTTTAAATTTAGTTTAAAACTAGTTTCAACCAATCCAATGGCTTGAATCTAGTTTTAAGTAATGCTTGAGTATTGAGTGACGTTCTGTAATACGGACCTAAGTCAGTTTGCATCAAATGACATCATAATCATTGTTCTTTCAAAGTTCCGAAGTTTTGAAATACAAATAATAATCTCGGTAAAAACGTCACTCGCGTCGGGGCCCAAGAAATAAAAGTGTGATACGCAATTGAGGTACAGGACAGTTTGTTTGCGTTCTCCTGAACACCATCTACAAAAGCGATATTTAATAAATTTGATTTTGTTTGTAGGTACGCAATACCGTTCATCGGGGCAGTGTGCTTCGGATTACCAACTCTCATCCCTGTCTACTGCTGGGGAGAAACCTGGACTAATGCTTGGCACATCACCATGCTTCGTTACATAATGAACCTCAACGTTACCTTCCTGGTCAACAGTGCTGCTCATATCTGGGGAAACAAGCCTTATGACGAGAAAATTTTGCCTGCCCAGAACATAGCAGTTTCCATCGTGACCGGTGGTGAAGGTTTCCATAACTATCACCATGTATTTCCATGGGATTATCGTACAGCTGAGCTTGGGAACAATAATCTTAATGTAACGACCAAATTCATAGATTTCTTTGCTTGGATTGGGTGGGCATATGACCTGAAGACGGCGTCAAATGATATGATAAAATTCAGGGCTAATAGAACTGGTGACGGGACGGATCTTTGGGGGTTCGAACACAAAGATGAATTCAAAAACGCAAAAGAAAAATAAAGAGCGTCAGTAATTTGATTAATGTGATAGTTTAGTTATTTATTTTTTTATAAGATTTTATTGCCGTTGTTAGCACACCAGTCGGTCCACCTTGTGGGAGGCCTTCCAACGCTGCGGGAATCCGCTGGATACGAGAAGCACAGAACAAGTCGCTGTGGTGACGCTTGGGGCCTATGTCCGGCACTGGACGTCTTTCGGCTGATATGAGGTTGGCACACTGGATTAAGTCTTTTAAACATCGCCGCAGGGCGTCGTAGGTTTATTTCCGCCATTAAAGATAATGTGTCTCGATACTGTTAATTAGTGTTTTAAGGTACATTATGATTATGAGATTAGTGTCTGTAAACGCACCAACAATAAAAAACAAAATGTTTTAAGCAAAGGTTCCAAAAGTATTGTTCAAATAGCTATAACTATATTGTAAAAAATAATAAACAAAATAAAAAAAGTTTTTGTTGAATCTCTTGAGTCTGGTTACCTAGTAAATACATACGTGTGTAGTTTGACCTCGTTACCTCGAACAGTTTATTCCAGTATTAATTTGCAGGGTTACCCAATTACCTAATAACTAGAAGGTCAATTCTCGTACATAAAAAAACGTTCAAATTCCAGTCGCAGTGCCGCAAAAGTTCCAAAATGTCATAAATGGTATTCCACTAAACCAAAAAACTAAGTCAACACTTAGGTATGCCCCGGTATGCCCGTTGTCACCAATAAGTGGCATTTACATGAATCCCTAAATAGTATTGCACTGTTGGATTTTCAACGCTATAGGCTTGCAGTCTGTGGGTTAGGTAAACGCGCTGCGTGTACAGTATAATAAATAATACGTTCAGGATGCTGGCGCCGCTCCCACGTTTTTGTAGCCCTTCGGGGATGTTTGCAGAGGCGAGGATTGATGGCTTTCATGCCATCATCCGAAAACGGTCTGCTTCGATCCTTCACAGAATGCGTGCCAGCTCCCACAGCATCCTGAGCACGTTGTGCGGTCACAGCAATCCCACCGGATTGTCCGATACAGCGTCACTGGGTCGGACTTCATACGTCTACATACTAAGTGGATAGTGTGAGGTTCGACTCCAGGCTAATGTTAGTATCATAATCATAACCTTATGCTAAAATAAGATTATGATACTAACATTAGTTTTAGGTTTTGTTTTACTAACACTGTATGGATACCTGTGGTCTGAAAATAAAACTTTTATGTTTAACAGCGCCGAGAGTTGAAAATCCAATAATTTAAGTGTCACTTAGGGTGGGTGAAAACGGGCATAAGCCCACGTGGCACGGCGACGTGATTAAATCTCGGCGGGATTTTATCGCGCATTGGATTTTCAACTCTTAGCGCTAAACAGAGCGTTGATAATCCATTGCGCAACAAAAATTGCCGCGGGAAAAAATAGCCCGTGCGTACTGGGCTAACAGAAAAGAAAATAAAAAAATATCAAAATGGTACAAATGTTTTGTATAATAAAGTCACTATTATAGCTGTACATGATTGCATGTTATATTTATACATGGTAATAGAGACTGAGTTTATGTCGGCGATGAATTTCCGGTAACTTGAGACCCTAGTAAAGAATGACCCCCGATTTATAAGGTTTCCGCTGACAATTCCAACTAACACTCCCTTGCCTCTTTCGTTAGGATCGCCTGTCTCCGCACATACTAGTGGCCCACCGGAATCTCCCTGCAAACACAAATACAGGCGGATTCATGAGCCAGTGTGATGGAAAAAGCTGAAACTAAGGATTAAGGATCTCACAGACTTAGGCCATGTCCTAACCGAAAATGTGTGTTCTCGCTCGTAGTATCGCGCTCTTTTATGCTGCGTCTTAACCGAAGCGACTGTCGCGTTCATTTTGTTCGGCGAATCCGAACATGTGGTCGCGTCGACAGAGGGCCTTCCGGTTTTCCGAACAAAAACTGACATCATGAACGTTACGATTGCGTATTGGCGCGAATGATCGTGTTCTGACGTGACGTACTCGTGTGGCGGCATCTACATCGCCACATATGAACCACGCATCAATGACATGACGTCACGCAAACCTGCATCGCGCAATTAGAGTTTACCACGCGATTAGCATATATACAACGACCCGACATCAACCATCGGGCAGTGGCCCACCAGACACAACACCCGTCTGGTCGGAGGATCCTCCCTTTTCAATGGAGGATGAGTGAACTTTACACCCTGTTCCTCATGCCTCTAAATTGGTGACCCCGAGCATGAACGTCAGCGCAGCCTTCCTGCAACTACATCAGCGTGACGTCATCAGCATCACTTCCTCAAGCTTTCGAGCGGCGAGTCACACAGCCAGCCAGCATCCACGGTTTCAACAGGTATCCTGACCACCAGTATGCAGCGGACGCGCGCATTCCTGGTCATCACCTTCAGCCTCAACCCAGCGCTGTACACTCCGACTCACTGGAGCATAACGCAGCGCCACCCCGACTCACTGGGGTATCACCGCAGACAGTTTCGACTCACCGTGAACTATGCGGCACCCGGTTCCGACTCACTGGAACTACAACTGGCACTGGCAAGCATCGCAAGATACACGACTCAGCCCACTATCGACCTCCGGTCTCCGGAGGGGAGTGATGTGGCGGCATCTACATCGCCACATATGAACCACGCATCAATGACATGACGCAAACCTGCATCGTGCAATTAGAGTTTACCACGCGATTAGCATATATACAACGTCCCGACATCAACCGTCGGGCAGTAGCCTACCAGACACAACACCCGTCTGGTCGGAGGATCCTCCCTTTTCTATGGAGGATGAGTGAACTTTACACCCTGTTCCTCATACCAAACTCGTGCGATTAATCAAGTGGCCGCGTTTATACAAATTGTAATTCATAATGAACGAACGAGTCGGGCGACTGTCGCTTTCGGTTAGGACGTGGGGTTAGAGTGTGGCCAAATACTCTACACCGATTATTACCTGCAGGTTACCGATTGCATGCTAACAGTTTTTCGGCAGGTCGTCGTCTGGCGACATTATCACGAGTGCTTCAACAAGGGACAACTCTCGACAGGCCACTCCGTCCGGCCAGGCCAGTCCGACTACAACGATACTAGGATCTTTTGGCGCGTGGCCAAAAGTAGAACCACAGACTAATACAGAATGGGACCGCAGTTTGGGTATGAAGCTACAAGTACGCGGCGGGCTCATCTCACTGGGTCAATTCAGTGTGAGCTGCCGCGCACCGGCCGGCTCGTACGTTAGTTCAATACTCACTCACGTGCCGCGTCGTAAAGAAGATAACCCTAACGAGTCAGAAGGTATAAGAGTTACGCGATAGAAAGAGAGGCAACTTGTAGGTGAATATAAGTGTAGGTAATAAGCGTTATGCGACCAGAATTACACTTTATTGTGTCGTTGCAAGAGTCGCTTTTTATTTAAATGAGTTTGCGGAGTGTCCCATCTGTATTAATCTGTGGTAGAACTAACGCCGTCAGCTTGTATTTCGATACAATGTCTCTGACAATTTTACGAATATTTGCCAATAATGCCCCCGTCATTCAGGCGCCAAAAGATCCTTGTAGCGCTCCAGTCTTTTTACAATAATTACCTATTTTACCTCTGATTTCGAGCATCATAATAGCCTCTGATGGCCTCTGATGACCTCTCTTTGTATTTATATAATAATGGGTAGGTACAACTAACCTGTCCAACGTCCGTCTCCACGGAAGAGGTACAAATAAAATGATGCATTGGCTTGCGGTGTTGTTTACTGCATATCTTATTTGGAAGTAGGGTTAAATGCGCCAGTAAAAGAATCTTACTTTGATACTACAACAAAATATTCAATATTAGCGAGCTGTTCCTGATACGAATTATGCTGATGGATATTGCATTGAATTCCTGTGTGCATGTGTAATCCAGGGACCGTACAACACCGATTAAGAGTTAACGTCTTGCGAAGGGGTAAGCCGTTCTCGAGGTTACCTTTATCATGAAACAGTAAAAGGGTTATCCCTTCAATATGGATAACCCATTGAATGGGTTCTATACTTGAAACGCAGTGGAAGGGTTACCCCTTCATTAAGATAACCTATATAATACTAGCTGACCCCGACAGACGTTGTCCTGTCCCAATTTCAATATTCCCCTATAAAATCCACTTTCAGTTTTCCAGAATTTTCCAATTTTCTTGGCAAGTTTTCCAATTTTTATCATCGTTTAAACCTTCCCTGGACTACGTCAAACATTTTAAAACCATAATCAGCTAAATCGGCCCCGCCCTTCTTGAGTTATAAAATTACAACGAAAAGTGGCATTGATTTTTATAGATATAGATAAAGGTTTCGTACGGGTAACCATATTAGCAATTTGCAATGTATGCCCACCATCGAGAGATCATATTACTTTGCTCCGAGTTGGAATGTTACGCTGTTATCGTTTTAAAGAGAGTTGAAGCTTAACCCTTTTGAACGGCTTAGCTGTTCAAAAGGGTTAAGCTTCAACTCTCCCATCCCCACATCGTATGGGTTTTTTGTTTATGAGGCCGTAGACGAAATTTTGCCGATTTCGCTGATTTACATTATTTTACAGACGAGATTTTACAGTTATAATAAAGTATTTGTATAAGTTTTAATGCAAAACATGAAAGATCATTTCAATTATGATCTAATGTATGAGCTACTTTTCTATTTTTATTGTTTAATTTTTATTAATCGACCTAAACCGGCGACTGTTTTGTGAATTTTTGCTCTAAGAGGTTTAGAATATCTCATATTTACGAATCATTTTGACGTTTAAAGCGTATGCAAAAATTACAATGTATTCTTGTGAAAGTTTTTTATACAATATATGAATCACTTTTTACGACTTTCGTATAAAATTTTTGAGTAAAATAATATTCAACTTAGTCAAATTTTTGAGAAAATTGGCAAAAATTGCTTTTGATTACGGCTACTTAGAACTCTCGTTCATAAAATGAAAACAACAGAAATAAACTTCAATTCAAAGTCAATCCATTTCCTGAAAAAAAAATGCAAAATATTAAAAACATTTGCCATTAAAAAATCTTTTAAAACAACTTAATTCTCGCATAATAAACTCGACGCAAAATAAAAATGTAGCTCATTCATAAGATTATCATCGAAATGGTATTTTATGTTGTGCATTAGAACTTATAGAAATACAGTATTTTGACTGTAAAAATTACGACTTTAAAATCACGCAAATTAGAGAAATCGGCAAAATTTCGTATGGGCCGTATAACGCAAAACTTTTGAATTGTTAACCAAAATATATTTAAAATCCAGAAAGTCACACGTAATCTGTACGATTTATGCCCTTACATGAACATGACGTGTGACTCCGAATTGTTAATTTGTCGGTCTTTTTCTAATTTCAGATGACAATATTTTCTTGTTTTAGACTTTTTATTAGAACGTGATTTTTCAGTAGTAGGGTTTTAGTTAAATTAAATTTAAAACTATGATAGGATTTATTTTTAAGTTTCAATCACAATCTGTAACAATTATATTGTCAAACCCATCCAAAACCTCGCGCCTCGTTGTTTTTTGCCAACTTTTTGCGTGTTTTTTCTGAACTGAATAAAGTTTTTTATTTTTTTTTATTTCGCTAATGTGTGGCGGCCTTAATTTATCGGCATAATAAAATTAAATGGCACTTACTTCTGGTCCCCGTCCTTTTCCTATTCTTCCATAGCCCGAGACCAAACATTTTCCAGCATAATCTTTATTTTGAATTGCCATAGGAATAGAGTTAATATATGGATTATAATTGTAAGGAGAATCTAATATCTGAAAAGAAAATATATTAGTAATTAAAAAAAAAAGAAATTAGCAAAATACAAAATACTTTAAGCTTTGGCCACACTGAGCTGGATCCGGCTGGATGAATGGGCGCAACGCAACTGCGCGTGATGTTTGTTTTGAAAGAAGTCACGCGACATTTATCGCCGCGGGCGTGAGCGAATTATGTGAGCGAGTCCCGTATTCACGAAGATTCAATGAATCAATCAATCATTTTATTTTTAGGCCCATAGAAAAAATACACAATAATATTAACAACAATTATAAACTAATATGTATTAATATATATATAACTAAAATTATACACGTAATGTAGTAAGCGTCGCTTTTCGCTGCAAGGAGTCGCGTAACCGTCCTCGGAAACGTCGAAATACGACACCATTCGGCCAAAAGTCCTCTTGCAAGCAGGTTTGCAGATGGTGGGTTGGAACTCGCACTCGAACTCGCACCATGAATGACTTAAAGTTGACGTCGTGGCGCAACTCCAACCTTCCGACCCTCAAAGTCCAGTTGGTCTTCACTTTCACATACTGCAAGACCTCCTTAACTGTCGTGGAGTGATGCAGACGCGAAATGTACAGCTGCGTCGTAGGCTCAACAGGGTGTAGCAACATTACCAACTATGAGATCTCAGAAGGAACCCAGAGGGTTTTTGAGCAAGCATATTATATATGGCAAAATATTGTGTGCGTTTCAACCGCGCGGCCATGGCGTTAATCATAAAAAAAACTATGCCAACATTTTGTAACAATTTGTAAAAGTTGACTCTCAAAACCACAAATTTGTCAAAGCTATGGTTAAAAAGTTAGAAGAGTTTGAACGTGGCTGCGCCATCGAAACGCGGAGAACCGCGCGGCCACGGAGATCTCTGAAACTAAGCGTTGCACAGACCTGAAATTTAGGTAAATAACAGATTGAATTTGTAAATAATTTGTAAAAACATAGAAAAAAATCCCAGGTTAATATTTTGGGAGCTGTGAGACTAAAACCCCGTGGCCGCGCCATTGAAACGGTGAAAAACACGTGATAGCCGATATCTCGCTGAAAAAGCATCGCAGACGTCTAGAGTTTTTTTAAAACCCAGATTTCAATTTGTCAAAACTTACAAAAGTACAACAGAAATCCTAGGTTTATATTTCAGGAGCTGTAAGACTAGAACCTCATGGCCGCGCCATTGAAACGGTGAAAAATTTGCTACTTCACTTTCAGACAGGCAGACAGACAGACGGACAACGAAGTGATCCTATAAAGGTTCAGTTTTTTCCTTTTGAGGTACGGAACCCTAAAAAACGTTTATGAACCAATTAACATTTATTTGTGTTCTAAACTCAAAAATATTTGAATTTTCTATTTTCCATATTAGGCTGTTTATCGGCTTTATACCTTTGTTTCTCCTTCCACCTGGCGAAAGCAAAGCGCGGAAAAAAAAGAAAATTTAAATCATAGTTTCCTCATACCTCGCTTACGGCTCGGGTGTTAATTCCGCCTCGAATGCAATAACAAACGCCACTTGTATCAAAATATACTTTTGATAACAACTCCTTGTAAATTAAAATTTCACTACGGCTGAAACTTTTATTAGCTTTATAATTTGCGGAACCCCAACAAATACAATGTTATACACCTAGATACAGTTCACACGAATGAAAAAGGAACACATTGGCACAGACACACAGTGAGAATGATGCCTAAGTATTAGCAGTTCTTCATAATATCAACAGTCCGGTTTTCTTTTCATAAACTCTCAACCTCGCTTCAACAAAGAAGTTAAACCTAATCGTCTCAGTCGTTGTAACTTCAGGCTTGATGTCTTCATCCAAGATGCCTTCAATCATCATTATTAATTGGATCGAATCAATAAAACTAAGATCTTTGGTTTCTACAAATCCTTCTAAATAAGACACATGCACCACTTCTATTTCCAAATAACCGGCGTTTGCCGACAAAACCGCTGTCACAGCATCTCCTGGCTTCAATTCTACCTCCATGCCGCTAGTAGTACCAATAGTTTCGGTTTTTGATTTCTCCTCGCTTACACCTCCGGTCGTTGTGAAAGAAAAGCCAGTTTTACCTCCAGCACTTCCGATTCCCAAGTTTAACTCATATTCTATATCTTGGGATATTGTAAACTGTTTTTCTCTTGACCAACTCGTTGTCAGAGTGTTTTCGACGCTGTGTGATATACCTGTGTTCACTTTTATAGTATGGTTTGATGAGTTCTCGAAGTCTTGTGACACCACTACGATTGGTTGCATCGTTATGCTCTTAACGCTTGCTGATTGTATCTCTATAATTCTTTTAATTGGAGTCGCTGTTATTTTTTTAGTAACATTATAATGTCTCTTCGCATAATGTGTAATCAATCTGTTTAATTTCCCATTTCCGACATTGAATAAGTTGAAGTCATCTTCTGTTGCTGAACTAGCTTCTCGTCCTGTGTGTGATATGTTCACTTTCTGGGCATTGTCTACATTCACATCGAGTCTTATTCTGGCCACAACTATTTGTGTTAAAAGCACTAACACTAGTAATTTAAAACCCATATTTACCACTTAAGGCTGTGTATCGGGCAGTGATTTTTGTAACAATGGCTAACGTTCTGTAAGGCATTTGATTCGACTTTGATCTTATTTTTTTCTTAGTCAAACGCAAAATAAATTAGATAAGCTGACACAATTATTCTTTTAAACTAGTTACTAAATGTTAGTGACTGCGTCTGATAATAGTACGAAAACCGTTCTTATTACCATGACATAAAGGCGCTGCCAATGATAGATTGTTACCAGAGACGTGTGGATGGCGTATCTAAACAACTTGATAAGGAGGTCAAGAATCGATATTTATAATAATTAGGCATCATTAAATTATACAGACTAATACTTTGTCACCGACTTTGTCCGCATAGATTTCAAACTTGTGAGTGACTGACTTCAAAACCACTTTTTTTTCTTTTCTTTGTTCTACCATTATCTAAAAGATATAGATAAGACCAATGACATTATAAGTTATAAAAGGGGTAGATAATACGAAGCAGCTATGGCTTATTGGTTTAGTCCATGGAGAAAAGAATCTCTACTCCGTGGTTTAGTCGCTAACTTGGTCGTGAATATGAATCGTAGTGGCACTATTGATGTGAACGGTGTTACGTATGTATCCGAATATAAGTTAATATGTAGGTATTTATTATTTGTAGTATTTCCGGTTCCTGTTGTCTTGCCTCCGATCGTCCGTCATGGATGAATACACGATACTTATAGGAAAATAGTCTAGTCGTCTTATTTAAATCAGTAGGTACAGAAGATAAAAGAAATCTCAGAAGCCTCAAAAATAAGCGCTGCAAACAGCCAACAAAATTTTCGGGTTGGATCTAGAATCGTTTGGCAGGAGGACGGGGGTGAATGGGGTGAAAGTTGGTAGGGGTTGGGTCCCTGATTATAACGCTACCACTCTCATTACAAGGTAATGCATATTTTTCGAGAAATTAATAAAAATTGTTTCTAACCTCAAATCAGATAAACAGTGAAACGAAATGTCAAAATGGGCGATTGACAACCAAATTTGTATCAGTCTGCGGTGTAAAATGTTGTGTAAAATACGAGAAACGAAACGCAAAAAAAAAGTCAGTGTCAACCTAGAAATTCTGCTTAGAAGGAAGTTAGTGTGCACCCCAATTTATAGTTAAAATAGGTCGAATCTGTCTGTACTGTTCGTGCACTTAACTTGATATCGGCTCACTGCCTAACTCGCCGCACGCGCGTCCGTCCAGCTTCGTGATTCCAAGCAGAGTGAGGGAGGGGGAGTATGCCCCGCTCCCCCACCATACTATAGCGCGCGGCGTGTACGCATGAGACGACAGAACTATATAATCTACAAACACTACACTGTCCCAAAACCGAATCGGGGCACCCCGACTTTACGTAGTCTTTTGGCTGGCATACTAGAGTGTATATAAGGTGAACTTTTATTAATTACAAATATTTAAACAGTACATCTAACTATACGCTAGAAATACGGCGCTAGCATTTTTTTTTCAAATATTCAGGCTAGTTTTTTTTTTCAATTTTTCTAACAAAAAATAACAATATTTTTAAAAGCATCCTGTATACTGACTCAGTCATTGTCCTGCGCGAGGCAAAAAAATCTACCGTATTACGTCATCGCTCGGAGTCTCCGCTCCCCGCTTGCTGCACGTGTTGCAAACCGTTCTTTATGACTCTTTCTTAGTACCTACCTATTCGTCTAGGATCTTGTCTCCACCTCGAGCAACGCTATTAATATTCCGCTGCAATAAACGAAAGTAACATTTGCGCTAATCTTTGGTAGAGATATTTCCAATAAATCGAAGCGGATCAGTGTGGAGCTATTGTTTTTTTATGATAGATATTAACAATTTTACTAACATTCATTTAAAATGTTTCTACTCACTGGTGTAAGACTGCCTTTGTAATGCAGGAATCAAATAATAACGTTCAGTACGTTCAGTGGAAATTAATCCTAAGTAATAATACAAATAAATAAAACAAAATAACAAATAAAACTCACCATTTATTATTTTTTTTTTAACTTGGCGTGTTTAAAAGTCAAAATTCACTATCAGATTTACACTTATTTACACAATTTACTAGTTATTTACACATATCACATCAATTGTTGGACGTGACGCCCTTGTAGACGCACACACTGTCTAGCGCGATCGAGACAATGCCTCAGCACTTCAGTAAGCACTTGCTGTTCACTGGACATCACGTCAAATGCACTCACAATTCGCGCACGTAATTCATCTAATGTACGGATCGTTCCCATACACTAGGTCTTTGGCCCGACCCCACACGTGGAAGTCCAGGTGAGCGTGGCGGCCAGCGGATAACGCTACCGCGCCCAATCCATCGCCCTTGGAACGCCTCATCCAAGTAGGTGCGTACCCGCACACTGAAGTGCGCCGGCGCGCCGTCGTGCTGGTAGTACATGTACCTGCGGCATGCACACACATGCATGCATGTGTGCATGTGTACACAGGTATATCCAGCAGTAGCTCTGGTAGGTCTCGCTGGAGGAACTGCAGATACGTGTCCGCAGTCAGTCGATCCAGAAAAACGGGTCCTAATAATTGGCCGTTCAACAGTCCTGCCCACACATTCACACTGAAATGGTGTTGGAAGTGGTCCGGCCGAATCACTCGTGGATTGTAATCGCACCAGTAATGCGCATTATGCACATTACATAGTCCCTCGCGCGTAAATGTGCACTCATCCGTCCATAGCACGTTATCAGTGAAATGATTTTAGCGAACTAGACGACGCTCCCGCGTCGAATGCTGGCTGGCCGCGCAACGGGGTGCGGCAGGGGCAAAGCGGGGTATGCTTTTAGGTAAACAACGCGACTCCTTTGTTATCTGCCATAAAGTACGTTAGCTGGAATTCCCCGTTATACACGGGGTGTTGAATTTTACTTTTTAAACAAAATGGTTTTTAGTGTTTTTCTTGGAAACTAGCGTATAGAAATTTATGATTTTTTCAAGAAATGTTTATCTTAAGTTAATGAATCTATCCTCAAAATTTTTGTACTTAATTTTAGATTACCTTATATAAAAACCCGGAGGCGCGGAGGGAGAGCAGTTTTCGCCCGCTGTAACAAAAGTTAGGCATGGGTGCCTGTCCTTTGTTACGTAAGGGCGAAGGGGCTGCACTTCCCGCAGCGCCGGAGACGTTGCAGAAGCAACTTAAGTGTTTAGAGGTTAGGTTACAATAATAATTTTTTTTTCTCAAGAATGGTGCTTTACCTTTACATGGGAGTGGTGCGGGGGGGGGGGGGTTAGGGTACCCCAGCCCCACCCCCTCAACCCTTACTCCTGCCAAACGATACTAAAAGTAACTTTAAAGTGTTTTGAGGTTAGGTTACAATAATTAGTTTTTCTCAAGAACGGTGCATTACCTTTTCATGGGAGTGGTGGAGGGGGGCTCAGGGTACCCCCCTCCACCCCCCCACACACCCCCACTCCCCTCCTCCTGCCAAACGATTCTAGATTTTAACCTTTTCATCGATCAAGTGCAAAATAACCGTCTCCGAATAACATGGCAGTGTGTAACGAAATCATAAGGGTTCCGTTTTTGCTATTTGGCTAAAGAACTCTAAAATGTGTTAATAGTATTTATTTTTTTTAGAAATTAATGTTTAAATATTTTCTCGACTAGCGGTTTCTTGGTGGATTATTATGGATGATGTTAATCCTAATGAAGTTCGTGATGTGCGATACTTACAATGACTGCTATATCTTCACGAGGGAAACGGTATTTTTTAGGGAATTGGACTCTTTTCATTGTCCTCCACTGTCCATCTGGGCCATCCGAACGATATCTTGCAGTGTTATATAGATTACCAGCAACCGCGTACTTGTGACGAAGGTTGTTTTTGCTGGATTTTCTATAATATATAAAAATATTTACGTGTTGAATCAACAGGAATATTAAGCACTTTTTCTATGTCACAAAGGCGTGTAGCCAGTGGCGTAACTACAGGGTGGCAAGTCGGCAAAATGCCACGGGCCCCCAGTCGGAAGGGGCCCCCGGTCAGAGGAGAATCCCAACTCCCAACATTTATTATTACTTATTATTCTTTGACACATCTCGGGACCCTGGGGTCCCGCACCTTTGGAACGCGTACGAGGGGCCGAAGCCAACTCGCAGAGGCCCCTTAGACAAATTATAAATGACGAGAAGGCACCAGCCGACGATTATCCCTGTATGCAATATGCAATTGCACCGAAGGACAACCTCCGGTTGGTACAGGACTATTGCAGAACATGGAAACAAAATATATTGGGCTATGGGTTTGGGTGGTTATAGTGGATCTTGAACTATGGTATGTACCCGCTTGACCAATGCTGTATAATATACACCGATAAATTGGCAGGGGGTGACTTGCACACTCAATAATGGGCCCCCGGAAACGGTCGCTAACACATAGTGACGTAGCCACAAGGGGCAACATGTCCTGAAGTGCTTGAGGAGTGGAGAGGCATTCCACGGCTACCAGGACAATCCCGGAAGTACGGTCAAGATCCCTACCAGCATCTTACTTACTGGAATACTTACTTCCTTCCTCCGAGCTCTTTTGCTATTGCGAGTCCCCCCCCACTCAAGCCGGCCAATAAAGGCAAGAAAGAAGTGGGAGCACTGTTCCTCGTCATCGTTCACTCCAGCCGGCCAATAAAGGCAAGCCAGAGGTGAAGAACAAGGCTTCTCCCGGGAGAAAGGGTCCGTGGGGTCGCTACTGCCCAACAGCTCGCCACATGCTACCCTGCGGTTTCATGTAGGTATCCCTCTTGGTCTGGCTTCTCACCCTAGCTAGACCTGTTCCGGCAAAGTAAACTCTACCGGCACAGACCTACAGTTTGGAGTGCGGAAGCCCCACCACGACATCAACGTAGAGATACGGCGGTGGGGTTACTTATTATTAAAAATTATTTATTTTAATTTAATAAAAAAAAATGTGTAATGTAGGTATATTGTTAATAATTAGTTGCAAGTATGTCGGTAGATGTAAGTTGTACATGAAGCAGTTCAAATATAGCTCTGTTGTCGAACGCCTGTCTTTTATTGAGTAGTCTCCAAATATTACAGTGGCGACGAGGATTGCAAATTTGGACAATTTCGCGTGTGATTCGTATTGTATCGTGCATATTTCCGATTTGTCACGAGTGTACGAACAGGAAATACGATGTCGATCGGAAAAATTAAGGAATTCGACATAAAATCCGGCACGTGGTCAGTGTATGTGGACCGGTTAGACATGTACTTTAAGGTGAATAAAATAGATGACGACACAAAATTGCCTACACTAATAGCCGTCATGGGGGACGAGGCGTATGAATTGTTGTGTAATCTTGCAAGTCCTAAAAAGCCAGCAGAGTTAAATTATGACAGAGCGGTCGAGCTATTACGTCAACATCTGGAACCAACGCCGTCGGTGCTCGCAGAACGTTATCGGTTCAGGCAACGGAGACAGGCTAGCGAAGAAAACGTAGCGGCGTACGTAGCCGAGCTAAAGAAACTGTCACGACATTGCAAATTCAAAGATGGGTTGAACGAGAATTTGCGGGATCAGTTCATCTGCGGCTTAAGGAGTGACATAATTCGTCAACGACTTTTTGCGGAAGCCGACACAATATTGTATACGGACGCGGTAAGGTTGGCGAGTTCGTTAGAAGCGGCGGAACGGGACGCGGCCGCGGTGGAGTCGAAGGCGCTGGGCAGCCGAGGTGACGTAACAGGAGGCGGGGCACTGCCGGGGCAGGCGGTGCACGCGCTCGTCGGCAGCCGAGATGGCGGCGGCGCGGGGCAGCGGGCGCCGCGAGGGGCGCGCAGCGTCCGGGCCGCGGCGGGAGCGGCGGAGGCGCGCCACAGCTCCGCGACTAGCAGGCGGCTGCATGCTGGCGGGCGCGGCGGTGCAAGCAGTGGCGGCCGGGTGTTGAGTTGTGCGGGGTGCGGAGCGACGGAGCACTCGTATTCTGAGTGTCGGTTCCGTAACTACGTGTGCAGCAGCTGCAGGCAACCGGGACACCTGCGACGCGTGTGCCCGGACAGGGCGGTGAACGCGGGTAAAGGCGCAGGTCCCAGGCGTTCGGCAGCGTACTACGGGGATGCGGATCTACCAGAAGGGGAGAAGTCGACAGAAGAGGAATTTCATCATCTGTGCTTGAACGATTACAGAGCGGTAAAGTTGCCCATATGTATTGATAACGTTAATATTCCTATGGAAGTCGATACTGGTACCGCGGTATCGTGCATTAGTGAAGCAACATATAAAAAGTGTTTTGGTGATCATAAATTAGAACGTAGTAATCTAGTATTAAAGTTTTATGAAGGCTCGGAAATAAAACCCCTAGGCGTTTTCAAACCTAGTGTAGTTTACGGGGACTGTAGTAAACAACTAGAATTGTTTGTAATTGGGGGAGGTACCACATCGTTACTGGGCCGACAATGGTTATCAGAATTGAAAATAAAAATTCCACTTTTCAGCAACTTCAACAATGTAAATTGGAAAGAAGCCGACATGTCTAATGACATTAATGTACTGTTATACAGGTATAAGGAATTATTCAGCGGCGGGTTGGGGCTGTACACTGGGGGCAAGGCAACGCTGCGCGTGCGCGACGGCGCGACGCCGGTGTTCCACCGCGCGCGGCCGGTGCCGTACGCGCTGCTCGAGCGGCTCGACGCCGAGCTGGACGCCATGCTGCGCGACGGCATCATCGAGGCCGTCGACTGCTCCGACTGGGCCTCGCCGCTCGTACCGGTAAACAAACCTGATGGTTCGCTGAGAATCTGTGCCGATTATAAGGCGACTGTGAACCCGGTCTTACACACTGATCGCTATCCATTGCCAAAAATCGAGGATTTAATAGTTAAACTTAGCGGAGCAAATTATTTTTCAAAGATAGATTTAAGCCAAGCTTATAACCAAATAGAACTCGATGAGTCTAAGAAATTTACAGTAATAAATACACATAGGGGTCTTTACAGGTATAATCGGTTAGTATACGGTCTATCTTCAAGTCCAGGAATTTTTCAGCGAATCATGTGCAATTTGTTGAAGGGGATTCCTAACGTTGAAATATTCCTTGACGACGTGATAATAGGAGGAAAAAACAAAAAAGAACATTTAGATGCACTAGAACAGGTTTTTAGTAGAATACATCGTTCCGGTTTAAAGTTGAAAAGTAGAAAATGTGTGTTCTTAGTAAAAGAAGTACAATATTTGGGATATGTTATTAGTAACGAGGGAATAAAAACAGATCCAGCCAAGGTGGAGGCCATTGTTAATATTCCTCGCCCATCAAACATAACGGAGTTAAGGTCGTTTCTAGGAATCATAAACTTCTATGGGAAATTTGTTAGGAACATGAGTAGTATGTTAGTACCACTTTATGAACTACTAAAGAAAGGTAAACAATGGCATTGGTCGATTGAGTGCGAGAAATCATTTGTGGAAATTAAAAAAATTTTAGCGGGCGCGGAGGTATTGGCTCATTACGATCCTAAGAAACCACTATTATTGACATGTGACGCGAGCGCACGCGGGGTAGGGGGGGTACTCTCACAGCCAGGCGACCGGGGAGAGCGACCGATAGCCTACGCGTCGCGCACACTAACAGAAGCGGAAAAAAATTACTCACAAATACATCGTGAGGCGCTAGCGATTATATTTTGTGTTAATAAATTTCACCAGTATTTATACGGGCGTAACTTCACCTTACGTACGGATCATAAGCCGTTAGTGTCAATATTTGGTCCGAATACAGGAATACCGACTATGGCGGCGAGCCGAATGCAAAGATGGGCTATTATTTTATCAGCTTACTCATTTAATATTGAGTACGTGCGTACCGATCAAAACGGAGCGGATGGGTTTTCAAGGTTACCACTAGCTCCGAGTAAACAAACAACTACGGCTGCACAGCCGGAGCAAACTCATTTGCATTTTGTGCAACAGTCGTTGTTATTAGATTATAATGAGATAAAACATCAAACTGGGCGAGATGCGGAACTTTCAAAAATAATGAGTTATCTGAGAGACGGTTGGCCCAATGAATGTGACTTGAGCAACTTAAAACCGTACTATAATAGGAGAAATGAACTTTATGAGGAATTAGGATGTATCATGTGGGGGCACAGGCTAGTGGTACCGGAAGCGTGTAGAAATAAAGTGCTATTAATGTTGCATGAACCACACATGGGTATAGTGAAATCAAAAGCTTTAGCACGTAGCTATGTATGGTGGCCCGGGGTAGATGAAGCAGTGGAACACATGTGTCGGGCGTGCGAAGTGTGTGCAGCCCAGGCGGACGCGCCGCCTCGGCAGACGCCGCGCATGTGGACCTGGCCCAACCGACCGTGGAGCCGGATACATATTGACTACATGGGACCTATTGGCGGGAAAACATACCTAGTGGTAGTGGATGCCACGTCTAAATGGTTGGAGGTTTTCAATGTTTCAAGCACTACAGCTAATAGTCTCATAGATAGATTAACAGAGTTATTTAGTAGATGGGGTTTGCCTAAGCAAATAGTTAGTGATAATGGTACACAGTTCGCATCGAAAGAATTTCAGGAATTTACAAAATTTAACGGAATAGAACACATTTTTACAGCCCCTTACCACCCCGCTTCAAATGGATTAGCAGAAAATGCCGTTAGACTACTTAAACGAGTTATTAAAAAGGCAATTACAGAAAAACACAATATAGACAGGGCATTGTGGACATATTTACTGCATTATAGAAATGTAGAACACTCGACAACCGGAGAAAGCCCCGCAATGATTTTATTAGGCAGGCGTATACGAACACGACTGGATACACTAAAACCGGACAGGGAAAACAAGGTACAGCGAGCACAACAACGTCAGGCTGAATCTGTACAGGGGGCGAATAGGTGCATAGGGGGTGAAGGGGAAGAGGTATGGTACCGACAATTCTTAAAAGGGGAGAGATGGATTCCCGGTCGAGTAGTAGATAGTCGGGGTCCTAGCGACTACCGAATCCAGGGTCAGAGTGGGGAAATAGTCCATAGGCATATTGATCAATTACGTAGGAGAACAGGGAATAGATTATCTTTAGTATCCAGTGGTCCTAGTATTACGGAGCGATCAGACACAGATTCTCAGACGACTGGCAAGGAGGATGACTGCAGTGGTAGTGGTGAGCGGGCTCAGTCGGAGAGGTCGCCGGATCGCGTCGTGTCGCCGCGTGGAGTGGCGTCACCGGCTCCGCCGATTAATGAGGCTCCTATAGAGGTTCAGGCTTCAGCTGAGAGTCAGGTTGCCTTGCCTCAAGTGCCACAAACTCCACAACGTGCCATTAGACAGTGTAGGTTTAAGGTTCGTAATTATAAGGTTTAGAATAAGCATTGTTAATAAAGATAAGTTAGTTATTAAGTTGTTAGATGATAACGGTAGTATTAATTTAGTAGGGAGGAGTGTAATGTAGGTATATTGTTAATAATTAGTTGCAAGTATGTCGGTAGATGTAAGTTGTACATGAAGCAGTTCAAATATAGCTCTGTTGTCGAACGCCTGTCTTTTATTGAGTAGTCTCCAAATATTACAAAATGTTTTGTCTTTAATTTATTTAAGTTACTCTCTGTACTTAGTTGCTCTTAAACAAGTAAAAAAACCGGTCAAGAGCAAGTCGGACTCGCGCACCGAGGGTCCCGTACCATCATTTATATTTAATTTTTGTTGATGATTTCTGAACGCACACTTGTTCAGAAATCTATTTAGACACATCGTTTTATTTTTCCTGTAATCTTTACATAAACTTCTATCACATCGAATAATTTCAGATTTTTCTCTTTGCAAACTTCGGAGATGGGGGGGGCGGAACGGTATTTTTTTTAGCATTTTTCATTAAAAGTCGAAAACTATGCGGACTGAAAAAAAGAAAAAAAAATTGAGAATGTGCAAACAGCGCTCTTTCATATGATACCCCACATGCCCTAGTAGCTCTACTTTTAATTTTTAAGACCGCCTTTCAGTCACTGTTGCAAAAAAAATATAAATACTTTTATTTCTTTCTTATTTGCAAAATAGCTGGGTAAACGTCATCTGAAACTGTTCCAAATTTCAAGTTGATAGCATTAGTAGTTCTTGAGATATCCAGCTGTGACAGACAGACAGACAGACTGAGTGACACCATAAGGGTTCTTTTCTCTTTGCAAACTTTGGAGATAAGGGGGGGGGGGGCCCTTATCTCCAAAGTTTGCAAAGAGAAAAATCTGAAATTATTCTGTGTGATATAAGTTTATGTAAAGATTACAGGAAAAATAAAACGATGTCTCTTAATTGCACACTTTTTCAGAAATCGGAACGGAATACTCGGTGCGCGAGTCCGACTCGCTCTTGACCGGTTTTTTTTTTCTTGGGGGGGGCCCATCCGACGAATTGGCCACGGGCCCCGAATGGTATATAGTTACGCCACTGCGTGTAGCTGAACAATGTTTGTGTGAGAAGGCGGATCGGCCAATAATAATGTCGACGTTCGCACGGACGTTAAAATATCGAAGCGATTTTGTTTCGCGCACTGGATTTTCAATGCTCAGCTTAGCGCCGAGAGTTGAAAATCCAACACTTTGTTTTTTTGACGCGCTAGAATGCACTCTGTTGTTGTTAGGTTGGATTCTCAATCCTCGGCTCAACAACGAGAGTTCAAAATCCAGTGCGCGATAAAATGCCGCTGCGATATTTTTACGTCTGTGCGAACGTCGGCTAAGTGATCCCAATGCTTACGCACACAGAAACACTGTGAACCTACGTGCATCATCAGATACACACAATTAAGACAAACCTGTCTTCGTGAGGTGAACAAAACCAGACCAAATAATAGGAGATTACCTATTATTAAATTTTTAATCGCTGTTTCGTAAAGAAATTTTTTTTTTCGTAATTTAGTTTAGTATTCCTACCCGGGATGCATAATTTTATTGCAGTTACTCAATACTTTTTCTTCAAAGCAGTGGGCAGCAGAAAGCAGCTTACTTTCACCTATGATAACTGCTCCACAAAAAGTTTGGTAAATACTTCTAGCACGATTCACTAACGCCTTCAGTGATATCTGTAAAAGCATAATTAAGAATTTATTAAGTGGGCATCAAATTATTGTATGGTTACGAGAAATTGTGTTAAGCTCTTAATAATGCTCTTAATAATGCTCTTGTTAATAATGCTCTTGTCATTTTAGCACCCTTCGTCTACCCTTCCGAGGCTGTTGGGATGAGAGAAACGCTCTCTCTCTCTCTCTGATGTCTTCTTGCAAAGAGGTGATGCCACATTCGTTCTTGCTACCGACCATGAATTTAACCACGGCTGTAAGCGAGAGATAACCCGCACCGAGTACCACGAAGATACAAACCACAGCCACAGGTATTTGCGCTGCTGGCTGGGCTCAAGTCGAGCCCCAACCGCATACTGTGCCGTGTACCAGGTCCACAGTGAGACACAGGCCTCACCGTCAGCTCAAGTGTAGCTATCTATACTAATAATACAAAGCGGTATTTGTTTGTTTATATGTAGTGCGTAATCTTCGGAACTAAAGATCCGATTCCGAAAATTCCTTCACTGACAGGTATTGCCGAGTTTAATAGGATATAATTTTACGCGGACGAAGTCGTGGGCAGTAGCTACAGATAGCGCGCGAGTTGAATGCAGTCGGGGTCTGAGGTAAAGAGCGCCCCGCTATCCGCACGCCCCACCTCACGCGCCTGCAGTGTATTGTAATTATAATTAGGTCACAGCACTACCGCATTCCTAAGCTCTGCATTCAACTCGCGCGCTATCTGTAGTTAGGCATGTTTTTGTTTAATTAGAAAGGTTACCTATTGTCTGTACCTACCTGATAAGGGACATCCCCTAATTTTGCTGGCCAGCCGTTGACGACACGAGGGGTCCACTCGTCATATTTCTCATACATTGATAAAGATTGATCAGAACTTAAATAACTTTTATTAACTGTTACTGGAGGAAGGTCTATGTTCAGCAGAGGGAGGGCTACCTATAATAATAATAGTTATTATTATTAGAGGTAATACAGGCACTCAGTAATTTAAATGGTACCTACTTATTATGTACCCTTCGATTATCTAAGTTATTGCCTTTACTACATGATAAAATTTTGTATTATTAGATAATAATGTGATACTTGCATTTGAAAGACATACTTTTGAACATAAAGTTATACATAACAAACACATATAAAACATTTAATATAAATACAACTAATTTTGAATATATACGGGAGTGAGATTGTTTCTAAAATTCACCTAATATTACATAACAGTAGAATTTAGCTGAATCCGCACAATATGACTACAAATATGACACAATAGGTTATCTAAGGTTAGGATGTTGATTTTCGGGGTTTTAAGTAGAAGTTTTCAAAGATAATACTGACAGTTTTCTCGATAAAAAGTATTTAATCGGGAGACTGAACCTATACTACCTAAAATGGCTTAGTATTATCCTCCGTTATGTCGAAAATAAAAAAATAAATATATGGTAAAGTTGGGTATTAATGTTAAGTACTATGTTTGACGAAAACACGATTCTATAAAATTTTCTCGATATAAATAAAGACAAGCGCAATTTGCGCAAAATTGCCGCGACATATTCGCCATTTGCCCCTGCCTCCCTGTCCATCGACAGCTAAGGGGGTGAAGATTGCTTCACTCATGGACAAATTTTAAGTTGGTTAGGAAATACAGAGAATTAATTTATTTTAAAACCTGAGAAAGACATTTTACTGTAGGTATCTGACGCGAGTTCTGCAATTGCTGCTATGAATCATGACCTGGCTTGCATCAGCGTTTAGGCTAAGTCGTTTGGTTTGCAAATTAATCCAATTATGTCTCAGGCCATCATAGGCAGCAGATTCGTTCGCAGTGCGGCTGATGTTACATCTCTGATATATTTCGATGGTGTTCGCATTGACTATACCGAAACCGCCAAAGATCTGGGCGTAATTATTGACTTCAATCGTGGCGTGCTCAAGTCAATGGGGTCAGTCGAAAAGTACATTTCTCCTTTCATTCGCTGAAAAGCCTTCAAAGTCTCCTGCCCGTGAAGACTAAAATTTCTTTGGCACAAACGCTTATTCAGCCGATTATAGATTATGCCGACGCATCTACCTAAATGCTACTGAGGAGCTATTAAACAAGCTTGAGCGCTTGCAAAACTATGTGCATTCGCTTTGTTTTCGGTCTAATAAATAAATATGTGGAGATTTGATATAAGTAACAACCCATTTCTTCCATAGGTACCTACTTCTCTTTTAGTCGTCATCTCGGTAGTCACTCCCTTTCTAGCCATATCATCTTTCACACAGTTCATCCATCGTTTATTTAGTCTTCCCCTACTCATAAAGCCATCGACATTCATACTCAAAACAATCTTTTTCATATTTTTGACTTTTTTATCCCGGTATTTTATGTTTGAGCAAAAAATAACCTACACAATTCAAAATGATCTCAGCTTGTGCCTTCGGGAACTTCGCGCGTTTACATAAGAATATTCATAGCTAAGACAGGACAACGTCTGTCGGGTCAGCAAGTTGTATAATAAAATCAAATAAATCAAAACTACATATCAATATAATTTCGTATATACTATGGTTATTAACAACAAAATAAAAAATACTATTGTCTTCTTCACAGCGGTTTCTAGCTATAAAAACACGGTATGAGGACACCCTTACGAAGATTGAATTGCGGCCAATGATATTTGCGGCCCTTGTAAGTTGCACTAGCTATACCAATTGAAGTTCTGTCACGCTTGCCTTCTAGATCAGCAGCATGTGTGTAGACTAAGGAGTCGCCCTATTAAACAAAAAAATAGGTGAATGCTAATTGAAAACTATGTATTTGAAAAGAACACTGGTTATACTGTCAGCCTGCATCCTCCAACAGCTGGACAAAGACATCCATAACATCCAGCGGTTTCGATCCAAGGCTAATGTGGGTCTTCGTAAAAAGGAAACGAATTTATGGAAAAAAAGTTTCAGTTTCAACACTACTGTAGGTACCTACACAAAATTAATTGCCAAGCAAATTTCCACACACGACTTTTTGTCGTGATATATCTGTCGCAGTAAAATATTTGAAAACGTGATATAGTTATATCCCTAAGGATATCTACGATCGCGGTTCTATTTGTCTTACTAGCAATATACTTAACTGAGTTTCAATATTATTTTGATGTATTACATAATATTGTTGAAATGTATGTTGTTACGTATACAGACGCTAGTGGCGCTATCTATCGGTATTTACGATAACTACGTTCACGACGCGCGACGAGAATGGGAAGCGAAAGCGTTTTCCATTCTAACCCACTGTCGCGCGCTGCCTGATTTCAAAGGGGATCGGTAGATAGCAGTACCTGTCTGATGTCACGATTAGAACAATATACGATGCTATTTAAGGTTGATGCGCCAGGGTAGCCCGCGAAATTCAAAATTTCTTACGTTTTTTGCAATATTTAGGTCAGTGTCAACTTGTATGTTGATTAAAATATGATTCGCGGCCGTAGCTAATATGGCTTTACAGAATTATAATCATTAGAATCAGCAATACAACTCCATAGTTAGCATTTACCTCAAACCTCATGATTTCATGAAATCGCTACATTTGAGGTAAATGCTAACTTATGGAGTTGTATTGCTGATTCCAATGATTATAATTCTGTAAAGCCATATTAGCTGCGGCCGCGAATCATATTTTAATCACCCTAAGTTAGCAATTACCTCAAACCTCATGATTTCATGAAATGGCTAGATTTGAGGTAAATGCTAACTTATGGAGTTGTATTGCTGATTCCAATGATTATAATTCTGTAAAGCCATATTAGCTACGGCCGCGAATCATATTTTAATCAACATACAAGCTCACACTGACCTACAAATTGCAAAAACGTAAGAAATTTTGATTTTCGCGGGCTACCCTGGCGCTTTCGCCTTAATCTTCAAAATAATGATAAACATGACATCTATGGCGAAACTGGCTCTAGATAATTATTTATACAATAGGTTGCCTAATTCAACATGCATAATATGGCAAGCCCTTAAGTTTTTAACATTGTGAACTTACCCTCTTACAAATAAAACACGGGATAAAGCTATATCAGGAATAACAAAGGAATAACCATACATTTTCATAGGTTCATATTTGGTATAACTTTATTCTGTGTTTATTAGTAAGACGGGGTTAGTGTTTAATTCCACAAGTTTAGATAAAATGATGAAAAATACCCATAAAAATGTTCAATTCGTGAATAACAGATGGCGCTGTACAGTTTCACCTAATGTCTTCGCTGTTCTTCGCGACAGAACGACCCTCATAAAAAAAACGGTACCGTTTTTTTACCGGCCTTTTAGCTAAGATCAAAGTGTAGTATCTGTTCTTATCTTAAAGTTTCTTCATTGAGGGACCCGTATATTAAACTGCTTTTTGTAAGCTGATGGGATGTTCGGGGCTCGCTCTACTCGCGTCACGAGTCGGCCCGACATTGCAGTGCCGCTGGGTTCGACCCACATAAATCCTATAACCAACCATTATGATTAACCCAAAGTCTAGTCAATGGTCTTAATTACTCGATGAGAAATACAGGGGTAGGCTACGAATATGATTTTGTCCCATTCGGTGTCGAGACCCTTGGTCCGTGGGGTCCTACCGCTATAAGTTAAATAACGAAAAGGTTAGTCGACATCACAGGAGACCGAAGAGCTGGCAGCTACCTCGGACAAAGAATTAGTCTAGCTATTCAAAGGGGGAACGCTGCCAGTATCTTCGGAACCTTGCCTAAAGGGACTCCTTTTAATAATATATTTTAGTTACTATGGTTTTTAGTTTTAGTTTCTTTGTTCTAGTATATATTTTATTTTTAGAAATATATATAATTTTTCACAATCAGTTGTGACATTTTATGACTTTCAAAATTTAGAAGAGATGGCGACCACAGAAGAACGATAAGTATAGTAGGTATACCGTATAGTGTCACATAAAAATCCAGTCTATCTGTTGAAAACGTTGATAAGTATGCATAATTTATTAAAATTACATTCCCTACACATTTTTATACGCAAATAGGTACTTGTAAGTACTAGTCTACATGAATAAAATTGAGCATGCTTTTAAAGTCATACCGAATCAGATCAGTCAGATCGAAGTACTACTTTTGCTAAACGATTCTTCATCTTAAAATCTCTTGTTTATTAAACATCCTCGTTCTAAAATCTTAGCCGTAGTTTTAAGGCGATCGTAGACGCTGTGCATAATACATCAGATGTTTCATTACCTCTAGACGCCGACCCAAGGCACCGGAACTTGCTTCATAAATTATAACTTCCGTTAGTTTAGACTTGACGGATCAAGGGTGGTGATACAGTGGGAGATATTTGAACAGAGATTATAATTTATTAAGAAACTATCATTGAAATTGGTAAAGTTAAGAAAAGTTTACACTTTACATGAAAGACACGGAAAAATACAATTTAGTTTGATCACCCTTGCTTGTTTAGCAAATTGGGAATGATGAAAAAACTAAATGTTTAGTGCGTCCTTCACCAATTTACATACGACTAAGTAGTTTTATATTAAATTCACCTCTGCTTCAATTAATAAAAACAAAAAACCCGTCAAGAGCGAGTCGGACTCGCGCACCGAGGGTTCCGTTCCGATTTCTGAAAAAGTGTGCTATTTAGAGACATCATTTTATTTTTCCTGTAATCTTTACATAAACTTCTATCACATAGAATAATTTCAGATTTTTCTCTTTGCAAACTTCGGAGATAAGGGGGGGGGGACGGTATTTTTTTTGAGATATCCAGCTGTGACAGACAGACAGACAGATTGAGTGACACCATAAGGGATCCTTTTTTACCATTTTGGTACGGAACCCTAAAAATGAGCTTACAATGCAAGCGTTCTCGGTAAGTAGGTACACAAAAATCACACACACGTGTCTTATTGCTATTACAATCAAGGCAGTGAACCTATAAGATAACAAGACTAACTTTTCATTAATCATAAAAAGCCTAGGTACTCAATTTCAAATCACGAAAATTTTAATTCACGTAATGTGAAACTAGGGACCACCTTAATTCTCAAATTTTCACCTCGTATGGTTCAACCCTCAGAAATCCGTTCCTCGAGAATTGTCTTGAGATTTCTATTTAATTAGTGAGACCTCAACTCGATGTGTGTAGCCAAACCGGATATTAGGCCTGCATATCTAATACCACGCACTTCGCAAGGTAAATGACGTAAATTGGACGTGAAATGAAGCTATCTAATTGATAAGATTTGTTCTTGGTGATTTGATTAAGAGAATGGTAGTAATTGGTAGCAAATTAATCAAATCGTCTCAGTTCTTCGATTTTGTCCGAAAGTCTGACAGCCAGTCTTACCAAGGGGTATCGTATTACCGAGTAACTGTGGGTTGTGGGGATCAGTAATTGGTGGTAAATTAATCAAATCGTCTACGTTCTTCAGTCACCAGAAGGCCGAAAGTCTGACAACCAGTCTTATCAAGGGGTATCGTATTACCCAGTAACTAGGTTGTGGAGATCAGATAGGCAGTCGCTACTCCTTGGTAAAACTGGTTGTTTGACGTTCGGCCTTATGACTAACCGTAATGACTCGTGCTTTCAGAGGCACGGAGGAATCTCGCTATATAATGGCTCACCCATCGAAGGATGCATCCGGTTAGACTGGAAGCTGACCCCAACATAGTTGGGAAAAGGCAAGGCAGATGATGAGCTAGCGACTTTCAATCACAGGCCGAAAGATTTTGAAGTAAATTCATAACCCATAGGTGTAACTTAAGTAACGCACAACCTCTTAAGGGGTCATTGTACTCATCATTATGAAAAACTTTTACTATGAGACCAAAACTGAAATCAAGAAAAAAAATCTGTTGTTCCCTATATTTTTACGAGTTATGCTAACATTTTAGGGAACAGCTGATTTTCATTTAAGTTACACCTTGTAAGTATGTTTAAAAATTTCTTCTGCTCGGCAAAGTAAATTGATGGAAACTTATAATAATTGTACGTAGGTCAAACCGCAATTGTCACCCTTTGACAATTATATAGGTAATAAAATAACACGAAAAATTGACGTAGGTCGTAGGGTATCAATTTGCGTAACAATTAATTTCCGTGTAGTAGGTACCATCGACAAACGCAAGCAAGATGCAATTGTACTTATGAAAAAGTAAAACAAAGAACCATAGGCAAAGGGTTTGTTCAATGAATCAGTGCATACAAAAAGCAACTCTAAGGTGTAAAGGCGTCCGTTTTGTCGATAGTACCTACTACATCTCCAAGTTCCATGTAGACATCTACAAACAGGCAGTACAGTACAAGACGCCGCTAATTAGGTCTGCTAAGTTAGACAAGTTAGAGACACCGTCACTACCGAAATACTAATTAAGCGATACGCTGTTCTACTAAGTTCGGTTAAGTTGGTTCTAAGTTGTATTGTCTAAGTTCTATTCGACTGAACTGTGCATTTGGAGGCTTTGGACGTCGTAATCTGTTTCTTGCTTTTAATTTTAATTAAGTACGGTAAGTAAATTAAGAGGGCGTTTCTGTAATAAAAAACTGATCAAGAGCGAGTCGGACTCGCGCACCGAGGGTTCCGTTCCGATTTCTGAAAAAGTGTGCTATTTAGAGACATCGGTTTATTTTTCCTGTAATCCATACTAATATTATAAATTCGAAAGTAACTCTGTCTGTCTGTCTGTCTGTCTGTCTGTCTGTCTGTCTGTCTGTCTGTCTGTCTGTCTGTTACCTTTTCACGCCTAAACCACTGAACGGATTTCGATAAAATTTGGCAAGGCTATAGATGGTATCCTGGAGACGGACATAGGCTACTTTTTTTTTCAAAAATAATCCTACAGGGGGTGATATAGGGGATGAAAGTTTGTATGGGAAACTCAGTATTTCTTAAGTTAGGGATGTGAAAATTAAAATGTATGCTTTTGATAGGAAATAAAGAAATATGCGATTCAGCGTTTTTGAAAAATCATCCCCTAAGGGGGTAAAATAGGGGTTGATTTTAAAATTTACAAAACTGCATGGATTTCGACAAAATTTGGCAAGGCTTTATAAAGCATCCAGAAGAAGGCCATAGGATACTATTTTTTTCAAAAATAATACTACAGGGGGTGATATAGGGGATGAAAGTTTGTAAGGGAAACCCAGTATTTCTTAAGTTAGGCATAACAAATTTATGCTATTGGTAGGAAATTAAGAAATATGCGATTCAGCGTTTTTGAAAAATCATCCCCTAAGGGGGTAAAATAGGGGTTGATTTTAAAATTTACAAAACTGCATGGATTTCGACAAAATTTGGCAAGGCTTTATATAGCATCCTGGGGAAGGACACAGGCTACTTTTGGTCTTAAAAAATAATCCTACAGGGGGTGATATAGGGGATGAAAGTTTGTATGGGAAACTCAGTATTTCTTAAGTTAGGGATGTGAAAATTAAAATGTATGCTTTTGATAGGAAATAAAGAAATATTCGGTTCAGCGTTTTTGAAAAATCATCCCCTAAGGGGGTAAAATAGGGGTTGATTTTAAAATTTACAAAACTGCATGGATTTCGACAAAATTTGGCAAGGCTTTATATAGCATCCTGGGAAAGGACATAGGATACTTTCAAAAACAATACTACAGGGGGTGATATAGGGGATGAAAGTTTGTAAGGAAACCCAGTATTTCTTAAGTTAGGGATAAAAAATTTATGCTATTGGTAGGAAATTAAGAAATATGCGATTCAGCATTTTTGAAAAATCATCCCCTAAGGGGTAAAATAGGGGTTGATTTTAAAATTTACAAAACTGCACGGATTTCGATAAAATTTGGCAAGGCTTTATATAACATCCTGGGGAAGGACACAGGCTACTTTTGGTCTTAAAAAATAATCTTACAGGGGGTGATATAGGGGATGAAAGTTTGTATGGGAAACTCAGTATTTCATAATCATAATCATAATCATAATCATAATGCATTTATTTGCCTGAAATATGGTGGGTACATAAGATGTTAAATTAAATTATAGCACAGGACATATTTCACCCTCATTAAAGGCATGCAAAAATATAGTTAATGTACAACAATTATTTGAATAAAATTACAATTAAGTATTAGAACTATTTCAATTATTACAATTTATAAGAAAATTTGAATTACAATTATTACAATCATTTAAATTACAATTATTAGAATTACAGTGATTTCAATTACTTAAATTATCAAAATTATTACTAAAGACAAAGTCACAAGAAATAAGAGGAAGAACCAGTATCTTAGTGGACACCAAATCGACATGTGCTTTTATTCAAAAAGTCTTTAACAGTGTAGAAGCTCTCCTGGATTAACCATTTTCGTAAGGCACAACAGAACACTTTATAAGGCAGATCAGTCATTCCTTTGGGCAAAGAGTTAAATATTAGAGGTGCCATATAGGCACAGTTCTTTCTGAACAGTTCTAGCTTAGGCACAGGCATTTTTAACGGCAGGTGTCTAATTTTACGTTTAAATGTATTGTCGTTGAAAGTGAAAAGATGACTGTGGTATTTAACAAATTTAGCTACTTCATATATGTATATGCAGGGAACAGTTAGAAGATTCTTAGATTTAAAGATTGGTTTACATGATTCCGACCAATTCATGCCGTACAGTGCCCGAATGCATTTTTTCTGTGCTATGAACACTCTCGTGATGTCACAGGAATTTCCCCAGATAACTATGCCATACCGTATAATGGAGCATATGTAAGCGTGATATACAATAATAGAGGTATGTCTGCTCGTTACGTCTTTTACCTTTCGAAGTGCAAAAACAAACTTGTTTATTTTTGTGCATAAACTATTAATATGTTCTTTCCATGAAAGATGTGTATCCAGAATAATGCCTAAGAATTTTGCGCTGTTTATCTGTTGTATAAGTGAATTATTGTAACTAATATTTAATTCGATGTTTTTACTCTTATAAGTTTTGAAGTTAATTAGTTTCGTTTTCTCTATGTTTATTTTCAATTTATTTGTGCTTACCCAATGAATAACATCTTCTAACGTTTCATATATTTCCGTTTCATATGTATCAATATTTTTACAGTCCATAATAATAGTTGTGTCGTCTGCAAACAAGACACAATCATGTGTGAGTGCACTTGGGAGGTCATTGACGTAAATAAGAAATAACAGGGCCCCTACGATGCTACCCTGTGGCACCCCAGAGCAATTAGTCCTTTGTTTCGAGTCAAACTTAACTACATTATTTGTTCCAGTGTCAAATTTAGTAATCCTGGTGAATTGTTTCCTGTTTTGCAAATAGGACTGAAACCATAGCAAAGCAGACCCCCTTATTCCACATTTGTCAAGTTTTGAAATGAGAATAGAATGATCAACGAAATCGAATGCTTTACTGAGGTCTAATAGTAGAGCAGATGTTGGGATTTTATTGTTAATATTATTAATGATGCGGTTTATTAAGGTGAAAGTAGCTAATTGCGTTGACCGCTGTTTCCTGAAACCAAATTGTTCCGGTGCCAAAATGTCATATTTATCTAGAAAGTTAACTATTCTTTTGAGCATTATTTTTTCAAATATCTTAGATAGGACCGGAGTTAAAGCAATAGGTCTAAAATTATTTTTATCTGATTTTGACCCTTTTTTATGTAATGGCTTTATTATCGACAACTTAAGTTTGTCTGGAAAACATCCTTGTTCAAAGGATAGATTTATAATGTGAGCCAAAGGCTCCGATATAAATAGGGCAATACGTTTCAATAAGTCAGAATTAATTTCGTCATACCCTGCCGACTTAGAATTTTTCAACGAAATTATTGTGTTGAAAACTTCATTTGAATCCGTGGGTTTTAAAAAAATACTTGACTCGTTACTTTTTAAATTTGGTGTGCGATGCTCACACTCATTATTGACAGAAGCAGAACTACTAGAATGTTGAACTACATCAATGAAATAATTATTAAATATATTTGCAATATCAGATCCAGATGTAATTGTACTTCCATTGTCGACAATATTATCAATGAATGAACTACTACTAGGTTCAGTACCATCAACATAGCGTTTAACTACGTCCCAAGTTGCTTTACCTTTATTGCGAGAGTTGGTTATGTACCTTTGGTTACAAAGCGACTGAGTGTTATTTATGCATTTCCTTAACAATTTAGAGTATTTTATATACGCTAATTTATTGTTATTGCTTCTATTTAAGTAGTAGTTGTATCTTAGCGTTCTTTTGGTTCTACAACTGATTTTAAGACCTTTCGTTATCCATGAAATTCCGCCGGCTCTAAAACTATTTCTTCGTCTTATTATGGGAAAGCAAAGTTTAAAGAATAATGTTAATTCTTCATAAAATTCATTGAAAGCCTCATTTGTATCTAATCGACTAAATATTTCAGAAAAAGTTATACTGCTAATACACTCTACAAATTTATTTAAGTTATTTTTGCTGTAGTCACGTGTAGTTGTGAAGTAATGTTTAGATCTTTTTTCTATTTGTTCTGCCTGAAATTCAATTGTTTGTGCTGTGTCGTGATCCGAGAGACAGAATTTGTGCGTCCTACCTACTGCTCTAGGAATATTACTAAGGATATTATCGATGCATTTATTTATTCGTGTTGGTTCCTGGATATGACACCGGAGTCCGTAATTGGATATTAGTTCAAGGAATTGAGTACTTGCGGTATCGCGAGTCAGTACATTAATATTAAAATCGCCGCAAATAATCAGTTTACGTTGTTTGTGGTGTAGTTTAGATAGCATTTCATTCATTTTGTTAAAAAATACATTTATATTGGAATTAGGAGTTCTATAAATACATATAATAGTTATTTTTAGTTGAGGAATTTCTAAACCACAGACTTCAAAATGCTTTTCAATACACAGTTTATTAATATCATGCAGTTCCACACCTTTGAAGTCATTTCGTAATAAAATACAAGAACCCCCCCTCCGTTGCAATTGCCGGGAAAAAATGGTCGACACATGAAAATTATTAAGTTTGAAAAAATGTTCCTCTCCTTTAATTATAAAATGTTCAGTGAGACATACGGCAATAACCTGTTTATTTAATTCACGTAGTTCATTGAGGGCTAAGTCTAGATCGTCCATTTTACTAAGTGCACCTGCAATATTTTGGTGCATAATACTACACAATGAGGTATTATTGCTCTTACTTACGAAAAAACTGATCTTTGTCCTTATTAATTAATACGGAAGAATTATTGTTTACAGAATAATTATTGTTTGCGACCGCTGAAAAATAAAATGGTATTGTGCCTTTACGCGGTATAAGTTTCGATGGCAAAACCGTAGTGGAAAGACTCGTGTAGTCTTGAAAAATGTAGTGCTCTAAGGTCATAAAAATATTTTTCATGCCATGTCTATTTAGTACTCCACTTCGCTTATAAAACATTGTGTCGTCGTATTTTAGATTTAAATTGGAATCAAATAATATTGCATAGTTATATTTACAGATGTCTTGGTATAATAAGGTATTAAAAGTCTCAACTCTTGAGTTAAAAATGTTGTTATAACCATTAAATTTATAGGTAGGCAAACACAATACTAGGTTAGTGTGGCTAATTAACATTAAAGTTTCGCGTATACTTATAACTAGGTCATAATAATTTACAGTTGTCTCAAAATCATATTCTCCTATAAAAATTAAACAGTAGTCTTGTTTATTGAAGTTAACAAGCTTGTTGTTAAGATTATCGAGTAGCTGTTTTATTCCACAGTTTGTTGAAATATAATGGCATACATCATAACACGGAAACGTACTTAGCGCTAAGGTGAGAATATTGTTTACTTTGTTACTACTAATAATACAAAGTTTTTGACTTGGACGATTTAAAACTAATGTCTGACAGGCATTTAATGGGGTGTGTACCTCTGGTTGTAGAACGTTATTTATCACTTTGGGCTTTGCACATGAAGATGTGCCACAATTTACATTCTCCCGTAAAGTGTCGGTTGATGTACTGGTAACGCCATCTATTGTCGAGGCGCTGGATAACGTATTCTGCCCAAGATCGATGCAACTCGAGTTGTGTTCTTCATCGAATGTCAGCCTCAATGGGGCGTGTGCGGATACCTCTGGTTGTAAAGCGTTATTTATAACTTTGGGCTTTACATATGAAGATGTGCCACAATTTGCATTCTCCCGTAAAGTGTCGGTTAATGTACTGGTAGCGCCATCTATTGTCGAGGCCCTGGTTGACGTATTCTGCCCAAAATCGATCAAACTCGTGTTGACTTCGTCTTCGAATGACAGCCTCAAGTTTCTTGACATTCTCTTCCTTGGCGTTACCGATTTCGTCCTGGGTTCTGAATAAATTCTATGAAATGTTTGTGTTTTAAGTTTTTGGTTCACTAGAGCGTCTTTTAGCGCCAAGTTCTCTTCGCTAAGTTTTACTATTTCTAAATGTGCGCTTTCAAGTTCCTTTCTAAGTAGTAATAATTCTTTTTTCAAGTCTTCTTTATCACTATCATATCCAGTAGACAGGTCCGGTAGACTATGTCTTCTTACTTCTGAATTTGTAGATTCAAAAGAGAGATCAAATGATTCGTTAAACAGTGTTTTATGTCGACGTACTGTAACATTTTCATCTGCCATTCTAATACCTTAATAATGTTGTAGATATTCGATGATTAGAAGACAATGACAAGACAGTAACGCGCCCCGTCGATTACTGGAGATAATTTCAATGTAAGGTGTTTTAGTTCAAGTCGCTATTCGACGACAGATGTCGTTATTCTTTACCAAGGTACTTATTTAATTATTTGAAGGAAACCTAAACAAGAACACCTTTCCCGTATCGGGGATTTGACTTGGGATCAGCCGTCTACGATGATTTGTAGTCAGCAAGCAAAGCCACCACGCAACGGAGTAATTATATGTACCTAACTTTGCAGTGAAATACCTCATACGTTTCCTCCAATGACAATTAATTAACACTCAATTTGAATTTCGTAGACAGTTGTCATTCACGATGTTATTTGCACAGATCGTCACTATTATTCTGGCAATAATTTATACACTGCTTAGTTCTGAAGCTTATTTCGAGGATGCATTTGATATTTCTTAAGTTAGGGATGTGAAAATTAAAATGTATGCTTTTGATAGGAAATAAAGAAATATGCGGTTCAGCGTTTTTGAAAAATCATCCCCTAAGGGGGTAAAATCGGGGTTGATTTTAAAATTTACAAAACTGCACGGATTTCGACAAAATTTGGCAAGGCTTTATATAGCATCCTGGGAAAGGACATAGGATACTTTCAAAAACAATACTACAGGGGTGATATAGGGGATGAAAGTTTGTAAGGAAACCCAGTATTTCTTAAGTTAGGGATAAAAAAATTATGCTATTGGTAGGAAATTAAGAAATATGCGATTCAGCATTTTTGAAAAATCATCCCCTAAGGGGTAAAATAGGGGTTGATTTTAAAATTTACAAAACTACACGGATTTCGATAAAATTTGGCAAGGCTTTATATAACATCCTGGGGAAGGACAAAGGCTACTTTTGGTCTTAAAAAAATATCTTACAGGGGGTGATATAGAGGATGAAAGTTTGTATGGGAAACTCAGTATTAAGTTAGGGATGTGAAAATTAAAATGTATGCTTTTGATAGGAAATAAAGAAATATGCGGTTCAGCGTTTTTGAAAAATCATCCCCTAAGGGGGTAAAATAGGGGTTGATTTTAAAATTTACAAAACTGCAAGGATTTCGACAAAATTTGGCAAGGCTTTATATAGCATTCCAGGAAAGGACATAGGATACTATTTTTTTCAAAAATAATACTACAGGGGGTGATATAGGGGATGAAAGTTTGTAAGGGAAACCCAGTATTTCTTAAGTTAGGGATAACAAATTTATGCTATTGGTAAGAAGTTAAGAAATATGCGGGTCAGCGTTTTTTTAAAAATCATCCCCGAAGTGGGTAAAACAGGGGTTGATTTTAAAATTTACAAAACTGCACGGATTTCGATAAAATTTGGCAAGGCTATAGATAGCATCCTGGGAAAGGACATGGGCTACTTTTTGTCTTAAAACATAATCCTACAAGGGGTGATAAAAGGGATGAAAGTTTGTATGGGAAACCCAGCATTTCTTAAGTTAGGGATATGCCCTATGTTTTCCACATGAACGTTCCCATGGGATATTTTCCGACATCCACGCGGGCGAAGCCGCGGGCAAAAGCTAGTCTTTACATAAACTTCTACCACATAGAATAATTTCAGATTTTTATCTTTGCAAACTTCGGAGATAAGGGGGGAACGGTATTTTTTTTTACATTTTTCATCAAAAGTCGAAAACTATGCGGCTTAAAAAAAATAAAAAATAGTTTAAAAATGTACAAGTAGCGCTCTTTCATATGATATCCCACATGCCCTAGTAGCCTCACTTTGAATTTTTAAGACCCCCTTTCAGTCCCTGTTACAAAAAAAGTATAAATATTTTTACTTCTTTCTTATTTGCAAAATAGTTGGGTAAACGTCATCTAAAACTGTTCCAAATTTCAAGTTGATAGCATTAGTAGTTCTTGAGATATCCAGCTGTGACAGACAGACAGACAGACAGACTGAGTCACACCATAAGGGTTCCTTTTTTACCATTTTGGTACGGAACCCTAAAAAACCGATGTTTTCTTTTCTTTTTGGAAATGTATTGTCGTTTATTTTTGGTAATTATTTCGTTTAATTGTTTTAGCGTAAGTAGATTGTAATTACTTAATTACTGTTATATTTTGCCTCTTATTAATAATGATTTGTTTACACATTATGGATGATGACTAAAAATTGTTTGGCCGTCTTTAAAAACAAAAAAAACAAAAAATACGTCTAAAAAAACAAAAAATACGTCTCCAATACTTTTTAATAATCTACCTATTATTAAAAAGTATTGGAGACGTATTTTTTGTTTTTTTACGTAATAAAAAGATTAGAGTGATACATTGTGTTAAAATGTGGCATGACCTCACTCTTTGGAAGATTTTATACGTAGTTTGTTATAGTTGTGACGTAGCGAGCCGAGACTCTCCAAGTTTAATGCGTAATAAAGCAAAAAATACGTGTCCAATTTTTTTATTTTTATTATATGACATGTCGGAATAAATTGTTTTTTTTTACCCTGGCATCATCCCTATATTGTGTCTATATGTTTTCATGAAAATGTATAAAAACTATCCAGCTATAGCAACGATACGTATAAAAAAATAAATTCAAAGCAATTTCAAGCACAACAAAAAACGAGATACACTCTTAAGCCGTGTCTCCTGCGCGCATTTTTGCGAAACATTAGATAAAAAACCTTACACATAAACATAGAGGGTTATTTTTCAATGACCAGCCAAATTTTCACAGGGTGTTCTACCCATGAATAGGAACAACTTTCACTATGGGACCAACGTTGAAATCGCAAAAAAAATATCAGCTGTTTCATACATTTTGATCGAGTAGGTACTAGGTATTGAGCTTTTGTAGGAAACCGCTGGTTTTTTTTTCGTGATTTCAAAGTTGGTCCCATAGTGAAAGTTGTTCATATTCATGGGTAGACACACTGTGAAAATTTGGCTGGTCATTGAAAAATAACGCTGTATATTTTCATACACAAACTGTCTCCTGCGTATTCAAATATTTTGGTTACCTACACTTGTCACACAAGTTTACATGTCTAGATTACATTTTGTGTAGATATCCTAATGAGTTCAGACGAGGAAGAGATGCTATTACTTTGACAACAAATGTGCGTGGTGCGTGCGGTATTGGCATTTGAAAATTAAACAAACCCTTCCCCTCTTCCCCCGCGCGGTGAATGTTTTCCATGCAGCTCGGAAAACAAAAACATCGTGTTTGCATACACAAATGTATGGCCACGCCTCTTTGTTTGTAATGTTTCGAAAAAAGACGCGCAGGAGACACGGCTTTAAACTTTAAATTTCGGTAGTAGTTAGCTGGTAATCGCTTTACACTTATACATACTTATTAAATATATTGCGCCGATAGGTACACATAGAAAAAAAAATTAAAGTTTTTACTAAGGTATTTTTTTTAAAATACCAATTATGAACATAATTTTAATTATACAAGTTTACTATATTTTTTCACAGAGCCAGATTGCGAAACATATACATTACTCCTGACACCGCCTGTACTTATCAAAGAACATAAAAATGCCACTAGAAATCAAAATGAACAGATGCGTCACAATACTTCGTTACGCTGACGCCTCGCGGACTCAATAAAAATATCATAATGAATCATAATGTTGCACATATGCGACTTTTTAAAGGACAGTAGAGTGGTTGGGTTGGTCTATGTATGTCATTATGTTAGTAAAATAATATGAGTGCCAAATGGACGAATGAGCAGAGATTATCGGTTCCAGACCGAGTGTTGTCGAGGAATACCGTTGAGTCTCATTCAGATAATCGAATTCGATGCTGTGAGAATATAATGTGCAAAGTAAAGCTTGCGTACCTAACTAAAGCCACTAAGATCAGGGGCCCTACTCCCTAAGTCCGTCCGTCTTTCCGTCCGTCCGTTCATTCGTCCGTCAGACATTACGATCCATCAAAACAAGTGTAAAAGTTAAATTTTGCGGACGGGCAAAAGCACACCGGGAGTAGGGACAACTGGCAAATCATGTTGTCATTCATACTTCGTTCGGGCCTCGAACCAATCATCCATCCGTAGGTGATACGGAGTAAGAAACGCCCGTAACGAATGCTGAAACTACGGGCTTCGTGCTTAGGGAGTAGGCCCCCAGGCTCGTCCGTCGGGTACAAGTTGTATTCCACATATTTCTGTAGGTACCCAGTTGAGACGTGGACATTACGAGAACTGGAAAAGAAAAAGTAATGGTCTAGAATTAATGTGGTGCTAGAGAAGAATGCTTCGAGTATCATGGACAGATTTTCGCACAAACATCTCCATACTCCAAGAACTCGGCATCAAACAGCGTCTGGTCATGTCTACAGGCGTAATAATGACTCCATTAGAGCGTCTGGTGGTGCAGGGCAGAGTGGAAAGTAGGCCATGCGATGAGGTGGACCGAACAAATAAAATCCGCGGTTGTCCTGAATCAGATGGAGAGAGATCGTGAGGCGGGCAATTGACTACACCTGCGATTGGACACACTTCATCGTGACCACGAGCGCTCTGTCAATAGCGAAGTGAAGAAGAAGAAGAAAGCTTGCGTATTCAGATACAATTTCTATTCTATTCTATTTCTTATTGTGGCAAGCAAAGTCGATGTCGACCATTCTACCAATGTCAAAAGTGAAATGGAAATCAAGTGTGCATTGAAAAGAAAAAAAAATACTAATAATAAAAAACCGACCAAGTGCGAGTCGGACTCACACATGAAGGGTTCCGTACCATAAACACTCCTGCCTAAGTAAATTATTATTTACTTAGGCACCTGTTACAGATTTATTATTAGAAAATAATGGTTCACGGTTTATGCATAAGGTTTATGTTTATGAAATTAAATGTTTTTTTATTTTTTTTATATTTGAGTTGATTGAATGAAAGGTAAATTGCGGTTTACGATTTATGACGTATTAAAAAAAAACTACTTAATAGATCTCGTTCAAACCAATTTTCGGTGGAAGTTTACATAGTAATGTACATCATATATTTTTTTTAGTTTTCATTCTCTTATTTTAGAAGTTACAGGACGCACATTTTACCACTTTGGAAGTGTCTCTCGCGCAAACTATTCAGTTTAGAAAAAAAATATATTAAAAACCTCAACATCATTTTTGAAGACTTATCCATAGTCATCCCACACTTATGGGTTTGATGAAAAAAATTTTTTTGAGTTTCAGTTCTAAGTATGGGGACCCCCAAAATTTATTGTTTTTTTTTTCTATTTTTATGTATATGAATTGAGAATTGAGAGAATTGAGAATTGAGATATCCTGAAAATATTACCTACTTACTTAGTAAAAAACAAAAACCAACAAACAATCTCCTAGTCAAAATATCCCTAACTCACAAACACAAAAAACTGACCATACTAGAAGGTCACTCAAGTGGCTAATGGCTCAACAAAAAGCTATTTAATAGTGGGGCTCAACGGGGCATTACAGGCACGAAAAGCAAGCGGTGCTTATTAAAAATGTGGCCTGAATATCAAATTGCTATCTCTGTATTGTGTCGCACGCGCACCCCTAAATCATTGGTACGTACCCCTTGGATTTTGATGGTAGTGTAATTATAGTCGATGGAACGTTTAGAAGGGGCAGGTTTTTAGTTATATGAGTTTTATGTGTGAGTTTTGTGTTGTTTACGTTTTATTAAGAGTTGTTTTAATATGCCGTCAGTTTGGCAAACAAGTAATGCTTGGCAATTAAAAATCAAACCTCAAATGTTATTGTATTAATCAAAAATAATATATTTTTAGTAGGTAAAGAATTATTACGAAACAAAACGTTAAATTAAACTTATTAGTTTTCATCATAATAAGAACGAAAACCTGATATTTTGTAAACCGAAAACCAACTACAACAAAGTGCCGCTGAAATGACGACATTAATTTGACACGCGTATACGGTTCTGTACTTTCGTTTTAGAAAGATATTTTAATTTCAATAAACGTTATTATTTATTGATTTATTACAATTTTCTAAAATAGCATCACCTGTAGCGCAGAGATGAAATTAAAACAAACGAGAAAAAAAGGCCACGCCACTCGAGTTTTTTCCGGGGGTTTTGCAAAAAATTCATTCATGAAGCTAGTTCACAACAATAGACAAATGATGAACAAAAATAAGTGTCGGTCAGTGATCTTTTAACAGCTGACATAGTACAATAGCTCTATGAATGACTTCTTTGCAATAGAGTGATCCTAATTTTGGTTATTATTTAGTTTGTTTGTTTTTTTTTCAACTTACGAATTATTTTATCTTATTATAATTTGTATGATTACTGGCCACTAGCCCTACCTGTGCCTTTATTAACCGACTTCAAAAAAAGGAGGAGGTTCTCAATTCGGTTGTATGTTTTTTTTTTTTGTATTTTGTTACTACCTCAGTACTCCGTCATTTATGAACCGATTCGGAAATTTCTTTTTTTATTTGAAAGGGTATACTTCCAAATTGGTCCCATTTTTATCAAAATCCAGTTCTGATGATGGGATCCATGAGGAATCGAGGGAATTCCTCAAATATTATAGGCATACATATACCTATTTTGGTATTTTCATCAACAAATCAAGCGTTTGCATTCAGAAAGTATCATCTGGTGAAGTGGAACTGATGAAGAAGACCACAGAAAGCCACGGGAACTCCTCAACGATGATAAGTATTTCACGGGTGGCGATAAGATTAATAGTTAAGCGACTATGACGAAGCTTTAAGTAAATGGTTCTGATGAAAATGGTACCATCGAACCGATCAGATGAAGAAGCCGGAAGGTAGGCATTGGAACTCAGTAATAAAACAATGTATCCTTGCCGAAAGTCCAAAATTAAAAGAACTTTAATTTCGGAAGTCGGTGGCAAAAAAAACGAAAGTAAATAAAAAACCAAAAACACCGACTTCCGAAATTAAAGTTATTTTTCACTTTGTAGTGTTTTTTTTTGGATTCGGTTGTTTTTTTTTTTAATATCGGAATTGCGGAAACATTTTGTTGTATAATATTATGACTGAAACTCATCACAGGTAAATGCACTTTATTTTTGCATGTTCAAAACAGTGGCAAAAATCTCATCGTGAAAACTTAAGTGAAGTGAGCTATCAATAGTGTAAATCTATAGCATCATAGGCATAGAGAATTGGACTGAGTGTTAGCCTCACAAAAGTGAAAACTCTTTAAAAAGAGACAAAACGAAATTGCGGCCAATACATGTACATAGTACTACTAGTAACAACTACTGGCCGCAAATTCGCTTTGTCTCTCTCGTAATTTTTGGTCTGTATTCACTGCACAACTGAATACACCCATTTTCTATGTCTATAATAAGCCCCCAGCAGTGCGATTCTGTAACCATCTCTCCATGAAAACTTAGTTGAAGTGAGCGTGGAGTGAGCTGTCAATAGTGTCAATTCCTAGCAAAAACAAACTCACTTCACTTAAGTTTTCACGGTGAGATTTTTACAGAATCGACCGGCAGGTGGAATGACAGCTCACTTTACCTAAGTTTTCACGGTAAGATTTTTCGCAATACTGTTGCTCCCTCTAAAAGTTTAAACACTCTACTTATAAAAAGCTACAAGTCCGAGCACCAGTTATCAGGGGCGCCACTAGCCCTAACGCGTCCTATTGTTTGTTTTTTTATAAAAATGAATTCAGTTGTCACATCTCAGATGATAAATGGTAGCACTGACATGAGGCTCATCTGGCGAATTTAGGAGGAACCCACTTGGAACACTTGTTACTTTGTTAGTGCTTTTTGACGAGGGCGCGTTGTTTTCGATTATGAATTTTTTGATTTTTGTAAAAAAAAATTGGCGTGGTTTTTTGGTGAAGAATTAATTATCTTTATTTAATTTTTATTATTCATTAATTTTTACAGGTTTTACCTGCATGGAATTTACATGTAGGTACCTAGTACATTTTTATAAATGTTGTATTTGTGTAATGCTAAAATTAAGTACCTCATAATTTCGGAGACTAGTTCTTTTATAAAACATATTTAGATACTTTTGAGGACTTTGTTATTAAGAGAAGACACTGATCACTATCCATTTTGGATTAAAATAAGAAGACCCATTCCATAAAATTAAGTCTTCCTAAAAGCTTAAGAACTAACAATTTGCCAGTTTCGCGAACCCTAAAATAAACAAGCAAGATGAAACTAAGTAGAGACGTACAAGTATATCTTGACAAAAATAATCTAAACCGATTCCGAGGCTAATATTTCGTGATGCTAAATAAATAATCAGTTTACGAATCCATTTGCTTCGGGTTGCGCATTTTTTCGGCACCATTACAAGACCGGTGTGCAGCCAATTTGAAAATATTGAATAAGTAAAGCTTCCCGAAATATGAATGCAGAGATGAGGTTAATGCCAGAGCTGATATTTTGATGACACTGAGGTTTTAATATTGTTAGAATAATGCCTGTACCATTTTAAATAAAGCGTTTATGGTAATTGCCAAAAAAATTTTTTGAGGAACTCGTGGCTAAGTCATAACTGCCCGTCGATCCATCAGGTTAAGCTACGCTTGCCGGGGCTGGTCCGTGTATGGGTGAACATCTTTACATACTGAGACGAGACTCCTCCGTATCTCGGAAAGCAAGTTAAGCCGTTTGGTCCCGGCTGTCTATATACTACGAGGAATTGACGTGGTTTCGAAGTAAGGAATTGTTAAAGTGGTCATAGTGAATTAGGGTCCTGATGGAAAACGATAATGTGTTCTACTTACGATGGAACGAGCGTGCCTAAAAGATCACTCACTCTTGCTTTGAAGGCAACAGGTTATAATTGGAAGGGAACACAGGCGAAGGGAGAGAGTGAAGAAGAAGCGTTGAGTACCTACCGTACCTACGACTGGTTGCGATATCCATATCAACCAAGTGCGGATGGTACCCAGCAGGACGTCTGGCAACAAGTAGGTAGATGGTTATCTATAATATTTTCACTGGTTGTCGCAATTTATCGAATTTCGAAATATCCCGTCTAGAAACATTACCAATTTATTCTTTGACGCTTACCAGAAGAGCGAACGCTAAACACATTATGACGAGTTACCGTGTTTTATCATGACGCCGCTTCTGAAATATGATAACACGGTTCTGTGGGAAAATACACCATGGAAACGCCATGGAAATATCATGGAAATTACAGCCACACCATTAAGGCAATGCGGATAACCCGGAGTTGATATGCATATTTTGTGAGAGGAAATGGATACTTACTTTAGGTTTTGTTTCAGTCTTTTTTGGGACGAAAGTGTTAGTTTTTGTGTTGTGTAGTCTGAAATTGTTTATGGTAGTAAAGAGAATATGATTTTAATTTAATTTTTACATTGATTGATTGCTTTTCAATTAATCCGGAAAGTAATGGGATACTGCTCCTGCTGCTAGATCTGAGAAATCGAATGAGTTTGCAAAATGCAATCTCACTTTCTTCACATGAAACATTTTGACCGATTTCTTGATTTCGTCGGGCTCAGGTTTGTTTTTTATTTCCCCCCTGGCAGTTTTCTTTAGGTATTTATATACCTACCTACCCTGCTGATCAACTTATTTAGCTGTTAAAAAGTCAAATAATCGGGTGAAAGATAATTTTTCAATACACTTCCTCGAAAACTGGTTCATATCGCACTACGATTAGGTTCACAATGCAATGTATGTCGCACGCGTGCGATTTTTTATTTTCCCGCACGTGTGCGGGAATGCCACAGATAACTTATACCTATACTTAGTCCAAATTGGTTCAATGCCTCTATTCACAACTATCTATGCGGAGGTGAATGTTTTTTTAAATCTCGGCAAAGAGATATGCGTCTTTAAGGCGTTAATTTTTTTTGAATATTTAAATAATGTTTCTATATAGAATATTATCAAAAACCATGATTATTAAAATAAAAAAAACGTTTATGAACAAATTAACATTTATTTGTGTTCTAAACTCAAAAATATTTGTATTTTCTATTTACATATTAGGCTGTTTATCGGCTTTATACCTTTTGCTTCTCTTTCAACCTGGCGAAAGCAAAGCGCGAAAAAAAAAGAAAATTTAAATCATAGTTCTCTATTAATTCATGACAAAATTATTTTCCGTTATTTTATGTGTTTTTTATTTTATTTCTTCAAAAGTGTATTGAAAAACGTCGTTTGATACTCGTGGTCATTTGTTATTGCAGTTCTCGGCTCAAAAACAACCTCGCTTACGGCTCGGGTGTTTTAATTCCGCCTCGAACGCAATAACAAACGTTCTCCACTTGTATCAAAATGTACTATTATTGCACTTAACCCTTAACTTCCTACCTTTTTGTATCCGTTTTCGCTGTCAGTTTCTGACATGTTTCATAGTTCGCATTAGTGCACTTTTTATGACGTGTAGACTTTGTTTATTTCTTTTTTTAACTTACTGGTCTGTTCAACTGACTGTGATAATTTTAGTAGGTATTTGCTTTTTGGAGCTGCTGTTCTTTCAGTTTCATTTAAATAAAATAGTTTCTCTTTTTGGTCAGTTGTATTTTTGGAGCTTCGTTTATTTTTTACTGTGCTTTTCACTTATTTATGTACATACCTACTTATTTTTTTGTAATTTTGCTGTAAAATGTATTTAGAAAAGTAACTAGTACTCGTGTCTGGATTCGACTTCAGTAGGTACCTACTATAACGACAATATATTAATGAACCGATCGAAAAACTTAACATAGGAGAATAATATCATAATTATCATTTCATAGTAGCTGTCAATTTATGTAAAAGTTCGCTGCCGGAATTTCGCAAAAATGTCACAGCATGATATCAAATTCAAGTTAAGTTTCGCGAAAAAAGTCGGCAAACTTTTACGGTACAAACGAAACAGTAGTACCGGTGTGACAGACGGCTAACCCTTTTACTGCGGACACGGGGTACATTAATACCCTTTTATGGCTTATTTGTTTTGTCAAAGACGTCACTGAAGACGCATTCAGAGTGCTACGACGGCGTATTAAGTCAAAATGTTTGTGGAATTTGTTTCACAGCGTGTTGCGATTTTTTTAAAAATAATTTTTTATTTTGTGGGCTGGTTGCAGTTGTTGAGATATATAATGATATGCATTATGTAAATTATGTGTGGAATAAAGTTACATTTTAATTTGTGTAAATTGTAATATTTGCAGTGATTTTATTGTATAAGCAACGGGGTTAAGAAAATTAGATTTAACAGTGCAGATTAGAAGACTAATGTCTTTTAACCTTCACACGCATAAAAGATTGTGGAGCATGATTTCGCAATTTTTTGTAAATTTTCTAGGTATGTCGTTAGTGACAATTTGTCGCCTAACGTCATATGATTTGAATAAAAAATGTCACTTCCTTAACTTGTTCAGATAAGTGGCCAGATTTTTTGCCCACAAACCACTAATTAAGTGTGAACTACCAAAAAAACCGGCCAAGTGCGTGTCGGACCACAATGAAGGGTTCCGTAGTTTTTTTAAATTTATTTTTATTGGTTCACCAACAATTGTTTACGCACGTTTTACGTCAACGAAACATGCAAACATGTATATGCTACAGTGCAACAATCACTTACAGGTAAACTCCGCATGCATAAAGAAGTTGTACAAAAAATTATAATATTAATCTAGTTTTTAAATTACTTATCTAAAGTTTATAATTAATCTAACAATTCATAATACATTTCCTTTCATCAAAATAATGAAAGATTTATTTATTTAGGTATATTTAAGAAAATTGGCTTTCAATTTGCCTAAACTTTCAAAGTTCAAATCGATTTTATCAAGTCTCTCTCTATCAAGATTTATCCCAAAAACATTCGTAACATTGTAGTCAAAAACATGGTGCTGTATATTGATACCTATACGTCACGGTCAATTCTCCAACTGCAAATGTAATGTAAGTTTGTAATCGCAAAACATTTTTTTATGTGATTAAACTACAAATTAACGATTTTCAGACTTTTTCCTTTACTTTTTTTTTTCAGCAATAAACATCTACTTTTATTCAACATAACCTATAAACAACTAAATTATATCCTAACTAAACTATTAAAAAACTAAAATATGGCGTCGAAAAATTCCTCCGCATCGCTGTCGACTGGTAGAGTACCCAAGAGACTGGCGGCATTGCCACGTTGTATGGCAATGCTAATCCTCTGGCCAAAGTAAAAGCCAGCCCTCGGGTCACGGGAAGTGTCAACCAGCCGTTTGGAGATTTCGTTGAATAAAACAAGAGCACTTGGACCCCACGGCCCAAGGGTTTCAACCCCAAACGGCTCGAAAATATAATTACCGATAAGGTTATTATATTTCCGCCGCTTGAGGTTTTCCGCAGCCGCAGCAGCAGTGCCAGCACAGCACGCCGAGCCAGGAAGATGGGATGGCGCAAGAGTATCGACACACGTTGCGTCCCACACTAAAGGCCTTCCCACCTTCCATGGAAATAAAGACATCCCGTCCGGTCTCTTGCCATCGTCGCGTGCCAAGCCATTGGGTTCTAATACAGCGGGAACGCCGACGGTGACAAGAGCTCGTCGGATGATGTCATTGATGTTCGCGTGCCGTGCTAAGCGACCCGCACTTCGGCTGCAAGACAGACCGTGGTGTCCGAGGCTGTTGACAACTTCACCACAGTGACAGCGATGAGGAGAACAACATGGAGCTCCTAGTCGCAGTGAAGCAGCGAGGCGGAAAGTAGTGTCGTCGAACAAAGTGCCTATGTTCGACGACGGTAGTGCGTGAAGCCACAGACCCGACTCCCACTTAACCACAGCCAGCAGACGCGCACGCTCCACAGTAGTAGCAGACGTGTCAAGTAAATTGTTCTGTACTACTCTGCAGAGCGGCTCATCCCACCGTCTCTGGGAAGATGGATTGTCGGGTGGATTGTATTGTGACACCTTGTTTCTTGCCAAATTAATTTTAGGTCAAAATATCAAAATAATGTTGCTTTAATGGCCGTATTTTTTATTGCGTTGACTTAATTTTTGAGCTCTAATTGAGCTCGCTTTCATTTTTTTATAGCTCTAAGGGACCATAGACCTAAGTATTTGATATTCATTTTCAACTTGATTCCTCCACGTGTTCCTGAAAAAAGGGTCTTGACAGACTTCCGAAGGATTCCCCCTTATAGGATAACTTCGTTGCCCGTGTGCTTGTATGCCTGTCAGTCTCAAGACCCTTTTTTCAGGCACACATGTAGTTATCAAGTTGAAAATTAATACTGTTGTGGTTTTTTCCTTTTGAGGTACGGAACCCTAAAAAGCCACTTGACACACCGCAGACCATCAAAAATTCACACTGTTTGCAAACTAATCAATTGGTATCAGCATCCGCTGTTGGCATCTGTCCGTTTTTGTCGCGGACATTTCCTAGAGGCCCTTCATAGAAAAGCAATCGGGTAGTCGTAAACGTTAAGGGTCTGAAAGTACCCCCTAGGGTGCTTGTAAAGGCAGGACGATGTTTCTTGACACTGGCAGAAAAAGTACCCGTTGGTAGCCCCTAATCCCGGGATCCGCGTCAAGGGGGTTATAAGGCCAGCAAAAAGTGTAATTTAAAGCTGACTTAAGGTTTCGAATTAAAATGAAGGAGGAAGTCTTGTCAGCTTGTTTCGAAAGTGTAACGCGACTACTATTTTGGTTTTTTTTTCGTAAATTTTATGCAGGACTCGTGACTATTTTAATGTTGTAGGTTTCATGCCTTTTTTGATGAATTTAACCATCTTTTAAATTAGTTGAGTTATGTTTTTCTGCCGAGCCTTTTCCCAACATGTTGGGGTGGGCTTCCAGTCTAACCGGATGCAGCTGAATACCAGTACTTTACATAAAGCGATTGCCTATCTGACCTCCACAGCCTAGTTACTGGGTGACATGATATCTGGTGGTAAGACTGGTCTTGTCAGACTTTTGGGCTTCTAACTACCCGTAATGACTGTCAAAGATCTACGAATGCCAGCCGGGACCAAAGGCATAACGTACTTTCCGAGGCACGGAGGGGTCTTGACATGTAAAGGATGGCCCATCCCTGGAACCGATCGCGGCAAGCGTCACTTAACCTTCCGGTCAATTTAGCCACGAGCCCCTTCGAGTTATGTTTTTATTACATAAGATTGAAATACTTACTTATATTTTTTGTATAGGTAGGTACCGACTTATCTATTTAACTAACAATATAATTTTAATGGATTTTCGCAATCAAACAGTTTCCTTGATGGTAAGTGTAGCAGCCAGAGCAATAGGTAACATATTTGTATGTGTATGTTTATATCTTCATGTTCAATTTTATCTACCTATGTATACTTATTACTTTTTTTTTGCAATAGTCCTACATTGTAACACAGTAACACAAAATTGTATATTGTCACGAAATTGAACATGAAGCAATACACATACAAATATATTAGTATGTCCTGCCTAGATATCTCTTTTGTTGTCTGTACACTAAAAAAGAAAAAAAAATACAAAAAAAAAGATTTAACTTTTTTTAAAGCTAAGTTAAGCTAATCTACATTCATAAGTAACTTTCCTACTTAAGCAACATGTCTTTAATCACGTAAAACATCGTCATTCATTCAATAGGTATATTTAATATACCTAGTACTTATATTGAATCAATTAACATTCATTGTATCGACTGCACTATGTTAATTCGTATTTCCCCACTGACTTCGCTCCAGTTAGTAGCACAATAGTAACCTGATTATAATGCCTGGATCTAGATCCTATTGTTCCAATAAAGGATGTTCAGGAAATTGACTTAGTATGCCAAATGAGACTGACGGCTCGGACGGGTTAGAAATTATGCTTATAATTTAGTTTATATTTATTGGTATCATCATTCTCCTGCCCTTATCCCAATCTATTTGGGGTCGGCGCAATATGTCCTTTTTTCCATAAGTACTTCTCTATTAGTCGTCTCTAGCTATGTCATCTTTCACACAGTCCATCCATCGTTTCTTTGGTCTTCCTCTACTCTTATAACCATCGACATTCATACTCAAAACTTTCCTTACGACATTTTCCTCATTCCTCCGCATCACATGCCCATACCAACAACCGATATCATAGTTTTTATTATTGAGATCCATTTCTTATGGTGGATTTTTGTAGAATTTCCCTTTCATTGTAAAGTACACAAATTAACCTGTACTTTACCGTATAGGTACTACAAGTCAATCTGCCCAGCCTTGTTATCTTACCTACTGATGTGATGCCACTTTTAGGATTGATTGTTCAATAGTCAGATAATTTGTATCTGAGGAATACATAATTATGGAAGTTTGACAGCTTTTGTGTAGCAAATATATCAAACTGTCACATTTTATTCTTCAGATAAAATTTTATCTACCTATTGAAAAATCAGACATAGTTGAAATGTCTTCACATTACCAGTAATATCTCCGATACACATAACCTTCAAATAGCTCCACTACTAGAAAAGACAAATCGTTTTCTTAAGAAGTATCCTAATATACCGATCCAAAACAATCTGCATTACGTACCAAAGTACATGTCTTACTTAAAGATCATCTCCGTATACTTAAGTGAAATACATCATACATCTTAAGTTAAAACAAGCACCGATATTCCACGTAACAGTCAAGTCTCTAGGCACTGGGTGGGCGTGGCGTGAGGTGGGCGTGGCAAGGAGGGCGGACCCTCTGAGGCCTCCCAAAGCACTCAGGCCCAGGAGACGAATGCCAACTTGTTTGTGCCTTGTTGTTGAACTTAGATATTAGTCATTTTATGTATACCTAACTTGGGTATTTTTACGTACCTAAAGAGTGCGTCGTGGTACCTACTTATGATAAAACTCACTTCGTCCATTTTGCTAAAAGGCTATTTAGTAGCTAAGTTCTTATCTCGTAACGGCATGAGCTGTACAAGAATGCTGTGGCAAAAATATGTGCCAGTTAGCTATGTGATAGCGATAAATATAACTATCACCACTAATGGAAGTTCAAAAAACTCGTTACGCCACAATACAGGCAATTTTTTTTATCACTAGCCAAATTTTCACAGGATTTTCTACGCCAATATGAAGAACTTGGGTAGAATACCATGTGAAAATTTGTCTAGTGATAAAAAATAGCCCTATATATAAATAAATACCTACTTATAATATACTTAAAGATTCATAGATTAATTCAGGCTAAATAATAACATCCGCATGAATCTCGAGCGAAGGTTAAGCTACGCTTGCCGCGGTCGAAGTCGAATCGTGGATGGGTAACCATCCGTTAAATATCGAGACCTACCCGTGCCTCGGAAAGCACGTTAAAGCTACTGACAGACGTGCTCATTTCTAGCACGAAAGCATGCTTTTATTGAGCAAGTGCTCATTAGTAGCATGTGTGACTAGTAATGAGCATGCTTATTTCTAGTATGTTTTCGAATAAGCATGCTTATAAGCATGCTTTTTATAAGCATGTGTGGCCGTTGGTCCCAGCTGTCATTACTACATCTTTGACAGTAGTTACGGCGTAGTCAGATGCCCAAAAGTCTGACATCCAGTCTTACCAAGGGGTATCGTGTTATCCATGGTTGTGGAGGTCGGATAGGCAGTCGCTGCATGTAAAGTGAAAGTTAAATCATTTATTTCAATTAAGTATGTAAGTGTAAGTACTTAAAAGCCACTTTTGAACGTCAAAATTTACAAAAAAATAAAATTGATTCTTATAGTCGTAAAATAATGGTATTCATCTGCATCCGGTTAGACTGGAAGCCGACCCCAACAGAGTTAGGAAAATGCTAGGCAGATTGATTAACTTAAAGATTCATTCAACTTTAACTTATGACAGTGAGATCAATATTATCGTGATCTGCTGATCTGTCTAGCCCTCTGCCAATTATGTCGGTGTCCGCTTCCCGTTCAAATGAAGTTCAGTGTTATATGTAGAGTGTCTGTCATTTTGATCTCTACCCAATTAAGAGCCAATACCGATGCACACCAGACTCGTGTTTCCGTCTTTGTTAGGTATAAAATGGAAGCTGATTCTCTAATTCGCTATGATCTTATTCAACCTCTATAGTATCTACTACGAGTATCTACTCAGTTTTTCTAATGACAAACCGGCTCAAGATTTCGTTGTAATGATATTCGTTACTGCGTGCTTTCGTCATTGTGTTATGCGTTACTACAAACATTCGGTACTGCGTTATTCGGCGTAGCACTTTTCGAGGTCACGTAGCGTACTCAATATTTAGATAAGTCAAAGATTATAATATTTAAATAACTACGGCGGCGACGAATGATTTGTAGGTCATAGGTTCGAACCCAGGCAGGTGATAATTTTGTGTAAATTATTTCATCACCACTGCTGTCAAAACGGTGAAGGGAAAAACATTGTTACCTTACATTACTTTATTCATCGAAAGTGATGTGTTAGATTATCTTGCTGAGTTTTTATAAGACATGCTTTGGCACATGCCAGTTTTTTTTTACAAGCAACTTGGAGTCTTTACAACTAGAAAGATAAAGATAAAGTCAAACTGTGTCATAAATACAATCCTCATAAGATAAATAAATGACAGTTATTTCTGTAAACAAATTGGATTTAAAAAAACAGAGTTACACGTCAAAAAAATAATACATCGGAACCAAGGAGAAAAGAGTCGAGAAAGCAGTTTAACACCAAAAGATTCACCGGTGAAGCTGGACCAGAACCAACCTGGAATGGACGTCGGTAGAAGATGCCCATCCATAGTTATGTAAATGTCTCTCGTCTCTCCAAAATTCCATTTGCTACTTTAGGATGCATAACCAGTACGGCCCTAATATTCCTTCCGTATCCTAAGGGGACATCTTCCCTATCACTATCGCGACCCCTGGTCTACTCTTTGATATGCAATGGTCTCTGTTGCACCACGAAGCATGAGGCTACAGGGGCCAGTGTGAATCTTTGGGTTCATTCAACTAATCGGGTCTGGTAAAACAACGCTGGGGTCGGTGCATTTAATTCATTCATTCATTCATTCTAAACTACAAGTTCAAAAAATACATGAGGCCAGTGTTTCTTTGAGTACAAACACCATCGTTTGAAGACAGTGCACGAAATCATACAATCTGTCCTCATGTCGAAAAAAAAATCTCACCCTGGACTGCTGAAAATCGAAACAATATTATTAATCATGCGTGAATGCATGAATCAATAGCGTGTGTTGGATCATTAGGTTCCCTACAAAATGGTTGAGCTGGATGGTGCTGATCCACGCGTCATGTTCGTGAACGGGCGCCGTTAGTTGAGTTGCCAGGACGTATTTTTAATTTTACTTTGTTCTCACTTAATATAGGAGCAACAAGAATAATGCACCCAAGATTTTGTAATTTCTTGATTTAAAAGAGTCCTTGGAGTTTCTTGTACGTTATTTTCCATAGAAATCTATGTTACCTGTACCTAATTGGTTTTATAAATGCTTAATAGTTGTTTGTAGAGCTCAGATTAAAGTAAAACGATCAATGTCTCGAATTTAATCACCACGTCTTAGTGGAACAACAAAAGATCAGCATAGGCTTTTTACGTCACGAGTAGGTATTCTCTTTCAGCTGGTGATGATAAGAAAGAACAACTTAATTATAAAAAAAAGCTTTATTCAGTAGGTACAGAAACACCGTGCAATAATAAAAAAAAACCTATTAAGTATCAGATTATAATATAGGGCCTTAGGTGCTAGATTTAGTTATGACACAAACTTGATGCAGCTACTTTACCACGTATCTTAATATCAACATCCTCCTACCGTCAGCATAATCAGCCAGTAAAGTTTCTATCTCAGGCCTCCTCTCTGTGAGAGGAAGTGGTCCACAATCAGTGCGAGTTGTGGGATATCACCTTCTGCCGCTATCCTAATTCATTTGGGGTCGGCGCAGTATATCTTCTTCTTCCAAGCCTTTTTTTTTTTTAGGATGGGAAATCATCAAATGACTTCTCCCGCTCTGGGTGGAGCGGAAGGGCGTGTCAGACTTTTACTGACTAAAACCCACCCGTATTCCTTCAGTTGCCTATGCCAGGGCCACGGTATCTCTTTCGAATAACCCTCGACCATCTCCTACCTACGTAACTTCTTCCACACCTACCTACGTCTCTATTGCCGTCATCTCTGAACCTTTCTGTCATCTCCGAACCTTTCTAGCCATAATCATCCAGATGATAAAAGGGCAAAAGCCATGTTTTTTAAATCAGGTCAATTATATCTAAACAATGGCGTATTGTTGGCATATTGGTTATCTTTTAGATAGAAAATATGTATCAATAGAGCCTCTGAAAGTGTTCAATGTTGAAATTCACAGTGAATTTACAAAATAAATAGTAGTCGCAACACTTTGGTGATGATTCTTCATTAATAATCGCCAAAGTGATGACGTCTAAACGTCGGCTACACATCCACCTGAATTTATTATACAGTCATTTATATAAATAAAAAGAGAAGTCCTGACTGACTGACTGACTGATTGACTGACTCATCAACGGCCAGCCCAAACCCTTGGACCTAGAAAGCTGAAATTTTGCACAGAGGTCCCTTTTAAATGTAGACAAGGAATAAGGAAGGAATTCCCAGTAGCAGGTTCCCTTGGGATATTTCGCGACATCCACGCGGGCGAAGCCGCGGGCAAAAGTTAGTAATACATATGATAGTCAGCTGATTCAGTTTATTTTTGTATCGAAACGATATAAGCCACTCCCCACCTATAAAATATAACTCCCGTATCTATCGTGTGAGTGTTTCGTAATTTTCCATTTGTCTCAACCAGTAGGGATTCCTTACCATATCATGCAGAATATTGGCATAGCTTTAAGTTTACTTATGTTGTTATTGCCTTTTACTTCACTTCTTTCGCCAAAAGTCGATTACCCTGCTACTTTTACACATAATCTAATTAGATTCTAGATTCCGCCCGCGCTTTCAACCGCGTGGTATGTTGACAAAAAGTAGCCTATGTCATTCCCCAGGGTTCAAAGTATCTCCATACCTTTAATCAAAATCAAAATTGATTCCTGCCGTTTAGCCGTGAATGCGTAACAAACATACAAAAAATCAAATGTTTTCTCGTTATAATTTTAGTTTAGTTTAAGATAGTTTAGACATCGTACTTAAGTAGGTCGGTATTACATAAAATAGCTAAGACTTAATTTACTCTTGTTCCGAATAGATTTACACAAACTGAAGTGTTAACCGCTAACTGTCAAAGATCCACGAATGATAGTGCTTACCGAGACACGGAGGGGTCTTGGTATGTAAAGGTGGTCACCTATCCATGAACCAACCGCAGCAAGCGTAGCTTAACCTGATCGAACTACCCATGCGGCTGTTATTACTTAGCCACGAGCCCCCCTCCAATGACTCTACTAGACAAAATCGATCGTTGCCGTTGGTACGACTGAACTCGCCATCTATTTCTAGCGTGCTGATTATAGTAGGTAGTTGTCCCTTGTGACTGACTCACATTCCGCATTTGGCTATTGTAGGATCTATTTCAATTTCTACTATTTCGTGAACTGAAATGACACTATTAAAAATTAAAAATAATAAAGGTGAAATGTTTTTAGGGTTCCGTACCAAAATGGTAAAAAAGGAACCCTTATGGTGTCACTCAGTCTGTCTGTCTGTCTGTCTGTCACAGCTGTATATCTCAAGAACTACTAATGCTATCAACTTGAAATTTAGAATAGTTTTAGATGACGTTTACCCAACTATTTTGCAAATAAGAAATAAATTAAAATATTTATATTTTTTTTGCAACACGGACTGAAAAGGGGTCTTAAAAAATAAAAGTGGGGCTACTAGGGCATGTGGAGTATCATAAATATGAAAGAGCGCTGTTTGCAAATTCTCAAATATTTTTTTTTCTTTTTTTTAGGCCGCATAGTTTTCGAATTTTGATGAAAAATGTAAAAAAAATACCGTTCGCCCCCCCCCATCTCCGAAGTTTGCAAAGAGAAAAATCTGAAATTATTCTATGTGATATAAGTATATGTAAAGATTACAGGAAAAATAAAACGATGTCTCTAAATAGCACACTTTTTCAGAAATCGGAACGGTGCGCGAGTCCGACTCGCTCTTGACTGGTTTTTTTCATTAAGGGTAAAATTTTTCAATGGTCTGATAAATTTGATTCATCGTCGTCTGCCTAGCCTTTTCCCAACTATGTTGCGGTCGGCTTCCAGTTTAACTGGATGCAGTATTTTACATGGAGTACCAGTATTTTACATGGAGCGACTGCCTATCGTGCCGTCAGATAACTTTTAGTAATGCAATAAATATGGCGGTTTGACAGCTTTTGTATAGAAAATATGTCAAACTGTCATATTTATTCTTCACATGAAACTTAACTATTGAAAAATCAGCGATTAAGCTTATTGTTTAATCGGTATAACTAATTATGTAGCTAAACAATTGAAACCAACTTGTAGTTTGAGAAGACGGAAGGCAATCTTGTGTGGTCTGCAATTATTTATGAATAAAATGATATTCCACTGAACTTATTTTAACGTTCCAATATTATGTTAGCAGAGGTGAGATAAAAGAGTCAAACATAACTTCTAATACTTCCTAATTCCATGCTCCTTACAGATTCGGGATGGATCGCTTACTGACACAAAAAAGACGTCAAATATACAATCGATTTATTTTATAATCAGCATTATCAATATAGTAGTTAGGGATATTTATAAACCCCGGTTAGGTATATAATTCCCTGTAGAATTAACACCGACATATTTTGTAACCACGGTTTTGCAATTTACACATTTGAATTTTATGACGGTCGTAAGGGTAGCTGTTCTATAGAATGTTATAAAGTTAAATGCACTGAGTCTGTTACAAATACAATCACCACAATGAAATAACATAAAATCAGTAATAAGAAAATTATGAACACTTTATTTCTTTCAAACCCTACGTATAAAAACTGGCCAAGTGCTTGTCGAACCACGCACAATGAAGGGTTCCGTAGTTTAAAAGAATTTATCCCAAAAACAAACTTAATAAATTGTACCTAATCCTAAAAAAATGTTTTTTTAGGGTTCCGTACCTCAAAAGGAAAAAACGGAACCCTTATAGGATCACTCGTGTGTCTGTCTGTCTGTCTGTCCGTCTGTCCGTCTGTCACAGCCAATTTGCTCCGAATCTAATGGACCGATTAAGTTAAAATTTGGTACCCATATGGATTTCTGTGACCCAAACACGTATAGCTAAAGTAAATATATGAATTTTGAATATGAGAGTCACTTTTAGGGGGAAAATAAGAAAATTTTAAAAAAAAGTTTTGTAAACCGTACCGTGTGACATATCAAATGAAAGGGCTTACTATGAGGGTCTCAAATATATTTTTTTTATAATTTTAAAATATATTGTTTTAAAGTTATTTAAGAAAATTGACAAAAATTGATCATTCCCCCCCCTTATCTCCGAAACTACTAAGCCTAAAATTTTGAAAAAAATATAAAAAATAGTTCTATACCTGTAGATTACAGGAAAACCTATAAGAAGTCTGTGGTCTTAAAATAACATGGTAAATCTATATATATAAAAAAATCAAAGTCCTGACTGAGTCAGTGACTAATATATCAACGCACAGCCCAAACCAATGGACCTAGAGACTTGAAATTTTGCACATAGATACCTTATATAGTGTAAACATTCACTAAGGAAGAATTTTTGGAAATTCCATCCCTAAGGGGGGTGAAATAGGGGATGATAGTTTGTATGAAAAATCCTATCCCTTGAGTTAATAGACTTAGTTAATTACTTGAAACTTAGCACGAATATTCATCTATAAGTAAATTATAAAGTTTATCATTTTTAGTTTTCCTAAACTACCCTCTAAGGAGGGATTGGGGGTGTCAAAGTTTGTATGGAAGAACTTTAACACGCGGTCCGATTAACTCAAAATTCAGTTTTTATACTTGAGACCAAAAATTAAGACTAACGTGTATCAGGGTTTTCCAAAAATCTACCCCTAAGGGGTGAAAAGTTAATTTTATAGCGGAGGATTTTATTGGGGGCTTGATTAACTCTAAAATTGGTGTAAATAATGTTTGAGTCAAGTTATGGAAACATACCAGACGATTTTTGAAATTCTTTATTTGTGTTCGTGAAAACAGAGATACAGTTTATATGAAAAATCTTATTAATTTGGTTAATGAACTTGAAACTTAGCACAAATACTCGCATAAGTAATTAATAATGTTTGTCATTATTAGTTTTTCAAAACTACGCCTCAAATGAGGTTAGGGATGTTAAAGTTTGTATAGAAGAATTTTAAAGCGCAGTCCGATTAAAAAAATGGTACTTTGAGTCAAGTTAGGAAACTTGCCAAACGAATTTTCACCGATTTTGACGACATATAGCTGATGTTTTAAGGAGTAACTTAGGCTATTTTTATTTTAGAAAAATAATTAGGGTTCCGCGCAAGAAAATTAAAATTCATGAAATCATACAACCACGTACAGTCCAGTACAAACTTACTAAGCCTCCGCTGTCTATTACGGCTATAACAACAAATAATAAAAATAAAGCAAAGTTAAAAATGTAAGGGGTCGATCCCCATACAATAAACTTTTCATTTAAAAAAAAAAAAAAATTAATCTAGCATGTGTCACCGTCTAGAACTCATTGAGTAGAGTACAAACATATTTTTTTTAAATCTTTTAAAATTAAGAAATAGGGGGCCGCAAAAGTTGTAAATTTTAGACCATTTTTGTACGAGATCTAGCGCAACAATTCAACAAAATAGGAATTTGAAACTTCTTTATACCATGTAGGTACCATGAATACTGTATTTAATCAACAATACTGAAAACGGCGATTCATAAGGTATTTTGTTTAAACATGGGTGATTTTCTGCAACTGCAAAAAATAACCTTGTAATTCACAGTATCATTATAAACTATGTAAAAAGTTATCTTTGCGATTGTTAAACATATAATATGGTACGGAACCCTTCGTACGCGAGTCCGACTCGCACTTGACCGGTTTTTTATAAGATAAAATTGCAAATTAACAATTTTCGGATTTTTTCCTTTACTTGTGCTGTGAGACCTTGCTTCTTGCCAAATTTCATGATTCTAGGTCAACGGTCTACCGGTTTTGATTTACTTGCGAGTATCAAAATATCTCGCATAAAAGGTCGTATTTTTTATTGCGTTGACTAAGAAGCTTGATTTTTTTAAAGCTCCAAGGGACCATAGACCTACGATTTGATATTAATTTCAACAACTCCGCTCGTTCCTGAGAAAAAGGGTCTTGATAGACTGACAGACAGACAGGCAGACAGACGAACAACAAAGTCATCCTATATAAGGGTTCCGTTTTTTCCTTTTGAGGTACGCAACCCTAAAACTGTAAAAGTATCCAATAAACCAACATTTTTAAAGCAGCAAGCAACTAAGGCAGGTCACAGGTACCTACTGCTGTTAATGATTATTGTGCTCCGATCATTACTTTAAAAATCTGCTAAATAAGGATAAATAAAACTCGAGTCATAACCTTTGTGTTCTATGATCATCAACACTCTTATATTAGCACGCAGACGTTCTCTCGTGAACATGATCTTCCTAATATAACGTTACAATGAACGGCCCTACGGGAATATTCTCGCAAAATTATGTAAGTACATAATACTCTAGGCAGCATGCCCTCTAAAATTCAGAATTTATTTTAGTTCCCAAATATAAATCAGCAGCGTATGTCGTGTCAACGACCCGAAACGTTATTTTAACGACAGCATTAGCAACTCCGATTTGTTCACGTTCAAACATACAGAACACTTTACATATAATTAATGAGGCGACAAAACCTCATCTCGGTCGCAGTTAAAGTCAATTCCCACTGAAATTTCATCATCGTCAATCTAACTTGGGTTTAATAAGTAATACTCGTGGTGTGGGCCGACCCTTAGCTCGGCTGGCCTCGTCCGACGAGATGTTTGTCGTCTCATCCATTCCGCTATCCCTTACTCGCGCGAAAGTGCTACGGTCTCTGAGGGAAACCTCGCACCGTCCCTCCATTACCATAATACGCGTCTATAAATCCACTCGTGTGCGTTGATATGTTCAGCTAAAAAATCAAACAAGATTTTTAGATATCATTTGGACTAATGTTATCTAGTATTTTTTTCGGTTTTGAAGGAAATGGAGGTGTGCAAGTGGCGCCACCTGCGTCGGTGTATCCGTCCCGCTCTTGGGCGAGGGCGTGTCCCCTGGGCGCCTCCCCCAGTCCGCGGGGACGGACGGGGGCTCCACCAAGCCCGGGCACTCGGCGCCGCGCTCCCGCGACGCTTGTTAGTGTTCCGCAAATTCACAGCGGGATCGCCCGCACAACCGGGACTCGATCCCAGAACGCACATACGATAACACAGAGCCGCCTACCGGATAGTTATACAACAGATAGTTAGTACGAAGTTGAGAATTTTTTGATGAACATACTTTTCGTCAACGAATGATTTTTGTGTTCTTTTTCTGAGGTTTTCCTGTGATTTTAAATTTAAATTATTTTTGTGGTCTAACGTTTCTGTAAAAATAAACTTTCGGAATTAGAAACTTTTTTTTTAACACAATAACGAATATTTTTAACTTTAAAACACAGACTAACAAAAAATAAAAGCCAGTGCGACAAAAATAAAATTTGAATTTAGACCGCAATTTTCGGGCGTCTTCGTGATTTTCCGGGGGTGTTCGTGCGCTCTCGGGCGCCTAATCGGGTGCGTGTCGTGATTCGAGATTCGGTCGGACGAGTTGAACGCGGCGGGCGGGTACACGGGTTCACCGTGGCCGCCGCTGGAACTAGACCCCGTGGGATGGGGGCGAAAGCTGTACCCTTCGGGAGCCCCAAGATCTTCAGGTACGTACGAAAATTACGAAAACTTTGGTCTAAATAACAATTTCCTATTTCTTTAGGACTTGTTTCTGGTGGTGTTTAGATGCTTAGAAACATGTTTTAGCCTTAAAGTGATAATAAGATTAATTTGTATAGAGTTTAATTGCTTAAAACTTTTAATTTGGGAAGTGCCAAAAAATATCTGTATCTTTTTGTTGTTTTGATGTCTTAAATATTTATGAAGGTACCTTTCAAAAATTTATTTTCTAACTGACAAAAGCAATTCAAGCAAAAAAATCGAATAGTAAAACAGTGTAAAAAATAAAGAGTAACCATTAAATTATAGCAAATTCGGAGCAAATCATTGTAATTCTAAATTCAAAGTGTTGATATACCCAAGTCTACGAGAATGTCTACGGCGTAGCATAACAAATGAACGTAGCCGTCGTAGCCGGCGTAGTAATTAATTTTCCGAGTAATTCAGTGGCGTGTTAGCGAGAGAAGTAATTTTATTATAGTTTAATTGATAGACTACCAGAACTGAACTTTCTAATATAATTTTTCTAAAAGTCATTTTGTGTTTTTTATCCTTAATGGTTTGAAGTTTCAGTTTTAGCTTCTTGCTAATAAAACAGGAATAATAAAGGAATAACCATACATTTTCATACTATAGGTTTAAACTTGGAATAACTTTATTCTGTGTTTAAAGATTCACCGCACCGTTTTGTTTAAAAAAGGCTCGATAAAATAATATTATTATAAGTATCAGAATTCTATGGATTTGACCAATTATAAAGTTACTGGGAAACTAGCTAATATTATTGTCGTAGTCATGTTAAAGGAAATATTTTGATATTATGTGATAAATAAGTTAGGATTTCTGAAAATCGACGTATATTATGTTGTAGGTACTTACTTTTTGATTACCTTGCAATGGGGAGAATTATGGAAAAACAATCTAGTCATAATTATAATCCCTGTATATAAGAAACTGCATTATTTTAACCGATTAACTGACTATAATGCAGTAAATTAATTTAGTAAGGTAGTTGTATTCATTTATTAAGTTTAGAAGACTTATTCACGCGTTTTATTGTATAAAAAGTAAAATACAGTTTTTGTTTAATTTGTGAAATTGTTTGTTTTTCTCTGTTGAACATAAATTGATAATAATTTCTTACAAAACATTTTTTTATTTGGACTGATTTCTTGTATTAAAAAAAAAATACATTGAAATCAAGAAATCTTATCTTTTAATTAACGCCTTTAAAGGGACTATTGTAAGCTAGGCTACATACCTACAATGTCTAGTTCTCCATATTTGCACAACAATCACATTTTGTGAACTTTATTTTAAAAATTGGTACTGACCATACCATTTCAAAACTAAGCGTTTTCTCTTGATATTTTTTTTTAAGTGGAGTGAAATCTTCTGCTCTTTAAATGTATAATGATGTAAATAGGAGTGCTATAGGTCCTTATATCCGGAAAGTCGGATAGACCAGCCAGTTTAGTTGGACTTTTGGGTAAAATTAGGTAAAAAAGGCCGGACCTTAACTGATTAAGAATTAATCGTGTCTTCGTTTTCAAACGTGATAAACATTATTGTATGTTACAGGCTTATTTGATCTTTTATCATTAAACTAGCTTTTGCCCGCGGCTTCGCTCGCGGTAATTTAGAATATGACAATCAATTCGGGTTGTACTCTGCTTGTAATAATATAATTCAGTCATGATTCGAAAGACACATGGCGCCATCTATTATCTTAAGAACGTTATTGTTGTTTTCCTCTGGAAAGTTATTGTTGTTTTCTGGGATGAAAGGTACCCTATGTCCGTTTCTGAACACCTGAAAACGTATATGCAAAGTTTCAGGACGATCGGTTCAGTGGTTTAGGCGTGAAATTGTAACAAACAAACAAACTTTTTTTTTTTTTTTTTTTAAATTTATTTCAACAAAAGTTACACAAGAGTATTTTACAGATTACTTACTTTCGCATTTATAATATTATAATATAAGTGAGGAAGTTAGGATAGTCTTAACATTATGAAATAACACCGCTTGACAGGTGAAATATAAAAACCGTCTAATTTGGCCACATCCATAAAACCTATTTCCAGATTTATTCTGACGCCAGGCAACCCTACTTGTAAGGCATACTTATGAATCTTTTGTCCGTTAATCTTTAAGGCGGCCAAGGCATTCTAATTGATTAACGTACTAGTTTAGCTCTATAGAATAAAGAAAAGGGACAGTTCCTAGTGTAAACTGATAAGGGTCTCCTTTAGTGGATGCGATTTAATCCTTATTAATTGTATACCTGAAACCGAAAGTGATGTTGTTTGTTTGATTACGCTTAAACGGCTGAACGGATTAGGATGAAGTTTCGCACATAGTAGACCATGACCTGGAGAGGGGCATAGGCTACTTTTCATCCTGGATCGCAGACGAAGTCGCGGGCTACAGCCACTGGGGTATAATGAGGAAACCCTCTGCTTCATGTAATAGTGTCAGTATTTGATGTAGCACTCGCTAAGGCAAACTGATGCAAAAAATCTTTTACTCCTCTGTTCCTTCTAATAGTGAGATGTTGGTTAGCCTAAAGTAATCAATGGTGACAAGCATAATAAGTCATAAAATGCCTCTTAAATTCAATGACACACAACGTGCAGCCTAAACCGCTGGGTCTAGAAACATGAAATTTTGCACAAAACTATAAAGTGGTTAAATAAGGAATGAAAGTTTGCTGTTTGTTTCAACTCCAGTTAGTGCTGTGTTCAAAATTTTCTCCTTCTAATAGTGACATTATTTGCAGGACTAATTATTTTAGACTCTTAAACCCCAAAAAATTGGATCCTCTGTTCCTAAAACCTTCTGTTCCTTTACTCCTTCTAACAGTTTCATGTTTGCAGGCGGGCTGATGTTCGGCCTGCATCACCAGGAGGCGGCGGGGGGCATCCATGCTCAGCCACGTGGACCCGTCACCTCCTTGAAGGAGGAACCTCTCACCCGAGCATGGATGACACCAACCTCATTAGTTGATAATACCAAGTAAGTGTTAAGGAATGTTGGATATCCTTATCATATTTATTTAGTAGCGTTTGCTTAGGGGTAGATTAAAAATTAAAATAGTTTCAACGAGTGGTAATATTCAGATGATCCATAGCAAAGTCGAGCAATAGCTACAGATGCTGGAGAATATCTGCATATATAAAATTCAAAGTCCTGACTGATTGACTGTTATATCAACGCACAGACTAAACCGCTGGACCTAGAGACTTGAAATTTTGCACATAGATACCTTATACAGTGTAAGCATCCACTAAGGAAGGATTTCTGTTAATTCTATCCATATAGGGGTAAAGTAGGGGATGAATGTTTGTATGAAAATTATCTTGTTCCTTGAGTTTATAGACTTCAAACTTAGCATGAATGCTTATCTAAGTAAATCATTCAGTTTGCCATTTCTAGTTATCCTAAACTACCTCCTAAAGGGGGATTTGGGGTGTCCAAGTTTGTATTTAGGAATTTTAACGCGCGGTCCGATTAACTCGAAACTCAATAAATATACTTGAGACCAAAAATAAAGAATAACATGTATCAGGGTTTTTCGAAAATATACCCCTTACGGAGTGAAAAGGGGTAGTCAATTTTACAAGGGAGGATTTTACTGCAAAGCATAATTAACTCGAAAATTGGTGTAAATAATCTTTCAGTCAAGTTCTAGAAACATCCCAACGATTTTTTTAAATTCCGGGAATGCGATGCGACGCGTTGGGTTGGGGGAGCAAGAAATTTCAGGCGGACTAAGTCGCGGGCAGAAGCTAGCTAGTATAGAAATCATTAGAATTAAAACATAAAAAGTACGTCTGACGTCTGGCTTCTGCTCAGGGTTGAGCACTGGGCAATCAACTGTACTGCTATCTTACTGATTGGCTTTTCAGCTATTCCTTATGATGTAACTATAGTTCTTGCCAATATGATAGAAAAATAATGCAAAACTAGAAATAAAGTAGAAGAGAAAAGTAGCTCCGGTACTCATAATATGCCGAAGTCTTATTTGCATTAACTGAAGCTGTTTGCTGTTTGTGTTAATTACTTGAATGAGCCTGAAGAATTATGTTCTTATGGAATAAGCTAATATTTAACAAATATGCCAAAAACCATGTCTTATCATTTTATGGTGCGTGCTAAAGGTCAGTTCTTTAACCATATCAGGGAGTACTATTGATAGTACTCCCTGATATCTTTAACCATATCAGGGAAGAAGTTTTTTCTATAATCGGTTCCAGTATTCTTTGACTAACTCAAGTTAGTCAAAGAATACTGGAACCGATTATAGAAAAAACGAACCATAAATGTTTTATAGAAAGTGAAATTAACTCTCACTAATAAATGAGTATAGATTTTGTTTTTAGATTAAAACAAAATAAAATAAATTCAAAGAAAAATGTTGGTGGTACCCAAACAAAGTACCCTCATTTGATACACAGTTAAACCATTTAGTGACCGAAAAGAGCATCGTACTAAACTTATTATTGCCCCGAAATTGTATTAGCGCTCTTCGTGCTCGAAGCAAAACGAATGTACCCTATTTGACATTAAATAACTGTAAGGGATTAAGTTCGGTTCCTAATGCGGATTTTTGGGGGTAGCTGTCAATCAATATGTTTATCTATGAGCGGGAAAAGAACAACTGGTTGTATTTAGCTTTGTGGATTCTGATCCCAATGATTTAAAGGAATATTTCCTGAAGTTCTTACTTCAGGAAATCATCATTTGCCTAGTCTTTTCCCATCTATGTTGGAGTTGGCTTCCAGTCTAACCGGCTGCAGTTGAATACCAATATTTTACATGGAGCGACTGCCTACCTGACCTCTACAACCCAGAGAGAGACCGTTTCATTGAATAAATTTTAACCGGGTATCAAAACACCACTTCGACTTTAAAACTAAGAAAGATTACACCAAAAATCACCTGCCCCGCTCTACGAACCAATACGTAGATACAATGACTCTATTATCACGCGGTATCCAATCAGGGGCGTACAAATTTCGCACAGCCCATAATGAAGCATGCGGTAACAAGTGTGTATTCATAAAAGCAAAGGGCGCTATAAATCATAGCATGGTGCGATGCGGTGGGGAACGCTACCGGCTACAGAATTTTGCTTGCGACTGTACCGGGATAATTAATAGGGTACAGATGCGTTTATTATCTGAGTAGATGATGGTAGATGATAAATTTTTCAATATAAATTAAGAAAAAAGGAAATGGCTCTGCATTATTTCGTTCCATCCAAATGTTGTCTGAAAGAGATTGCCAGGTGCAGTAAGACCGCTCATTTAACACTATTTTTAAATATTTTTGTCCCTTTTGTTTTATGTGGTAACAACAGGGTTTAATAAAAAAAAAATAAGAAAAAAAATCGCATTCAGAACGTTGGTAGACTAACTACTTAAACCGGATTTACATTACGAAATTGGTGACATAAAATTATTTTCTTGACATTAATTTCACGTGTAAACTTCTAATTTCATGATGGATGCATTAATTTCATGAAATCTAAATACTTCTGCTTAGCGCGATTTTTGATAAAATAAAATGTTATGTCATATTTTGTTAGTAGGTATTACATTAATATCTTAAAACTGTATTAGCCATGTCCTGACGCGTTTACTTAATGCAATATGTAACATTTCACACTTCAAATAAATGTTGCAAAAAGTTACCAATTTTCGGTGATACTGTAGATTTCAGTAGACACAAGTTGCACTGTATTGAAACTAGTTTTGTGAAATTAATTTTACCATGCATGCAATTAATGTTTTGTAAATGTAAATGCCGCGAATTGACTGATAAGTGGCTTAGAAGATGCCTGAAACTTGCAGTGGAAATAAATAAGAAGGCCTTAAAAAAGAAAGTAGAAAAGTAGATGGCACATACCATCTTATTATATTAACATTGTTGTTGAGTTAAATAATTAGGTATACTTAATTGAACTTTAAAGACGTTTTTGTCTAGGTATAAAACATTAACAAAATGTGTGGGCAAAACACCTTGCCTGTTATCTTTATAAAAACACATTTTAACTTAATTATTTATTCAAACTTATGATAACACAAACCCATAAATTTTATGATAATAATGAACTTGCGCAACAATAAACATTTGGCGCTGTACCTATATAATGTGACGTATTGATGTACCAACTCCGAATTAGGGAGGTATTGTGTTTGCACAGAATCATAGAGCACCCTCCTGCCATCTGTCGTGTTTTAGCTAACTGAGTTCCGTTCTTAAAATGTTTACTTCAATTGTTGAATGTTTTTATTTGTTTATCTGTTGTGTGTTTATTGGAATAAGTGGTGGTTAGATTAATTGCGTTACGACAGTAAAATTACTATCCATTATCCAACATTTCAAACTGCTTACTTTGATACAAATAAAACTTCCAAAATTACACAAACAAAACAAACTTTTACTTGAATTAAAAAGAAAAGATGTTTTGTATGGTTTTTAGGGTTCCGTACGTCCGAATGAAGAAACAGAACCCTTATAGGATCACTCGTGTGTCTGTCTGTCTGCCCGTCTATCACAGCCGAATTGCTCCGAATCTACTGTTGAAATTTGGTACACATATTTGGTACACAGTTCTGTGACCCAAACATGAACGTGTAACGAAATAAATGAATTTTGAATATGGGGTTCACTTTTGGGAGGAAAATTGGAAAATAAAAAATAATAATATTTGAGTAGTGTAAAAATACCTAAGCATTATCACTGCTGGGACACAGGTCTCCTCTCGGTGAGAGGGAGTGGGCCGTGATCCGCCACGCATGCCCAGTGCGGGTTGGTAGGTGTCACAATCATGTCTTCGAATTTTTGTTTCTAGGACGATGTTCGCCGTTATCGTTTTGAGAGCAGCGGTAATGAAATACATTACACAAAGTAATGCGTTGGCCTATTAGACCAGGGCCAAACCGCTCAAAATATCGTAAAAAAAAAAATTCTTAGCAGTATACGAGTGGTCGGAAAATTTAGCTAATGATGTAAATAACGAAGGAAAAATAGTCCAGACTCTGAAAAAGTTCTGGAAGAGGGGTGGGGTGGGGGGGTAATATATACGGTTTTAGGGGTTTGTACTCGTTTTTTCCGATTTACGGCTAAACTATGCATCCTATCGGAAAAAGTTAAATGTAAAAGTGGTAGATATGAAAAAAATCTTTATCTTTCATCTCATACATAACCATAACCCATAACCTCAATCTTCTTCAATTCTTCATAAAACATCGACAAATAAATATTTCGGTTTGAAAAAATTTAGGCTTGTTTGAAACACAAAAAAGAACATTTTCACCAATTTTCATGAAAAAAAAAAAAAATTGCTATAGTTATAAATTAAAAACCAAAAAAACGGTTTTTTTCGTTTTTCTCGATAATTTGAAGTTATGGGTAATAATGTGTGAGAAGAAAGTTAAAGATTTTTTTCATATCTACCACTTTTACATTTAACTTTTTTCGATAGGATGCATAGTTTAGCCGTGAATCGGAAAAAAACGAGTACAAACCCCTAAAACCGTATATATTACCCCCCCTTCCATCCCTCTTCCAGAACTTTTTCCGAGTCTGGACTATTTTTCCTTCGTTATTTACATCATTAGCTAAATTTTCCGACCACTCGTATACTGCTAAGAATTTTTTTTTCCTCAAACAGGATTGGCCCTGGTCTATTTATACCTACCTACCTAACAGTAATTTCTCTAGTTTCAAAAATGTTTAATGGTCAAGCCTTCAACCAACGTGCCTAGCCTTTTCCCAACTATGTTGGGGTCGACTTTCAGTCTAACCGGATGCAGCTGAATGCCAGTATTTTACATGGAGCGACTGCCTATCTGACCTCCACAACCCAGTTACTGGGTAATACAATACCCCTTGGTAAGACTGGTTGTCAAAGATCCAAGAATGACTGCTGGGGCCTTGACGTGCTTTCCGAGGCACGGAGGAGTCTTGGTATGTAAAGATGGTCACCCACCACTGACCAACCCTGGCAATCGTAGCTTAACCTGATGGATCGACCCGTGCGGCTGACTCAGCGACGAGTGTTTAGTGGTCAAGCCTTCCTAAATAAAAATAAAATGGTAGACGACGCTACCTAATCAACAAAATGAATTTTTCAAGAACCCACTAATTAAACTAATTGCAACCAATCAACGGGTCTTGGGATGACAAATGTTGACAGATAGGTAGCCGTCGGCGATGACAGAACCATTTGTAAGGGCCACTGTAAATCATTAGGCCGCGCCCGTAGTAGCGTTTTTAATAAATTACATTACTACGTAATGATCCGTCTAAGAGTAGCTCTACACGCAAATTGTAATTGTTTCGTGTTCTATAAAAGGAGGTAATTCGTTTAAGTGATTAGTAGATTTTAATTGTTACTAAAGTTTGTGTATGTTTTGGAAAACAAAAATCATGTTCAAAGCTTCAGAGTTCATATCGATACAAGGGACCTTAACAGAAACACTGAATGCACTTTAGCATAAACACAAAAAATAGCGCGCAAATCCAAAAAAAAAGAAAATAAATAGGACACAGCCTAAAAAAATCGCCAAAGATTGACAAAACGCGCGCGATCTGTAAGCGGAAAAAGCACTACAACCTAATCGCGAACGCGCCGCCGAAACTGGTAACGATAAATAAAACAATGGAGTGTCGCGTGCGAGAGTATAAAATGGCAATCGCGAAACCAATTTGTTTACGCAAATTCTGCAGCGGGGAGAGATGAATGGGCAACCATAGCGTAATACGGTCCTGGTGGGTAATGTGCTCTAGTGTTGCTACTGAAGTATCGAGGTTTTGATGACGTAATGTTTGAGAGGAAAGACGTTGCTGTCAGTTTTTACGATAGTATACCTAATGGCTAATTTGACCAAAGTCTGTGTCTGTGGAATAAAATTGACGACTAACAGTTTTTGTATGGAGAAACTGTCAAAAAATCAAAATTAATTCGAAGGTAAGTAATTTATACTATGTATAAATTTTTGGTCGAATTCACCTTTAGTGTAAGAAATATGATGCTGATGCTTCTGTTTTCTTTTTTTATGCCGTATAAATTTTAAAGGGCAGTCAAACTTCGTTAAATTGACGGAAAGTTCTTAATATTGCTGTATTTACGTCTTGGTCAAAACTTGCATAGACACCTGATGGAGTAATAATATTCAAAAGCTAAGCTTCCGATAGTGTCTAAGTTAGGGTAAGTTGTAGTAGGATCACCAAAAAAAATTGATTCTAATTTTTCAATTTTGACTTTCCATTCCTAGGTACTACTTATTTGTGTGCCTTAAAACAATCCTCAAACCAAAGTTACAACTTTTGAAACTCGACAAATCAGTAGAACATCACTAAACACAAGCACATTTACGGGAAACAACAATGAGAAATGAGACCGAAGATTTGATGAACTGCACACGTTTGAAATGTTGCTCTATCGATGCATTTATTGAGCACATTGACAAACACTGTTACTGATACTTCAAGTTACAAAACAGACCTTATTACCTTGAATATAAGATTGAGTATGATGGTATATAAATAAGCTTGTATTTTACCACGAAATTCGAACAGCCACACATGTCGATATCGATGTGTGTGGTGCTATTCGTACATCGTCACTTCATTAGTGTTATCGATATTTTAGAATTGCTTCCGAATGTTAATCTTACATTAGTTTTGGTATGATTCTGTTTCCTAGTACCTAACAGAGAATGATAAACTGCTCATATTTTCGTCTGTGTTAGAACATAAGTGCAGTCGTTTTATATGATTTTATTTTACTTCTTCTGAATAATATATTAAGCCATTATGAATATTGAAATTGAAGCAATTTTTGACAGAAACTCTTGATACATTTGTTTGTAGTTCTCCAACCCATTCAACGATACCATTATTGGATAAAATTCTTAAAATATTGAAATTGCAGCAAATAAATATTTTTATTTTTAAAATAAATTAATTCGAAATTTGAATTTTGTTGATAGAAACTTTTGAAACATTGCTTAGTAGTTCTCGAACCCATTCATCGATGTACCATCGTTGGACTAAATTCTTACACAATATTACTATTAAATAGCTAAATTTGTCAGAAAATTAATTCATCAGTAAGTACACATGAGAAAGGAAGGGTTTACAGTAAAATAAAAAAATAGCAACAGTTATATTGCAAAATGTCATCTTCATTCTGAGTAACGATAAAGGCAATAAATCAATAAATTTTTAAAAGGATTATAATCTGTTCCATTGTTTATCTGTAGTTTTTGTGTAGTCTGTGGTTTGGCACAAAAGCGCGCTAAGCAGTTTTGGTGGCAGTGTGTCTATTGACATATTGCCGTTTGAAAATAAACGTAACTGTGAAAGAAATTATGATAATTTATGACCTCATAGTGTGGGTTCCGGATTTTTTGTGACTTTAGTTTTGTGGTAAATTAGTATTTGTTTGTGGAACAAAGTTATGTGGTTTCCATAAATGAGATGCTAAATGACACGTTTTGTGGTTTAATTTCTTGAAAGTGTGTGTTCATTTGTACGTGATGTATTTAAATTAGTAACCATGGCAGCAATTTATTTTAAATAAACTAGCTTTTGCCCGCGACTTCGCCCGCGTGGATGTTGGAGAATATCCCACGGGAACGTACTACCGGGAATTCCTTCCTTATTCCTTGTCTACAATATAAAGGGAACCTCTGTGCAAAATTTCAGCTTTCTAGGTTCAAGGGTTTGGGCTGGGTGTTTATGTCAATCAGTCTTAATCAGTCAGTCAGTCAGTCAGGACTTCTCTTCACATAGATTAATGATTATAATTATGTTCAGTATCACTGGATTTTTTGTAACATGATTTTTTCATCCCTACAGCAGCGTAGGCGTGGGTCGTGCGCACTTCGAGAAGCAGCCACCCAGCAACCTGCGCAAGAGCAACTTCTTCCATTTCGTGGTCGCACTCTATGACCGAGCGGGACAACCGGTTGAGATCGAACGTACCGCCTTCATTGGATTCATTGAGAAAGATCAGGTAAGCCATATGATAATAGATAAATTATTACTTTACTCATTAACCTAAAAATTGTCTGAATCGGAAAAGACGTGTTAAGTAGTAAAAGACGTGCAAAGTACAGTCTAGACATCCTACGTCAATTTGCCATTTAATACAACTGTCAAAGAATGACAGTTGTGATTTGAACATTTGGACAATTTAAGTTGGTAGTTAATTTGCTAAACAATTAATTTCCCTGACTTTGAATACAGTGATTCGTACGTCTATCAATTTGTTACGTAACAGCACGCATTATTTTCGTTACTACTGACTTGCGCTTGACCGTACAAAAGCTACCACCAGACCACCAGATCCACCTCTAATAAAAGGTGGGTTGATTTTTGCACGTTATTCGAAGAATACCTACGTATAAAACTATGGCTTTCTTTCTCGATTATTGAGTTATCTTTATAAAACTTTCTTATACTTAAATATTTTTCTATGTTAAGGCTAGGTTGCACCGTAAAGGTCAAATTTGACAATGACGTTATCAGGGTAGGAACGTGTCTGACAGAAGTTACAGATATTTAACATTAACAATAACATTAACCAGCGAAGCGTGGGCACTTAAGGTTACAGTTAAAGTTATGAAGTCAGCTAAAAAATGGTTAAATGGAGCACCCAATTTTTTGTCTAACTTTAATAGAAGGTGCGACGTTTGTTATTGTTAAAGTAAGATGGTGCAACCCACCCTCAATGTTAATCAAATTGTAATACACCAACCCCAAGTTTGAGAAATCACCTATTAAATTAAAAAGATAAGTATTAGGTACCGACTTAATTTATAACACAACAAAATAAAGCCTAACAAAACTGAGCCGATTACGCAGCGTATCCAAATAACTTTCAACTTAGTTAGCCCCTTTCAATACGGCGTCATATTGTTAGTTTATCAAGAAATGTTCGAGACGAGATATGAATCGCGATTCACTCGAGTTCATCAATCAGGATCGCTTCGACATGATTTCTATTGTGTGCACAATGCTTTATTTACATAATACGCATGCGTGTTGGTGGCATGTGTTAAAATACAACTTTTGAGTTTCGAGAATTTTTGTACTTTTTGTAGACCTTCCTGTATGAAGTGTGTTTCTACTTTATTAGCAGGTTTTGAGTTGATTTTATGGACTTTTTAATTGAAATAATTACTTATTTATTTACTGTAGACCATCGTTTTACGTTTTTGGGTTTGGTTTCCACACTTAGTTCTTCAAATGGACCATTGTACTGAGTCTTGGTGGCCGTCGGTTGTTATTCCAACCAGCCCACTTAGCACTGTAGACCATACAGCAATTACACCAACCGAGTTTCTACTAAATTACTTCATAATTTAGTTCTTCTTTAGAATTTTTTATCACCCCTAATAAATGTCTCCATAAACTTACATAAATATTTTAAAAAATAAGAATCTGAGCTGCTTGTAATGAACAGATAAACAAGTTTCTTGACTTTGGACTGATCTTTGCACAAAGATTTTGGTCACCAGGAATGTGGAATACTAAAATTATTACACTCTATTACACTATAATCCGGCCGTCGAGAGAATCCCTTCCTGACACCTGTCAGTTGGACAATTTCTAGTGACTATAAGGATCAAATTCGCAAAATACATATTCGTTAGTATGAAACTGACAGTTTTCAAGAACGTATTCTCTCAACGACCGGACTGTAAGTACGTAAAGTCTGCAACAAAAGTCGATTATCCCTTGAGTTTTCTAAATCTTATTATTGAGAAAAATACTTCATTAAAATAGGAACAGATGTAAATTTTAGAGAAAATTAAATCTTATCTAATAAATGAAATGCTAAACAGCAGGTTTTCGAATAATTTTGTATTAATTTAGGTGATGTCAAAAAGTAGCAGTGTTAACCGACTTCTGTTGCTGACTGTACAAGCCGTTTGCCCGATGGGATTTCCCATCGACAAAAATGACGAACTTGTACAAACTTTCATCCCCTATTTAACGCCTTTAGGGAATGAATACTACCTAATATTATAAAGTGAGTTTGTTGTTTTGCTTTCACGGTGAAACGGCTCCACGGATTTAGATGAAATTTGGCACATGGGTAGACCATGACCTAGATTAGGATAAAGGATACTTTTTATCCTGTTAGTACGTTCCTGTAAGATAATTTCCGAATGTGAAGCCGCGGGTAAAAGCAAGCTTTAATACCGCCCTTAGTGCTCACCTTCCCTTTCACCTTGTGACATGCTTCTAGACTCAGCGGTTTAAACTGTGCGTTGCCTGTCAATGAATAAATTTAAGATTTTTAGAAGATACTGAAGCACTGAAGAAGATACAAAAGCCCATGGCCATAATTTTTTAGCCTTATCGTTTTACGACCAAAACCGTATAAAATCGATAGATTTGGTTATTCTGAATCCAAAAAACCTAATTTCAGAAATTTTACGCGTCATGACAGGTTGGTTAATTTTTTTTGACATCTTTGATAATGCACCCAGGCCACATGCTGTCGCGCAAAATGTCTGAAAACAAACTTTATCGTAATGAAATGACGAAACCTTTAATGTCAGACATATTGTGATAAAACCGACTGCCTATTTTTTTATATACCAGAAATGGGCTCCAATGAAACTGCGACGTTTCTGACCGGTAGGTCCTGCACACCGAGTTGGGTTCAGAATCATTTAACTAAACTAACGATTTTATACGATTTTGGCTGTAAAACGATGTGACAATGTGACATAAATACAAAAGCAAAAAAAAAAAATACAAAAAAAAACAGAAAAAAAAATACAGAAGCTTATTAGTATCAACACCGTTCACTTCTTGTATTAATTATTAAAAGACAATTATTTGGCCGAACACTGTCTTTTAGAATACAGGCTATCCTAGTCTATGAGACAGGGTTTATATGCTTTTATACAGATTTTGAATTATATGAACTGTAATGTAATGTAATGTAATGTATAAACTACCAATATATACCAATACGCATATTTTCCCCAAACTTGTTTTATAAATTGTTATTTTATTTTGTTGTTCTTTGCGTCATGTTTACCGCAAATAAACGTATTTTCTTTCTTTATTTCTTTCTATATTTTTAATTTAGGGCAAAAAATAAGTGAAAAACAAAAATCTGTCTCCCTATAATATAGGTTACAGTGTCTGTCGCCAGAGGGCGTTGGCGCGTTCACACGTCTTGTTTGTTGGCGTCGTGTTAATTATTCACATAGTAAACAGTCATGTTCGCGTTTTTACTGAACGTGTGGCTGCACTTCATATGTATCGCGGACATTTGCGGTGAACCACTTTTGAAACTTATTACCATAGTAATAAGGTCGAAAAGTGGTTAACCGTAAATGTCCGCGATGGTACATACAACTGTTAACTAATATTTCTGACGTGTTTTAATAACTTTTAGATTGGGTTATTGGATAAGTGTTGGTAGAGAGAATTTTGTAAGTTTTAGTTTTTTCAACGAGTAATTTTATGAGTTAATTCACTTTCTAATTTTTAAACTCAAAACATTTATTTCAATTACTTAAATCATTTTCAGGCACTATTGATTATACTAATAATAAAGCTGAAGAGTTTGTTTTTTGTTTGTATGTTTGAACGCGCGGTTCTCCGGAACTGCCAGTCGAATTAGAAAAATTATTTTTGCATTTGATAGCCCAATTTTTGAGGAAGGCTATAGAATACTTAACATCACGCTAGGACTCATAGGAACCGGGCAAAGAGAAAAAGTCAGAAAGAACGCTAAGCCAAAACGAAGTAATAGCGCAGGCAGGTGATGCGATGCGACGGGTGTGTCGTGTAGAAACATGCGAACGAAGTCGCGTGTAGAAGCTAGTACATTATATACTCTAAAACCGGTCAAGAGCAAGTTGGACTCGCGCACCGAGGGTTCCGTTCCGATTTCTGAAAAAGTTTGCTATTTAGAGACATCGTTTTATTTTTCCTGTAATCTTTACATAAACTTCTATCACATAGAATAATTTCAGATTTATCTCTATGCAAACTTCGGAGAAAAAAAATTTTTCATTGAAAGTCGAAAACCATGCGGCCTAAAAAAAATAAAAAAATGTTTGAGAATGTGTAAACAGCGTTCTTTCATATGATACCCCACATGTATTAGCCCATTTCGAAATTTTAAGTTTCAGTCCCTGTTGCATAAAAAAAAAGCTTTTTGTTTCTTTCTTATTTGCAAGCATAGTTGGGTAAACGTCATCTAAAACTGTTCCTAATTTCAAGTTTATAGCATTAGTAGTTTTTGAGATATCCAGCTGTGTCAGTCAGACAGACAGACTGAGTCGCACCATAAGGGTTCCTTTTTACTTTTTTGGTACAGAACCCTAAAAAACTGTACACCAGACCAGCGCAAACATTTTTTTACATCAGACTATTTCATTAACCATAACATTTTGTTACAGGAAGTTGAAGGGCAGAAGACGAACAACGGCATCCAGTACAGACTTCAATTACTTTATGCAAATGGTAAGTGACTATCTGCCCAGTTTTGGGGTTACTCCATGACGAGTTTCAAGATATAGATGGACAAATCTTCCCTTTTATGCTTAGGGTAAACTCTCTAGTAGCTTGCTTCCTATATCAGAAGTCATTTTAGAGTTGTGGAATTCATTATACTTACAACACTTGGTTTTCCGGTGTTTCCAATGACATACGTTAATATCCAGTTTTGAGTTAATTATCTGAAAAAAGGTATTAAAAAAATAAGGTTTTTATACATTTTTTTTTCTGTCAAAAGTTTACGGAACCTTTTTAATAAAATTAATAAGTTGTATTCAGACATACGTACAACAGAATCAGTCATAGATACGTAATGCAATTATTTCGATCAAAGCTAGCATATGTCAATTTTTATCAGGTTTTGAGTTAATTATCTGAAAAAAGGTGTTAAAAAAATAAGGTTTTTCTAAATTTTTTTTTCTGTCAAAAGTTTACGGAAGTTTTTTAATAAAATTAATAAGTTGTATTCAGACATACGTACTTCAGAATCAGTCATAAATACGTAATGTACTTACCTTGATCAAAGCTAGCATACGTCAATATCAGGTTTTGAGTTAATTATCTGAAAAAAGATCTTCAAAAATAAGGTTTTTGTACAACATTTTTTCGGTCAAAAGTTTGCGAAACCTTTTTAATAAAATTAAGAAGTTATATTCAGATATACGTACTTCAGAATCAGTCATAAATACGTAATATACCTCGATCAAAGCTAGCTACACACTTAAAATATGCACCCTGTATGTACTACGTGAAGTCACGGACATAATTGTATAGACAGATCGTCTCAATCGTCAACACAGTGATGTGCAGAGCATTATCGCCCGGTAGTTGGGAGTTGAGCAAATATTGCCCAACTTGACTTGCATTGTCGTGCTGTATACTATTGTCGTCAATAGCTATTCAAAGACTCTAAGATGGCGCATGCTACTTCGAAATATGTGAAGGTTCCTCTTAAGGCTAATTTTCAATAGTTAGATGTATACAGTGTGATTTTTAATTCGATGGAATTGTGACATTTCAGATGTGTTGCCAATAATAAAACGGTCCTACTAAAAACGGAACGCATTGAACTGAAATTTAAAAAAAATCTTTCTTGAATTTATGGTTTCAATTAGAAAAACTAAAACTTAAAAATTTACTGATAATTTTAAAATGGTAATCAGATTTTTTATTCACAAATTATTGAAGTTACAATAATTAGTAAGGTATAGTAAGCATAAGTGCGTCAAAAAAGACTAGCAAAATTTATAAAGACACCTTTTAAATATCTTACAAAAACCAAAAAAACATTTAAACAAGCAATTATACCCCTTATTCCTTAGCAAGAAGGCAAAAATCAAATGTAAACCTCAATCTCGTATTCAACAGACGTCGGTGACAACACAGACTATACGCGATGGCTGGCATTGTAAATATTTGCTGTCTTGCCGCTAGACCAGGGATAATGGAAAATTGGCACAGAATAGCGAGCTCTTGGACTATGAATGACGACTGCATTGAAGCTCTTAGTCTATGTTATTGGAGCTTGCTGAGTTGAGCAAACGAGACGGTGTTGAGCTTAAGAAAGCTAGAGTTGTTAATTTTAAAATTAACACGTTGGCGGACAGTACTATCTCAGTGGTTGCGGCTACTGAGACACTACTTATTTTCATACATTGCCCACGGGCGTAGTGTCACAACGCATGGTATTTTGCATAGAAACTTGAATGGGTGCGAGGTACTTTCTTTGACGTAACGACAAAAATTGTGTAGTGACAGTACGAAAGTCTTAATTATACCTGTGGTGACAGTACAACATGCCGTTCTTTATGATAGTATGGAAAATCGGTTGTCGTGTGGCGTATTGATTTTAATTTACTAAAAACTCAGACGTCGACAGGCGTACTGTCGTATGACTTTTAGCTACCTAGACGCCTGTGGTTGTTACTGTCCGCCAATGTATTAATGTGGATAACAGACGAAGCTAGTTGAATAATTTTATCTTAATCTTTATCTTAAACTAGCTTTTGCCCGTGACTTCACCCGCGTGGAGGACGGAAATTACCCCATGGGAACGTACTACAGGAATAAAAAATATCATGTGCTCTAATGTAGTCTAACCATGTGCCAAATTTCATACAAATTTGTTCAGCTGTTTTTGCGTGAAAGCGTAATTTGTTACGCAAACAAACAAACTCACTTATATACATAAATTTTAAAAAAATCAACCAAATCCTCTTATGAATTCTCTGCGATTAACATACTGATAACACTAGTCGATGCAGCGACACTTAAATTAATCATCATCATCATCATCATTTCAGCCGAAAGACGTCCACTGCTGGACATAGGCCAAGCACCGCCACTTCGACCTAACAATAAGATGTATATAACTTAATTATGCCTAAATAAAAGTGTACTGTTGGATTTTCAAATCTCGGCTCTGCGTCAAAAGTCGATAATCCAACAGCTTATTATTTAGGTGTTGGCTGGTGTTACTGAAAACGGGCGTTAAACCATTTTATCAAAGTTTAAAAGAATGCAATTCTTTAAATACACATTTTCGTAGTGTCGACTTAAAACTTATTAAAAATACAGCGTGAATCAATTCCCAAAACCAACCACTCTTTTTGATCCGTAAGCAATCGTGCATCGTATTTTATTTTATATAATTACAATACATAAATTCTTAGAAATAAAACTTACGTTAATTCAAACGGTTTCGGGCACGGAACTCTAAAATGAGAGAACCAAGCGTAGAGGCAATTGTAGGAGGTTAACAAATTGTGCAATGTCTGCCGCTACGCCGTGCTACGCTCGTAGCCCGTAGCTTGCTACGATCTTTATTGCTACTATGTGTAAATGTTACTGTTTTATAGGAGCGAGAATTAGAACGATCTTAATATAAACACAACATGTTAGAGAACATACTGGGGGTGTATGGTAATAATGCAATTATTTCTAATGTTTTTATCTCATGAAGGTTTTTGTCTTTATTTCAATTTTGAAGCAAAAACTTGCTACGTTTGTCCCTTTCAATGAAGTCAAATATATGTATTACATATTTTACAGTATATTTTACAGTATGTAACTTCTATGGTCGGACTTATAATTAGCTGTAAAGTTCACTCATCCTCCATAGAAAAGGGAGGATCCTCCGACCAGACGTGTGTCGTGTCTGGTGGGCAACTGCCCGACGGTTGATGTCGGGACGTTGTATATATGCTAGTCGCGCGATAAACTCTAATTGCGCGATGCAGGATTGCGTGACGTCATATCATTGTGATGCGTAGTTCTTATGTGGCAATGTAGATGCCGCCACAGCTGCAGTAAAATGACACTTCTAATGTCATTTCGCTGTCAAATGGGAATATTTTTTATCGAAATGACATATAAGAAGTGTCATTTTACTGCAGCTAATTAAAAGTCCGAGCATATATTAGGAATCTCAAAACTAATAAAGCCTTCTAGTTCAGATGTGATATTTATCTGCTTCCATCTTCCACAGGTATCCGACAAGAACAAGACATATTCGTTCGACTCATCGATTCGGTGACGAAACAGGTAAGATCTTCAATTGTTTCTCTCTCGACACAAGCCGCAACAAGACAACCTTTTGACGTCACAGTTTTTATCGAATACTTTTAATTCAGTCCTTTCACAGTTGCTTTACCTCTGATTTTGCAACACTGTCAAAATCACAATGATCTTTATTATTATTACATAAGGTTGCTATTGGCTTGCCAAGTCTGTCAAAATTACAGTGATCTTTATTATTATTATTACAATAAGGTTGCTATTGGCTTGCCAAGTCTGTCAAAATTACAGTGATCTTTATTATTATTACAATAAGGTTGCTATTGGCTTGCCAAGTCTGTCAAAATTACAGTGATCTTTATTGTTATTATAATAAGGTTGCTATTGGCTTGCCAAGTCTGTCAAATTTACAGTGATCTTTATTATTATTACAATAAGGTTGCTATTGGCTTGCCAAGTCTGTCAAAATTACAGTGATCTTTATTATTGTTGCAATAAATTTGCTGCATATCAGAATCTGCGAAAGGACTGTAGTTTCTTTCTTCAAGATATTATAAGACCGCGACAACACAAGACATAATATGAGCTCATCTCTCCATACAAACTTAGCGACACATGTCTAGTTCCTCCCATAATGGTGGTACCAAAAGTGCCCCATGTAGCCACGTGCCATCCACGTGGCATCCACACGGCTGATTGTCATCGCCGCCGCCCGATTAGACCCCTAATCCACACGCCCCTTGGTCAAGTAAATTGCATTGCGTTTGAGCACAATCATTATCTATATCTCGTGTTACAAATTTTATTTTAGTTTTGTTTAGAATTTGACAGTGAATGGAAGTGTCATGTGTTGAAAGATTTTGATCGACGTAAGGGTTAGATCAGCTGATGGGCGTGTTGGGTAGGTGTTAATCCGCTGGTAGGGATTTTGTTACGTGGGAATTATTTGTTAGTCTGATGTAAATTTTACCAGATGATAGAAGAACGTTGAACCTCTAATTATGGTGCTCGTAAGTAGTCAAATTGCAAATAAATATATGTAGTCTCCTGATATCAATAAAAAAAAACCGGTCAAGAGCAAGTCGGACTCGCGCACCGAGGGTTCCGTACCATCACTTATATGTAATTTTTGTTGATGATTTCTGAAAAACTGTGCTATTTAGAGACATCGTTTTATTCTTCCTGTAATCTTTACATAAACTTCTATCACATAGAATAATTTCAGATTTTTCGCTACTTGCAAACTTCGGAGAAGGGGGGGGGGAACGGTATTTTTTTACATTTTTCATCAAAAGTCGAAAACTATGCAGGCTAAAAAAAATAAAAAAAAATGTTTGAGAATCTGCAAACGCCGCTCTTTCATATGATACCCCACATGCCCTAGTAGCTCCACTTTGAATTTTTACGACCACCTTTCAGTCCCTGTTGCAAAAAAAAATATAAATATTTTTATTTCTTTCTTATTTGCAAAATAGTTGGGTAAACGTCATGTAAAACTGTTCCAAATTTTAAGTTGATAGCATTAGTAGTTCTTGAGATATCCAGCTGTGACAGACAGACAGACAGACTGAGTCACACCATAAGGGTTCCTTTTTTACCATTTTGGTACGGAACCCTAACAATGTTTGTGCTATTAAAGTTAAAGACACCAAATGAGTGGTTACGGTACAAAATGTCAGGTTGGGAAATTAATAAACTATTTCATTTACAGTAGTTGAAATTGAATAAGTGTCTAGTATAAAAGGTTAGTAACTTCGTGGAAAAAATATTCCACGATGCCTGTTACTAACCTGTTACCTATATTCAATCTCACTAATATGTATTACAAAAGGCAAAAGTTTGTGAGTGTGTGAGGTTGTGTGTTTGTGTGTATTTGTATGAAATTTGGTATTATAATTTTAATACAACTGGGGTACCCAATTAATGCAGCCGACTGTACATAGCTTATACCCTGGATTAACTGATCGGATACTTTTTATTCCGGTCTACGCAGGCGCTGCTAGTTGAGCATATGGCAGTTTTGTTTTAAACAAAAAATATCCAAACTTCCACCAACAATCAACAGCAATTATAAACACTACAAATAACAATATTAAGTACAACATCTTGAAACTTCACCACCTCACATATATAATTTCAACACGTCCTCTCTTAGTATTGTGTAACCAGAGGCCAATTACCAAAGATTTATGTTGAGAACATAATTAACTTAGGCCGAACGTTGTTAAGTAAGAATTACGGAATCGTATGTGGTATACAGGTTGCAGTGTTTTGTTTTGTAGGTAGTTGTTGAGAACATTTTGCTAACTATAAATAAAATTTTATTGGCATTTTTTTTCGAGGCCAAATTTCTCTCAAACTCATTATGAGACCGAACTAAAATTAACTAAATAAAAGTACCTATGTTGTTTACTTTTTATCTGCTATCATAATTTCCTACTAATATTATAAACGCGAGAGTTTGTGAGGTTGGATGATGAAATTTGGCACACAGATAGTTTATAACCTGGATTAACACATATAATACTTTTATACCAATATTATTACGGGTTCGAGACTTATGCGGGTGAAACCGTGGGGCGCAAATTCATGACTCTTTAGGAATACATTTTTGGGATAGAAAAATTAACTCTGCATGAGCCTGCAGTAATTGTAGATACTCTAATTATGTACTTATACGATGAAATATCGCATAATCAAGAAGGTGAAAAGTTCTGTTGAAGTCGCCAAAAGTTACCATAAATTAAGAAAGCTAATTAAAACTGCACCACATCTTCATACCTTACCCTTTCGAAGGGGTTGCTTAGAATTATGGCTATACAGGGTCTTGTGTTACATACCTGTTATATCTATAGGTAGATAGACAATTGCAATACGAGAACTTATGCGCATTTTCACATTGCAACTGAAAATGTGACCATTTACGCCTTATACTATTTTATTTTATCATTGTGGCTAAGTAATAACAGCCGCACAGATCGATCGATTACGTTAAGCTACGCTTGCCGCATGGTACGTGGATGGTTGACCATCTTTACCAATATCCCCTGCGTGCCTCGGAAAGCACTTTATGCCGTTGGTCCCGGCTGTCATTCGTGGATCTTTGACAGTCGTTACGGGTAGTTAGAAACCCGAAGGTCATCTAGTCTAACCAAGGGGCACCGTGTTACCCAGTAGCTGGGTTGCTGAGATTAGACGAGCTGTCACACATACATAATCAGCTTATAGCGTTCCCACTGCTGGGACGCAGACCACCTCTTGGTGAGAGGGAGTAGCCCCTAATCCATCAAGCGCGCCCAGTGCGGGTTGGTAGATGTCACACGTCTTTGAATTTTTGGTTCTTGGACATGCTGGTTTCCTCACGACAGGCTGTCGCTTCATGTAAAATACTGGTATTTAGCTGCATGTTTTTTTTTTTTCATTTATTCAATAACAATAATGACATTGTGTCTGAATGTTTTACAAAATTAGATACCTACTCAAATAAATAAAATAATAACAAGTTGAATAAATAAATAAAATTAGCTTAATCATCCGGTTAGACTGGAAGCCGACCCCAACATACTTGGAAAAAGGCTAGGCAGATGATGACTATTTTATCATTGAAGGACTGAAGTTGAAGAATCTTAAGTGGCAGTAATTTTACAGGCAAGTAGAGAAGGCTGTAGTCAGTGGTAACACTTTGAACTGACTGAAATAGTTTCTATAGAATAAGAGGCCAGCTTATACTGGTTCTGTAACTAATGACGTGCGACCTGCCTTTAAAATTACTGCTACAAGATTCTTCACCTTAATTTCTAAAATTGACAACATTTTCCTTTAAATCAACCTAAAACATCCCAACAAATTGTACAATAATACAACTACAAATAAATTATATTCTATCACAACCCAAGCGCGATAGTGTTGTTTTATGAGCAAGTAACAAATAAAAAGTGTGCTGCAGTGTACTTGAGACGTACTTCTTGTACTCGGCGTACTTGGCGTACTTGCATCGCAGTGTCGCGTGATTTACATGAGCGACAACGCATACAGACTGGGAAATTTTACTGTGCTGGCAATAATTTTGTTTTGTGTTACGTTTCTAGTTAGTTGTAGTGTAGGAATATGGTCAAGTTGGTGTATCCTGTTAATGATGTACTGGGTTCGATTCCCAGGTTGGGCAAAGGGTTTTTCCATCTGGAATTTCTCAGTAACAGTCTGGAGTCTGTATTTGTAACCTATTGACGGTAATAGTCTCGCCCCTGGCGAACTGGCGATATGTTCCTTACTATCTACAGGTAAACCTCTGCCTAACCCTTTTAAGTGCATTCATAACAACTATGTTAACTGTAATTGTAAACCTATTGTACGAGATGAATGTGTAACATATCTCGGAGTAAAAGTTGACGAGAACTTTTCGTGGTCAAACCACATTGAATATTTATGTAATAAACTTAGAATATTGCTCGGGAAATTCTACCATCTAAGCTTTAAAGTGCCGAGTAATACTCTTAAGTGTCTTTATCTACAATTGGTTGACCCAATATTAAGTTACGCCCTCGACTGTTATGGAATTACATTCAAAAGTAATTTAGAAAAATTAGATTTTTAAAATTATTAGTAAGTAAGAAAACTAAAAACAAATGTAATGATGATTATTATAAGTTATTTAAAATTTGCAAAATTCTTCCTATCAGCGTAAAACATAAATACCTACTTCTGGTTAACAGTCATGGCAACTGGGAGCGTCACTCGTTAGTTTCCCATAACCACGGAACTAGGATGGTATCGGCAGGTAAATTTAATGTACCTAGAATAAGAAATTATTTTGGCGACCGAACGCTTGATAAAAGAGTACCATACCTTCTCAACCAGTTGCCTGCTGATATAAGGAATCAGGAAAATAAAGGTAAATTTGCCAAATTGCTTAAGTTGTTCTTTTTCGGGGGTTTGTAGGCTATTTTCTTAGGAAAGTGGTTTGCAGACCTTTGGGGGGAGGGCAAATGAGTAATTTGGTATTAAATGAAAATTAAGTGTCCGCACTAAAACTTTTTTTGTAATACCGTTTGTACCGTTCCCACAGACAAACCGTGAAAACGGTTTTGCGGGGCATAGTTCTTAGCTTAAGGTTTTGTTTGTAAAATGTTATAATAAAATAAATAATAAAAAAATCAAAAAAACCCGTCGGACATGGCCGTCAGTTGTGATCACAACGTAATGTTAAGGATAATTTACTAAAGAAAAGTCCTTCAGTCTAAAAGTTATTCTTCATGTAGAATTGCTTCTGAAAACGGTAGTAAAAACAGTTCGCAATGATTTACGCACGAGGCAAAGACGCCTGGCAGCCTTGCCAGAACAGTTACTGTAGATATTTTTATTACTGCTGTTGCACTTCAGAACAATTTATTCACGTACTTAGATTTTACAATACTTTTTCTCTAAAGGGCTGTAATATATTAAGAAAGTAGGGTAGACTCTAATGTCCGGTTCCTCAGAAATTCCCAGATAAACTTAGCTGTTGATTCGACAAAGCTAACCACCTATATCTGATTTATCAGTATCGTATCAATCAGCACTATCGAATAGATATCCTCTGTTAAAGTTTTCTCAATTCCAATGCACTGGTGTCCCAGCCCCTATTTACGAGTTGTAGGTTGTTGCTTGCTTTGTGTAATTTATTTCATCATGCTCTCACAATGGTGAAGGAAAATATACTGGGAAACCAGTAAGTCCTAGAATCAAAAAATCGAATATATGTGACATCTGCCAACCCGCACTGGGCCCGTGTCTTCGCCTCTTCGGTTACAGCCCGCTCTCTCTCAGAGAGAGGAGACCTATGTCCCAGAAGTAGGGACGTTTTAAGATGATTTTCAATTCCAAGTGCTGGTTTAGTTCGACTTTTACCAATAAAACTGGTCGATAATTCTTTGTAAACCAGCTTCCGAAAGTCATTTTCTCAACAAAAGGCAACCAAATTAATATGTTGTTTGAACATCGTTAAATAAACATAATTATGAGGCCACGTGCGCCGCGCACGCCTCTCCATTCAAACCATGGACGTTCTATGGGATTTAGCCGAATCTCATTCGGCGAACTATGAGCAAGTATCTTAAGACTATATCCAAACAGAGGGTCGGCAGATTGATGTTTTAGATATTGATATGATAGTGATTTAGTATGGGAACCCAAATAATCCGGTAGTTGGAACGTGCATGGGTAATAGGTGCATAATTTTGGACACATCAATTTTAAAGCTTTTTCACCCTTTGTTGTAGACACGTATCCATTAGCAATTCAAACGAAGCGCAAAATTAATAACGTTTTTCTAGCCCGCACATTCCTAGAACTCCTGTGTTAATTATCTAGAATATTCTAGAACTCCGCGCGGCATATTTCATAGAGTGCTTTGACATAATTTGCACACGGACGTTTGAGTCTTATTTTTGTGTCTTACCAAAACAAGAGTTGCGTGTCCCGTTCGCATGCACCGTACGACATTAGCTGATTGCCCGTGTGCCCGCAGCCTAACGTTTTAATACAATTAAATCGACCGCAGCTCACTATTACTCGAACATCTTTTCATCGCCATTTTTGTGAACGACTCTTTTGCGTGTTACCCGATTTGTACGGACTTATTAAGATAATGTTACGTGACATTTTGGACGATTGCCTCCTTTGTTTCAATCTGTTTTATTCAATCTAGTTTAGATAGTGGAGTAAGCCAATTCTGACCGAAGACTTTCTTTAAAAGCGCTCCAGCAATTTCAGGGTTGACTAGAATAACTGTAGATGAAAATAATGCCTTGAAAACGTCCACCCTTTACCACTTTCTATTATCTATTGAATAAAAGATTACGAAAGTACTTAGGTATCGATATTTTAAATTAAAATCTATTTCATTCAGAACACCTATTAATTAACCCAAAAAAATACATTAAAAACCAATACTATGCATATTGCACATCTCTAATTACAAAAATATACCATAGACCTCACTAGCATAACTTAGCATCATTTTTTTTAAGTCCCCACTAATTCCCCAGAGATTGAATCCCATGCGACGGACTATGCCCAGTGCGGCGTCGACCCCAGACATCCTGGGGGATCGTCTCATTTCAACGAGTGAACTTGAAAAATGTTAGTTCACACCACTATCTGGTCCTAGTGTTTTTATTCTTAGTTTCTTACCAAATAAATGTTGGTTACAAACTGTTTGCAAGTATTTTCGTAAGTTAGTGAAGGTGTCAGATAAGGATGACCTCTTTTGAGATCGTTTAGCGTTTTATGTATGTTTTATTTGAATAGTATCTGTTCAAGGACTTTCTTTTGGTTCTAGCGGCAATAATACAAAATTTGGAAACTCCAAAAGGGCACGTCTCACAGACAGAAACATGTTGACGATAAATTCTATGGAAAAAATATATAAATAGGATCTTTTGAACGGTTATGAGTTTGATAACGAAAATCAATAGGGATCATCCGAAGGATGAAAGAAAAATAATAGAAGAAGATTTAGATTAATCCATTGCGTGTAACGACGTGAATCGTGGCGACAAACAGACACTTCCCAAAGGAAAGCACTACACGTAATTTTTTTATTACATTTTTATTTAGACATGTAACAAGGTTTATCGATCTACAGGGTTATTGGTAAAACACCAGCAACCTCTTAAGGGGTCATTGTACTCATCATTATGAACAACTTTTACTATGGGACCAAACCTGAAATCGCGAAAAAAAAACGGCTGTTCAGTACAAAATGTAGGGAGCAGCTGATCTTTTTTCGCGATTTCAGGTTTGGTCCCATAGTAAAAGTTGTTCATAATGATGAGTACAATGACCCCTTAAGAGGTTGCTGGTGTTTTACCAATAACCCTATATTCATCTTATAATTTCAAGTCTCTATTTTATAGAACTTCCCTGCTAATAAGAATTCCATTTATAATAGGGACGATGACTAAAAATTTATTTTTTGTCCGTCATAGAAATTATTAAAAAATATTGGACACGTATTTTTAATTTTTTTACGTAATCAAAAAATTACGGCGATACATTGAGTTAAAATATGGCATGACGTCATGCGTAGCTAGGTTTTATACGTACAAGTGACGTAGCGAGCCCCCACTCCCCAACTTTAATGCGTGATAGCTAAGTATTTTTTTTATTAATATGATAAAGCAAAAAATACGTGTCTAATATTTTTTTATTATCTGACTGACGGACTAAATAGAATTTCTTTTTCTTTTCCCAGGCATCATCCCTATTGAGAGTATGTATAGAAACGATTTTATGTTGGAAAATTTTGATTTTGATTTTTTTTCGTTTTTTTTATTTTATCGAGAGTAGTCCACTCTAACACCCTGAAGCGTTGTGAGGCGTACAATAAATTGTCCACCGATGTCTTAAATCTTATTGTCATCAATGTCTTCAATGAGTTTTACGTAACATATCATAATCTTAGGCTAGGTGGTGAATAGGATAACCAAAAAGTAAAAAAAAATAATTGAGTTTTTCTTCAAATTCCAAATAATTTGTTTGTGCCATCCAATCATTACGACTATTGATTACACCAACTCTACCTACAACAAAAGTGGTCCAAAATCTATTTGATTTACAACAACACCTGATCCCATCCCCTTACTTATACTTAAGCCAAATGCAGAAAATACGACCCCAAAGCTATTTTGGTGTTCCTAAATACTTTTGTATGACCCTTAGATACCTATTACAATGTACAAAGCAAAGTCCTTATAAATCCTTGGTACAAAAGACGATAATACCCTGTTTCATATTCAATTAAATATTTTGTCAGGGATGAAAAAATCTATTTAGGATTTAGGGGGCTCAGCCTAATGTTGGATGTGTAAGTAATAGTTGTGCAAATTGTTGTAGATATCTAATTTAGTATGGAAACATGTGCGATTTTTAGGATTTTTGGGGAAGCAAGGTATTCTTCGTTTTTTTTTTAACATTGAACGTGGTGGGAAAATTGTGTCACATTTGTTTTGTACAAATGAATATGCAAAATTAATGTTTTTGAGATTGGAATTTTATTATTATATTATACAATATTAGATATTATTGATACGGTACGAAACAAAAGTCAAATGAAAGCTGATCGAAAACGCAATTCCCATGAAAACAATTATCCATTATTACATAACAATTTTCGTCTATGTTTTGGGGTTACCAATAATTAGATATTAATAGATGAACATGGGTGTACACGTGTAAGAGCTGAATGTTACTACTGTTACTAATATTTTACTGTTTGGCGTCGAAACTTCAAAGTAAACTAAGGCAAAATTTAACTTCAATTTTTTTTTGTAGTTTTCTTATCTTCTTGTTATAATATTATGAGTAATAAAGTAGGCGTTTAAATCGATTTTAAAAACGTTATCAGCTTCGTGAATTCAATGCGGGAATTATGCAAATCAAATTTTGGTTTAGATAATCAAATGCAATAATTATGCACGCGAGGGTGCATTAATTAGCAAAAGTAATAGCTTGATGAAGACGGCCCATTTTATCTTATCTGTTTGACGATTTTTAATTAAATAATGTCATTTATGATCTTGTGTCCCTAATTTATAATTTAGGTTAGTGAGAATTTCTGACTCATAAGTAATTCAGACTATAACTGAATTAAATTGGTACTTACTTTAAATTAATGTACATTTGTGGGGTAGGTAAGAAGAAAATAGGAATATTAATATTTGTCTTTGTTTCAGCCTATCGTCTATGAAGGTCAAGACAAGAATCCAGAAATGTGCAGGGTTTTACTAACACACGAAGTTATGTGCAGGTATACATTCATTTTATTTACGTAGGCACTGCAAAAATGAGAACCATTACAAATGAGTTTTATTTGTCTCTAAAATTTCTCTATTGAGCATTATTACTGGCATCTATAATGGCTGACACCATAGAGCCACATTCGAATTCCATATTTGAAATGACATAATCACAAAAAAAGTTACACACACTTCTGTTTCGTAGAAAATGGTAGCGATAGTCATTTGTCATAAATATTGACTCCCAAAATATTATTGCACGGTCATGTTTCTCCAAACGGCAGGCTTTTGTGGCCATTCATGATACGACTGGTGTCAATACTTTTAAAATTGCTCATAATGTATGGGTAACGTCCCTTAAAAAGGAGGGTTTATTTCTTTTAACGTTACGGACAATCCTTATGAATACTTTTACATCTTCTTCTATAATGTTTTACCATGAAATACTTCAAATAAACGTTTATGAAAACTTAGTTTTAATCGAGCAAGAACTATAAAATAATTTGACTAAATCCAAATAAAACAGTGTACAAGCATTACAAATGTAAACAACCAACAACACATAAACACAGACGCATCTTGTAACTTCCTAATTACGGCCCGGCGAACAAAGAAATGAGCGTTCTTATTAATTTAACCATTTGTTTGGGGTGGTTTTTCCGCTCGTAAAGGTACTGTGTCTCGCCATTATATCAATGTATGGGTGTGTGGCTATACACCGCGTCAGTGTGAGCAATTAAAATTTTATTCCACCTTAGACTGTGTGTTGTTGTTTCGTTTCGCTGGATATGTGTGTCCCTGTTACTCGTCTTCAGGGGAGGAGTCTCTAGGGAGTCTGTCCTTTCAATGTCTTTGCCCTTTGCGTCAAGGAGCCCTCGGTAGGGCGCGTGCAACGTATTGTTTGTTTAGCGTGGATACGGCGTTTGATAACAGTTTTTTTGTTGCTTAGATTTTGTACTAGAATGATGAATCTGCTTTGACTAACATTTTTGTGACTAAGATACGAACGAAGCTTTGGTTTCTCAGCGTAGCCTTAGAAATGACTGCCTGTAATCTCTAGAAGTTAGTCTTATTCCTTTGAAATTGCTCTCTGACATATTCCAAAGTATTTATATTTATTGATGCATTAAATATAATCATACCACTTCTAAGTTTCAGAAGGTTTAAGTATGTCAAGCATTGTGAAACTTTTTGTTACCTAACCCAAGCTTGCACAAAAAAAAAAAAACTAGTCAAGAGCGAGTCGGACTCGCGCACCGAGGGCTCCGTACCATAATTTATATTTAATTTTTGTTCATGATTTCTGAAAAGTGTGGTATTTAGAGACAGCGTTTTATTTTTCCTGTAATCTTTACATACACTTCTATCACATAGAATAATTTAATTGATAGCATTAGTAGTTCTTCAGATATCCAGTTGTGACAGACAGACAGACTGAGTTGCACCATAAGGGTTCCTTTTTCCTTTTTATTTTTTATTTTTTACGGAACCCTAACTAGGCTTTCAGTACATAATTTCAAAATTATATTTTTTACCAATATTCTTTACTCTTAATCTCACCATTACAAATCAACGAGTTATGAGTGGCACAATGCACCTCTAACCCTTCGGTACGTGTACTAGGAATATATTGATTTCTATCCCCAAAACGAATAGGTATCCCTTTAAGAGTGCTCTGCTCAAGGTACAGGGGATCGCCCTAATGTGTCCCGATATTGAGAATTTATTGTAGTTTCTGATGTTATTTTTGACAGACCAAAATATGTTTTTAAAGATATATTTTGGATGTAGGTCTATCTATTTGTTTGTGAAAATATTATTTGTAGTGCAGTAGAAAATAATTATAAATTCTTCTTTTAATATTATTATTTGTTTACAGTCGGTGTTGTGACAAGAAGAGTTGTGGTAATAGAAACGAAACGCCCTCAGATCCAGTTATCATCGACAGGTGAGTAAATAATAACTTTTAAATACTTATAACAACATCATTATTCATACTATTAAGAACAAACTTTATGGTACAAACAATGATATTATACAGGTTGTAAGGGACAGCCCTCCGCATACTAACAGAGTATATTTAGCACCTTATTTTGAATCATATTCCACCGGAAAATTTATCAAGAAAATGTTAATTTTTAATAGCGTTTTTCAGTTTCTATTCCTTTATTTCAGTGTAAAATTATATTTTCTATACGCAGCATCCCTTTATGTAATAAAAACACCAAAAAACAAAAAACCAGCGATGGTTGTTAAAATACTCTAACGAACGACGCGTGAAATCAGCTGTTCCCTTTCTGCCTAGCTACAGAGTTCATTGAACTCACCGCATACCTATTTACCTACCCCTCCCAACCAGTAACAGACGCTCTCCGATTAGTGTACAAAAATACAAACAAATCAGGTTATGGGAATCCAATACCTAATGAATTCCCATAACGTTCCTGAAAATAATATCATGTACTGGTCATCTTAGTATGATATACTGAATTCACCCCATCAGTCCGCGGAGGGCTGTCCCTTACACCCTGTATATAAAAAAAATACTTTAAAAAAAGTAAAAATTGAAGAACTGAAGACACCGAATTCAGAAGCTGTTAAGTTTTTAATTTTTTTTAAAGTGAATTTATTTTTCCATTTTTAGTTGAATAGGTAAAGCCCAAGATGAACGAAAAGAAGAATCATCAAAATCCGCTTAGAAATGACGGAGATGCAGTACATTTATGCTTATAACTTCGTACATAAGAATAATTACATAATGTATTGTAATACTAAAACCTTTCTGAAAGTATGTAGATCACGTTAGTGGTCATCAAAATTGGTTCATTAGTTTTGAGAAAATCGCGTACGCGTTTCTAGCGCGTGACGTGAGGACTTGAAAACGTCCCACTTGGGACGTTTCGTCTTTAGTCCACGCGGCAAAACTAATTGCTGTGTAGTCACGTGTCACGACCAGATTTTAAAAATCTGTTGAGTATAAAATCATGGGGTACAAATATCTAATTTCACAGTTATTTCTCAAATTACAAATCCAAAATCTACCTGACAGCTCTAATGTCACATTACGAACTTCACAAACATCCTATTCACAGTGTACCTACTCAATTAACCCCTCAAGTGTCGAATGCACCCCATGTGTGCATAAGAAAAACCGTTTTTTTGTTAGGTATATAAGCTTATATCACATATATATATAAACGTAAAAAAACATCATCCGATGGAAAACCAATCTTCATCATTAGTTGTGAACCTATGGAGTTCGCAGCTAACACCCCCTCCCCCCACCCCCGCGTGCAAATGCACCCCAAGTGTGCAAAAGGACAAAACTTTACATAATAGGTATATAAGCTTAGATCACATCATAAACGTAAAAAAACATCATCCGATGGAAAACATATCATCATCAGTAGTTGTGAACCTATTGGGTTCGCAACTAACCCCCAACCCTCCCCACTCGCTGGGGTTTTGGGTCTAAAATTAGCCAAACTCAGACACTTGAAGGGTTAATCAACGAAAACTCGAAACTAAAACAAAAACGAATCGCGAACACAAAAACAATAGAGTAGCGTTTGTTAAAATTTCGTATTCCACAATTCACGGCGATTCATCAAGCCTGCAATGACGGCAATCTCGAAACTTTCCCGAGGCAAATGCATTTTCACGATACAGAAACTTTTGAGGCTCTCAGTTTGCATTGTATTTTTATTGCGATCGTTGCTGCCAGATATCTATTGCAGAGTTTTTGTTCGGGAAAATTTTATTGAAAGCTCTTTGGGCGACCCTGTTGATGTGTGGAATTTGTTTTTGCATTTTCGCTGGCATGTGAAATGTGCTTGATAAAGTTTTGTTAGGCAGAATGAAGTGTGCACGAAATAGAAATGTGATCTAAGAACACAATCCTAACTTAATATTATAAATGCGAAAACGAGTTTATTTGTTACGCTTTCACACTAAAAAGGCTGAACAATTTGGATAAAATTTGGCACGGGTAGACCATGACCTGGATTAGGATATAGGATACTTTTTATCCCGGTACTACGTTCCCTTGGGATGATGTCCGACATGCACGCGGGCGAAGCCGCTGGCAAAAGCTAGTGTAGAATAAAATCTGTATTAATATTTTTTAAATGAATACATAGGTGCTCCCAAAAATTCAATCTATTGTGTGAGAGTAATCACCCTAACCATACAGCAATACGGCCAATTAAATTAAATTCTAATTTTACTCGAACCATTTTCGGCAATCTTTATGTTTAGTTCTAAACTAAAGGTAGATGTAGACCCACAAAACTTTCGGCAGCCATCAATCGGGGGCCACAAACAACTCGATAAAAACAAAAGCCTGCACAAAATAGTGCTCACATCGGTCTCACGCTGAGCCATTCAGCCTTCTGATGTAGAACAGTGTCGGGAGGAGCGGCAGCTAATCAGGCTGACAAATATCCGAAAATTTCAATAGAGCTGCGACCACTATTGATACGAGGGGTCGCGGGGCGTTCTATTTTTTTTTTCGGCCTTTTTCGGGAATTCAATAGAGATAGGAGGTCCCTCGTTCGGTATACGTAGTTCGATATTTGAAATTTAGGGTTGTCGATTATGTTTTACCTGTTTAAAGATTATTTTTAAGCGTGTAGTAATTTTTTTAATTTTTTTCCTTTTGTAAGTGCCAGACATATTAGGAACCCAATGTTTTTTTAACCGAGTGGGGCTTTGGGTCTCCCATATTGATTTTCAAAAATGTAGGTAAGTACTCAATGTTAGTTATAATACCTATACAATTTTAATAAACTCAAATTTATACTGTGTTCTATAATGCAAATAAAATTACATTATGTATACCTACCTTTATTTCATACCTTTTTTACGTATCTATTGTTAGTAGTAAAATACGGTACCTGTTCCTGGTTATTTATAACACATGGTGGTGGGTACGGCCTTCCTGGTCTTTCTCTTCCATTTCGCTCTATCCTCGACATCATCTTCGAATACCTGACACTCTTTCATGACCTTTGTGCCACCAATACGGTACTACTAATATCTCTTCGCCAGCCCTAGACACCAAACGTCGCGCGTCGGTTTTGTAATTCGCTCGATTCAAATTTTTTTTTACCTTGGAAACAAAAAAAAATCAACCGTTGCCTTTGTGCCAACTTTCCTTTGGTTTTCGGCGCATGAAGTTGATCGTGGAAATTCTCCCTCACCACCAATAAAACTTGTGATTTTTTGAGCGTTTGATGTATCTAAATTAAACTCGGGTTTGTGATGTTCATTATTAGACGGGAATTTTTCAGATAAAAGGATTTTTTTTATGAATATTTATTGTCATTTATGATTGGTGGAGGGGGAAATTGTTTTTGGACTTAACAAAGCTTTTGATCATGACTCTCATACTGTGCGAAAAATAAACCGGGTATATGATAAAACACTGAACACGAGTCAAAATTTGACAAGCCTCAGTTTCAAAAAACACTGTAGTGCACTTAAAACTACATACAATTTACACGAGTTAACGTCAAGCATCAAGTACTATCACTGTCACAAGTCACTAGTACACGCAGCAATATCCTTCAGCCATTCATGTACAGTGCCTCGCCCACGGTACACTCGCGAACTAATGCGATAATTGAAATTGTGCAATTGCGTGCGAAACGCCCAACACCGAATTCATTACAGTCGTGTTTTTTGCAATTTGTTTTTTTTTTTTCTGTTTCACTTTTTTGCACTGTCGCTGCCAGCGAAATGATACGTTCTCCAATGGTTTAATTATTTTATGCATGCGTCATCGTTATAGTCTTTTTACTTAGCAAATGGACGTTTTATCATAAAAGTTAGTTTATGAGTAGCATACTTTTTGTAGACGTTTAGTGTAATTTTTATTAGAGTACTTTTTCAATGATGGATTAGTTTTTCGTAGTTTGCATCTAATACTTAGTTAATTACTTGTAAACGAGGTTACCGACATTGCTAATTAATATTACACTGTTGCAAAGTCGATCTTTAAAATGGAGGAATCGGGAAAATCCTATGACAAGCAGTAAGTTGAGGAAAAACCTTCATATCCCTAAAATCGACACTAAATGTTCCATCAGTCATATCAAACCTTTTCCCATCCCTACACAATTGGAAACAAAACTCGAAACAACACTCTAAACCGTTCCTGTATCGATAACACGGCGAATAATTGACGTAACGGTAAAAGCAGGCAACAATCCAGAACCCTACGAATCAGCAGCAATTTGTTAAGTGGATTTTTGGCCGAGACACGCTCGCGGCTCGTTGCGCTTCTGTACACAATTTCATTATCTCTGCCCGCGTGCCCGGCCGACTCTACTATTAACTTATGCGATACTGGTGTATAAGCTATGGACATTTTTTCAATATATATTTTGTTACTTTTAAAGATTTTTTTTTTGTAATTTTTGTGAAGAAAATTTTTTTTTGGTCGGGTTTTTGGGTTCTGCGGAATTATCTACCTGTATTGAAAAGGTAAACATATTTTGAAAAATAAAGAAATAGATAAGTAGGCTCACGGTTAAATGTTTTAAGTTTAAAAAAAAAACCGGCCAAGTGCGTGTCGGACTGCGCACAATGAACGGTTCCGTAATTGGGATGAAATTATCCCAAGAATGTTGAAAAGAAGTAAATTTAAGTTTGTACTCACAATATGAGAGATTTACCATGTTATTTTAAGACTACAAACTTCTTATAGGTTTTCCTGTAATCTACAAGTATAGAATTATTTTCTGTATTTTTTTCAAAATTTTAGGCTCAGTAGTTTCGGAGATAAGGGGGGGAATGGCCAATTTTCGTATATTTTCTTAAATTACTTTAAAACGATTTATTTTAAAATTATAAAAAATATATATATTTAAGACTCTCATAGTAAGCCCTTTTATTTGATATGTCACACGGTATAGTTTGCAATTTTTTTTTAAATTTTCTTATTTGCCCCCTAAAAGTGACCCCCATATTCAAAATTCATTTATTTACTTTAGCCGTACGTGTTTGGGTTACAGAAATCTATATGTGTACCAAATTTTAACTTAATCGGTCCATTAGATTCGGAGCAAACTGGCTGTGACAGACGGTCAGACGGACAGATATACAGGCAGACAGACAGACAGACACACGAGTGATCCTATAAGGGTTCCGTTTTTTCCTTTTGAGGTACGGAACCCTAAAAATCAGCTAATGATAAAATAAAACAATTTCTGCTATCTCTGTTTCCTGCTATCTGTTAAAATAATTAACTTTTCAATCCTTTTACTCACCAAAACAGTGATATCCATTAAAAAAAAACAAATGAATTAAAATACAATCAACTACACTTAAAATCATTTAAAAACACCCCTCAATATTGTTCCAATAAGCACTACCGTTTACTGGGCAGGTACTTTAGAAGATGGACTTTACCAAATCAATTCATGCCCACGCAAACGGTCCCCTACGCAATCACTTAAGAATTTTATGAACCGTAATGATTAAGATGTTTTGTCGTACTTGAGTTTAAAGGCGAACAGTGTATGAGGGGCTTAATCGTGAAACTAGATTGTTGTGTAAAACATATTGTGACTGGAATAGCTATTAAAGGATTAAGCGACGTTTTGAAAGTTTGTTTTTAAATTGAGGGTGTCATCAATTGAGTAGGAGCGTGAGAGTGTTGGCGATCGATTAGAAAAGTTACTAAACACATATCATTGAATTTTAATGATGAAATAAGACTTATTTCAGGATATATATTTTATAAAAAGCCAGTTTACAGCGTGTTGATCCCAACTAATATTATAAATGCGAAAGTGAGTTTGTTTGTTTGTTACTTACGCCCTTCAAGCTAAAACAGCTGAACGGATTTGAATGAAATTTGGCACATGGGTAGACCATAACCTGGAAGAGGACATAGGCTACATTTTAACCTGCATCGTAGATGAAGTCGCGGGCAACAGCTAGTTTCAAATAAAGCATTTTTCAGGGCTGCAAGTTAGTGAACTTATTCTCCTTCCTGATATGTTTTTACTGACTATGAACATGGTGCTGAAAACCTATCAAGCCTTCATTAACACACATGCACACACCCCCCACACACATGCACACACCCCCCCACACACATGCTACCTGCACTTGGTCATGGTATTATGGTATTTCGCCGCTTTCGCGGACAAGTGCCACCGGAACGCACAAAGACTTAGTGCAAATACTCGTATGTGAAACTAACATTGTTATTAAGTTTGATTTACTAACAAAATTGTTAATATTATTATGTATGCTTAGGTTAAGGTAGGTATGTATCTATGGGTCTTTGTTACCTGATAATAAATGATTTATTATTATAATTTATTATTAAATCTAATCAGTCCTGTGAATTTAATCATTTGAGTTACCATCAAGCATCTTTTTAAATGACAAATGTAGTAAAGGGGCAAAAAGTCCGGTCTCTTTCGACATATGGCCAACATCTATATTACAATGGGATCTTTACACCCTATTTCGGGTGCGACAAAATCGATTCCCAATTCGATATGACCCTCTTGTGCTGCCGGTTTGATAGAGACATATTTTGGGTATAAAATGTACTCGGAGGAAGATAGAAATATCTCGGAATTAAAGCGATTTAATGGCTCATAAAAATGGCTGAAACAAGTTGTGTGTAGGTTCTAGTGATGCTAGACGAACGTAACACTAACCTGGGTGTAGATCCTGATGATGATGATGTACTTTCGAGCTGGTTGGTCAACGTCCATTCTTACTTTAATAATCACCGGTTCATGATTTGTGATCTCAAAAGCACATGAACTTTTAGCTACTCGGCCTTCATCTGTAGACAAATATGAAAAAACGGGCCAAATGCGTGTCGAACCACGCAATATGAAGGGTTCCGTAGTTGAAAAGAATTTATCTCAAAAACAAACATAACATTGTAATACCAATTTTTTTTATGTGATAAAATTACTAATTAACAATTTTCGGACTTTTTCCTTTAGTTGTGCTGTGAGCAGGGACTTGAAACGTTACTCAAAATAACGTTACGCGTTGTTCCAGTACCGATAATTTGTACCGTTCCACCAGGATCGTAACAAAATTAATACCTTGGCTATAACGATACTGACAAACGGAACGAAATCTTAAAGTGTTCACTAACAATATTATCAATATATCGTTATTAGTATAACGATATAATAACGTTATTCATTCATTTCGATACGCAACGTTGCCAGCTTCATGACCATGCTGTGTGCGGTGCGGCCACGCATACGAAACGCGTCGTCGTCGTCTAGTCTAGTAGTAGGTACTTATTTCTATGTGCCGAGGCTACCGGGCGACGACGGAGCGGTAGTCAGCGAGAAAAGTTCTTAAGAATAACGTTACAAATGAATCTGTAACGTTTCACCTGTAACGTTATTACAAGCGGATAAGCTTAATGTTACTGATACCTGTAACGTTACTTAAAATTTTGTTCTACGAAAATGATATTCTTTAACGTTTCTTTCTTGTAACGTTATTGTTATTTTTAAGTTTTAGTATCGTTACAAATTTTGGAACGTTATATGATAACATTAATGATAACGGAACGAAATTCATTTCGTTTTCAAGTCCCTGGCTGTGAGACCTTGCTTTTTGCCAAATTTCATGAAGTACACTACAGGTTTTGAATTACTTGCGAGTGTCAAAATATGACGCATAAATTGCCATATTTTTGTATTGCGTTGACTTAGAAGCTTGATTTTTTTAGAACTCTAAGGTACCAATGTAGACCTACGTACCTATTTGATAGTAATTTCAAATTGATACCTTCACGCGTTCCTGAGATACAGAAGGGTCTTGACAGACAGACGGACAACGAAGTGATCCTTTAACCCTTCGTGTGCCAGAACGTGGATCCACACGAGACACAATGGCTTTTTAATTGTGTCTGTATTCGACTAGTTAAGGGTTCCTTTTTCCTTTTGAGGTACGGAACCCTAAAAACATCTGAACATAATATCATACAGACCTACATGCTGAAGCTTGTTACGCCAGTAAATACTTATAAATTCTGTTGACAAAGTTTCACAAACACCGCAATTCCGAACGCAAAATTCTAATTCCAAATTAAAATTACGTTACCAAATGGCGGGTTTCTATCGGCTGCAGTTTTCCGGTGATTTTCGGTCTGTAAACGCCGGTGAGGGAATCACGGCTATTATATTATCTCATTAGACACGCCGCGGCGCCGCGCGCCCGCCTCTTTCTTCTCGCCAAATAAATTCCTTTTCCGTCTGATATCTCTATTACCTTTTTTGTTTTGATACTTATCTAGATATCTTTCAAGACTACCTTTATTGGACCCTTATTTATTTTTATTAACGGCCAAGCCAACTATTTTTGTATATTGCTTTTGGTTTCTGTTAAAAAGTACGGAATTATTAGGTGCAGAAAACGGAAAACCAGTGTTAACGTGAAACTATAAATTTATATTACAAATAGTTACCAACTACAAGTTTATTGGTGCACGACTTCGGAACGGCTCGGTTTGCAGTTACACTGAGAAAGTTTCCATAACTTCATAAGTCCCTTTATTAATAGCTTTGCACTTTCTTCTGTTCGCAGAGAAAGGGGAATTTATTTAACTGTGCTTTTTATTACGTGTCTGGATTCATAGATTCTGAATAACTTACCAGAAGTTTATTTTATCTGTAGGTATAAATATAGGTACCAGTTTCCTAGAAATAGATAGTCTCCATTCCGAATTTAGGCATAAATCCACACTGTTGCTACATTTTATACATTTCACGTCAAATTACGCTACTTATCCCGTTAAAACGATACTAACACAAGTAAACACAATACAAATCACACAAATCTGTACAAAAAGCGGAGGCGGCAACAAAAGAATTCGGCACACTTACAGTGTAATGTAAACCAAAAAAGAAAACTGGTCCCAAAAGAGTACCCTGGGGAATACTCGCGCGCTTCGCTCGGCCCGATACAGACACGACGACTGGTGATTAGGCTTCTTATCCACGAGATAGCGACAGAAACTGTGCAAGACTTAACAACTAGGACCGTTTTCTTATTCCCTCCGACCAAGCATTTTCTTGCCCGCCGACTTATCTAATGCTACTGTTCAGCTTAAAATTCCTATGTAATATTAGCGGCTAACTTTCGTAGCTTATGAATTTTATCCTGCGTATTAAATTTTAAATAATTTACATTGATATTCTGCACCGTCTCTATAAGGAAACAACATTTACGAAAATCCTGTAGGTACTTACAGAATTAGCTACCAGTGAAATATGCTTCAAAATCAATAAATCATATTATTTCGGTAATGACACGTCTCATTTCTGATTTATATCTGCGTATTGGTTGCCCCTGATTTTCTACTCGATAAGTCTGGGTGCTGATCGTAAATTGAAATATGATAAAGTCGCAGTAATAAGCTCCCGTAATCGCATCGACCCTCTGACTGTTGGCGCTCCAGTGACGACGAAAAAAGTCATGCGAACCTAATTTGGCAGTAGTTTGTATTTTAGAAATTCTGGTTAGAATAAATCGCATTTCCATCGTTCATTAATTATGATCACTCCTATTATCTTTCAACGCAAATCTTTTACTGGAAGCTCCTTTTATTCCACAATGTTCGGGTCTTCTATCTCAATTCCGACCTCATTCCCGATTCCAATACGTGATTCGTCGGTTCGCAAATTATTCGGTGAAAATTCACCATCTCGTTAGAATGTGCGATCCGGTCGGGCGCGGCGAGCCAACCGCTTGATAAATTGTCTGGAATAATAATGATGAATTGCAACTAGTCCGATCCCGATGTAGGATCTAATCTATGGAGCTATTTTACTACCAAACCTACACACATCTCTGCCTTTATAAAACCACCACATAATGTATGTCATATATTTTTAACATCATTTCTACTTGACTTATAATTTTCTTCGAAACAAGAATATTTAATTCTTCCAAATATGATTTCTAATTTAATTTTATTCGACGGTTTATATAACGTTGAGCTCGACAAAATTACTTCAAATTAGCGACAAATCTATTAAGAATAGGACGTCTCGAGCCCATTTAATTAGTGACGGGGTTTTATCATCCGCCTCTTTCCTACCACTCGTTGAGAATTTCAACTGAAATACTGCCATATTGGCGAGGCTTAAATAATATTGAGCCTACCTAATAATAGACGTTCTTTTGTAATTTATATTTTGAGAAGAGTATATTTTTCTGAGTTTACGCCAGATATCTGAATTTATTTCTATTCGTTCATTAGTGTGGGTAATAAAAGCGGTAATGTAAAAGCGTCATTAAATTTAAATACGAATTCACGCGTGACATCTCCTTTGAAGACAAACACACCCAGTACTTGGTAGTAAAACAAACTAAAGTTAATTGTTGCTTTTATGATGACATCGCGTGAGTTGGGGTCAGATAGCAAACAAATTGTTACTTTTATTCTGTCTGTGATGTAGTAAGTAACTTGCTGTTTAGATGTGGCGTTATTGTCAACCATCTCCACTTAACCATCTTTCGGAAGATATTCGGTATTATGTAGTTTCAACATTACCTACTTCATGATTTTACAACGATACAGGAAATTACTCTAATAATTTATTATTCTAATCTACAGAATTTTCTAGATTAAGTATAACGTAGTTAAGATTTACACCTAGAGCCTCAACACGCTTGTTAATATAGTCTATCTTATCATTGGATACTACATTATGATGTTCCTTATCCGTCAAAAACATACTTTCATTAAAAGTACCATCGTAGTACGTACTGTACTACGTCTTCTCTACTTACAGACCGTTTAAAATTTAATCCTCTGTCATAAAACCACAAAAAGCAAAACATCACTTAGATTCAATTTATACGAGTGGCCCATTCATTTGTTTATCTAGATTTGTATGTAATCATGCCCTTTTACTTGATTGATAGTATCTCCAATCTTCTTCAATTTTATGTTTAGTTAATTGCGGCTTGAATCGACCCTGTTATAGCGTAACCACAGTTTTATGTCCATTAGCTTGATGATAGTGAGTTTTGTCATTAGGATTTTACAGATTTTTTGGGGGAGAAGTTTTGGTTCCGAACCATTTGGAACATTGTTCAATGGATATTTATTAAAACGGAAGAATTTAAAAGCATGCATATTACACTTAATCCAACTATTAAGTGTAATATGCATGCTTTTAAATTCTACGGTGTAAAAAAATAGACCAAAAGCTAAAAAATCATTACGTCTATTCCACAGTAAAAACAATTCTGGACACGATCGAACACAAACTCAACTATCTTCTCACCTATCAACAGAAATCTCATTCCGTATAACAATTTACAAATTCAAAACATGAGCAAACCCATCTCCACTTACGGATAGCAAGCATATGCATAGGAGCTGTTAGTGCCCCCCTTAGGGGCTCCGAGAGCCTCCAAGACGTCAGCGCGTTTAAGCGCCAATTAATTATTAAGGAACACTGAGCTTCCTTTGGCTCTTTGACGGCGACTGTACAACAATGTGGCTGACTCTCGTGATTGGCTGCTTTGTAAATTGCATTAGCGTGGTTTGCTTGTGTGTTTGTTTGCTTGTATTACCATCAGGAACGATGAGTGTTTATTGGGTATTTATTGGTTTAATAGTAGAATGAGTAAAACGATTTTATGTTTATCTATGAATACTTACACTAATAGAGTTAACGTTTTAACTAAATAATGGTTCACTAATGCTTTTCAATTTGGATGAGTCAACCAAATTAAATTTTGTTAAGAATTAATGTTATCATTAAACATCGGCCTTAACATACCTTTCCTTTCTGCGACTTTGAATATTCGGCTTTGAATACGCGGTTCTACCAAATTGATTCACTTTGAATATATTTGGTTACCAGTAGCTCTAAGAAACAAATATTACGAAGGATCTTGATGTAGTTTATAATTATTACAATATTTTCACAAAAAATATAAATAATACGACGTTTATAAAACAAACTGCGTCTCTTATTGATTTTTGAAGTAAAAGTACTGTTACATGCACTTTCGATATAACGCAATAATTCTTCTTTATAGGAATAGAGAGCTCTTTTAAAATGTATTTCGGCAAACATGTCGCAGGGGTCGCCTTTGATGGAAGCGCCTTCTTCAATTGTCAGTTGTAAATTCAATTTTCACTTTATATTGCTAGTTTCACATGTCGGGGGGTGCACGCCTGATATTAGATACACATCTTTTGCACACTAGATGTGCGATATGATACGAGTTGGATCAGAATCCAATTCTGTGTTTTTTTTTCTTTGACTATACTATTAAATGAGTAATATTTGTATTTAAATGCCTTACATTTGTAATCACGTTTGTAATATGGCTTTAACAATTTCGATGAAATTTGCAATATATGGGTTTAGGAATTACGAGGGCGAAAAATCGATCTAGCTACAGGTCTCATATCTAGAAAATTGGAAAAAAAAAAAAAAAAAACAAATCGTTTTCTCTATTTTCACTCGAGCAGAGCTCGGACGACCCAGGTACTCCTATACCAAAATGAGCAATATTTTTATATACGTATAATTATACATAATATTTGAAAACGGCTCTAACGATTTCGATGAAAGTTGCAATAAGGGGTATATAGGGTTAGGGTAGACCTAGCTAGGTCCATTTTTCACCCCCGTAAGGTGTGAAAAATCGACCTAGCTAGGTCTCATAACTGGAAAAATTAGTTTTCTCTATTTTCAGTACTAGAAGTAATGAACGGAAAAAATACATAAGTACTGGTTTCGTTTTAATGAAGAATATGATTTTCTAATTAATTGTTATATTGAGAAGGGGAACCTCATTTAGAAGATGAGATTATTTTTCCAGCAAAAAGAAATGAATGATGGGAACTGTCTATTAATATTATTTTGCTTATACTTTGCTTGGAATAAGCACTGCACACTGTTTTTTAGGGTTCCGTACCTCAAAGGGAAAAACGGAAACCTTTATAGGATCACTTCGTAGACCCATTTTCTCAGGAACGCGTAGATGTATTTATGTTGAAATTAATATCAAATACGTAGGTCTATAGTCCCTTATGGCGCTCTAAAAAAATCAAGCTTATAAGTTAACCCAATAACAAGAAAGTACGGCTATTTATGCGATACTCGCAAGTAAATCAAACCTATAGGGTAGGTATGTACTTCCCGCTGACCTAGAATCATGAATTTTGTCAAGAAGCAAGGTCTCACAGCACTAGTAAAGGAAAAAAGTCCGAAAATTGTTCTTTTGTAGTTTTATCACATTTGCAATTACAGACGGTCGCAGTCGGAGAATTGACCGTGACGTATTTCAATGTATGGGAGAACATGTTTTTCAACTACAATGTTAAGTTTGTTTTTGGGATAAATTATTTTCTACTACGAAATCCTTCACTGTGCGTGGTCCGCACACACTTGGCTGGTTTTTACAATCGATGAAACTATTACCAAATGTTTTATGATAAGAAAATCACAGACTGACTCCATAAAAAAGTCAAAATCTATGCTAAAAAACACAACATCCCATAGAGAGAACCCTAAATATTTTTTTCTCGGCTAAAATGTGCGTAGGTATAAGGAAGAAATTCAGTTATACGCCAACTGGGGTAGATTAAATTGCATTGAGCTACCCATTAACGCCTTGTCAGATCGGGTTACGATTTATATATTTGATAAATCGGATATATTGCAGTAGGAATGTACGATGTAAGTACGTGCAAGAATCACAAAAAGAAGACAAAATAAAATTAAGACTAATATGAGCGAGGGTGTATGGTAAGTATCCCGAAGTCTAACAAGCAGTCTTACCAAGGAGAAGTAGTCAGATAGGCAGTTGTTCCATGTAAAATACTGGTATTAAGGTGCATCTGTTAGACTAGAAGCCAACCCCAACATAGTTGGGAAAAGGCTAGGCAGATGCAGATGCAGATGCTTGCATGGTAGCCTTCACGTCAGTAGTTACAAAGCTAGTAAAAGTTGGCCTCTTATTCTATTGAAACTCCGTAGGTACTACGCTAGGCCAGGTCATGGTCATAGTGAAACCACTGACGTGCGGCCTAGTGTACCTAGATCATAGTCAGCATAGTAGAATATCTTAGTCTCAATTTCAACGCTGTTTTATCCTGACATGCCATTTTGAGTGTTACCTATAGTGATTTTAGGGTTTCTCCTCTACGATACATACATAGATCGTTTTCTTTATGTAAACCATACAAGAGAAAAGTAGATTAGTCTAAGAGGCAGATATCAAAATTTATATCATTTAACACTTCGCGGGCGCTTGACGTCTATAGCCGCCATAATAATAATACTTCTATTGTGCCTCATTTACCGTCCGCGAACCGACTAACAATCTGTTAACGTCCATATCATTTGTAAAGTATCTTAAAACACATTTTGAATCGAAAAACCGTTCAAAAGATATAAACATTTACTTATCCAAAGTTCCTCTACATTTGTTTTCGTTTGTCTTACATTTTTTCCCGTTGTCACGGAGAGTTAATGAAAGAATTAGCTTTCATTACAACTGATACGATTCCTTAAAGGGATTCCCGAATGAAGATGAAGTGCCTTCGTAACCTTTCTGATGGCTAAGGATCAATGTGGGGAGGTCGTCCTCTTATCTCTGATTAGTTTTTGGGACATATAAAATGCTGTTAGTATTGACACCTACAGTAGTATTAAACTCAATAATATCAGTGGTAGAAAGAAGTTCTTTCACACTTCAAAACCTTTTCCGATTTATTAAAAGTTTATAATTTAATTTTATTACGGATATGAAACGTTAAACACAAAGTAAAATGGATGGTTCGCCGGCATAAATGAAGAGTCGTCGGGACTTTCAACTCTAATGCATTAATTAAACCGGACCGATCCCCGAAAATCGTCTAGAAACTCTCTCTGTTTAAATTAGTGCAGAATTCATTTTCTTTTTTAATTCGTCTTCCAAATTCAAATAAGATTTCTTTTTTTTTTATTACGCTGCGCCGCATAAAAGGGTAGACCAGGATTCGTCGCTCCGTCGTTCAGTTCGGAACGCTAATTCCTCCTCGTTTCGAGATACTGATTGGACGATATATTTAACAATGCTACCGACACGCTTCTCTGCGAAAAAATACATCTTACGTACTACCTTTTTTTCTCGCGCTTGGATTCCTTTATTTTCTTATTTTCTATTTGGCATCGCGGCCAAAGGTTGGAAGGGGCGCGGGCGGTGGATTGTACAAGCGTTAATGATACTAATAGCAATTAGTGGAAGGTTGTGTTTGGCTTGTACGGTTTTGGTGTTTAGTTATTCCGTGTTCTGGCTGTATAAGCATATTACGGGGCACCCAGCCCATGGAGGGTCTTAACGGGAGGTCGTTTGCTGCGCTGCCAGCCTCCTAAGATTAATGACATTACGCCAAGACAGTTTGTAAGAGACAAACGTGACAAAAAACTGAGTTGTAATTAAGTAGATCGAATGAATAGATTTAATGGCTGATAGTGGTTGTTTTTAGATTTTATTACGTTTTTATTCAAAGTAGAAAACAATTGAGTCTCTACTGCAAATAAAAATACTAACATCATCGCTGGTATTGGACATACTTGCTGAGGACAAAATAAGCTCTACTAACAGAATTTGAGGTTAGACTTGATAGATGTTCGCAATAAGATAAGCGTTGTAGTAAAATTGCAGACGGCGTATCGTTGTACAACGTAAGTACAAGGCTTTACAAGTTCGTGCCGACTTCAAACTCTGAAGTCCGCACTGGACATCATAAAATATTTAACACTCATATCTCGCGGAGCGGTCCAAATATTATCGACTTGCCTATAAAACGGAAAAGTCCCGCTAAAAAAAGATAGACATATACTTTACACTTATGTAAGAAAGAGATGTGAACACCGTTATTGTACGATCTTTGGAAATTCGTCGGAAACGTTTGGTTTCTTTTCCATCGTTTTTATCGTAGTCGTTATATTTTGATAGAGCAGTTTGGTAGGATCGGCGATATAACGTTTATGTTTTGGTTTTGCGGTAGATACCTTTCGCGTTGTTTTGTTACAACATTTTGTTCTGGTTATTGTTAAGACAGTTAGGTCTGGCTGTTTGGAAAATTCATAATAGAAAACAAGATTGTTTAATACGTTTAAAAATGAAACAAAAAAATATAAAACCGTTTAACAAAGACCACGTGGGTTTCTAATTTTTATATTAAAATTATTATGTAGCTAGTTTTTACTATGGAAGATCTGTAAGTCACGCCGTAATGGACCTAAATTGTTATTTCAATAGTAATGAAAAAAAAAAAACATGAACATAATTTATTTTCCGATGTCCAAATTTTTTTTTATTCGTAGCCAACGCAGTTTCTCAGATATTTCTACTAAAAGGACGTAAATATGCTTACCTTAAAAGTTTCTAGTGATAAATAGCCTGTAGGGCCCGTGAATGTAAAGCATCTGGTACAGTGACTCACATAACGCTTAGACGCATTTTTGATTGATGATAGTTTCTTGTTTGTTTTATTAAATGTATTCTGAATTTGTATCTGTATTTTATGTATATTTGGAACTTATAATAAAAATTGTCCAGTTAAATTATTTTCAGACCTATAATTATTTAAAATAATTTAAGAAAAACCGCATCCAAATCGGTTCACCCGTTTAAGAGCTACGGTGCCACAGACAGACACAGACACAAACACACACATAGTGGTCAAACTTATAATACCCCTCGTTTTGCGTCGGGGGTTAAAAAAATATGGAAATACGTTTTGCTGAGTATGAAGATACGTTAAAGTTTGGGGGTGATCATTGTTTTGTTTTTAGCGTTCCGTACCTCAAAAGGAAAAAATGGAACCGTTGTAGGATCACTTCGTTGTCCGTCTGTTTGTCTGTCAGTCTGTCCGTCAGTGACCCTTTTTCTCAGGAACGCATGGAGGTATCACATTGAAATTAATATCAAACACGTAAGTCTTAAGATCCCTTGGAGCTCTAAAAAAATCAAGCTTTTAAGTTAACGCAGTAAAAAAATACAGCCATTTATATGACATATAAATAAATAAAAAGAGAAATCCTGACTGACTGATTGACTGATTGACTGACTCATCAATGCCCAGCCCAAACCTTTGGACCTAGAAGGCTTAAATTTTGCAAAAAGGTTCCCTTTATAATGTAGACAAGGAATAAGGAAGGAATTCCTGGTAGTATGTTCCCGTGGGATATTTTTCGACATCCACGCGGGCGAAGCCGCGGGCAAAAGCTAGTATGACATATTTACTCGCAAGTAAATCAGAACCTATAGGGTACTTCCCGTTGACCTAGAATCATGAAATTTGGCATGAAGCAAGGTCTCACCTCAAAAGTAAAACAAAAAAATCCGAAAATCGTTAATTTGAAATTTTATCGCATAGGTAAATAATACGTTTTTTTTGGGATTTCTAGTTTATCAACTACAATCTTATAATATTCGTTTTTAAGACAAACTGTTTTCAACTACGGAACCCTTTATTGTGCGTGGTCCGACACGCACTTGGCCGGTTTTTTTTTAATAAGAAAAGATTTTTTTTTAGTGTACTTACATAAATTAAAACAATTTTAGTAAAAAAAGTTTCTAGTAAAAAAGTAAAAAAAAATTTTAGCCGCTACAATTTTGTTGAAAATCACATGTGAAGTTAACCCTTTAGCGCGTGAGTGTACGGTCGGTACAATAACTTAGCGAGTCCCTCTTGCGGATATGATACAGTGCGCACTGCAGCCGCGAATATTTCTCATTCCACTGCCAAAAATCTATCCCAACCTCAACATTATAGACTAGTTCAGGTGACTATCTTGTTATGAGTTGTATGGGTGTTACGAATGTCTAAAAGTGGTCAATAGTTCTGAGAGTTTTGGATTAAGAATTGGTTGATGTAGGTGTCGCAGATGGATTGTCGAATCTGCTGTTTTACATAACCGCTAGCTATTTTACAAAACAGCACTGTTATGTAAAACAGCTGAACGACGTTTAGCGATTTTCCATAATTACTGGACTATAGCACGCAGAGTTGCATAAACGTTTTGGATTTATCAATGCAGCGGGTACGATTAGAGGTTATCTATATAAATAAAAAGAGAAGTCCTGACTGATTGACTGACTCATCAACGCCCAGCCCAAACCCTTGAACCTCGAAAGCTGAAATTTTGCACAGAGACATCTAGAATTTATGATTATGTACTGTGTTGAGCAATAAACATTGGAATTTTGATTTAGAGGTTCCCTTTACAATGTAGACACGGAATAAGGAAGGATTTTTGTTCCCGTTGGGACATTTACTGACATTCACCTGGGCGAAACCACGCGAGAAGCAGCGAAATACACCAGCAAGAGAGAAATACACCAGCATTTGTACTTATTTTTAAAATTATTAGTATCTAGTAAGTAAGCATGAATAATTAATTCAAATAAGTACAGGTATGTACCTACAATCAGGTAAATTAATTGTTAAGCAAATTGTCACCCTACGTCAATTTGCCATGCTAGAGCTATTTCATACAACTGTCAAAGAATGTCTGTTTTGATAATTATGTGATTAAAATAAAAAAATAGGCAGTCATGAGGTCTACCGACAGAAGTGAAAACTAAAAACTAAAACTATACTTAGCATGTTGCATGTCGGTGACATGGATGCGAACCCATAAGATTTCCCCCTACCAAAAATCGCACAACGTGCCTAAAGAAATTTTCACTTCGGAAAAGATGTCGATGTCGTGCGACCGGTTGAAACGAAAACAAAAGTGTCGTGGCGATCAAATTGTTACAATTTTTTCGGTCTTGCTCTCATTCGCAGTGTGCAGTATACAGGCTTATTGGTAAAATACCAGCAACCTCTTAAGGGGTCATTGTGCTCATCATTATGAACAACTTTTACTATGGGACCAAACCTGAAATCGCGAAAAAAAATCAGCCGTTCAGTACATTTATCTACATCAAACTCATCAAAATGTAGGGAGCAGCTGATTTATTTTTCGCGATTTCAGGTTTGATCGCATAGTAAAAGTTGTTCATAATGATGGGTACAATGACCTCTTAAGAGGTTGCCGGTGTTTAACAAATAACCCTGTATAACGTGCGATAAAGGAACTGTGTTCCAAAAATCTTTTGTGGTCTTGTCATTTTGTCTAAATATAGATACGTGAGTAGGTATTTATTAAATGTAATAGGCTTTTTGGTTTCCTTTTTTATTTGTTTTTATTAGCTGTAATAAATAAATTATTGACAGACACTAAAGAACACCAAGAAGATAATAATTATTTAGTACCTACCGTTCTAGAAAGTTCACTTAATTAGCGTAGGACCAAAACCTCACACATTTAATAAAGCCACTTCAATTACGTACAGCATGATCCGCATAGCGTATGAAAATACGCGCCCGCGAATTTCCCAATAATAAATTATACTCCTTGTCCGCTTACCTCGGGTTAACCGGCTTTTATAAACTACCCGGGTAATTTATAACTATTACCCGGCCGAAAACGATCACGTGATATCACTTTATGGCATATTCACTGGGTAAATATGAGGGCGGCATGTAATAATGTTTCATGTATTTACATGAAAGTAAGTGGTAGAAACTATCTGTGATGAGGTTATCATTTTGTGGCCGTAGGGTCAGTGAGGGTTAAATTATTGGGTAAAGGATGATTAATATTGTTAAATGGTGAATTTCTTGCTTCCTACGATTGACCGGCCTTCTCGATAATTTCCGTTCAGTAAAAAATGTTCTGCATTCAATAGTTTGATGAGAAGGAGTAGAATCTGCGGTAAACTCATCAGGTCATCATTGTTTAGTCTTGTAAAAGCCACTGTCGTACGCAAACTCGCACTGTCTCTTTGACTGTGATTCCGTCTCGATCCGACTCTTGTACAATTTCTACAAATAAATTGATGTTCTTGTAGCAGAACAATAGGGAACATAATAGTCTGTACTGAAAGCAAATATAACACCTTTATTGGCATCAAAAAGCCATTTCGACGAAATTCCGCCACTTACAACCTCACAACACCACAACGTTCAAAGTTTTTCATTTAACAACAAAACAGTAACCGGGAACATCGTGAAAATAGTCCACAAAACACTATCTTACCTTTCTAACACTACAACTAGGTACTTAATGTAATCGCGCTCAATATCCTTTGTTCACTTTCAGACTCATTAAAAAGGCGATGCAATTTAATGAGTTGATAGTGTGCGTTAACCCTCGCTACGTTTGCAGATACGACCTTTTTTCTACAACCGAATTTCGACTTTATTTCTTGGAAACAAGTTCTGTATTCTTTTAGAGGACTGGTGAAGCGTATTGGTATGTAGGGGTCGAAGATTAGTGGCCCACGCCTACCCGCCGGATCGCTGAGCGGCTGATAGTGCCCCAGAGTGTAGTTACAATTAGACCGGTGCCCACAATGAAGTGATGCCCCGTAATGTTGGCCCATGTCTTTGTATGTTGATTGTGCACGGAAGACCAATGTAGCCTTGTAGGTAGGTACGAGTGTGTATGTTTCAAGTGTGAGACCGTTCCGTCTAGTTACGGCTTATGAATATTAAAGGGAGGTTATGACGCTTAGTAGGAGGTAGACAAATGTATAGACGGTAACCTTGACGCATTCTCATTTATTAATTAGTGTAGACCTAATGTGTAGGATCGTGCTCGTAAAACCTAGCTTTTCTTCACTTTCAATGATGATAATATTTGTTGGGTTGGATCATCTATAAGAATGAAATATATGTGCCGTAAATATTGTGGTTATGCAATGTTTTCAGGACCTCTAGAGTCTTCATTAACTCCAGAAGGCACCAGATCTTTTGCCTCCTTACTCTCTGAAGGAGTCCTGGGCCTCAAGTCTGCTATTACAATAGTGCCAGAATGGTCTATCATTGATTTCATAATTGTTGATTTTGACAAGTTTGGTAATCTACTAATATAATGGCGTCATTATGACTTTCCAATGGTCAACCACTGACACTCATTGTATGAAATTATGAATTTAGCAGATTACGAACTTTTAGCAAAATGACAATGCAGTGACAATGGGATCGTTTTGGAATGTAAAAAATAGCAGACTTGGGGCCCAGTTCATCCCGCCATCTTCGTCTGGGTCTGCCGCGCTGTCACGTGTCTGCAATCTAAATATCTGTTTAGTTCAATTTTTGTAGCTTATTAGCTGTTCACAGTTCACACTATACATAGACAATTTAGAAAAGTCCTTTGTACATCTATCAACATAGTATATGTAAGTCCCAGATTCCCATTACTTTCTATTTCCACATGACCTAACAATACATAAATGTATATTATTATAATCAAAGTTAACAAGATACATCTGAGCAGCTACAACAAGTATTTTAGCAGAATTCTGGCAGACTGGAGGGGGTAAAGGCGCTTACAAGCCGCGAGCGATTGCCTCGTCTACCAGTAGGTACATTGTCAATTTGAAACTACTCGACTCCGAGAGCAAGCGCTTTTAGATTTGAAAGAGTACCTACTACAGTATACGCAAGAATTGCAGAATAATATTTACTTAATTTAGTAGTAGGAAAATTATTTAGGAAAGAATTAAGTACTACTGACTTTTAGAACAAACTTTGGTTCCAAACAAATAATTTTATTTCAGTGTTTTATTTTTTGTTTTTCAATCAAATGCAACGTTATATTTTTCAAATAATGTACCCTGGCAGTAGTTACTAAACCGGTGCTTACTTCCTTTTCGAGCACTTAATTTGAAGTACAAAAGTTTTGTCATAGAAAGCAGTTGATTGAATCTCGTAAAAGTTCGGAATACAATGGCGGGAACGTCTCTCGTACACACCCCGCTCGGCCAATAAGGTCGAGTCGAAGCTTCTAGAAGGCTCTAGAAGCTTCCATAAAAACAATTAACGCACAGTCTCGTCGTTGACTTTATGTGACACCTATGTCAACTGTCAACTGGATTGTGCACATTTTAGATATTTATTACAAAACCTGATCTTCGCCCCGAACCCGAATTGTTTATTAAAGCATTTACCTAAGATAATGTGTTTATGTTAAAGCTGTAAATAAAACCTTCTAGTTTACAAACTTACAAGTGCCCAAAAATCACTTCACCAAAAATAAACATTCACATGATTTTTCGAACATTCTCTTTCCTCAATATGCGTTCAACATAAAAACCATACAATTTCCGTCGAAGCAAAATTCTCTGAAACTAACGTTTACTGTTACGGAGGGCTATGAAAAGGCGAGGTTTTATCGCGTTGCCATGACGACGCCGGGATGCTGCGTCGCCTGCGATACCCTCCTCACTCGACACATTGGAAAAACTACTACAGTGCTTTATATTTACAGCCTTCCATAGATATGTATGTATATGTATAGGCAGCATTGTAGGAAGTGAAAGTCCCGAACCATGGATGGAAATCGATGAGTGCAGCTATACTATGTGATACAATGTCAGAGATTGGGAGGAAAATAAAATATGAGCCATAAAAAAACATTAGTTTGGCAGTTAAAGTGCGTTTTTATAGAGACAGAAAGTAGTTTATTACGAGTACCTATATTGCTTGCATTAACAATCGTAAATAATTTAATGATACTAGACATTTATCAGTGTAATCGATGTCATAAATATAGGCCCAAGGGCCAAGGCCAAATAGCCACATGTAGTATATTATTCATATCAAAACAGATTTTTTTTATTACTTGAATATTGCTAGCCACAAAAATTGCTAGTCTGTAGGTATATGAGCGCTGGCGATATATCTTTACATCAGGTTATTGCAGTACTGATAAAAACTGTTTTTATGAATGACCGCCTGCCAGCGGACTGCTAGCAAATGGTAAATGTGTGGGGCCCTTTAAAGAGGTCATAACAAAATGTGGCTTTAACAGAACGTCCAACCCATCAGCATTGTCGACGCCCTACGTAAACAACACTGCACATGCGAAATACCAAAACATAAACAAATCATGTACCAAGTCCTATTTAATCACAATAGAAATCGTTCAATTGTTCGGTCTATTTACACCGTCAACGTAGACGGGGAACAGTTAACCCTTGAATTTGGTACACACTGAAATATTAACGCCTGCTATGGAAGCACGCGGAAAAACAAGTCGAAAACTGGGCCCGTTATGGGCCCGTCGCATGTTACGCAAAGATTAACTTGACGATGTTATTTAGATGGGCGCAGATACGACAATCTGATTCAGTGTCTTCGACATTGAGGTACAAATGAACATGTTTCCCGCGGATGTCAAAATGTTACAACCGCGGTGTATGCGTTGCGCGGTGTATTTGACGACACGGTTGTCGCAGTGGTTGAGCGATTGACTGCTGCGCAGCATGTCGCGGGTTCGATTCCCGCACGAAACAAATATTTGTACGACCTACAAGTATTTGTTCCGAGTCTAGGGTGTTTTTCTAACTATAATATGTATGTATTTACAAAAAAAATGTATATAAGTAGTTTATCAGCCATATCGTTACCATAACACAAGCATTAGGTTGCTTAGCTTGGGACTAGATGGCGTTGGGTGAAATGTACAAGGATATTTATTTATTTATTTTATTCGGGTAGTATAGACTGAGACGTTAGCTGTTCCGGACAATAACACGTTGCTCAACTTTTTTGTTCGCTATGTCTGCTCTTGAATATGCTATTGAAAGATCAAATTGAAAGATAAAGTCAAAAGTTCACTGATAAGGAAAATAACAAAGGCGAGAGATGCGGTCAAACAGGTCCTGACACTAAAATGGAAATGGTCAGGCCATATTCAGAGAGCTAAGGACGAAAGATGGTCACACATAATTACAAATTGGTATCCAATATATAAAAAAAGAAGGAATGGTAGACCATTTAAAAGATGGAGTGACGACATTGCACAAATAGCCGGCAACTTATGGCCAAGACTGGCAAAGGATAGAGCCACCTGGAACGGTTTGGAGGAGGCTTTTACCGCAATAGGCGGCCCTTACACCTAACAATACTAACCTTAATTAAGTACAAAACTAACATTACTAACAGATAAATAAATAAGTACACAACAAGAAATAGTAGATAAGAACAACTGTAAGGGATATAAAAATAAAGCTAATAATAATAATAATAATGTCTGCTCTAGTTTACATTGAGCCTCAATGGTCTTCGAAAAGTTAAAGTTTTCTGCCCAGGGGCGCTAGACAAAATAACATTCGATTAGCGAAATGTATGAGGTTGACATAAGCTATCGAAATGTCACGTGATCGTAACGATTAACTTCCATAGAGGTGCGTCGATAGCGATTGTAGAAATAGAATCAATCCGAAGCGAATGCCATTTGTCTAGGCCTAAAGATCAACTTTCGTTCCAAATTCTGTTTGCTAGGAGTTATGGCTTAGCGAGAACTGTCAGTCATAATGACGCGGACGGTTGGAATTCTCAAGAAATCATCATGAAATAATGATGCCTCCTTTCTTTCAATCAATCGAAAGGTTGTCTTTAAGGTGGCCCCTAAACGAGCAATTATATTGCATAATATCACTTGCGCAATGTTTTTGACAGTTTAAGGTTAAGGCGCTGACAAGAGGCAAATGCTCTAAGTAGACTTGTCTTAAAAAAAAATTGCCAAATCTAGTTGATGATAGTAGAAAAAATATGTTAATCTTGAATATATTTCTCAGAACTTGGTTCTTACCAAAACACGTTTAGAAAAAAAAATCGATGCAAATTAACGGTAAACTAACCTTTTACTTTGAACTCCAATGCAAAATATCTGTATTATCAACGTTACATTGGTATTTAATAACAAGAAAATCTTATTTGAATGCCGAACTTGGTTGTTTTTTATTTTAGATATTTTTCAGTAAGTAAATTACAAGCATTGTGCTCTTTATTTTCTAAGCAATCCGACAGTGACCGCACTTTAGCTCTTGTCAGCGTCTTAATAATAAAGTTTGCGCAATGATTGAACAAAATTTTGAGCGAGTTTAATTTTTATTGCACCATATTTTAATTGTAAGTATCGTGTAGGATAAGTATTCCGCAAAGTCTTGATCACGTGAAAACATGAGGTATTCCTCGAAGCGCCACCATTTTCAGGCGCACCTAATGAGGCGCACCTTTATTATTCCTCAGAGCGCACCTTTTAGTAGCGCTCCCGATAACAATTAAAAATATTAACTTTTTTTTCCTCGAGCGCACCTATGATTAACTTTCGAATAGAGATAGGATACTAACTGAAACTATCGATAATAAGTAAAACATATTACTTTATACAATTTGCAAAAACTCTAAGGTACTCCTTGACTATTGACTATTGGTTTTTAATTTTTTTTAATGATACGTGTATAAAACTGTATTTACGAAGTAATCTTGTAATTATTATGTAGGTCCTGCTGTAATGTGATTATTATACGCATATTATTTATATTATATTTGTGCGTTTTATTTATTAATAACATCCTCTTTGAATACACGTTACTCTTTGAATACACAATAACATTGGTCTTTGAATACACATTAACTATATTGCCGAAAACAAAAACATATTTTCTGTCAATTTCGTACTTTTGGTTAAGCAACTTCGATGATGATGATGCACAAATGAGTTTTTAAAAATATAGTTTATTACGTTTACTTCATGCTCTTCCCTATTTTTAAACGTGGGTGCGCTTCAAGGAATAAAATTTTTATAATTTTAATTGCTATCGGGAGCGCTACTAAAAGGTGCGCTTCGAGGAATAAAAAAGGAGCGCCTCATTAGGTGCGCCTCAAAATGGTAGCGCTTCGAGGAATACCTCTTTGAAAAGGGTGAGGCGCAACGGCTTTCGATAGTACATACAAAAACGTGTTTATAAAATAAATAATTGAATACAGAAGTGCAAAAGATATTGATAGGATAAACGATGATAAAAGTGTAGGCATGGTACAACTACATGCTGATCGATGCATCGAAGATATTTTAGTCTAATTATCCTCCAGAATGTAGAACTAGTTGCTTCATTTTAAATAGATACAAAACTTTACGATACTCGAAAATTACTACAAAACACGTTAGAACTCTCTAAAATTTCACCCAAAAACATTCCATCTGACACAATAAATACCATTTCCACCTGCTTAATCTTTGGCGTCCGCATGGCGTGTCGGTATTGAGTGGTGGCAGGGGAGGGGCCCACCAGGGGAGTCGATGCCGGCCCTGGGGACCGCCTCCCGAGGGAGCTGGCGACGGGCCGCGGCCCGCGGGGCCAAGGGGGGGGGGGACGAAAGGTTAAAAGGGAAAAGTTATAAGAGACCGCTTGTTGTCGGATCTGCGTAGTTCGATTTTCGAATGCGGTTTAGCGAATTTTTCTTTGCCGTTGTGTTGAGTGTGGTTCGAGGTTATATTAGTTTGTGTAAGTTATGATATTTGGGGGTGGGTTAGATGAGTGTTTATGTGAATGTGTAGTTTTTTTTCTTTTTTATACATGGAGAACAAAAAGAAAAAACATTAAGTTTAGTAATGCTGGAAATAGTTTGTCAAGGTTATCATCGCATTACTCTGCTACCTTTTCAAAACTTTACAAACCCAAACATAAGTAGGTACTGAAAACTTTAATGAAAAAAGTTACGTAACCAAAATAAAAATTTTCGACGCATAATGTCTTTAACAACTAAAGTTCTATGCATCAATAAATTATATAGGTACAGTACCTACTAGGTTTTTTTTCAAATTCTTGCCCAAGAAAATATCCGATGCAAATAAACATAGTCTATGTCTTGTCGGTGGTGTGGGGAGGGGGTATTCAAGTGTTCCGACTTGACTTGAAAGAGGGCAACCTACTGCCTCGGCTCTTTCCCGCGACTTAATGCCGTACTAGATTTTTTCCATCGAATAGTGAAAGATGTAAGTAGTGGGTGTATGTGTAGATAGCAACTGAAGCGTTTCAAAGAAAATGATTAAGTATATGATAGTTTATCATTAAGTTTATCAAACAGTGAGGATTGCCATTAATTACAGTCATTTAAAAATGAAGGAAATTAGTCCCCCACTTACAGAGTTTTTCTGTCGGGTTTCAGATCTTTGTAGATAAAAAAATCAGGATTCAGAATTGTCCTTATTCGTTTTTGGTGCCGTAGGACAACGTCGTAGCTTACTTATTGTCATTAACTAATATATATTTTGGGTGGTGGTGTAATTTGGGTGTATTTTTGGGTCTACCTACTTAGTCTTTTCTTATTTTATTTTATCCTATTCTATTAAATGAGCAATATTAGTATTATATTTATAATCACGTTATCAAAAACGGATGTAGCGATTTCGATGAAAGTTGCAATATATGGGTTTATAGGGGCGAAAAATCGATCTAGCTAGATCTCATTTCTGGGAAAATTCGTTTTCTATATTTTCACCCAAGCAGAGCTCAGTCGCCCAGGTAGGTACTCTACCTACTATTAGGTATTCAAGTTCTTGTATAGTAGTTCAAGGTCTTGTGTGTAACAAGATGACATTTGTATGAATTAATAACCATTATAAGGACTCCAACCACGTTAAGTGTTGGTGTTTTCTCTGTGGTTTCACGGCTGAAGCGATCGTTAGCAGTTTATGCCAAGTTAAATCTTACCTAATAAACTCTTAAACAGGCATTTTCTCTTTGTACGTCTTATTATTTCTAACTTCAATTATTTTATATCAAAAGTGTTTTAGCTGTTCCATTTTTGAGTTAATTCCCACAGTGAGATAGGAATATATGTATTTGAAATTACGTGCTACAAAAAGTGTTGTAGTTATTTTGATTCACCTTCTAAAAGTACAAAAAACCTATCGTCAGTAAAACCCATTCATTCTATTTACCTAATGGTAATAATTTTTCGGCTTAGCGGTCACCGCGAGAGCGATACTGTAGGATAACGCAACTGTCAGGTGGCCCTTACAATGATATTAATGCCTCGAGCTTTCGATGACCAGGGGAGGACTTTTACGATACGTCTTACTGGGGGCAGGGGAAAAAATATGGGTGTTTACCTCCTTGAATTTTGGATATAAAAGGTAATGTCGTGCAGAAGAAAATACATTATGTTAGGCTGGAAGAAGAAAATGTTTTTATTAAACAATGTAAAACAGGTAGGTATTCTACATTAGATGTCAATTGGAAAAGTCTCATGAAACTTTTTCAAAGATGAGTACCTATGTTTAAAAAAAAACCTGTACTTATGCTTAAACATAAGACAAGCTAAACTGAAGTTTGGCAAGCAACTTAAAATTAAGGCTAACGTAGCTATGCTTGGATTTTTAATCGTAATCGTATTCCGTAACTTGACGGTTCGAAGCAAAATAATTTTCGTTTTTAAATTACTTATCGTATAGATCTAGTATACATATTATTTAAAGTCGTATCTTACTGTCTGTCTCTGTGGGGGCGTTGTTCTTCTAAACTGCGCAACAGATTTTGATGCGGTTTTCACTATCATTTAGGGAATTTATTCCGGAAGGTTCATATGTGTATAAAATAATATTATTTAATTTATATATAACTAGCGGACCCGACAGACGTTGTCCTGTCTGAACGATCCTGGAACCCGACTGCAGTGCCACCTACCGGGTCCAATTGTGTTTTCAAACCATCCAGGAACCCCGTTGTTATACCACGTTTTATTCGTTTTTTTTTAAACTATCCTATGTCCGTCTCCTGGTTCTAAGCTACCTTCCCACGAATTTTCAGCCAAATCGGTTCAGCCGTTCTTGAGTTATAAATAGTGTAATTTAACTTCGACTTTCTTTTATATACCTATAGAGATATAGATATAGAAACCTTCATGTTTTGTCAAGTAATAAAAACCGGTCAAGGGCGAGTCGGACTCGCGCACCGAGGGTTCCGTACCATGTAATTTTTGTTGATGATTTCTGAAAAACTGTGCTATTTGGAGACATTGTTTTATTTTTCCTGTAATTTATACATACACTTCTACCACACAGAATAATTTCAGATTTTTCTCTATGCAAACTTCGGAGATAAGGGGGGGAAAGGTATTTTTTTTAACATTTTTCATCACAACTCGAAAACTGTGCGGCCTAAAAAAAGAAAAAAATGTTTGAGAATGTGCAAACAGCGCTCTTTCATATGATACCCCACATGCCCTAGTAACCCCACTTCGAATTTTTAAGCCCCCCAATTTTTCAGCGCCTGTTGCAAAAAAATCATATGTATTTTTATTTCTTTCTTATTTGCAAAATAGTTGGACAGACGTCATCAAAAACTGTTCCAAATTTCAAGTTGATAGCATTAGTAGTTCTTGAGATATCCAGCTGTGACAGACAGACATACAGACAGACTGAGTGAACCATAAGGGTTCCTTTTTTACCATTGTAATGTGTTTCAATTAAAACTCGCACAACATCAAGGTACCTAGCTAATTATTTTTTTCACCTCATTTCCTTTTTACTGTCAGGAAATGTTCCTTTCAACTGTCAAGTTACTGAATACGAATAAAAGTCCAAGGAAGGTCGCTTGCCTGAGCGTATCTATCTCGAGCATAAAAGTGTACAAGGCACGTATCATCTAAGAAAGCTGCATGCACACCGAACTGTTTCACCGTCTGTACTTGTATCACGCTAGCGACAAACCTAACAAGGCCCACCAGGTAACACTTACTTATTACACTTCTTAAAATAAAATCCCCATTCAAGGCAAGTCGTTTGACAGTGGCGTAAACTCGTAAAGTCGTAACTCGCAATATTGTGACATAAGGTGTTTAACATAAATAATGCGGGAACAGATGTGTGGCGCCGCGGGCACCACAAATACGTTCGCGCGGTACCAACGCCGCCGCCGGTCCTATCTGGATACGTTTTTACTATTTCTATGGAGCTGTTATTACGCTTGCTAAAGTAACAAAAAAAAAAATAGAAAATGCTAATTGGGGTGTTTAATTAGCTTGTGAAAGCTCGGAACCCACAGAAGATGAGACTGTTAAGTTGTCAAAAAATAGTAACAATAGTAGTTCTAATTTAATTTCCAATAATTTCCGACCACGGAGTAAAGAAAGAAGTTTGCTACAAATACGAAACATCAATGTTAGATATTGCATAAAAAAATAATGAAATGTTATAAAATATTTACTCACTTAATACAAAAAAAGAAAACAAAAGACATACAAAATATTTAAATTTAAAAAAGAAATATAAAAAGAGGTTTTATACCTTCTTGTTGGCTCTAACAATTAAAAAGTTGAAACTCTTGGAAGACGTCATAAGTTTGATAAGTTAGTCTGGTCTGATTACGATGCTAGGACGTGTTTTCTTGTATACTTACTACATTAAGTATTGAATATTACCAAGGTACCAATAGTAGGTATATAAATATACCCGACTTCCGAGTAATGTAATCAAATTCCATCATAATTCTAAGCGATTATATAAAAAATCGTTTCTCAAGTCAAACACAATGTTACCATTCATGATCGGGAATTATTTATCACGTACATTTAGGGGTGTCTAACAACTCTACTAAATCCACACGTGTTGGCACAGCAATATTCGGCGTGGCGGCATCGCCGGTGCCTCAGGCTATGTAAAATATTTCTGCTAAAGCATTCATCGTGATCGCCTGCCTGATCGTACGCTCAACATTACGCACCAACCAGCTTATACAAACACCTCTCATGGACCTTACGACGACGACATAAAGGCCACACTGTATCAACAAAGAACTCAGAATAAAATGGCAAAGTCCGACTATTGTGTGTAATCCGATATGCCGATAGTTGGCCCGATAGACTTTCCGTTGGAAATTGTTTGATTCCGTTTCGAGGTTTCGTTTTGACAGCCAATAAAACAACGTAGGTTCCTAAATTCTTTTATTTTCAAAAATGAAGTCGGATTTTAGTTGCTGTCTGCACTTTATCCATACGTTTTGTTTCCTTTTACGTCCATTTGATATTCTTTTTTAAATCGTCACACGACTTTTCGTTTATGGCGCAAAAAATAAAAGAAGTCGTAAAGTTCACACATTGGCTATCAATAAAGCAAAAACTGTAGTTTGAACGGAAGAGCGGAAGATACAAATTTGTGAACACGAGAAACAAATTAATACGTTACGTTTAAGTGACGTGTGTAGTAGCGAAGTGGAACCAGCTGGTGAAGTTGTAGATGAACTTGAGACAGCCGAAGTTCTTGGAAGTCATTTCTATACTACCGATGTTAAGCTACATGTTATGCTAATTTAGATTAGTATTCCTGCCCTTTTTCGTTTCATTGATCTTATTTTCCACGCTTGCCGCGGTTGGTCCGTGGATGGGTGTCTATCTTTACATACCGAGACCCCCTCAAAAAACCGTTGGTCTCGGCTGTCATTCGTGGATCTCTGACAATCGTTACGCGTCATCAGAAGCCCAAAAGTCTAACAACCAGTCTTACCAAAGAGTATCGTATTACCCAGTAACTGGGTTGTGGAGGTCAGACAGGCAGTCCTCCATGTAAAATGCTGGAATTCAGCTGCATCCAGTTTCTCTGAAAGCCGACCCCAACATATTTGGGAAAAGGCTAGGCAGATGATATGACACCTGTCTGTTTCATACTAACGAATATGTGTTTTGCGAATTTGATCCTTATTACTCCTAGAAATTGTCCAACTGAGAGGTGTCAGGAAGACATTCTCTTGACGGCCGGATACATCTCGTGACCGTGTAGATTTAGACCCTTGACTTTCAAGTGGTTTTCACGTGTTACTGCAAATTGTATTAAAATCTCTACAACAATTTTAATAGGAAACACTACTGTTGTATCTGTAGTTCATATTATGTTGTCGACGTTTGATTTATGTGTCCGCTTCATTTGCAGCATATTATCTGTTCACACGCCCGTCGATATTTTACGGTCCCAGTATAAACTTGTGACAGTTTTTAATATAAAAAAAGATTTACAAAACCGTTTCCATGTTCACGGTATTAAAATTGTGGTTTTGTTGCAGGTTTTTCTTGAAGTTCTTCCTGAAATGTAACCAGAATTGTTTGAAGAACGCCGGGAACCCTAGAGATATGAGAAGGTTTCAGGTATGTTATTATTCAAAGTTTGAAAGGAATGTGATAAGTATACAAAAACTAAATGAGAACATGTTCTAGATGAGAAAGTGTTTCAAGTCTCTGTGCTACAAACCTTACCTTAACTATAAAGTAAACAGTTTCTGTCAAATCCAAAAGCTGTATTTTTACCCTCTGTATTGCCAACGTAATGACGTCATTATGAATATGAAAAGTTAAGCTGCGTGTAGAATAATCAGCTTACAAGTTACGACATAATGTAATTTATAATCTTTCCAACGATTTATTTTGCTTTAGCGTCCATGAATTATTGCATTTTTTCCTGGCCTGTCAATAAATAATAAACTTCATAGCATCCATGAAGAATTGCCTTTCTTCGGCTTTGTTTTCGGGGGTTGCCTGTCAATAAATAAGGAACTTCATGGGCGTGCTTATGTCAAATGTAAAATAAATGGTTCGAAAGAGTATAATTGTAGAAGAGTCAAAACAGTGGACAATCTATGTCCAACTAAAAGAATCGGTCATCAAGAACCTACTAATTAGTCATGCTGTCGACAAGTGAATGGTAGCTTGTTTACCAGACGTGGCGAAAAATTGCCGCGATCTCAACACGAGTCGGTCTAGTACATTACTCTGCCTGTATGCTCTAAGTCATAAGCTATAGAGAATCAGAGGGCCCAGCTAGACAAATGGCATGCGCTTCGGAGCGATTCTATTTCTACAATCGCTACAGCTTCAAAATGACATTGACATGATGACGTGACATTTCGATAGCTTATGTCAACCCCATACATTTTTGTCTTTTGTGACTTTTCTACTAGCGTCATCGCTAATCGAATGTTACTTTAACTACGCCCTCAGGTATCTCAATTCACATACCGTTTTCGTAGTGTGTGAAAACTACCAAAACACATACGAGTAGGTACCAAAAAAAAAATTAAGCGAATTGGATGAGTTTATTTGTGAATGCTTTGAATATTAAAATATTTTTAAACCCTATAATTTGAGCTATAGTCCGACATATCCCATAACTAAGGGCTGCTTTTTCGAAAGTCGGATTTAAAGGGTCGATTTGAGAGACGGGTCAGATATATAGGGTGACTGGTAATTAGTGACCGATACTTTAACACATGATTATACTCATGATAACAAACAACTTTTACTAAGGGACCAAACCTGAAATCGCGAAAAAAATATCAGCTGCCCCATACGTTCATGTTCGCATAACTCGCCAAAATGTAGGGAACAGCTGATTTTTTTTTTCGCGATTTCAGGTTTGGTCCCATTGTAAAAGTTGTTTGTTATCATGAGCACAATCACGTGTTTAGGCATCGGTCACTAATTACCAGTCACCCTATATAGGCTAACTTTGGTAGCTACAGGAAAACTTTCTGAGGATGAGGAGACTGTCTGACGTTTTGAGTAACGCCATTCACAGCTTTTAAACGAAGAGTAAAATTCAAGTTTGACGGTTTTTATATTGTCAAAAATTAAAAAGCCCTAAGGCACAGCCTCTATGTAACTTACTCATAAATAAACGTTACAAACACAAACACAAATTAAAACATTGATTTACTTGCACTTTGCTTTAGTTCTCTTCCCTTGCACCATACAACTGTCTGTATTGCCCTTAACTGAAGGAAGGGTTGCGTTCACGACTCTTGAATATTTGAAGCGCCTCCAATTTAGGGGAGGAATGAAATTAAATTTATTTATACGAGTTTATTTATTTACTTTCCACCGATCTCTGCTTGCCCTTTTATTGTATTTTTTAAATTGGTTATGTTGTTTTATTTTGTTAAATGCAAGTGTGATTAATTAGAATTTGGACGTGAAATATATACAAACATAAGTACGGTAGTCGAAAAATTTTTATTATTCTGGTTTGTAGATTGTAAACTATCATTATTGTTTGTGGTTGATTTGGACAATTACGTTGGTTAAAAAGTCTTGCTAACTGACACATCGAAAAGGGTAACATTTGAAGTTTTCTCCAAAAAAAAAATATCTCGTTATTTCAACTAACATTGACGTACGTTCTAACACTGAACCAACAAACTACAAAGTCGTTATTCACACTTAAAACTTCCCCACAAAATCTCGTATCTCATAATATAACTAATTAGAAGCAGCCCTAACATAACTACCCAAAAAGGTGCATTCACACAGTCTACTTATGAGTACAAATTTGCTTCCACAGTTGGTCTAAGACATATTTGTCTTACGTGTCCTCTTAGCAACTTTAAACAAATATAGAACTTACCGTTCTACACATATTGCTCATTTCTATATGCAACTGAAATACTAACAATTTCTGTCAATGTGTGCGTGTGTATAGTAATGTCTATATTTGGGCTTTCTGTGTGTCATTGAATAATTCAGTGGTCGTTCCCCACCGTTTCAAGGGTAAGAATATATGGGTATAATATATAACTAGGTACATATTTATAGGTGGGTGTCGGAATCGAAATAATGCAGTCGCTTTATCGACGTGAATATTGTATTCCAGGTGATTTAGGTGTCCAAGTTTGTGCTGTTTTAGAACTGAGTGCTCATGTTATGTTTCAGTTTGTGTTTACATCGGCATCGTCTGCTTTTAGGTTCTGTAGTTCAGCAGAATTGACTAAGTGATAGTATGAGTCTATGTGATAATAGTATCACATGAGTGTTTTAATACCTAATTATGTACAGTTGCATACAAGACTTTATCTACATCCATGTTATGAATCCTCTATAAAAGGTTCTGAAACAGTTTTTTGCAATACTAATACCTACTCCTATCGAACATGGCGGCCGGCGTCATAGTATACGACGTGAATTCGAATAAGTTCTTTTTAGGGTTCCGTACCAAAATGGTAAAAAATGAACCCTTATGGTCTCACTCAGTCTGTCTGTCTGTCTGTCTGTCACAGCTGAATATCTCAAGAACTACTAATGCTATCAACTTGAAATTTGGAATAGTTTTATATGACATTTACCCAACTATTTTGCAAATAAAAAAAAAGTAAAAATATTTATATTTTTTTTTGTAACAGGTGCTGAAAGGGAGTCTTCAAAATTCAAAGTGGGGCTACTAGGGCATGTGGGATATCATATGAAAGAACACTGTTTGCACATTCTTAAACATTTTTTAATTTTTTTTTAGGCCGCATAGTTTTCGATTTTTGATGAAAATCTAAAAAGAAATACCGTTGCCCCCCCCCCCCCCCCTTTTCTCCGAAGTTTGCAAGGGGAAAAATCTGAAATTATTCTATGGGATAGAAGTTAATGTAGGAAAAATAAAACGATGTCTCTAAATAGCACACTTTTTCAGAAATCGGAACGCAACCCTCAGTGCGCGAGTCCGACTCGCTCTTAACCGGTTTTTTTTAAATTACGGCGCTGTTGTAGTGAAACGCGCGTGCATTACAATGTTCTTTTTTTGAAAACGAGTTGCATTATGAAATTCAGTACAACATTAAAACACCCGTTTGGATGCTATTATGGTTACCATGGTTACCTACTATGACACTGGCTGTTTTAATGTTGGCAATAAGCTAACTGTTTCAGAAACTTTTATAGAGGATTTATAGCATGGGTGTAGATAAAACCTTTTATAAAATGGCTCCGTATTTGAACTTCAATTAAACCTTTTATTTACTACGCTACCTAACATAACACGTTTGCATACAAAGTCACGCAGGTACGCTTGTTTACCCAACAGAATTTTTAAGCTACACCCCAAAGTATACACTCGGTGGCAAAAAAACGTATCGATTGAATGGCCGTCTATCAATCGACCACCCACGCCACACATTCACAGTACGCATACATGCATACAATGCACTTCCTTGCATACCATTGGAAGAGTTTCGTCCATTTCGTCGCACCCGAGACATTGGCTCCACCTCCCTAGGGACTCTCCCTTTTGCTTCCCTTACTGGTGTGTGTCGGAATGCGGCGTTTGTTTTGATGTGTGAAACGTAGACGCGTTGTATATCTTCATGTGTTTTATTTTGGTGACTATACTTTTGGTTTGTCTATTAATAGATGCGTAGAGATTTTGGCACAAGTTTACTTATACTTAAAACAAAGTGATCACATAGTAATCAAAATTAGCAAATCCTTGACAGATGAGCTTAGCAAAGGTGAGCGTCCACTGGTCCGCACCGGCCGCAACGCTTTCACGGCACGCAACGGATTTAGGTTTGTTTGTATGAAGAAATGAAAATACGGACGGTACCGATAGTGCATGCAGTGCCATATGAATTCATACAAAGCAAACCGAAATCCGTTGCGTGCCTTGCGTGCGATGCGGCTGGTGCGGTCCAGTGGCTCACCTTTAAAGTCGAATTCAGGTTTACGAGTTTCTTTAATAGCAAGGTTTCTATTGAAATCGTTTCTTTCACCGCCTCATCAGCGTTCTGCAAGCATAACAAAACCACGAACGAATTCCCCGAAGGGTTAGGCCGAGGTATAACTATAGTACTTACACCCACATTAATTCACCAGTTACGATGAAAGCGTCATATAAAACTTACAACTATGAAATTGGCGTTTACATTTTGACAGCTAAAGACAGTTCACTAAAATCTCCATTTTGTTTTAGGTGGTAATATCAACTCAAGTGATGGTCGACGGTCCTCTCCTAGCGATATCAGACAATATGTTTGTCCACAACAACAGCAAGCATGGCCGGAGGGCGAAGCGGCTAGACCCTAGCGAAGGTACAGATGGCGCCACAGACAATACTTGTACGTTTTTGTTTTATTTCTTTATGATTTTTTATTTTTTTCGTGGGTGATATTGAAATCTGCATTTTGAGGAATTTGTAAATGATTTTTTTTGTGTACATCTTGCTTGGAATTATGCGTGTTTTAATATCATCCATTTTTTATGGTTTTGGTATAAGTAAGTAATTTTACCATGTTTTTGGTATAAGTAAGTAATTTTACCATGTTTTTCACAATATTTTTTGAAACACATACATTGTGGAATGCAATTATGAGTTTGAGTATGAATGACATAGATAACTGTGGAATGTTTGTATGGAGGTGTTGCTGTTACCCCGCGTTTACACCAAGATATCTAACATGTATTCTACATGTTGTTGTTGTGGTTTCAATTGTCTCTTACACCTACAAAAAGTTGTTAAGAGGAAATGCGGGCGACCAGACTTTTGAAAATTAGATATTTGAAGAAACTATTGCTGTCGCTCTGCGAGCGGTCCGCCCTCAAATTAGTGTTATAAGGACAACTGCAAATCCGACTAAATAGTCTATGTAAAAAGTCACATTTCGAGGTTTGGCTCTCGCCTATTTCCTCTTCCAATATTGGACCAATTTAAAAGATATTTCATAAACTGAATAAGAAGGATATATACTGTGCCCCTATGTTTTTCTCTTTTCGTTAAAAGTTGTCAAATTTGTACACTAGGCCTCTGTTGACAGCGTTCTGAATAAGCAATTTTGAGCATTTTTGAGGGTTCTAGTTCTCATAAAAATAATTTATCATCAGAAAGGAAAACATAGGGGCATACAAGTAGCTAATATTTATATTTCTGTAAAGAATCATTGCTTTATGGTCATTAACCAGAAAGAAAACAGGCGAGAGCGTTTGTATGGAGAAAAGAGCACCCGCATTTCCTCTTAAGAGTAGTTGTATACAAAACTTGAACAAAATAACTAACTAGATATTATTGAACCAACGTGTATGATACTATACATGTATTTCACAAATTGTATAAAGGTGTATCGAAATGTGTGCTAATGAGCCAAGTTCTATTCCATACGTCAAGTTCTTTTTTTTTTACCTAATATTATTTGAATGCAAACGAAAAATTGCCAGTGTCATTCTATGTGGAACGCCTGATTTTATTTTAAAATATTTCTAACATTTCTACAGCTTGTAAAAGCATGATCTATTTTTAACACCTACCGTAAATACGTGTGAAAACCAGCAGTCAATTGACGATAAATGTGCAAAACTCATAATACAGCGTTTTAAGATGTCGTTTGTATTCAAGGAATCACTGTAGACATTTCGCAAAGAACTTCAGCCGGGTGTGCCAAGGGGTATCAGGGGTGGGGGCGTTGAAGCGGGCATGAAGCGAATGCGGATAATTTAGTGAGGAATTATGCTCCGAACAAACTTGGAACATGCGTTTGAAATCATTTTTGTGCTATTTTAATTCTGCTTTTTCTTCATTGTGTGAAAAGAGACAGAGTTTTTAGGAAAAAAGTTATATACACGCTGAAATTTAAATTGCGTATTGTAAGTACATAAAAGTACTTACGTGTATTTTAAATTAGGTTAGGTTAAACTGTAGTTATTTTTGGTGACTAAACTTTTAATTAAGTATTAAATAACCAAGTAAACAAAATACCATGTTTTCAACCCTAGGGTTGAAAATACGTCATTGCGTGTTAGCTCGGTGGCTACCAGCAATCGAAAAACATTTAGGTACAATACAAATGAGACATTTAACACAAATTAAAATGTTCACTTATTAAACAATCTTTTATCAATTAAAGTTTACTATGTTTTAAGGCACGAGTATAATATAATCGAACCAAAACAAAATTAACCTATTCCACATTAAGAGAACGTCAAAGTTTCTAAGGTGGCTAGACGGCGCGAAACCGACTCGAAGGGATGACACGGTGCGAATAAGAAAATTTGCACAACGTGAAAACATTCCGGCTTCCTGTATTATTGTTTCTTTTAAGCAACAACTTTTCATCTAAACTTATACTTGCTTATAAATGCCGATTTTTTTCATTGTCAATTTATTATCAAGGAAAAAAACGGCACAAAAAATTATAATACAAGTACGATAATTGCTTTCGTTTCTCTTTCAACAAATCTTTCATAATTGGCGAGTTCCAAACGAACATTAATGAAATTGATTTTATCTGAAATTGTATATAATAAATACATCATCCGAGCGACCTTCTCACGGAATATTAAAATATCTTAAATGGGGAGAATATAATATTAGTGAAATTAAAAAAGAACCACCGAAGTAATCGCCTTTCGTCCCCTTAAATTCACTTTCTCCCGTCTTTATTACAACGTTGTTCGCAAGATTTCAGTTTCCCCCTGCCTTGTTCAGCGCGTGTCCCCCTAAACCTTGCACTCACGGCAGCTGACAACGTCATAACGACCGTGAAACTGTATTCTATAACCAACTTTATTACTCACCGTTAAAATTCATTTTCAATTATCCTTACCGATCTCTTTACATCCCTGTATCAGTGACACTTACACGGTGACTTTTACGGTGTACAATTGTCCTTTTTCTAGAACAGTCTAAAGTGTACGTTCAAGTAGGACGGAGCGAGTTTTAGTGGTTTGGCGTTCAACTTTTAAGTTGTTGTACGATTCAGCCCTTACTTTTGCGGCTTCTTAGGAGATGCCATTTACGACCCTGGATGCTATTTATATGAAAGTTGGGGAACTATTTTAAGCATTGGTGTCGTGACTTGCGAAAGTATTTGTGGATTCTGAGAAGGTATTAATTGCCACAGCTTGTTTCCGTCTATTTTTCGTGACAATATTTGACACATAAGTACCTAGTCCCGTCATTTTTAGGGTTCCGTACCTCAAAAGGAAAAAACGGAACCCTTATAGGATCACTTCGTTGTCGGTCTGTCTGTCAGTCTGTCAAGAGCAAGACCTTTTTCTCAAGAACACGTGAAGGTATCAAGTTGAAATTAATATCCTGTGGTCCCTAGGAGCTCTAAAAAAATCAAGCTTTTATGTCAACGCAATAAAAAATACAGCCATTTATGCGACATATTTTGATACTCGCAAGTACCTAAATCAAACCTGCAGAGTACTTGCCGTTGTCCTAGAATAATTAAATTTGCCAAGAAGTAAGATATCACAGCACAAGTAAAGGAAAAAGTACGAAAATCGTTAAATTGTCACATAAAAAATTTTTTTTTGGGATAAATTTCTTTGTAATTATGGAACCATTCATTGTGCGTGATCCAACACGCACTTCGCCGGTTTTTTTTCTACAAATCATGATCAACATTTTCTAAATATGACACTGGCAATTTTTTGTAAGTTGCTATGCAAACTTCTTCAGAATGACTGAAATAGCATTTTTGACAGCAGGTTTATATCCTCCTCTACCAGTAGCCACACCATGCATCAAGGCGATATCACCGAGCGAAGGCTGGACGTCGGGAGGGTCGACAGTGATCATAGTAGGAGACAACTTCTTCGACGGACTACAGGTTGTGTTCGGAACCATGTTGGTTTGGAGTGAGGTGAGTTGTATATTAAGTAGTTTCAACTTCTTATATTAAATCAGGAATTTTTTTTACTAAATTGTTTACCACCTTAAATTATCCGTACATTCAAGTTACAAGCATTATTCTTTCACAGTTGTATGAAATGGCTGTAACACGGCAAATAAACGTAGGCTGTCCATTTCTTAGCAATTAATTTCCCTGATTGTACAGTCAGCGTCAAAAATATCGGGACAAACAGACTGTTCAAAATGATCTCAACAACTAAGAAAATTAAACTTTATCTCAATTGGATAAAGTTCTTGTCAGAATGACAGTTGTCGTGTACTGTCTTCATTCTGAAACATTCCTTGTGTCATTGAGTTAATATTGCATTTTCATAGTTGTTTAGATCATTGTGGACAGTCTGTTCGTCCCGATATTATTGACGCTGACTGTACTTTATATGTTTGATTAGACGCTGCGCTGGTACTAAATAGTTCTTTTGTTTTCGTAAAAGTTATGAGTTACCTAAATGGTTGTATTTTACGGAAAAATTACGTCATTTAACTTTTACTTTACTGTACTATTCAATCATTTTTTATCTGTCCTGTTACCTATTTTAAAATAACTTCAAAAAAACAGAAGAGGCCTTCTTGATTGATATTAAAATAAATAAAGTAGTTGCCTCACGACTATAAAAAGTCATAAATTCTGGACCTATTTATACAACGTGTAACGTTGAATGCGCAAAACCTCTTAAGGGGTCATTGTACTCATTATTATGAACAACTTTTAGTATGGGACAAAACCTGAAATCGCGAAAAAAAAATCTGCTGTTCAGTACATTTTGACGAATTATGCGAACAGAAATGTACTGAACAGCTGATTTTTTTTTCGCGATTTCAGTTTTGGTCCCATAGTAAAAGTTGTTCATAATGATGAGTACAATGGCCCCTTAAGAGGTTTTGCGCATTTAACGTTACACGTTGTATATTTTGACAATATAATATTTTTTTTTTTTTGGTGTACCTACTATAAGTGCACCTCTGCCCAACCCTTAGGGGAACACAGGCGTGAATTTATGTTATGTTATTTATATCCCTGAGCAGTCAATATGCATGTACGCCCCAGGCAAGTTCTCAATCATTCTCTTCAGACCAGCAATTAATCAACACTTAATTTATGACAGTACAAACAAAGCACTAATACAATATTCTCTGTTATCAGTTAATAACATCGCACGCGATAAGAGTGCAGACCCCTCCGCGACACATACCGGGCGTCGTGGAGGTAACGCTTTCCTACAAGAGCAAGCAGTTCTGCAAGGGCGCGCCAGGGAGATTTGTTTATGTTTGTGAGTATACTGTCTTGAAAATGAAACATTTTACTTCGTTTATCCTTCGTACTCCTTTTAGGCAAAAAGGAATTTGCTTGGAGGCAGTAACACCAGAAAGCTTCCTGCTAGGAGGATCGTAGCATGAGGCATTCTGTAGTTGCTACGAACCTCGCATACTATTTTTTTCTCTTTTTTTTCTTCCCTCTTCATCATATGCCCATACCAAGCCAAACGATTAAAAAAATAGAATAAATATAAACTTAAAAACCTAAAGCGAAACCTACACTAATAAATACTCTGTGCTTTATAATCATACTCTTTTTAGGGTTCCGTACCAAAATGGTAAAAAAGGAACCCTTATGGTGTCACTCAGTCTGTCTTCTGTCTGTCCGTCTGTCTGTCTGTCTGTCTGTCTGTCTGTCACAGCTGGATATCTCAAGAACTACTAATGCTATCAACTAGAAATTTGGAACAGTTTTAGATGACGTTTATCCAAATATTTTGCAAATAAGAAAGAAATAAAAATATTTATATTTTTTTTTGCAACAGGGACTGAAAGGGGGTCTTAAATTTTCAAAGTGGGGCTACTAAGGCATGTGGGGTAACATATGAAAGAACGCTGTTTGCACATTCTCAAATATTTTTTTTTCTTTTTTTTAGGCCGCATAGTTTTCGACTTTTGATGAAAATGTAAAAAAATGACCGTTCCCCCCTTATCTCCGAAGTTTGCAAAGAGAAAAATCTGAAATTATTCTATGTGATAGAAGTTTATGTAAATATTACAGGAAAAATAAAACGATATCTCTAAATAGCACACTTTTTCAGAAATCGGAACGGAACCCTCGGTGCGCGAGTCCGACCCGCTCTTGACCGGTTTTTTATTATAAAGTACAGAGTATTTACGAGTAGGTTTCGCTTTAAGTTTTTATTTATTCAATTTTTTTTAATCGTTTGGCTTGGTATGCACCATGCGATGAAGAGGGAAGAAACGCATGTGACAAAAAGAGTGATGAATATAAATGTTGATGGATGGAGAGGGAGCGGAAGGCCAAAGAAAAGTTGGATGTATTGTGTGAGGAATGAAAAAGAAGGGAGTGAATGATAGCGTGGTGGTTGACAGGGGAGAATGGAAAGAGAAAACGTGTTGCGCCGACCACAAGTAACATGTGACAAGGGCAGGAAGATGATGATGATGATTTTTATAAAAGTATTTAAGTTTCTAATCAACTAGCTACTTCTTCGCCTATAATATAACCAAATGAAATACAAGCCCTCATTATTTACGATCCAAATTTTTTTCCCTAAAAATAATCAGTAATTAGGGAGACATCGGAAAATCTTATACAATCCATCAATTAGGCTTTCATTTGTTAGTGGGCCAACTAATGATTGATTTTGTTTTTCTCTTGTTCGCATAGCAGCGTTGAACGAGCCAACGATAGATTACGGCTTTCAGAGGCTACAGAAACTTATACCAAGACATCCCGGGGACCCGGAAAAATTACCTAAGGTATGTTTTATTTTGTCACACTTTTATTTTATACTTGTTGTGTAGATATAAAGAATATAGAAGTGTAGTGGGATTTTATTTTGAATGTAGTACATTCGAAATTTTATACGAATATTTTTTGAGCCCTAAAAATAAATATTTCTAATAGATACCTCTAATAAATTTAAATTCTTACTGTACATAGGAATATGCAAAGACATGGAACCTTATATAAGGCAATATGTAACCCTTTGAATGTCTAGCTGTCATTGTACATTAATCAATCATAATAATTAGTTTTTTTTTTAAAGTCGGCGAGGCTGCTCTCATCTCCCGGACATTCAAAGGGCTAACCTCTTTTCACATTCTTTTTAATTTCCTTCAATTTGATTATTCTCATCTATTCTCATCTTGTCATTAATTTTCGTCAAGGCGTCCCAAATGGGCCGTAGGCATGTGGGACGAGTTGATGAATTACTCAAAAACATTTTCTGTACTTCTTCTTCTGTCTATAAAATTAAGCTTTAAAAATATTAACATAAATTTAATCTCCCAGGAAATAATCCTAAAACGAGCGGCGGACTTGGCGGAAGCACTATACTCGATGCCTCGAAACAACCAACTGGGGCTGGGCGCGCCGAGATCACCGCCCGCCAGCATGCCTTTCAACTCGTACACAGGACAACTGGCTGTCAGCGTGCAGGATACTGCAGCCTCGCAGTGGACTGAAGGTGGGTTTTTGATTTAAAAACTAACTATATGTGTGATTTGTACTTTTAAAGGCATTGCTTTCCTCTGACCTCCTTCTTTAATGGGGTTTTAGATCTCACAAATGGTTAATTTCTCCTTGTATAAAATTATCATTGCAGTCTATAAGGCCGTTTTTAGTGTTATACCTACGGATTTGCCGCCTTTACATAATATATTTTTGTGTAGACGATATGATGCGTCCTATGCGCAAGCATGATATTACCACTTTACTTACCATATTACATCATATTACACCCAAAGCTTGAGCAAATCCGCATGTCACAAAAAAAAAATACAACCGAATTGAGACCCTCCTCCCTTTTTTGAAGTCGATTAAAAACGCTCTCATGGCGTAATCACACTAAAATATTAAGTCATCTTACTTCTAATGCTTTTCCAGGTGTAGTCAAACATTAACAGTATTATGTGTTGATCCCAGGCTTTTTCTTTTAGAGGAGTACGCGCGCAGTGGCGGCTCGGTATCGCCGCGGTATTGCTCCGCCGCGTCGACGCCGCATGCCGCGCCTGCCGCCTACCCGCATCCACAACACTATCCAGCTCCGCCGACCTCACTCTTCAATACCACGTCACGTAAGTGGAATATTTATTTAAAAAAAATTCTTCCTTAGTTACTTTTTGAGAACTTGGTGGGTGGCACTACCGTGCACAATCTATGTGTAAAAATATACTTATTTTTTTAAATTTTTTGTTTTTTTGGTTAGAAAATCTATGTTAACATGACTATCATGAAGGTACGAACAAAATATTCATCTAAAAAATGTTATCTTTCTAATTGCTTATCTTTTCAAAAGGGTTCGATCCCCATGCTGGTTTTTTTAAAGAATTTATGTCTCGTCCAATTAATTCTTAGTAGGATAAGTGTGATATTTTTTTCAAGATTAGTAAATAAATAATAATAAAACTGACTAACAACGAAAGTACTAAATCCTTAAAATAAATAATACACATGCATCTAGCTTCTTATATTTTAAATTTACTAACCTAGCTTATCCTCAGCTAAATAATACAAACAAGATCTGAGTTCACGTTTCCGACGCTTTCTTCGCACGGCATCTGTTTGTTTACGTCGCTTTGTGTTAACCCCTGTTTTCTTTATCCCGTCCAGTGTCTCTAGGACCGTACCATCCGGCGAACATGAATGGACACTTATCATCTGACCGTCACTATAACGCGTATAACACGAAAGATAGCGGACATTACAGTGAAAGAAATGGGAATTCTAAAAGCCTGGGCGACTGTCCGGTAAACATTCTTACAAAATGCGCCAGCAACGATATGAAAGGGGCTCAGAATAAAGAGAGTAAGCTGAGGAGCGCTTTTGCTGTTGTGAGGCAGAGTCCGCCACGGGTAGCCAATGAGCATCATCAGAATTGGCACCACCTCGCAGTTCAGTGTTAGTAGTTTTGTTTTTATTTGTATTGCGATTTTGTTTTGTTGCGCTTTTTTATTTTTATTTTCTGTATCGCTATGTTTGATGTGTTGTATGCCAGTATGCATGCTTTGCTAACCCTATTCTGAATTCGGTACAATTGTGGACAAAAATGTTGAGATTAATTAATATGTTGAAATTAAAATATATATAGTCAGATGCATTTGTATATTAATATTACTGTGTGATACACAAGTAGTGGTTATGATTAAGGTTGCGCTATAGTTTTCTCTAACTTTAAAATATAATAGCTACCAAAGATCTATCTAAACAACTAAACCAAGAATAGGATTTTCAAGCACGATCTTCATCTTTCAAACTATCAACAAAAATATTGCGGCGTGAATAATAAAACATTAGACGGACAGAAGTTGCTTTCTGAATCTAAAATAGGTTTGTGAAATTGTTCCAAGTTGTCGATGATAGAGAAAGTTTAATAAGCAGAGTGATAAGTGTGACGGAGTGGTTTTCCCCTAGTTTTACCCCTAGTTTTTTAATTCCTAGAACATGCAGCTTAAAGTACAAAACATACCTAACATGTATTTTCGTTGTCCACAGGAATGGGCGGCCTAGTATCATCGCCGTTCAGTGTCAACCCGTTCTCGCTACCAACTTGCAGCGCTCAACAGTATGCTCAGACAGCCCCGCTTGCTTCCAAATAGCCCCCATTGACGTATGTCTACGACGGTCAGTTTTTATTGTGAGATATATATATCTAAGTACAAAACTGTCGTTTGTTCATACACAACAGTGTTTGTTGAAAGTGATATAGAACAAGTGGTGATAACTCGTGACTTGACTCTTTTTATTGCATCAGCTGTCAATACTAATTCTTATTTTGTGGAAAAATATGCCTAAATTATTGCTTGAGAGAGTGTAAAGCTTAAATCTTTTTGATTTTCGAATATGAATATAAGTTATTAGTTACAAAACTTTTTTTAAAGTTAACAAGTCATACATTTTTCCATATTACTGTATATTTTTGTCTCTATATCGATCACCAATTTTGCTGCTAATTGTACCTAGGTACTAAAGTTTCATGAAAACTAGGATGGGTACGGAAAGTGGCGGTATTGTAAATATAATTGTAATTGATATGTAAATATTTAGATAATAAATAACATTCAATAGTTGGGTTGCTAGATTGGACGTAGTGTAGATTTTTATATACATTTGAAGGCTAACGTTAAACTGCTCAGGACGATTTTAAAATATCAAATGTAAAAAGATTCTGTTTTCGTTTTCCCGTAAATGTGTGTCGATTTTGTTCTTGTAAAATCTGTGATATATTTATTGTAAGTAACGTTGTAAATTTTTAATGTAACTAAAACTTAAAAGTGTAAATTTTTCGATTCTTAAATTTGGATAGCGTTTCAATTATTTTTCGCGCTTAGGTTACGAATTCGGACATCGAATATATTTTACCGAATATTCATCATATCTAGAAACAATACATATCCATTGAATACGAAGCTTGGGATATAAAATGTACAACGAAAGAAAATCTGATGCCGAAATGAATGTATACGAAAAAAATAAAATACCTCTTCTCTGGTTCACTTTGCTTAGATTCACGCAAAACGAATTGTATTTTGTGAGATAAACTCCGTGAATATATTATGTAGTTACGTATTATTATTTAACGCAACTGTGTATCAAATAAGACATTGTAAATTGTAATCGTTCATGAAACAAATTATCACGAAATACGAGATTAAATTACGTAAAATAATTACAGTGTTTTTATTCCTAATTAATTTCATTTCTGGATACAATAGTACCTACCAAATACCAAAAAAATACTTGTTTTTAATTAAGTGAAAGACTAAAGGCTCCCGCACACAAGCGCGACGCGAATCAATGAAGATTCAAAGAAATTGTTCCACCAGAATCGCGCCGCGGCGTCTCATCGCGCCTATCTTCGGGAGCTCTTCAGACGTAGGTATTACGATGGATGCGCAAAGGTAGCCCGCGAAATTCAAGTTTTCTTGCGTCTTTAGAACAAATCTAACTTAGAGAGGTCTTATGGTTATAATTATGTAAATACAATCATATGTTGATCAACTTACAACCTGACACTGACCTGCAAATTGCAAAGACGTAAGAAAATTTGAATTTCGCGTATTCACCTTAAGAAATAGTTTTAATGACTATTGACTAACACTTTTGACTGTGATGATACTGTTGCTACATTCTAATTTTAGTCAAAATTATGACGTAGTAGAATTGCTCCAAGCACTCGAATAATAATTATAGTTCTAACGGGAAAAAATAATAATTTATCAATTTATTCTTATTAGAAAAAAAAATACAATAAACTATCATCGTTTATAAGAGTTGTTAAATGATTGGGCTCTGAAATCTTTTTTTTTTAGTGTAATTTTCAAGAATTAAGTTGAGACAGTCACGTAAAAAAAATAGATTAAACACTTCATTTGTGATATGACTGATGACTATCAAAATGATCTATCTTGCTTAATCACAACTGAACAAAACCTATCTATCATCGTCAAATGTGATTCTAACAAAAACATACTACTGAACCATTGTGATTTCACACATGGTACTTTTTGCACCCCACTTGAAATATTATACTAACAATTTTTGTAGGGGTAATAATTCTCTTTTGTTGCCCCTGACTAGATAATGCATGGGTTTATATCTGCCCCTAATTGTACTTAGAAAAGAATGGCGATCGTATTACTCCAGAATTAGCATTAGAATAGACTCGCCCGTTTTGAAGGTACAATTTTGTACCATTTAAATTAATTATGGTGATCTAATATTGGGTTCGGAAAGGGTGTTATAATAAATGGGTACTTAATAAGTTTAGAAGCATGACACCAAAAATGAACAGGTTTTTCAAACAAAGAATTTTTGAAATGAAATGTAAGTGTACTATGGATACGTTTCTGCCCAACCCTTCGGGTAAACAAGGCGTGATGTTATGTGTTATTTAATAATATTTTACTTTGAGTCGACCTTTGTTCACAAATAATATTTTTCACGCATAAGATACCAGCCGTTCATAAAAAAAAAAACAAAATATATTTTAAAGACAAGTATTGCAGTTCAACGCTACATAAGGTTGCGAACACACAATCGTCTAAGTAGAATACGCTACAATAATCTAAATGAGCGTTTAGTCGAGCTCGTTTGTCGTCGTGTGCGGCGCACGTGTCGCGTCTGTCGCACGCGTCCGTCCGGATGTCATTCCATATCGGTGTGAAGACGGACTTATTTGGAGCAGTCGGTATGGGTTTGTATTCTGTATTCTAATTGTGATTTATTTTTCAATTTTATGGGATTGCTTATGTTCAATTATATGGAAAGGCTGACCTTTCCTCAGGACAGTGAAATAGTAATTATAATGTTCTACACATCCGAGAGTGTAGTCATTACTTAATCTTGGGAACACATTTGGAGGAACTTTTATGACCGTGGTAAAAATCTGTTCGAGGGTCGCTGGGTTGTGGAGGTCAGATAGGCAGTTGCTACATGTAAAATAATGGTATTCAGCTGCATCCGGTTAGACTAGAAGCTGATTCCAACATAGTTGGGAAAAGGCTAGGCATATTGATTGATAAAAGTCAGTTCGAAAAGTTTGAAGCAAAGACTGCCCAGAGTGACTCTCTTACCACTTCCACTTTTTTTTAAAATACTTACTTATTTGCGTTCCTGCAATGACAAAGTTGTAATACATAGTACAATAATTTATTGAAAATCTATTTTCAATTTTTTTTTATTCGTTACTACTCGCAATGTAGATTAAAATGTAAAAATTGTAATTCCTTATTATGAAAATGTGATTGAGTATCAAATAAAAAAGAGGGCGGGAGTGACATTTTATTCTTACGCATATTTGTCTGTCCTTCACGATAAACAAGTTAAGTGAACAAATCGTCTTGTCGCGTCAATCTGTCGCGTGGCGGTCGCGACGCGTGTCGGTCGCGTGTCGATGTCGCGCATTACCAAATTAGCGTCCGGTGTGCACCTAGCCTTAAATTATGTTAAGCACGGGCACGGGTCATGTTACTAATAGAAATTGGCTTTATGGGATGTAATTTGTTCAAGTTATTGTTATTTTAAAGTTTTGTCAATATTTACTGTATAATAAGTTCTTATTAATTTCATTAAGTTTTTCCTAGCTTTGAGATAAATTGCATAGAATTGGAATGTTTGAAAAATTCCCAAGTAAACATAAGAAGAATTCCAAACTGCAGACTATGAAAACAACACGGCTTCGAGCCTAGAAACATTCTCAAAAATAAAACGTAAAACGCATAAGAAAGTCGAGGGTGGAACGGGCTGAAAACTGGTGTGGGGAGAGAGGGGGTGGTCGACAATAGGTGTACAGATAACTTTCCTTCTACAGTAGAGTCAATACCGACCCTAGGGAGTTTTACCCTCGGGGTTCGGTCGCTTGGGAAAACTAGACCCAACAATATAGAAAAGGACAGAGCTATACATCACCCGAAGGGGCGAACGGTGCATCGGATTGTACTTATGTATTAATAATATATAGAGGAAAAATGCCGAGGACGTGCGTCGAGTGATATGTTGCGACTGTTAGTAAGAGAGGGATGGATGACATCAATTTGTCGTGTCGTGATGGGGTTTTATTTTGTTTCTCCTTTTGCAATTTTTTTTTGGAGCCGTCTATTTGTGTATTTTATTTAGTTCGGATTCGATTGGGAATGTTTAGTGGTTTGAAGGAAAAGTTTGTCTAATATTAAATTTTAGGTTTTAGCATTCCTGGTAAGTTTCCTATTGAGTACGTACAGATTTAGTGGGATACACAGTAGGACATATTTGAAGACTTTATTACGTAAGCAATTGACAGTAAAAATCCAAAAAACCTTCAGTTAAAAAAGTTGTCGACACAAACTTCGGCACCTCAAAAATCGTGACCCATTAAAATGAAATATTAAAAACAAAGTCCCTTTATCATCTTACAGGCACTTCTAAAATATCAAGTTCGTACCATAACGCCACAGTAAAACAGTTACAAGGCGATATCGCAGGCATCGAGCCGTGTCAACGGAGGCGTTAAGCGAAATTGAGTGAAAGTCAAGTTAAAGTATTAAAAGTTTTCAGCTAGCGATCTTTGTGAACGCGACGAGCGACCGCCGTATACTTTGTGGGGATGTGACTGTGTTGGGTGGCGAGTATATCGATATCGATGAAAATTGTAGTCTGAGAATTTTTATCACTGGTAAGTAAAACATAACATCACGCCTGTTGTTTCAGGGCCATGTAATAGTGGGCGAGCCTATTGAGGTAAGTAAAATGTTTCTAGAAGTAGGCATTGGTCGATGAGGAACGAATCAACAATCTAATTAAAATAAAAAGTGTAATGAATAAAGTGTATCAATTTGATTACGTAGTTTATTTAACATTGATATTTTTTTATAAGGGGATGCGCTAATGTAGCCCGCGAAATTCAAATTTTCTAAAGTTTTTTGCAATTTGCAAGTCCGTGTCAGGTTGTATGTTCATTAAAATATGATTCGCGGACGTAACTAACATGGCTTTACAGAATTATAATCATTAGAATCAGCAATACAACTAAATAAGTTAGAATTGACCCCAAATCTAGAATTGACTTCATGAAATCATGAGGTTTGAGATCAATTCTAACTTATGGAGTTGTATTGCTGATTCTAATATAATTCTGTAAAGTCATTTTAGTTACGCCCGCGAATTATATTATAATCAACATACAACCTGATACTGACTACTGGCACTGACAACCTGACCTGACACTGCTACCTTAGCGCATCCTCCTTAATAACTGTAGACACCTCTTCCTGGGACGGTCTCGGCGGCGCCGTCCATCCTCAAGCACCCACCGTGTGGAGACTGTTGCCCAGCGGTCGCTGTGCATGCGGCGGACATGACCCGCCCAATTCCATTTTAGCTTGGTAGCCTTTTTGCCTACGTCTAGCGAGACGACCTAGACCCGTACCGAAAGGGTTGGATAGAGGTAGCCCTAGAAAAGCATGCTTGAAAGGATTTGGAGGAGACCTTTGCTCATCAGTGGGATAGCTTAGGCCAATATAAAAAAAAACTGTAGACAAAAATCACCGCAACACCTACTAACATCTATACTTATGCTAACCTCGTAAAAAAGATTACAAGCAACACGTCGCTAGGTTTCGACCTCTCAATTTCTTCTAATTCATTCTGACGTTCCTCTGCCGCACCTACACAAAAGTATCGATACTTTCTTAAAATATCGACAAGAAGAATCTCCGAAGACATCCCTACTTCCTTAACACGGGTGTAAGTTAATAATGTAATAGAATTACGAGGGAAAAACTGTTGAACTCCGACGGAGCGGGTCGCACTTAATTGTGGCACTTTGTTTTCTGCGTCCCACTGACGTTGCTTGTACACATACTGTTTACGTTTCGATTGTACAGATACGTATATGGATGGTAGATAGTACTGACAAAGATTTGTTTAGAAAAATAAATATTAAAAATAGATAAGTATTCTGAAATCAAGCTCTCTTTCTGAAACAAATTGTGTAATTAGCAGAACGCCTTTCTCGATGAGCAATTTCATATTTTTTTTTCCTACAGATGAGCGTAAATTGCGATGACTAGATAAAAGTAGGTGCCTAGAATATCAGCACTTTCTCAGAGTCGGTCGCACTTAATATTGTACCTTTTTGTAGATCCACTGACGTTACGTGTTCTTATTTCTGACAAATTATTTTGAAACGAAAGCGGAATGACGAAAAATTATAAACTGTTGTGATAGTACAAGGATAAAAACTATTTCTTGAGAACATAAATCGCCAACATACTATAGCTAATCCGACTACCATACAATTTTCACATAATTTTACTATCACTAACAGTAATACAATAATATTAATTAATAGACTTTTCAAACTATTCATTGTGCCATTACCTAAATAAAGCATTATCCAAAACAAAAACTATTTGAATATGCATACCCATTAAAACCTGAACACAAATGGTGGAGTGAGGTCTCGGTGGCATACGAAAGTTTGACTAAAAATCATGCGGAATTTGAAGGTAGTTAGCGAAAAATTTACAACTCGGACGTGAGGTGTCTAACATTTTACGACGAGTCTAAATAAAGTCCTGAATAGTTGTAAACAGTTGGGCACATGAATGTGATGAGTGATGTATTTATGGAGTGAGGCTACTTAAATTTTCATTTTAATTTGAGTCGTAACTTGTCGTACCACGGAATGTCTAAAAGGTCTTCTATACCTTTTAGACATTCCGTGGTACGACACGTTACGAATGTGAAAAAAATTCTGCAATCTTGACAACTAGATTTCTAAAAAAAAAAACATCTTACCAACTTATCCAACTTATGTTTTTTTAAGACTCTATTGAAATCAGAAGGTCAATTCTCGTACGTAAAACGTTCAAATTCAAGTCGCAATCTCATGTCAGCGACAATCAAATGTCAAAAATGTAGGTAAACACTACACAATTTTTGACAGATTGAGACTGAGATAAGATTGCGAACGTTGTTAAACATACGGGAATTGCCCCTCTGATGTCTACGATGGATTATTGATTGCAGTATAATTTAATCGTACGAAGAAGGTACGTCTACAGATTTTTTTTTATTTAGTCACATTAGTATAACTCGCCATTGTCAATTTATTCAAAGCCTGAAATACCCAAAGCATTTTTAAAATTTTTGAAGAACCCTAAAGAATTTACGAAATTATTTACACGTAGATTCCAAGGTGGTAGGTAGGGGGTAGGTGCGTTTTCCTTATAAAATACATTTATAAATATTTTTTTAAAAATATATAAAAAACATTTAAAAACTATAAAAAATAGTGGTCCGCCGGTGTCGGGAGCAGGGTCCAAGCTACCGGTGGTTAGGGCTGCAGAGATAGGAACCTCCTCACAATACGAGCCGTATCGAGGAGTACTGCCTTCTGAATCTGGTCCTTGATCCAACCGCCTTACTATTATTGTTTAGTCTGTGCTAAATAAATGTATTTGCTTTCTTTATTTTTCTTTCTTTACATAGAAACCATTACACAATACTGCTGACAACAAATCACCACAGCATGCACACACTACATACCTATGCTACCTAATCTGCAACAGTTAGACAATAAATTCAAACGAATGTTTATTACACTGGCACTTCACACAGTATACGTTGCCGATTCGCGCATCCCTTATCAAGATCGCACTGAGTTTTATGGGCCTAATCGCGGCCACCGCAAATAGGACCCGAGTGGGTAATTTTCTAACCTGACCGATTATAGGATTACGGCTAATTAGCTATTACCGATATATTGTGACTTACAACGCAATTTCGCACGGTTATATTAAGGACTGTTTCTCTTTAGTGAAAAGTTTTTAGGTGAAAATGTTCGTTAGGAGTGTTGAAATCGTGAATTCGTGAGGGAAGTGAGAAATGAAGGTCTTACCAAGGGGTATCGTATTACCCAGTTACTGTGTTGTAGAGGTCAGATAAGCAGTCACTCCATGTAAAATACTGGTATGCTGACTGGAAACAGACATGAAAAAGCTAAGGCAGATTGATTGACCGATTTGGTATATCAATTGGTTTATTTGTAATCGAGGGTATCCCTACTGTCCCAAATAGGTCAAGGAAATGAACTGCAGAATCCACCTTGCATGTTAGTACAGCTTACCTACTGTTAGTATGATCATCAGTCCGTTCGTTACTCGTCTCTTATAAGTCAACTATACCTAATGATGCCATTTAGAAAGGCTAAAAAAGCAAAAAACAAAGGTAGTTTTCCAAGTAATTTCGACAAGGAAAGATCATTCTATAAGTATAAGAATCTCTTTAAAAAAATCCGGCTACACAATAAAACCTTAGAAAGCAGCCATCCCAGACTAGTTGAGCCTGAGATTTCATACCAAATGTCCGAAATGAGGGGCTCAAGTTATACTGTTTGTTATTCCTGCTACGAAGACGCGCTACGAAAGTGCGTAGCGCTACGAGTAAAATATTTGGACTATTAAAAAAAATTAAACCAGTAGCGTAGATGTGTATAAAATACTTATTTACTTGTAATAAACCAAATATTTTACTCGTATTGCTACGCACTTTCGTAGCGTGTCGTCGTAGCAGGACTAAGAAACAGTATAACTGGGAGGGCCTCTTATTTCGAACAAATGGTATGATTTTTTTATAAACACATCGACGCTACTGGTTTATTTTTTTTTTCAATAAATCAAATATTTTACTTGTAGCGCTACGCACTTTCGTAGCACGTCTTCGTAGCAGGACTAACAAACAGTATAACTGGAGGCCTTATGTCGAACACATTGGTATGAAATCTTTATAAAACCTCTACGCTTCTGGTTTAGTTTTTTTTATAAACCAAATATTTTACTCGTAGCGTTACGCATTGACGTAGCACGTTTTCGTAGCAGGCGTACCAATCAGTATAACTTGAGCCCTTATTTCAAACATTTGGTTTGAAATCTTGGCTCAACCAGTCTGGGCCGGCTGCTTTCTAAAGTTTTATGTGTAGCCGGATTTTTTTTAAGAACTTCAAGTTTTTTTATTATTAATGTCTGAACACAAATCAAGAACACACAACGATTAATAAACCAGCCGGCAAACACGTCTAAGTTAACTGTGTCTCAAAACTATTTAAAAAATGTACACCGATATAACACACACAAGATAATACTACACATACTTTACATAATAAGTTCAAGGTCCTTATCGGCTACGGAATTCTAAAACCAAAACAAAAGAAAAAAAGCTCATTCAAATTAAAAATTTAAGACAACTACTTCTACAAACTTCAGTAGATATACTTACTAATTAATAGCACGAATTAATTATTTTTATATCGGTAAGTAGGTAGGTATATACCACAGATAAGCACCTAGTGCGTAGTAGGCTAAGCCACCCTTATAAATTGATAAGCTACTTACAAGAGATCGATTTCGCATTTTATGGCTGCTCCTATTAATATTTATTTTATCGAGTTCGTGTAAATCTTTTAAATTATTGTCTGTAGTAGATACCTACCTACTTTTCATTGTTAGCTTAGTGTAGCTAAGTAGATATGTAAAGTTTTTAGGGTTCCGTACCTCAAAAGGAAAAAACGGAACCCCTATAGGATCACTCATGTGTTTGTCTGTCTGTCTGTCCGTCTGTCACAGCCAATTTGCTCCGAATCTAATAGACCGATTAAGTTGAAAGGTGCACATATGAAATTTTGTGATAAAACAGTAAAGTAAATAAATGAATTTTGAATGGGGTCACTTTTGGAGGGCAAATAAGAAAATTAAAAAAAGTTTTTCTAACTGTACCGTGTGACACATCAAATGAAAGATGAGGGTCTGAAATATATATTTTTTATAATTTTAAAATAATTTGTTTTAAAGTTATTGTTGTATTAAGTAGATTTCAGGAAAACCTATAAGAAGTATGTGGTCTTAAAATAACATGGTAAATCTCTCAATATTGTGAGTACAAACATATATTTACAGTTGAAATATATGGGAGAACATGTTTTTCAACTACAATGTTAAGTTTGTTCTTGGGCTGAGTTCATCCCAACTACGGAACCCTTCATTGTGCGTAGTCCAACAAGAATTTGGCTAGTTTTTGATTCTTCTGACGCTCAATGATTGTTTCTGTATATAGTCCTAAATCGCACACACCCGGAAATAAATATAACCGTAGGCCTTACAAATATTTTGTTCTGAGCGATAGTCAAACCTACTACCAGTAACGCAAAAGCCGGTCAGAAGACTCACGATTCACGACCTTCCTGGATCCAGTGCTCGATTACAAATCCTCTACGAACAGATCGGTGACTGAAATAAGTGTTAATTGACGCTTAATGATGATGTTTCTATTAAAGGTCAATGAAATAACACAATATTCAGCCTATAATGTTCCCACTGCTGGGACACAGGCCTCCTCTCTGTGAAAGGTCGTAAATTACCACTCGGGCCAAGTGCGTGTTGGCAGATGCACATTGCACATGTCTTCGAATTGTTGGTTCTAGGACATGCGGTTTCCTCACGATGTTTTCCGTCAATGTTTTGAAAGCAGTGGCGATGAAATAATTTTCGCGAAGTAAAATGCCTGCTTGGGATCGAACCCACGACCAGAACTCGTTTACAACCAACCTCTTTTTTTAAACTCGTAAGTCGCGGTCGTTACCACTGGGCCACCTGATGAAATAATAATAAGAAATATCTATGATCTTTCCATAACTACTCAGTTTTTAACTTTCATAATTAAGTGAAGGCGTTAAACCTTTTTTAGGGTTCCGTACCAAAATGCTAAAAAAGGAACCCTTATGGTGACACTCAGTCTGTCTGTCTGTCTGTCTGTATGTCTGTCACAGCTGCATATCTCAAGAACCACTAATGCTATCAACTTGAAATTTAGAACAGTTTTAGATTACGCTTACCCAACTATTTTGCAAACAAGAAAGAAAAAAAAATATTACCGTTAAAAAAAATACCGTTCCCTGAACGGTATTTTTTTTTACATTTTTCATCAAAAGTCGAAAACTATAAAGACTAAAAAAAAATAAAAAAATGTTTGAGAATGTGCAAACACTGTTCTTTCATATGATACCCCACATGCCCTAGTAGCCCCACTTTGAATTTTTAAGACCCCTTTTCAGTCCCTGTTGCAAAAAAAATATAAATATTTTTATTTCTTTCTTGTTTGTAAAATAGTTGGGTAAGCGTAATCTAAAACTGTTCTAAACCCCCCTTATCTCCGAAGTTTGCAAAGAGAAAAATCTGAAATTATTCTATGTTATAGAAATTTATGTAAAGATTACAGGAAAAATACAACGATGTCTCTAAATAGCACACTTTTTCAGAAATCGGAACGGAACCCTCGGTGCGCGAGTCCGACTCGCTCTTGACCGGTTTTTTATGAATTAATACGTCACTATTCATTAAACTTGGCAAATGAAAACGGTAAAAGAAAATAGAAAACCAATAAAAATCGTACAAGGATGTTTAAGATACAAAACACAGTTGAAACAAAAGTAATTTAACTGTAGGTACTTATTTTAGAACTTGAAAGTAAAACCTTCCACTCTTTCGTAACAAAGTCAACAACTTTTCCGCGTCCCAAAAGACCTTTCGATGCGACTATCGGCGCCATCTTGCTGAAACTTTGTCCACGTAGTTGGGCCGTATTCACAGAGATGGCGCTGTACAATGCTCGTGGGACTTCGGAGCGAACTCTGTTTCAGTGGGCACCGTCCTGAAACAGAACACTACGACTTGAGAAAGGGAGAGAGAAATTCTCAAGGCTCGCCGTTTAGGGACTAGTCTCGTTCAGAGTCGATGTTCCTTTTTGTTACAGCAGTGGGTGTGTTCACAGGCGACCAATGGGAACGATTTCTCTTGGTCCGACCACACCTACCCAGTTTTCGATGCCTACTGGGAGTTGGATGGAAAAAAATGTTGGAAATAGGTAATTTTGAACGTCGTTCTCCAGTGACGTAATTGCGAATTTATGGTCCAACGAATTACCTTGTTTATATTGCGAGTTGATTGAAATGGAATTTTAAATTATACTTCGTGAGTTAACATTCAGTGTTTATGGATTTTCAGCGTAATAACTGTTTCTTTATGTACGACTACGTGGCTCTCAATTTTCCGGGAAATGGGAAATAAAACAGTGAAAATGTCTCATTTTCTGTGGGTAATATATAAGGATTTGCAATGGTTCTGAGTTTTATCTTTAGAAACGTTCGTTTCTCTTCTCACTTGTTTCACTTAACGTTACACAGCTTCTAAAATGCATGAAAACTAAACTTACATATATTATAACCTACTTAGGTACTCTTTCGTACTTATTCGTGTTTCATTCTTTCTTTCACTGGTAAAACAATCGACTTTTTAAAGAAAGAATACTCTTGTTTTCTAACGGAATTTGTCTCTCTTTTGAACTTATTGTACCATTGACAAAGCATGACAAAATCTCACCCTATTTTTTACCTACGTTAAGATACCTCTTTGCATCCCATATAAATACCTACATAAATATAAAGCTAGCTAGCTACACACAACATAAAACTACGGTACGGGAACGTACGGTATGCAAAAGATATATTGATGGATAAGCGTCGTATCCCTGGGAATACACCAGTCTCAACACGGCTTAGCACTTCTAGGGGAAGCCATGCGACTTACATACGAGTTTTAAAGTATACCAAATTGCGTTTTAGTGGCAGTTTTGAATAGTAGCTGTTTTGAAAGTTAAGTTTCGTGATGGACAGCGTGATGGAAAAGACAGTGCTTTGTTAAAAGGTTTTTTTAGAGAATGGCGTTTGTTTTTGAAGAGTTTGTGTTGGATTTTTTAATATTTTTTTCTTATCATACAAATATGTTATATAGTTCATAATGAAATGAATGACAGTCTTAATAACACTAGCTATCAATACTATGCAAAGACGCAACAACTGTCTTCATAGAAAGGTTGTCTTGTTATAAATAAGCTTCGCTTTTCCTTCTTCTTTTTTTTTTTGAACGCTGTCGATATTTAGCCTTAAGCGTTGATTTCCAATTATATTAAAACTATGAAACAAAATAGGAAAATACGACTTTTGAGCACAGTGAAAAAGTCCATAATGACAACGCCTGAAACCACTTGCTTTGAAATGTTTCTGTTCCATACATTTTGACCGCGTAGGTATACGAAAAAGCAGATCTTTTTTTATCCAACTGAAAATTTCTATGCTAGGGGGTCTAGAATCATGTGCTAAATTCATTGTTACAGTTTAAACCTCGATCTCCCGCCACCCTGTATTTCCATAACAATATCAACGCAATAACACCACCGTTCTACAAAACAATTTCTTTCAATACCCTTTAACGAGCAATCATAATTCTATCACATTTGTACCCTACCCCTTTGGCTGCACCATAGCATGTGTTGTGCCTATTACCACTAACTCCACACTACAACAGAGCTACAATAGTGACAAGTGATATTTGACAAGCAATAAATTTAATTTCTACTTGTTCCATTGTTGCTTCACGTGTTCAATGTAGGATGAAATTAAGATATTTAGCGATTTGGGGTGTAGCTGTAGAAAATGTAATGGGTTGAATGTAGGAGAATATGTTCGGTTGTTTCTTGCTGGATGAGTTGAAAATGGCGAAAAGGTTTATTGGACACCACAATTATTTTGCAACACTTGTGTCTGTGAAACGTTAAAGGTGACTAAATAGGACACTAGGGTCGGACTTTTAATTAACTACAGTAAATTGAGTCGCAGTAAAAGTCGGACTTTTAATTAGCTGTAGCAAAATGAGTCGCAGTAAAAGTCGGACTTTTAATTAGCTGCAGTAAAATGAGTCGCAGTAAAAGTCGAACTTTTAATTAGCTGCAGTAAAATGAGTCGCAGTAAAAGTCGGACTTTTAATTAGCTGTAGTAAAATGAGTCACAGTAAAAGTCGGACTTTTAATTAGCTGTAGTAAAATGAGTCGCAGTAAAAGTCGGACTTTTAATTCGCTGCAGTAAAATGAGTCGCAGTAAAAGTCGGACTTTTAATTAGCTGTAGTAAAATGAGTCGCAGTGAAAGTCGGACTTTTAATTAGCTGCAGTAAAATGAGTCGCAGTAAAAGTCGGACTTTTAATTAGCTGCAGTAAAATGAGTCGCAATAAAAGTCGGACTTTTAATTAGCTGAAGTAAAATGACACTTCTTACTGTAATTTCGTTATAAAATAGGAACATTTTTTTTAACGAAATGACAGATAAGAAGTGTCATTTTACTGCAGCTAACTAAAAGTCTGACTTTTAGATGTGGTTTTTGTAAAATTAAGCATATTTTTATGACCTAGTTTAAAATTATTATCTCACGCACAAGCCAGAACACATCGCGTAGTATTTTTTTCGGTCCCCATAATAGTTTTAAAATTAGTATCAAATTAACCATGAATGGCATAAATGCGTTCCTTAGCAACGAAGTTTACCACTTTAAAATCACATACTATCGCAATAGAAGAGTAACGAAAATCTTCAAAAGAAAACCTACATATTCTATATAAGAAGGGATGTCAGGTGTAAACAGGTATTCGGGGCAATCATTAATATCTCGTTGCGTGTAATGTCGTACGACAGGCGGAGTACACGCGTTCAAATTGAAATTCTTTCACATAAACAAACTCACTTATCAGATTTATTTCCCCTCTTCAACATTTTTAGTAGATTTTCTGGAATTCCTTTAACGTGTTAAAGAGTCTTAAGATAAATGCATTTTTACGTGGTTTTAAAATAGATTTGATTTCTTTGTGAAGAGGGAGAGAAAACAAACTGTATGTAGTCATTAAATCATCTATACTTATTATAAAATAAAGTCGCCTTTCGTGTTTGCCTGTGTGGCCGCGTTGTTCTTCTAAACTAAGCAACGGATTTTGATGCGGTTTTCACTATCATTCAGAGAATTTATTCCGGAAGGTTTATAGGTATAATACATCAATATTTAACTTAGATATAATATAGTAACCTTCATGTTTTATCAAGTCGTAAAAACCGTGCGAAGCTGGGGTGAGTATAATATAATTAAATTCTTAAAAAAGAAAAAGAAAAGTTGCTTGTAATAATGACATGGTATTATACATTAAAGTTATTTTTTTACCTAATGGTTTTCAGCAAAAGCTTACTTATCTGTCCTTTTTACAAAATAATGACAGCAGTTGAGGGTTGCTACAGTTCTTACTTATAAGTGATCGTCATCTGCCTAGCCTTGTCTCAACCATATTGGTTGGCCTCCAGTCTGCAACTGAACTTGAATGCGATCATGTACTGGTTTTCCATACCTGCTCGATGTGCTTTATATCAGTCAGCTTTTCTATGCATCGCTTTTACATAATCACTTAGTTCCTATACAGGGTGACCTGAAATTAGTGGCGGACCCGTTAAGGGGTGATAGTAGGCATCAATTCCAGTCGATATCACTCTTAGACCTACTGTCCTAAAGTTAACCCATTTCAAGATATTCCTACTTAAAGAATTTTACAAAAAAATCCTACTTTAAATCTTAAAATAGCTCTAAATCGTAAAAATTGGTCTTTTTGGACCATTTTTTTTTGTTTTGCATCAAAGATATTCTAAATAAGGAATGATTAATAGTGATATCTTCGTAAATGTCGATATCTTACGCGAGAAGGGTATTTTTTTGTAAAATTCTTTAAGTAGGAATATCCTGAAATGGGTTAACTTTAGGACAGTAGGTCTAAGAGTGATATCGACTGGAATTGATCCCTACTATCACCCCTTAATGGGTCCGCCACTAATTTCAGGTCACCCTATATACAACAAAGCTATATCATCTTCCTGCCCTTATCCCATGTTACTTGGGGTCGGCGCAACACGTTTTCTTCTTCCATTCTCCTCTGTCAACCGTCACGCTCTCATTCACTCCCTTCTCTTTCATATCATTCCTCACACAATCCATCCATCTTTTCTTTGGCCTTCCTCTGCCTCTCCATCCATCAACTTGTATATTCATCACTCTTTTAGTCACATGCGTTTCGTCTCTCCTCATCACATGCCCATACCAACCCAAACGATTTCCTTTCAACTTTTCTGTCACTGGCGCCACTTTCAAACTTCCTCTTATATACTCATTTCTTACTTTATCCATTCTCGTCACTCCACACATCCATCTCAACATTCTCATCTCCGCTGCATGCAATCTTTTTTCATCCGTCTTCTTCACTGCCCAGCATTCCGATCCATACAGTACGACAGGCCTTATCACGGACTTGTAAATTTTCCCCTTTAACTTGAGGGGCATCCGTGGGTCGCAAGTTGTTCCTGTAACCTGTCGCCATTTCATCCATCCTGAGTTGATCCGGTGTGTTACGTCTCGGTCTACTTCGCCATCCCCTTGGACAAGCGACCCGAGGTACCGAAAATCGGAGCAGATCGGTAAGGGCGTTCCGGCAAGAGACATGGGCACCGGACCCGAGAGGCCGCCAAAATCACAAAACAGATATTCCGTTTTGGTCCGACTTACTCTCAGGCCAACGGTCTCCAGTCTTTTCCACCACACCTCCAATCTACTCTGGACCTCTAGGCCGCTCTCGGCAACCAGCACAATGTCATCGGCGAACAGCATACACCAGGGAGCCTCTTCCTGGATGTCCGAAGAAAGAGCATCCATTATCAGCACGAAGAGGTAAGGGCTGAGTGCAGACCCCTGGTGTAAACCGACAGCCACATCGAAGCTGCCAGTAGTGCCCACTGTAGACCGGACTTGGGTACTGCATCGACTGTACATCGCACGAATCAACTGCACATACTTCCCTGGCACACATTTCTCCTTAAGTGCCCACCACAAAACTTCACGAGGCACTCGGTCGTATGCCTTTTCGAGGTCAACAAATACCATGTGCAAGTTTTTATGAGCACCTCTGTATTTCTCGCACAGCTGGCGAATAGCAAAAATGGCATCTGCTGTTCCTCGACCAGGCATAAAACCGAATTGGTTTTGCGAAATTTCACTCTCTTCTCTCAGTCGCCTTTCAATAACTTTCTCCCAAGCCTTCATACTATGTGACATTAGCTTTATTCCTCTATAGTTGTTACACTCCAGCACATCACCTTTGTTTTTAAAGATGGGCACCAGCGAACTGTTACACCATTCGTCAGGTATGGCTTCTTCTAGCAACAACTTATTGAAGAATAAAGCTAACCACGTCCATCCATCTACCCGTAATAACTTCCATACTTCTACTGGTATTCCGTCCGGACCTATTGCTTTACCATTCTTCATCCCATTAACTGCTATTCTCACTTCATCCATACTAATCATTCTCACTAACCCCTCATTTACTGGTTTATTCCCAAGCACACCACTCCAGTCATTCTCCTCATTCATCAGTCTTTCAAAATAGCCCTTCCACCTATCCTTAATTTTCTCATCATCCGAAAGAACTGTTCCAGTTTCATCCCTTATACACTATACAAAGCTATAGTCCCCCTCTTATTTAGACTGTCACTTATTTAAATAAAATACATCGAGTTTATTCCACACCTCCTTGTGAATTTAATTTATTACGCTCCACAAACGAGATTTTAAGATGAGATGAGACAAGCTACTTAGGCAGTGTGAATAAAAAAAGTAAAACATGTTTACTAAAGGTATTTTGTTTTGATAGATAAGAGTCATATTGAATTTGTTTCTTTGTTAAGAGGGCTGTCACATTTTGACACCTCTCTCGCTCACACGGGACCAATTTTTTAAGACACCTCAAGTGTCGACTGCACCCCAAGGGTGCAGAAGGGAAAACCTTTACCTAATCGGTTTATAAGCTACATAACTTTATTTATGTATAATCTTATTTTTATTTATAAGCTTATATTTTATATACAGGATATTTCTTTTAAGAGGTCAAGCCAATGCGAGCTGATAGCAGAGTACGATACCTATCGATTTAACCCCCTTTTGTAGTTTTAGAGTTATAATTTTTTTTTGATATTTATCCTGATTCAACGAGATGAAGGCTTTACGTGTGAGCGAGAGAGGTGACAAAAAGCGACAGCCCTCTTATTACAAATTTCGATTTTAAGCATGTTTTCTTTTCTGGTGTTGGCTAAGTATGTACTGCCACGAATGATAATTCTAAAGAAATTAAGTTACTTACGCTTTCACTGGATCTAAAGACCATCCGTTATTAATATTACATGAGGTATACCTACACATATATCAGAAATAAGACGAGATTTTTTCTTAGAGTCGGAATCAATCAAAATCATAAGTATACATTTTAGTATCACTAGCTTTACTACCCTTAGCTACCCATGGTTTCACTCGCGTTTTTCTATATCTCGGGAACAGAGGGCTTAGTGCGAGTTTTTATACTTACTCGATCGCGTTTACGTTAACGTTGACGTATGTCAATTCGTATGGAATAATTGTGTTTCCCATTATAGTCACCAGGCGGCGCTAATTCATTTTCAGTACAAACTGACGTTTACGTTAACGTGATCGAGTAAGCAGTGGCGTAACTACAGGGTGGCAAGTCGGCAAAATGCCACGGGCCCCCAGCCGGAAGGGGCCCCCGGTCAGAGGAGAATCCTAACTCCCAACATTTAATATTACACATTTAGTAAAAATCCGATGAATTTGCCACGGGCCTCGAACGGTATAGTTACGCCACTGCGAGTAAGTATAAAAACTCGCACTAAGCCCTCAGTACCTACTATCTATCTTTTTCGGGATGAAAGGTACCCTATGTCCTTTTCTGCACCTATGCCTGAAAACGTGTTTACAAAATTTCACGATGATCGGTTGAGTAATTAAGACGTGAAAGCGTAACAAACAAACAAACTCACTTTCGCATTTATAATATTAGTTAGGATTGCTGATGGTGCTTTAGTTTCAGTTGCATCCATGCCAAGGAGTGTAGCGAACTTATATAATAGCTAGCTTTCAATTACAAAAAAAAAACAATAATTATCTTATTAAAACTCATTATTTCCAGATTAGTCAATACCTTCAAGCTACGTATGTTTTCAGACAGTTTAATCAACCTCTAAAAAAACCTAAAAAAAACCTCTAAACTGAACCCAATCCGGTTTCTGCTCGCCTCATTAACTCTATAGGTACTACTGACAGCTAGGGCTTTTTAAGCATCTTATTGTACAATGCTTAGGTAATGGCATTTGTATTGTAGAACAATTCGTCAGTGTGCCGCGACTTTGTAGCAGATTTATTGCATTGAGTCAGACCGTAAAAATGCTAGTTATCAGACCTTTTTCTGACAAAATCAAACATTAGATCATAAATTGAAATGATATTTCATGTTGTGCATTAAAACTTATAGAAATACAGTATTATAACTGTAAAATACACACATTTTACTGTACAGTAAAAGTCTAATATTTCCGCTGACAGCTGCGCGCACAGATAACGCATTCTGCGGCGTGGGAGTCGGTGCTGTCGCGGAACGGAATGCGGGAATGTTGCCATTTTTGGTATATGTTATCCATACTTTTAGAAGCGTTTTTTAATTTATTTTATTTATTCACATATTATTTTGATTTATTTTATATTTGTACTTATATTATTTGTTACATGCTGCACCGGTCGACGTTACCGCGTCAACGCCGGCTATCGCTGAAAACCAGCGCTGGGGCTCCATTTCGCATGGGGTCGCGGCATTATGCTGAGCGGTGGCCGTTTTGAGTAGATGTGACGCATATTTTCTTCCATATTATATTTAAATAGTTATTTTATTTTATTGTAGTTTGTGTCATGTTTACCGCAAATAAACGTTTTTTCTTTCTTCTTTCTTCTTGCTTTCTAAAATCACGTCTGTAAAATCACGTAAATCAGCGAAATCGGCAAAATTCGTGTAGGTACGGCTATTAATCTGTGGTATTGCTTCTTAAATAGATCGTAAAAAATGCTAGTATTATATTATTTTACGTTACCCCTACCTACCTAGTTATAAGCTACAGTAAAACACAATCATTTTCTCATTGACACTCACTTTTTTGCAGTTTCCAACTAATACTTTTACCTATTACCCACTATTAAATCAACAACCCAACCTCTAGACTGAATCCGATTCAGTTTCTGCTCGCCTCATTAACTCCATACCAGTGACAGGGCTATAAACATCTTATTGTACAATAGTTAATGGCATTTGTATCGCAGAACAATTCGTCAGTGTGCCACGACTTTGTAGCAGATGTATTGCATTACAACTTCATTTTATACCGAGTCGTTATCGGCTGGGGACGGTAACGGGACTAGGGTTGTAGAAATAAGTGGATACGATTTTGATTTTAAGTTAAAAATGGATTTAATGAATAAAAAAATTGGAAAATAAATCGTAGGAGAAGACTTTTACATAAAAAATATAGATATTTTATGTATTCACATTTCGAATTCACATACTTTTAATTCGTATAAAATATTATTCGTCATAACTATTTCCAAAACGTTATTTGAGAATTTGAATCTGTTAGGTAAGTACCTATCCCTAAAAATATTAATACAACATTTAAAACTCTTCCTCCACGCAAAATCACCGCGTGTCCCATCAACCCTATTCCGCCGCCCCTTAGCACCGGCGCGCACGCACCGTCACTGTGTAAAGTACGAAATAATTTCACGCATCACATGACACGCGTATAATGACCCCAGAAGCTCCCTGCGATGTCCCGGACAAAACAAACACGGCCTAATAAGAGAATGAATAAGTCCCCCGGACTCCCGGAAGAATCCTTTCGGAAAAGAAATTGCGTCGGTAGGAAGGTTAATGTGTGTGTTGAGGGAATATTTGTTGTAACTTCCAATTGTTGCGGATGGCGGGTTTGTAACATGTTCGATAAATTACTGTTTTAATAGTGTCGCAATATTGTTGTAAGTATACGTAGTACCTAAAGCACCAGACATCCCAATCGCTCGTGCATCTCATTTAATTTCTCACAAAAATGTTCTTTTAGATTTACCTACACAAGATCAACTGAGGTTAGGTCTGTACCAAAAGACCAAAATTCAATCAACCATTTATAAAAAAATGGTCCTTTTAATTGCGGCTCGAAAAATGTTTTTCTGGCGTGTATTTATTTGTAGGTAAATGTAGGGAACAGTAGATTTTTTTCGCGATTTCAGGTTTGATCCCATAGTAAAAGTTGTTCATAATGATGAGAACAATGATCTTAAATAAATAAATAAATAAAATTTATTGAAATAAAAAAAATAATAAATAAAATTTATTGAAATAAAAATATGTTTACAAAAGAGTGTAAATAGATGGTTCAGTAGTAAATATTAATCTAGGCCTATGTTAGTAGTATTATAATAATCTGGTTAAAAACTATGTTATGACAAATATAAAAATTATAGTTGCAAAACAATAAAATTCTGAAGGTAATGTAGTGCCTGGCCCGATCTAGGTTTATTTAAACCTGTGTTTCAGGCCATATCTCTACGACAGTACTTATCAATTATGACAATCAATTAATTAAATCAACATATATTTTCACTGTCTAAGCAGGAACAATCTTTTGCGCTACCTTATTATGAACTAGGCTTACAGGTTAAATTTAAATCTATACTTAACTAAAATTATAGTAATATTTATAAGGTTTGGTAAATACAGTTAAGTCCGCATCCTTATTTCAGCACTTCTAGTAATTTTTCCGTGTCTGAGTAATTTAGTTTTGCTAAATAATCGGATAAAATTATACTACACCTATTATAACTTACATTATATATCTTAAGCAATTTATTAAACTTATTATATAAGAAAGGTCCAAGAAATAAATAAAATCGATTAGAAAAAGCATGTTTAGTCTGAGGGTTCGTGCAGACCAGATCCTTTCTTCTCTTGTCTGGAGGTACTGGTTTAAAATCTAGTTCAGTGTGCTGCAGTAAAACTATACTTAGAACAAACAGTTGTCGAACTGTTAGCACCTTGCATGCTATATAGCTGGTGTGTGGGAAATCTGAATGGGCGACCGGTGGCGACTTTTAGAATTGCTCTTTGAGCACGTTCTAGGAGTAGTAAACTTGATTTTGCGGCACCACCCCAGGTGGTTATGCAGTAGGTAATAATAGATTGACCCAATGCCAAGTAAACTTGTTTAATTAATTTAAAGTCAGCTATGTTCCGTAAATTCTTAAAAATGTATATTAATTTACGCACTCATCTTAAGAGGTTGTGCGTTATTTAAATTACACCTTGTGTCACAAATTTATTACTGGAAAGCAGTAGTGGAACTTTCTGGAAATAAAAACAGACTGTTTAATGGAAATACATGAAACTAAAATAGCTCGTTATTTACCTTCCAATTCTTTGCGTCAAAAATAAAGGGGTAAACACCAATCTGCGACAGAACCAATAAACTTCAGCGCAATGTGTAAAGAGTTCAAACAATCGAATCCCACCGCAATCATACTGCGCCGGCTCCATATATTGTGTTGACAAAACCAATGAACATTCTTAATTATTTGCCCTGTTCGAGTAAACAATGACCTCACACAAAATCCACCATAATTTGACCCCCCCAACTTGTATACCACATCCCTTTAATGCAGACGCGGAATGAAGAGGTTAAGCATTCAGCTATTTGAACTTGCATAGCCTTAGAGTTGTATTTGTGACAACTTAGTGGCCAACATAATGAATGAAATACCACCTTAAGACTTCTGCCCGCTCCGTGAAAAAAGAATACATTTGGAAATTACGTAGCCTTTTCGTATCATGAGTGTACGTACCTACTATTGAATTGTTGGGTATCGACAGAGGTCTTCACAAAATGGTTTTCAAAACTATTGTTTGACAGCGAGTGTAGGGTCTGTCTCAATTAAAAATATTGCTAACAAGACAAACAGTTGTCGCTTGAATTTTTGGATTTTAATTGGCTATTTGGATAGAGATTTTTAGATAATGGTGTGTGGTGTCACATTTGTTGGTTTTGGGTTCCATATGTCAGTTAGATTTGTTTAAGTTGGTATTATTGATTGAGCTTAGCAACAACTAGCAGCAGACATGCATTTATTTTTGCTCTGGGGAACTAACAACGTCACTCCGGGTAGTGATGGATTAATTAGCATTCGCATTCATTGTTAGCATGCGAATGCTTATTTAGCATTTAGCAAATGAAATGTAGTTGCGAATTTCTGTGAAATGTGAAATGAATTATTATTCATCCCTTCGTACTTCATAGGTCGACAGCACGCAGCTGCAGTGGGCGCTCTCTGTCGCTCCCACAAAAAGTTGGAACTACTAAATCTATCTGTTTCACGTGACCCTGACTACTTTCGCAAGTGAAATTATTAGCAATTTGGTGGTGCGAAGAATAAAGTTAAGCTTTTTATCTTCGATTAGCTCGTACTCAGGAACGTATATTGAAAGAATGCGTGTGATTGTATTGTTAATAATAATTTGTGATTTTGTGTGGCACAAGCGTGGCGCGCGATTCTTTTTAAATTGTTAAAAACAGTAAACGCGCTCTTTAATTCACATATTAACAAAATTCACATAGGTACTTGATTATTATTAATTATCGTCATATTAGCAAATAGCATAGCAATAGCATTTAGCATGCTAAGACTCAAGATTTCGCATGCTAATGAAATTTATTCTAAATCGCATTAATTGACATCACTAACTCCGGGACCGATGTCAATGGCTGTGCTCTCGGTGGTGTTCGAGAATACGTTTACCTCGGGTAAACTCTGCAGTTTGGTAAGAACAGAACCGAAGAATTGAGCTGGGCTGGGCAGCATTTGGGAAGCTTCGTCGAGTCTTCTCGTCGCGTATTCCACAGAACCTAAAGAATAAAGTCTTCAATATGTGTGTCTTGCCTGTTATGAACTTACGAAGCCGAAACGTGGACACTCATGGAACGGCTGGTCCATAAAATCAAGGTCGCTCTGCAAGCTATGGAACGGGCTATGCTTGGAATCTCTCTGAGAGACAAAATCCGCAACGAGGTGATCCGGCAGAAAACGAAAGTTGTGGACATAACTCACAGAATAAGCAAGCTGAAGTGGCAATGGGCCGGCCATTTATTAGCCTCATAACCGACGGCCGTTGTGTTCTTGAGTGGAGACCACGAGTTAGCAAACGTAAGGTAGGACACCCTCAGGCAAAGACAATCTTCGCAGGGTGGCTGGTAGCAGCTGGATGAGAGTTGCTGAGAATAGAACTGAATGGCGTGCACTTGGAGAAGTCTACGTCCAGCAGTGGATTGCTGTAGGCTGATGATAATGATGATGATTAATACAGTCTAGTTCCTCTTTATGTAGGTACCTATATGTAAAGAAACAATATTAGGTAGGTACTTTTTTTGAATTATTTTGTAGTTATTTCCAGTAGGGTTTTATTAGGTGCCAATCTGATTCATATCTGGTTCTACATCTGCAATACCTTATTTTTTAAAGACACTTGCAGTTTTCTAGTTAGAAACCTACACGCAATTTAGATATCTAATATTTTTCCAGAATGTTATTTTGTTGTAGAGTAGTAAAACCCAGCCTACAGTACGATAACGTTAACCTTAAGAAATTGATTTATATTACCACCTAAATTATTTATTGATTGACGCACTAACTCCGTCACTCCCTTATTGGACCTGAGATTGTATCAGTTAAAAAAACCGAACCGAAACCCGAAGTTTGTCAGTCGGCAAAGTTCGGTTTTTCCGCAGATAAACGATGAAACCTTTGAACCGTTGTGGTAGTTACTGTACCAAGTTACTTTAAAAATCCTTGCATTCATAGAGCACAGATCAAACACAGTAAAATAATAAAAGCGGCCTTCGTATTATTAACCAGTAAAGTAGCACTCAATTTGGGTGAAGGGCTCAGTGGCCATGCGCCACATGCTTTAAAATAGGGATCCAGTGGTAGTGATGGACATAATATAACTACAAAGTATCGATAAACAATGTCTTTTTAATATACTTTCATTTTTAATTAGATTTTTTTGTCTAATATCAATTTAATGCAATTTCTTTTTGATTAACCCGTCGCACGCCATAATTAGCAGACACAATAGATTTTTTATTGTTAACTGCACACCTGGGTGTCAATCGACGTTTAAAGATTTAAAAACATGGGTAGTTACTGAAAGAAATTGAAGCATATGTGTTGTTTGCACAATGTTATGCACCTATTTGCAAATATTTAATTACATGAAGGTATAACTGAAAAATTAAAAACTTTATGGTGATATAGCGTTATCTACTTAATAAAAATCTTAACTTCGTTCATTCATACACTGACAGTCAACGTAAAGCCTAAACCACAGCCACCACACCACCACCACCCACCACCACCACGACCACCTGCCACCTAGACTAGTTGTAATTTTGCACAAGAGATCCTTAAATAGCGAAAGTGAGTTTGTATGGAAGTTCGTAATTTTGCCGATGGGAATCCCATCATGGCACGGCATGTAAGAAATAATTTCGATAAAAGATAAACACTGGGGCTTGCACAATGCACATCACTACACAAGTCACCCCTAATTTTTTGACCTGACAGGACATCTAAATATTTAAAAAGCTCTTATGTTATAATTACGTTGATTTATTGGTCTAGTTTCATACTTATGTTTACACTATTATGGTTCAACTATTTTAATCAGTTTAAACAATTTTGTAATTAATGTGCATAGGACTTTCCATCTCGGCTCGCGGCTAAGTAATAAAAGCCGCACGGGTCGATCGCTCACATTAAGCAAGCTACGCTTGCCGCTTCAGTCCGTGGATGGATGACCATCTTTATCTACCGAGACCGCCCGTGCCTCGGAAAGCATGATCGGAAGGCCAATAAAATTCCCGTAATTTAAAACATTCAAAATCTAGTCGCAATCTCTTCTCAGCGACAATCAATGTCAAAAACTTATCAAAAATGTGTGAAAAATAAGGTAATTTTGACAGATTTAGACTGTACACAGAACACAGGATACAGGACTGTATACAGGGTGGCAGGGATATCGACACGCAACCTGTTACCATGGATTCAGTACATCCATTATATCCATTATTCTGGAATCTGGACCCCACTGCGTTGAAATTTTTCGTCGGTAATTAAAATGAAAATCTGCTGTTTCTTACGCGGGAATTTCAGCACACCGATCTAGAACCATTTATTTATTTTATTTATTTATTTATTTATTTATTTATTTAACTTTAATTAGCACGGTTAAAAACCAATTACAATAATTAAAGACACATACACAGAAAACAAAATTTGTAAAAATAAAAAACAATCAAAAAATTTGCAATAGGTATCATTGAATCCCTCTCACAGTACTTCTGACATGCCAATAATATCTTCGTCCATTCGTCCGCAAACAGATCGTTTGTTGGATTAGAATCCAAGAGATCATTAAGTGCGGCCAGAGTGCGAGGTACTGGGGACTGAGCACGCGCAACAGTGCGACATGGGGGCACAGCAAACAGCCTGTGTTTTCTGCCGCGGCAGTAATTGTCTGGGACGAAGAAGCGAGCCAGGACAGCATGCAGATCAGGTGCATCAATAGTGCCACGGAATGTCTTGCAGGCTATAGTGAGCTGATCTCGTGCTCGCCTTACCTCTAATGAGTTATATCCGAGGCATCCCAATAGAAATTTAGTCGGATAGAGGTAAGGATAATAGCCGTGTTTCCGCTTGTATAAAAACCTAAGGAACGCTTTTTGTACCTTTTCCAGTAAAAGCGCATAGGTACGTTCGTGTGGATTCCACACGCAGGAGCTGGATTCTAATTTGCTACGTACAAGTGCATTAAAAACAATTTTGATGGCATGTGTGGTGCTAAAATCGCGGCAATTACGTAGGACAAAGCCCAACCTTTTATAGGATTCTTTAGCTACCGTGGCAATATGGTCGTGGAAGGTGAGCTTTCGGTCGAATGTGACTCCCAGATCTTTCATGGCCGTTGTTTTCATGATGACATTGTTATTTAAATTGTATTCAAAATTCACTGGGTGCCGCATTCGACCGAATGTCATAGCGAAACATTTAGATGAATTAAATTCCATCTTATTGTCTAGGCTCCACTTGTATATCGCACCTATGTCTTGCTGCAGTAGCAAACAGTCACGCTCAGAGTTTACTTCAAGGTACAACTTCAGGTCATCAGCATATAGCAGACATCTTGCATGGCGGAGAACTTGGGGAAGATCATTTACCATGATTAAAAATAATAAAGGCCCCAAAATTGAGCCCTGACTAACTCCGGAACGCGTATGGTACGTGCTTGATTCATACATACCGAGCCTAACGAACTGCTGGCGATCACGTAGATAGTCTGCGAAGAAACGAAGTAGAGATGGTGCGAAACCTATTTTGCTAAGTTTCATCAGCAGCGTGTCGTTGTTAACTCTATCGAACGCCTTCCGAAAGTCGAAATAAAGTACGTCTACCTGACGGCCGCGATCCAAGCTAGAGGATATATAATCAACTAGAGTCAGGAGATTCGTGTCAACTGACCTCTTACTTCTGAAACCGTGCTGCTCATTACATAAATATTTGTTAACTTGCTCGTATATGGCATTGTGAAGGATGTTCTCAAAGATCTTAGCCGGGGAAGATAAAATTGCAATAGGGCGGTAATCTTCAACGAAACTTTTGTTTTGGGTTTTAGGAATAGGTGTTACTCTAGATACTTTCCACTGAGAGGGATATGTACCAGCCTGCAAAGCTAAATTGAAAATGTGACAAAGTGGATCACTGAAAATATGTTTTAAGCATTTAATGATAAAGGGGGGAATGTTATCGGGGCCAATAGAGCTGTTTGGTTTAAGTTTATTTATGCCTTTTATAATGTCTATAGGGCACAATGGGGGTAGTTTCATGGTAACAGGTTCCGCGTCGATGTCCCCACCCTGTATGTTTTTCACCCTGCAATAGCAGATGCGGTAAGTAATCAATTAATAGAATAATGCATTAGCAGGTTTGGTGAAGCTTTAAATTCAGCAATAAGTAAAATATGAACATAATCCCATTGCTAATAGGGATGACGACGGGGTAAAAAAAAGGAAATTCTATTTTACTAAATAGAATTTCCTTTTTAAATATGTTTCTATTATTTTTTTTTATTATCTGACTGACGGACTCGTCAGAAAAAATAATAGACACATATTTTTTGCATATTAACAAAAAATTACTTAGATAAAACCATAGAAATATAAAATATCTATGGATAAAACGCATTAAAGTTGGGGAGTGAGGGCTCGCTACGTCATAACTATAACAAACTACGTATAAAGTCCAGCAAGGAGTGACGTCATGCCAGATTTTAACTCAATGTATCGCCGTAATCTTTTTATTACGTTAAAAAAGAAAACATATAAGTGTCCTATTAGCGTGATTTTCAATAGCATATAGCCTTCCTCAAAAATTGGGCTATCAAATGCAAAAATATATTATTTTTAAAATCCGACTGGTGGTTCCAGAGATTAGCGTGTTCAAACATACAGACAAACAAACAAACTTTCCCAGATTTATTATTAGTATAGAATAGATATAGAGAATAGATTAGATATGATTAATGTTTTTGTTTATTTGTAGGTATTGCTATCATTGTGTCATTGAGGAGCTCGTGGCTAAGTAATAACAGCCGCACAGGTCGATCCATCAGGTTAAGCTACGCTTGCCGGGGTTGGTCCGTGGATGGGTGGCCATCTTTACACACCGAGACTCCTCCGTGCCTCGGAAAGCACGTTAAGCCGTTGGTCCCGGCTGTCATCCGTGGATTTTTGACAGTCGTTACGGGTCGTCAGAAGCCCGAAAGTCTGACAACCAGTCTTACCATGGGGTATCGTATTACCCTGTACGGGGTTGTGGAGGTCAGATAGACAGTCGCTCCATGTAAAATACTGGTATTCAGCTGCATCCGGTTAGACTGGAAACCGACCCCAACATAGTTGGGAAAAGGCTAGGCAGATTGATTGCTATCATTGTGTCTGTGTATTTAATTAATAATGATTCAATCATTGTAATAATAATAAATTAATTGTTGACTTTCTACACTTCTTGGTGTTAACTGTAAGTGTAGACTGAAACTAACTAAAATAATAAATTAATAATAATAAAGAACCAATGTCTATTAAAACGCAAATTCAAAACTATCAATCTCAAATAAACTACTCGAACACCACAACATATACGCAACATTTGGTTACATTGAGCTTTAAACCCTTATCAGTACACTCGCAGGACATTTTAGTGTTATCTTCTCTCCTCATCTCAGGGGTCGCAAAGTGGTCAGCCTGGTCTTTGGGGCAGCCCGGGTGTCAAGATGAAAGCTTGTTTTATTATGAGGAGGGTCACTCGCTAATGACTTTAGTGGTTTTTGGATTAAATACTGGCAATTTTGGTAGTGAAGTTTGAATTTAGTGTATTTTGAAATTCGATGTTAATTGGGAAATAGTGGCTTAGTTAATAGATTTTGCTTTGTTAACTGAAATAAATTGGTAAAAATATAACAAACCTAAAATCAGCTTAGCAGAGCAGACTTAGATTATGGAGTTATGCGAACATAAATGTAGGGAACAGCTTTTTTTTTTCGCGATTTTAGGTGTGGTCCTATAGTAAAAGTTGTTTATAGTGATGAGTACAATGACCCCTTAAGGTGTTGTGCGGGAATGTTATAATAATTCCGGGATATATTTTATTATGTAGGGAGCTGTAAGAAGAGAGCTTTTTGATCACCTTTTGATCATAGATGTGTCAGGAAACAAGATGATGAACATCGTGTAAACGTGGATATAAAATTTCTAACCCGTGTAGGAAAGACTGATGTAAATAAATATTATAGTAGAATAGACAGTAACCTTCTATTGAAGGTTACTGTCTATTCGTTGAGTAAGTAAGTTTTTTAAAACTTCTTCATAAAAATCAAAATAATTGACCATCTATCTCCATTTGCGAAATATTTTGCACAACATCAAAAATTCACCAAAATATATATCCAAATCGAAAAATAGGTACAACAGAAACAAAAATATCGGGATTACATTGTTTCCCGTCGGCCGTCAAGTGTGACGTGAATGCATAATCAATCAGTAATTCTGAGTGTCACAGCGGCTGTGACGTGACAATCGCATGGGATTTGAAATTCGAACAAAGATTTTTTGATTTCCAATCTTTATGGTTTTTGGTTTTGGCCTGTTATATTTTAGAAAATATCGCAAAGTGGTAAATGTTCATTGTTTTTACTGTCTTGCAAAGATAGTTCATAGGTTTTCTATGTTATTTAACACAAGCATTAGGTTGCTTAGCTTGGGACTAGATGGCTTTGTGTGAAATGTCCAAGGATATTTATTTTTTTATTTTCTTTCTGCTTTTGTGTCCAAAATGAATAATTAGTTTTTTTGGAAAGGTCTTTCCTCTGTCTTAGTCTTCTCGACTTTGGATGCTTGCTTGGAGCTTCGACGTTTTAAATGCTTTTATTGAATATTCCTTTTTATCAATCATGAAAACTTTTAAAAAGCTCCTAAAGAAAATATTTCTGAAATTACATAAACATGCTCAAGTATTCTTTATCAGAATAAAGCAAATTAAACCTAAAATTAATAAAAACGAACGCAAACAGACTTCCATTTACAAACAAAACACATTTCCCTTCGGCTTTTCAAAAGGAATCATTCAAAAAGCCGTCAAATCGCTTCATCCGAATCCCGAACGTCTCCGACAATTCCCGATCATCTGTGGTTATCTTTTAAAAGGGGAATGACAAAGAAATGCGTCCAATGAATGGATTTTAATTTTAAAAGCTTTCGCGGCGTTTTTCGGAATCCTGCTTACCCTCGGGAATTTGACGGTGATTATTGATGTTTTGACAACTCGTATTTACTATTAATTGTGATAATGGATTGTGGAAGGATGTAAAAATATTCTTAGATTTTTTGACACTGTTGTAAGCTTCTGTTGTGGTTTTCTTGTGTTTTGAACAGGAATTGTTAGCGAAAATATAATTTTATTTTTTGGATTTAAACTTTATTGGCGAAATGTGAGTGTAGGTACTATAGGTACACCTCTGCCTAACCCTTCAGGGAATACAGGCGTGATGTGGCGTGATCAAATAAAAAGGTTGATGAAAACACGGTATCTACCAAATAATTACTGCTGAATTGGGGCCTGTAGTACCTATACAGGGTAGTACCTATACGAGGAGCTCGTGGCTAAATAATAACAGCCGCACGGGTCGATCCGTCAGGTTAAGCTACGCTTGCCGGGGTTGGTCACTGGATGGGTGACCATCTTTACATACCGAGATTCCTCCGTGCCTCGGAAAGCACGTTAACCCGTTGGTCCCGGCTGTTATTCGTGGATCTTTGACAGTCGTTACGGGTCGTCAGAAGCCCGAAAGTCTGACAACCAGTCTTACCAAGGGGTATCGTATTACCCAGTAACTGGGTTGTGGAGGTCAGATAGGCAGTCGCTCCATGTAAAATACTGGTATTCAGCTGCATCCGGTTAGACTGGAAGCCGACCCCAACATAGTTGGGAAAAGGCTAGGCAGATTGATTGAGTACCTATACAGGGTGTAAGTGTAAACAGTGGCAATCTTTTAAGAGGTCATTGTACTAATCATTATGAACAACTTTTACTGTAGGAGCAAACCTGAAATCGCGAAAAAAAATCAGCTGTTCCCTACATTTTGACGAATTATGCGAACGTACAGTATTGAGTCATGGTGTATTGTGTTGTGTGTGTGTATTGCACTTACACACTGTATTTAAGTAATTTGTAGTCGCTTTAGGCCATAGTTATTCAGTCAAAGTAAATGTCTAAGTAAGGTATCCAATAAATAAAAAAAGTTACACAATTTTTCCGTCTCTAAAACAATCGTCGAGACAGATGCGTTCTCACGAAACTTGCATCAAACAAGCGACGCGGAAGTATAATAACATGAAAGTAGCAGCTCATTTCATACCAGTAAAGTGAGCATATTGCGTTACCAACTTACCTTTTACCTTTCACAAACAAAAATATACCTTACACCTCCGTGATAAGAGTTATGGAAAGTGTATGAGCCAATTTGCAAGACTAAGCGCACGTCATAACGTCTGAACAAAATTGGGGAAATCGTGTGAGATAAATCTCGTTACAGATATTAGTGTTTATACAGGAATACTCAATGAAATGTAACATATTATTGTTGTTCATAGTTTTATAAAATTATGGAAAAAGACTTTGAAGCAGGCAAATATTATTTTGCGATTCACACACCCCATAGTGCTCGGCTATAAGATTATAAATAGTGACTGTGAACATCATCAGCCTAAAGCAGTCCATTGTTTAACATGTCCAGCTTCTCCAATGGCATGCCATTTATTAGGCTGCTATTTAAATTTCTATTCTCGGGTACTCTTATCCAACTTCTACCAGCCACAAAACTGAAATCGTATGCAAGACCTTAGTGATTTTTTTTTGTGGATGGGAAATCAAATGACTTCTCCCGCTCGGGGCGGAGCGGGAGAGCGTGTCAGGCTTTTACTGGCTAAAACCCACCCGTGTTCCTTCAGTTGCCTGTGCCAGGGCCACGGTATCTCTTTTGAACAACCCGCGACCCCGAAAGACTTTAGCGATCTCGTGAAAAGTTAGGTTGATCTACCTATACTTTAAATAATTAAGACATTGAAGTACCATTTTATCTTCAACGTCACTCTCAATGACGTCATTCAGTCTCCAATCTTATACCTCTACATGCCTTGTATTATGAACAACTTTTACTAGGGGACCAAACCTGAAACCCCCATTTAGACGAGTTATGCGAACATAAATGTAGGGAACAGCTGATTTCAGGTTTGATCCCATAGTAAAAGTTGTTCATAATGTTGATAACAATGAGTCATAATGACCGCTTAAGAGGTTGTGTGTTATTTAAGTTACGCCTTGTATAAATCCTTCTTTCACGAAAAATTCCCCACTAACCATAAATCACGTACCGTAGCAGTAAAAAGTAGCCACGTATGGTCACCGCGTACCCCTCAATCCGCCGTCCGTGATTGGTTGAATTTCCCACGAGAACGGAGCGAGTCGCGACTCAACTCTTAATTTCTTGCTTCAACTACGTCTGCCCTGTTAGCGCTCAGAAAGTATTCTTTAAACGTTTGTTTAGGTCGTGCAACAGTTTAGAAGTTGGAATATATTTTACTGTCTGTAGTACGAGGAGTTTTTGCAGTAAGAACTTCTTGGTTAACAGCGTACATTCTGTAACTTTTAGCTTCCCTAATATTAAAGCTTTCAAGGACAATAAACGGCCATAGACGTCATAAAAAAACTTCGATTGTGTCTCGTTCAATGTCCTTGAAAGCGTTAATGAAATCAATGTTTATGCATTACTCGCTCGTTGATCAATTAGCTCAGAATCAATCATTTTTATTCAAGCATTTGTCCAGTAGTGGATAGTAATGAGTTTGAGTTTTACTGATGACTATGAGTTTTTTGATAGCTATCGTATTCGGCTTTTCTGAATGGATTCCTTTTACAAAATGGAAGATCCTTCGGTAGGACAGAAGCTCACTGATCATCTATAATTTTTCTCAAATGGCATACCACTAAAGTAATACCCATGCAGTGCATTCACTATGGTATTTAAACAAAGAGTCACAAAAACATCTCACCACAACATATCAGATAAATGTACTCGTAGAACAAAACCGCGGTAACTGAACCGGAAGAATACACGCGAATGAGCTGATGAATACTAAGTAAGTGCGTACGGATTCATCCATGGATGGGTGCACATCCGTCAGTGACTGCCATCTTAGTTGGATAATTTTGTAGAAGTGGTTAGGGTGTGATGGGTTTGGTATAAATAATCAAGAAGTTTGAATAAAGATAAGCAGACAAAAACAATTACTTGCAGAGAATGAACAGAAAAAAAATCACACCTTTAGATGCTATGATAAATATCTCTTTTCTGTTTCTAGATCATGTCTTTAACAATCCTACTTGTACAACAAATCTTATAATTGCAAAGCTACAAATCAAATCAATCTTCAACATGCAAGACGAATTGCAAGTTTGAACTAGGTACAAATACCTTCCCCATGCTTATGTATCCCCTCATAAAAGTTTGTTTCTCTGTATCTATGTTAACAATGATATTCTTCTATTGTGGTTATTCAGTAGTACATTATTACGGAAGCCGTCCACGACGATGATGGATCGCGACCACCAAATCACATGAGGTTTGAACTTACCCTTATGACGCGGTACACGAGTTGAGGCTCTTCGATATTAAACCGAAGTTCTAGGTATGATGACCATTGCTAAAAAAATAAATTCTATTTAGTCCGTCCGCATCAGACGAATAAAAAAATATTAGACACGTATTTTTTGCTTTATCATATTATTAAAAAATTACTTAGATAAAACGCATTAAAGTTGGGGTGTGGGGGGGGCTAGCTACGTGACAATATAACAAACTACGTAGAAAATCTAGCAAGGAGTGCCGTCATGCCACATTTTAAATCAATGTATCTCTGTAATCTTTTGATTACGTAAAAATTGGTAAAGAAGCAAGAGTCTTAAAAACCAATACCTAACGGTGCGTAAATTATAGGAATCGGCCATAACTCGTCAAGTACTTACTGTACATTTTTGCAAGCTCAGTATACTGAAAAAAAAAAGAAAAATAAGTCTTCAAAAGATCTTTTTTAGCCTTTTTAGGGTTCCGTACCAAAATGGTAAAAAAGGAACCCTTATGGTGTGACTCAGTCTGTCTGTCTGTCTGTCTGTCTGTCACAGCTGGATATCTCGAGAACTACTAATGCTATCAACTTGAAATTTAGAATAGGAGCTTCGGAGATAAGGGGGGTTTAGAACAGTTTTAGATAACGTTTACCCAACTATTTTGCAAATAAGAAAGAAATAAAAATATATTTTTTTTTTTTGCAACAGGGACTGAAAGGGGTTCTTAAAAATTCAAAGTGAGGCTACTTGGGGTATCATATGAAAGAACGTTGTCTGCACATTCTCAAACATATTTTTTTTTTTTAGACCGCATAGTTTTCGACTTTTGATGAAAAATGTAAAAAAAATACCGTTCCCCCCCCCTTATCTCCGAAGTTTGCAAATCGACAAATCTGAAATTATTCTATGTGATAGAAGTTTATGTAAAGATTACAGGAAAAATAAAATTATGTCTTTAAATAGCACAGTTTTTCAGAAATCATCAACAAAAATTACATATAAATGATGGTACGGAACCCTCGGTGCGCGAGTCCGACTCGCTCTTGACCGGTTTTTTTTTCTCTGTAAGGCTTAGATGGTTTGGTCATGTTGAGAGGATGAATGAAAGGCGTCTAACAAAAGGCAGATGTGAGTGGAAACGCCGCCGCGCCGCGCCGTAAGGGACACCCTAGGAAGACATATTAGGTCTTTACCTATGAAATTGCCGTTCTGCAGTACTGGCCATTTCAAATCAAAATAATTTTTGTTTGGCTAAGAATTCTAATTTCAAATTAATTTTATTTTAAAAACATGGATTTTTTTTTCCAAAAGTAGTCTATTGTTTATTGATTAGTGTTACATTTTCATCGCATTTCAATCTTTTTCGTCATCATGGATACGTTAAAAATTCGAGTAATTATGGAATATGAGTACCGTCGTGGCAGCAACGCGGCACAAGCGGCACGCAACATCAACGACGTTTACGGAGCTAACACTACAAACCAACGCACCACCTGTTATTGGTTTGCTCGCTTCCGTTCTGGAAATTTCGACCTGAAAAATGAACCTCGCGGTCGTCCGAAGACTTTGGTCGACAATTACGAATTAAAGGCGATTGTGGAAGCTGATGATACACAATCTACGGCTGAATTAGCAGCAGCTTTCGACGTTAGCGTCAAAACAATATTGGTCCATTTGCGTCAAATTGGCAAGGTAAAAAAGCTTGACAAATGGGTGCCCCACGAACTCAATGATCGCCAGCGCGAAGTACGCGTCGAGACGTGCCTTGCACTGCTCAACAGACACACAAATGAAGGAATTTTGAACCGCATTGTTACCTGCGATGAAAAATGGATTCTGTTTGATAACCGCAAGCGCTCAGCAAGTTGGTTGGATCCTGGTTCAGCACCTAAACAATGCCCTAAACGAAAATTTACCCCTAGAAAAGTGATGGTCACTGTTTGGTGGTCTAGCGCCGGTGTGATTCATCACAGCTTCTTACCAAACGGGGTGAGCATTACTGCAGATGTGTACTGTGAAGAACTGAACACAATGATGGAGAAGCTGGAACATCTCCAACCAGCATTGGTCAATCGCTCGTCTCCGCTGCTCCTGCACGACAACGCGCGACCTCATACTGCACAGCAGACGGTCTCCAAGTTGCAAGAACTGGGGTTGGAAGGTCTCCGTCATCCGCCCTACTCACCAGACCTTGCGCCTACAGACTAATACTTTTTCCAGAATTTGGATAACTTCTTGGCGGGAAAAAAATTCAATACCCGAGAGGCAGTACAAAATGCCTTTGAAGAATTTGTTGCCTCCCGACCAGCTGATTTCTTTAAGAAGGGCATCAATAAACTGCCACTGCGTTGGCAAAGATGCATTGATTGCATGGGTGATTACTTCGATTAATACAAATAAAAAATACATGAAAAAAATTCGTTTAAATTTTTTCATACAAAACGGCAATTTTATAGGTAAAGACCTATTATATACAGTGAACTTATTGGGGATGTTCTTCTGAAAGGTCAGGTGTGTAGTACTCGCAACTGGCGTTTACTGTATGACGTTTATTGAAATTTTTTATTTTATTTTATTTTTATTTGTAATATTTTTTTTTTTTTTATTGAAATGTACTATATGAACGCAAAAGAGGCAAAAAAGTATGTAAGGATGGAGCAGGTGGCGTTCTGTAGTTTCTGCCTACCCCCATGGGAACAAGGCGTGAGTTTATATATGTATGTAGGTATGTATGTATGTAGTAATGCTTATTTTTCTTTTATTTTTTCCTCAGATACGCCCCTTCTGCATACAGCGGCAGCAAAGATAATTCATATTTCTGTGAAAATGTTCAATTACTTACATATTTTTCATGCAAATCTTCTCTGACTTCCCTGGAACATGTTCCTCTTCTTCTTTTGAAAGATGTGGTCACGTCCAGCCAGCATTTTCGACTATGCTGTAATAGTGAAGATTCACAAATTCTTCATGCGAATCCAAGTAGCGTCCTCTAGTCCTGAGCCCCACAACACAAGGTCTTATATTAACATTCGCAACAGTGGGTCCGTATAAATATTTGACAAGACGACTCTGTCTTATGCTTAATTTATTTTGACAAATCATCTTTACTGAATAAAGGTGTGTTTGCTAAGGTACCGTCGGCTTGATGGAAAAGATGCAAGGTTTTTTTTAAGGTGTATGGGGAATTTGTGTTGCCTTATAAATGTTTTGATACGGTAGGTAAATCAATGAATTTGCAACTTCTTTTGGTCTTTTTAAATTTAGAAAAAGAAAGATATAAAGAAAAATTGTTTATAACCACAAAAGACGCATATAACAAAACAAACATAAAATACACACACTAATACAATGTAGCCAAAAGCCTCGAATTCAAAACCTTTAAAGAATGAACCTTTGAAAAGTTTGAAATGTTGTCCATTGATTGATTGATAATTTATACAGTTCGCATGCTTTAATTTTAAGAGCCAAACATGTATGATTTGATATTCTCTAATAACATCTATGTAATATGTTTTACGCAAATAAAAATTATCTTATCTTATTGATGTCAGGGCCGATCACAATTTAATGTAGTGTGTGTGTGTGTGTATGTCGCAGAGCGATTGTATGATTCATCCATATTACATAAAGCGGCGTCCGTTTAAAAACGTTCGCAGCTATGAAATTCATAATATGCCGAAAGCAAATTGACAACTCGTTCAATTGCTATAGTTTCGACATTGGTTTTTATGTGCAAGCTGAATTGATCGCACTAAGCCAGGGCACCCCGACCAAATGGGTTAAGTTAGGTTTGAACTGTGACCAACCACGTGCGAGCCGAGCGAGTGCCTTAAGAAATACTTCAAAATTTGAAAACTGCGTTTAAATTGTCCATCAAATGTTGTGGCCTATTTATTAACTACGCTATTTACATTTTTTGCCATCGGCATAATTCAAACCTGCGAGCGTTGTGAATCGGACAGCTCCTATAATCTGCTTTTTTAGGGTTCCGTACCAAACTGGTAAAAAAGGAACCCTTATGGTGTGACTCAGTCTGTCTGTCTGTCTGTCACAGCTGGATATCTCAAGAACTACTAATGCTATCAACTTGAAATTTGGAACAGTTTTAGATGACGTTTACCCAACTATTTTGCAAATAGGAAAGAACAGGGACTGAAAGGGGGTCTTAAAAAATCAAAGTGTGGCTACTAAGGCATGTGGGATATCATATAAAAGAGCGCTGTTTGCACATTCTTAAACGATTTTTTATTTTATTTTAGGCCGCATAGTTTTCGACTTTTGATGAAAAATGTAAAAAAAAACTCCGTTCCCCCCCCCTTATCTCCGAAGTTTGCAAAGATAAAAATCTGAAATTATTCTATGTGATAGAAGTTTATGTAAAGATTACAGGAAAATTAAAACGATGTCTCTAAATAGCACACTTTTTCAGAAATCGGAACGGAACCCTCGGTGCGTGAGTCCGACTCGCTCTTGACCGGTTTTTTTTTTGCTAAATTAGGACAAAAAAAGACATGATAACAAAACGTTTTGAATGATCGAAAAAAATTATATCGTCATAAACAATGGATGAAAAACCAATCTCTAGATTGAAGTCTATAAATCTCGATGTAGAAAATGGTCTAACAAAAAAATTGTTGAAATCAGAGAACCACATACATAAATATCAATACAGAAAGAAAGATAAGTAATTTATAGCAAACAAATACCTTTCTAAACCTCAATTCTGTTTATACCGTACTTATAAATAACTAGTGAGACAATAAACAAAGTTAACTGATATGGGCCACATGCAAATATTGGGTGAGCACAGTGAGCAGATAGTTGAGTTCCAAGTTAAATAAGTAAGCCGCGAGCAAATCCCAGAAGGTCGCGACATCCGACATTCGGCGAGCCTTTATTTTACCTTCCATCTAACCAGACGGATACATGGTGGTTCATTTTGAGGATTCATATTTTTAGTTACTTTGCGTGTCATCTTGATAGTTGATTGTTTTAGGAACTAAGATTCTTTTGTCCATTAGCTAGGTATTGAAAACGATTACCTACAAAGTTTGTTTTTTTATTTTTCGTAATTCTAACTAATATTATAAATGAGAAAGTGAGTTTGTTTGTTTGTTTACCGCTAAAACGGCTGATCGGATTTGGATAAATTTGGCACGTCATGGTCTACCCACACCCGGAAAAGGACATGGGCTACTTTTCACTCATGGATCCCAGACGAAGTCGCAGGCAACAGCAGTAAATTATAAAATTTTTACTTGTTGCAGTTTAAGAAACGTGCAAATATTTGTTTTTATAAACCTGTTTGCAGTCTTAGGCACAGCTAATTGCCGCCGGGGTCGCGGGTTGTTCGAAAGAGATACCTTGGCCCTGGCATAGACAACTGAAGGAACACTGGTATGTTTTAGTCAGTAAAAGTCTGACACGCCCTCTCCGCCCAGAGCGGGAGAAGTCATTTTGATGATTTCCCATCCACAAAAAAAAGGCACAGCTAATTACCAAAACCTTTGCTTCAACTTTTTCCTGGTAGGATAATATGATACTTTGTACGTTCTCTTGTGAAACAGGTCATTTAAGTTAACCAACAATCAATATGTAGCGAAAATTCAATAGAGTCGTATACAAATTCTCATTTTTCTATCAACCTGTAGCTATACACTCGCCGGTACCCATTTGACATAGCTTCATAATATATGAGACGAGTTAACAAGCATGTAGTTACTGGCTACCTTAGATGACGGTACTCGTCCCCGGGGAGAAACGAGGACTAGTATGGAAATAACTTTGTTTTATAATATCGCTAATTAAGTTTTATCGAATTGTATTAGTTTTGGGTTTGGTGTGGTCTTCAAAAAGGGAATCTGTTTGGAGACAAGCTCTTATCCAAGATAATAGTATTGGCTCTGAAGCTGCTTACTTGGAAATATTCCCAATATAAAAATGTAGATAACTTAATTAACGATCAAAGATGATTATACACAGGTTATTGTTAAAACACCAGCAATCTCTTAAGGGGTCACTGTATTCATCACTATGAACAACTTTTACTATGGGACCAAACATGACATCGCAAAAAAAAATCAGGTGCTCCCTACATTTTGCCGAGTTTGATGTAGATAAATTGTACTGAATTTTAAGTTTGGTCCCATAGTAAAAGTTGTTCATAATGATGAGTAAAATGACCCTTTAAGAGGTTGATGATGTTTTATCAATAACCCTGCATACGTCTAGTATTAGTCATAAATTATTTTCCTATAAATATCGATTTATAGACCCAAAAAAAATGGATACACGGTTCATCAATACAATATCTTCTGGATGGACTAGACCTGCCTCTTGTTCCTTGATTTCCAACATAAAAAGTCACTTTCCAACTCAGCAATAAAACCAAACAACTACATTATACATTGCAAACGATATTCAAAACCAATATCAAATAACCGAGTCGTTTTAAATTCATACAGCCATCCAATTTGATATCTACGAATATCTCAACCGTCCAGCGTCTGGCCCTTAATGTACCTACTACCCACAGAGCACGGAGACGCGGCCACGCTAGACGCGGCTTTTTCAACACAACATAAGAACCAAGTGAGTCACCGTTTACTCTACCATGTAATGACGTATCAATCTGCCTAGCTAGCCTTTTCCCAACTATGTTGGGGTTGGCTTCCAATCTAACCGGATGCAGCTGAATACCAGTATTTTACATGGAGCGACTGCCTATCTGACCTCCACAGCCCACTTACTGCGTAACACGATACCTCTTTAGTAAGAATGGTTGTCAGACTTTCGGGCTTCTGACGACTGGTAGTGGTAGCATAACCAGCTTATAATGTTCCCACTACTGGGACACACACAGGCTCTTCCTCTCTGTGGAAGTGGGCCGTAATTCACGCTGGTTATTAGATGTTACATGTCTTCGAATTTTTGGTTCTAGGACATGCCGGTTTCCTCACGATGTTTTATTTATTTATTTTAAAGAAGGCTTACAGACTAACAAACCAATAATAAAAATAATGTAATAACTTATCTATTATTATCACAGAACAGATAATATCCGTTCTGTGATAATAATGGATAAGTTAAGTTAACTTAATTGAAAAAAGACTGTGCCAATAGCCGTCTTGAGGTCGCCACAATGGTGCAGAACAAGTCGACATTAAGGTCCTCCTTTCCTTCACCATTTTGAGAGCAGTGGTGATGAAATAATTTACACAAACCACTGGGCCACCACTGCTCTGTACGACCACGACCCGTAACGATTGTCAAAGATCCAAGAATGACAGCCGGGAACAACGGCTTAACGTGCTTTTCGAGGCACGGAGGGATCTCGGTACGTTAAGATGGTCACCCATCCACGGACTGACCGTGGCAAGCGTAGCTTAACCTGATATCGACCCCTACGGCTGTTATTACTTGGCCACGTATACAGGGTTAAATTAAATTAGTTAGCGAAACTCCGAAAAAAAGTGATTTTCTCAACTCGTACTTCAAATACTTAACTAAACTACTAGAGCGGTCGCTGACCGCCAAAAAAAATTACCAAAAAATTATTTTTTATTTTATCATGTTTAGATATTAATACTCATCAATTTTGCAGAGTTTCGCTACCTAATTGAATTTGACCATGTAGAAACTTGGAGGCGGTCCGTGCGTGACAGAAGTTGTACGCTCAACATACTTTCGGCGGCGCGGCGCACGGTGGATCGAAACTGCTATATGAGGGACATTGGGGTTTTTTTTTACAAATTTGATTTTTTGAAAATATCTATCAAAAGATCTGTCATTCTGATGAATAATTGTTATGAAACGTTTTTCTTAATATATTTTAAAATTGAAATATATGTTTTTGTACTTTTTTCGATAAATTATGTTAACAAAAATTAAAAATATTTTTTTCCGGGTAAACTATCAGTTTTAAAGAAAAATGTTTCATAACAATTATTCATCAGAATGACAGATCTTTCGATAGGTATTTTATAAGAATCGAATTTGTAAAAAAAACCCCAATGTCCCTCATACATAGCAGTTTCGATCCACCGTGCGGCGCCAAGAATTTTATAAGGGTCAGTTTCCACCAAACAGAAAAATCTTCGGAGTCGGTTGAACACAGACATCACGTTATAAACGCCTGTTGTCTGAGTCGAATTTTGTACTGAAAGTCAATATTGATACAGTTACTTATTCGGTGAAATTTAAAAAGTGCTCAAGCATTTGCGAGGTTTTCTTTAGACGCTGCCGGGGAGCTGCGATTCTGTGCTCTGTGCTAGTAGGTACCATAAGCAGTTGGTATCGGTATCAGATGCAACGTAATTATGTGGGGACGAAAATGTCACTTCTTTAATATTTCACAAGGGTAAACTTTGGGTTATTCTGAAGGGACTTTTAATTTTAAATCGCGATTGGAAATTGTTTTTGTGACCTTTTGGGTAATGATTGTAATTTTGCGTTGGTATTTTGGTCTGAGTTTCAATTGTTTGTAAAGAAAATGAGATCGTGTTTTGTTTCATAAGTGGGAGACACAATGATGGATTTCAAAGATTAGGAGGATCTTTTTATAAGGCATAAGAGACCTTAATACGAAATTTTGCTAATTTCACTGATTTACCTGATTTTACAGACGTGATTTTGAAGTTAAAATACTGTAGTTCTATAAGTTTTAATGCACAACATGAAAGATCATTTCAGTTATGATCTAATGAATGGGCTGCTTTTTTTATTTTGCTTCGAGTTTATAATGCGAGATTTAGGTTGTTTTAAAAGATCTTTTATTGCCATTTTTAGGGTTCCGTACCTCAAAAGGAAAAAACGGAACCCTTATAGAATCACTTGTTTGTCCGTCTGTCTGTCTGTCTGTCTGTCAGACTGTCAAGACCCTTTTTCTCAGGAACGCGTAGAGGTATCAAGTTGAATTTAATATCACATACGTAGGTCTGTGGCCCCTCGGAGTCCTAAAAAACTCAAGCTTCTAAGTCAATGCAATAAAAACATACGGCCATTTATGCGACATATTTTGATACTCGCAAGTAAATCAAAACATATAAGGTACTTCCCGTTGTTCTAGAATCATAAAATTTGGCATGAAGCAAGGTCGTACAACACAAATAAGGGAAAAAGTCCGAAAATTGTTAATTTGTATTTCTATCACATAAAAAAAATGTTCAAGTCTGTCAGTCTGTCAAGACCCTTTTTCTCAAGGATGCGTAGAGATATCAAGTTGAAATTAATATTAAATAGGTAAGTTTATGATCCCTTAGAGTTTTAAAGAAATCAAGCTTCTAAGTCAACGCAATAAAAAAATACAGCCATTTTGCTACACATTTTGATACTCGCAACTGTCGCAAGTAAATCAAAACCTATAGGGTACTTCCCGTTGACCTAGAATAATGAAATTTGGCAAGAAGCAAGGTCTCACAGAACGAGTAAAGGAAAAAGTCCGAAAATTGTGAATTTGTAATTTTATGACATAAAAATTTTTTTTTAGGATCCAATGTTAAGTTTGTTTTTGGGATAAATTCTTTTCAACTACGGAACCCTTCATTGTGCGTGGTCCGACACGCACTTGGCCGGTTTTTTTATTTGTTGCAGTTATTTTCAGGTACCTAATGGATAGATTTTGAACCGAAGTTTATTTCTGTTTTTTTAATTTTATGAACAAGAGTTCTAAGTAGCCGAAATCAAAAGCAATTATTTGCCCCTTTTTCTCTAAAATTTGACTAAGTTACATATTTTTTAGGGTTCCGTACCAAAATGGTAAAAAAGGAACCCTTATGGTGTGACTCAGTCTGTCTGTCTGTCTGTCTGTCTGTCTGTCTGTCTGTCTGTCTGTCACAGCTGGATATCTCAAGAACTGCTAATGCTATCAACTTGAAATTTAGAATAGTTTTAGATGACGTTAACCCAACTATTTTGCAAATAAGAAAGAAATAAAAATAATTATATTTTTTTTGAAACTGGGACTGAAAGGGGGTCTTAAAAATTTAAAGTGGGGCTACTAGGGCATGTGGGGTATCATATGAAAGAGCGCTATTTGTACATTCTCAAACTATTTTTTATTTTTTTTTAGGCCGCATAGTCTTCGACTCTTGATGTAAAATATAAAAAAAATACCGTTCCCCCCTTATCTCCGAAGTTTGCAAAGCGAAAAATCTGAAATTATTCTGTGTGATAGAAGTTTATGTAAAGATTACAGGAAAAATAAAACGATGTCTCTTAGTAGCACACTTTTTCAGAAATCAGAACGGAACCGTCGGTGCGCGAGTCCGACTCGCTCTTGCCCGGTTTTTTACTCAACAATTTTATCATACATTGTAACAACTTTCACAAAAATACCTACATTGTTATTTTTTCATACCCTGTAAACGTCAAAACGATTTGTAAATATGTAATAATCATAACCTCTTACAGTAAAAATCACAAAACAGTCGCCGGTTTTAAGTCGATTAATAAAAGTAAAAAAAAAGGTCATAAATTTGACCCTAATTAAAATAATATATCATATTGTGCGTTCAAATTTATAGAAATACAGTATTTATCTCTAAAATCACGTCCGTAAAATCACGTAAATCAGCGAAATCGGCAAAATTTCATATACGGCCTCTTAGGCCGCAAATTCGGAGCAGCGTTTCTTTTAGCGTGCCCACTGCACGCTACAAGAAACGCTGCTCCGAATTAAGCGTTTAAGGGTAAATATCGATAAAATTTGTGTTTTTAAAATTCCTATAAAACCAAATTGATTTCGATATTCATTTGGTTTTATAGGAATTTTAAAAACACAAAATTTATCGATGTTTTAAACGCTCCACTGCACGCTGAAAACACTGCTCCGAATTTGCGGCCTTAAAGGTAAAAAGTGAATTGCTTTTAGCTCGAAAGCTCCAGAATTTTGGTGTTCTTTGCTTTATTAACTATACTAATGCAGAACTTAAAAATGTATTTCTATGTATATGTAGAAGCAAAATTGCCAACACAATAATACCTTATTGATTCGGTGGTAGCTTAACAGCAACGAGTAGTTTAGTTTGAGATCTTCGAGTAGGTACCTTACTTTATACAAGGAAAGTCCACTTACCGATCCAACTTACGGCTTTTACTGTATGTAAACAACTTTAAACCTCATCGTAAACAAATTAATCCACTCTTAACATATTTATCTTGAAAATTAACGTCAATTTACGAAACGGTCAGGTAGTTGCCGAGACTTCTGACCGAAACTAATCTGTCTCCCTAATTGCGTTAGCGACAACTTTGATCCCTTCCCTGCGGATATGATCCGACAAGAAATTGTATTAGTTATAGTTGGCTTCGCTAATAAAGGGAGAGTTTTGTTGGTCGCTAGCGGTATGTGGTGGTAGGTAGGTCTGTTGAGTATTTGTGGATGATTGATCCGAAGTCTTCCAAGTGTTATGATTATGGTTATCGAATGTTTGTACAGTCAGGGAAGTTGATTGTTAAAGAAATTGACCCCTGCGTCAATTTGCCGTGTTATAACCCCTTTCAGACTACTGTTAAAGAATCAGAGTCTGTTATGATTCGAATATACGGACAATTATGTTTGTCAGTTAATTTCCTGGACTTTATATTTGGTAGTATACTTTCTGCTTCTGCCTAAATGTTCAAACTGTCGAAGGACTCTCAAAACAGTTTTGCTAGAATTCATGATATTTATATTAGGTATTACCTTCGTGTATTCCAATGAATACCTAAGCCGTGATTAGCACAATATGTATAAAGTGTTCATTGTAATTCATTGTAAACGTAAAGAAGAAACGTGTTGGCGCCACTGCTCGCCAATTGGATGCTGTCAATGTCATTGTCATCGGTCAACTGCAGGAACCGCGAACGAGTGCCGGCCGGTTCTTCTCGTTCATTTCCGCATAAAAATCTTATGACACGCGTTACTTTGTCATTTCTTTTCATTGTATTTTTATTAATTATAAAAAGAAATTAAAAACTTGTCAATCAAGCATCACAAACAAGGAATACGTTATTTCAACTCCCCAACAAAACGTATACGTGATACTCTGACATAAATACCTACCTAAATAAAACAAAACACACCACCATTCTATAAAAAGCTACCAACTTGTGAAACAAACATGTAGACAGAATTCAGCCAGTAAAGCAACTGCACCAAAAACTCGCGACAATTTTTAAACCAAAAAATTATGCATGAAGCAATGTTATTCAATGAGGTGTACAAATCCCCCTACATCTTGAATATTTAAAGGCTCGATGTCTCGGCATCCTGAAAATTCATTACAGTGTCGCATAAAAACGCCACCCTCTTTTGTTTAAACGCAAAATCACAATAAACTTGTTCTTGTAATGGTCTATGCATTTTGAGGAGACCGTGTTTACTGTGAACCGTTTTATTTATTGTTTTAATCTTATCTGTGTGCCTTGTGCGTAAAATTATGCAAGACGATGTTGAGCTGATGATGTGCTGTTTCAGAAAAAAAAATTAAAAGCGTTTTGGATTTTGGCTATCACTGCATCCTATATACCAAACCACTTCTCATAAAAACATCTTCCTGTATATCATTCACTTTTTAAAACTAAAAACCGTTGGTCTTAAAAAGCAGGTTACAATTTTCCAAAAGGTTTTCAACAGTTGAAATCAATAATTTAGTCGAAACTGTTCGATTAAATTATCATCATTAAGCATCAACGGGTATTAGAGTTCAAAAGTATACCTAACTAAGCAAAAATTTATTTGTTTGCTCTTCAAGAAACACTTTACCTAAATTAATTTAGAGTGACCACAATAGGTATATATAAAGCAATGCAAAACGTATTAATCTAATCTCGTCGGATTGTCCCAGGGCTAACTTCAACCGGACTGTCTGGGCGGTCCCCAAAGACTGAACCGCACTGATATTAGAATGTCTCCAATCGTTACTATTGCTTAGATAGGTATACTTGTAATATACATATTTATATACGAGTTTGTTTTGATTAGTATTGGACTGTAGGTTTTGTTATGAGAAAATATGTTGAAAATCCATTTATAGATATCCCAAGACTTCTGCGAGAAGGTTTCTAAACATAGTTTTATCACATATATTTTTTTTTAATACAAAATTACATTTTTGCAATTGCAGAATTTACCGTGACGTATATCGATGTATGGGAGAACACGTTTTTCAACTAATGGAATAAATGCATCCCAACTACAGAACCAGTGGTTCATTGTGTGTGATCGGACACGCACATGACCCGATTTTTTTTGATTACACGTGCAAAAGTGATTCCAAAATCCTATTTACAGATTAAACAATTTCATTTCATTTCATTTCTTGGACATCACGTCATGATGATCAATCATTAACAATTAAAAAGATAGTTGATTAATTAGTAGAAGAAACCAACAGATACTTACCTAATCAAAACCAAAGTTTACTGACAATCCGGAATAAAATAGTATTAATAGCATAGCTAAAACGTTTCTATTATGTATATAGTATAAAGTACTTTCGATCCGTAATTTCCTAAATGGATAAGGTAGGCAAATCTACGAAACACAATTTTACCAATACGATGACATTACCCTAGTAAAGGGACCTTTTAAACGAGCCGTAAAGCATTTCAATTTGCCACATTTACTGGCAAATCAAGCGGGACTTGCCAATTTTGTGGCATTATAGAACAAATTTTGGACACAACCTTCATGTAGTTATGTTGAAAACCCATGGGATCATTACCGTTATTCGCTGGTAATGATACAAAGCCTTCCTCATTGTATGCCTCATTAAATATTATTGAATCAAATTGGTGATTCAAATTCGGACACATAGTTTTAATGTGTCCGATATTATTTAATGAAATGAAAAAGGTTTGTGTTATCCAAGTATCTAATCACAAACCTTTTATGTTTATTGTTTCTAAATTTTTTTGGCACACTCCATATCTAAGAACAAAATAGTTAGGTAGGCACCTATACTTTTAATTTCCTTGGTCAAATGTCTTACCTTTGCAATGGAGATGGAATAATTTTGTAAATAAACATTAGATTTAGATTTTATTAAAAATAAATTGATGGACTGGTAAATACAGATAACTTTAGGCTTCGTAAAAAAAAGAAGTTTTGATTTAAAAAAAGCAGACAAAAATGGTCACGCACCGTTCATTAATTACATTTATTGCCCAATCAGCGTGAAAACATCATCATTAACACAATAAATAAAGAATAATAAACACATTACTCGTAAATAGGCAATTTTATCCCCATAATGAGACAATGAGACAATAAATAAGCTCGATAAAGTTCAGCTTCGTTATTATTTACCGCGCGATTCGCGACAAATGGAACGCGTATTGTCGCGATTGGCGGGAATTTGTTGCCGATATTTATGGCTATTATTGTCATGGAGGTAAGAATAGGCTATGTAATAGCTAGCCTGTGCTTTTTTTTCTGTAGTTAGTTGAGGAGTTTTTTTTTTTGTGGAAAGATTGTGGGTTGTTTATCCGTTTCACAACCTGAATAGAACTTGCTAGCGACTTATCATGAAATGAACTGGCTAACCTGTCTCTGCTTCGAACGTATGTCATCCGACATGTCAACACATTGAGATTTCTGTGAGATAACTGAGTTAAGGTTGATCCGCTGTGGTAGCCCGCGAAATTCAATTTTTTTTGGACTTTTTGCTATTTTCAGGTCCATGTCAGGTTTTATCTTAATAAATATATGATACGCGGCAATAAAACGCATTACGCGGTATTGGCGGTATTTATATAATTTTACCCAAAAAAAAATTAATTTCGCGGGTTACCACTGCGCATCCCCCTTAAACATTAATGTACTATATAATAATATATATACACAAATTATAAACCCATCCAAATCCAAGTCAACATAAAATAAAAATTGAGTGAAAACGTCAGCTAAAACACTCATAAAAAGATATAATATTAAATGAAAAGGTTGTAAGAAGAGGTTTGATATGTTTTGAGTTTTTCTGAAATTGAAAACCGAATCAAAAGCCATATTTAGTTTAGGCCCACTTGCACGTTCATGGGTCATCTTAGATAACTTGGAGCTAAGACTGATTCAAGGTTAATTAAATAATTCATCTTGCGCCACCAAGAGTTAGAAGTAAACCTAGAGATAAACTTCTAAATATTTAATACACCGATGTGGAAGAGTTATGTCGCTAAACTCTGGGTTAGTGTAAGTAATGTCAAAATAAATTGACGTTATGAGGTACCGCGGATAACTTATTTTGTATTTTATATTGTTCGACGTGAGTGAATATTCATGAACTCATCTAGAAATAAATAAAATGATGAAAAACTTAAACATATTTTTCCATTTGACGTTTTCGTCAATCAATAAACTAAAAGATTTAGTACAAAACGATTTAAATGAAATGTCATGAATTCATGATATAAAATTCAAAGACAAGAAATTATTCGGGCTTCTGCCGATCCGTAACGACTGTCAAAGATACACGAATGACAGCCGGGACCAACGGCTTAACGTGCTTTTCGAGGTACAGAGGAGACCCGGTATGTAAAGATGGTCACCCATCCACGGACCAACCCCAGCAAGCGTAGCTTAACCTGATGGATCGACCCGTGCGGTTGTTATTACTTAGCCACGAGCTCCGCTATTGCAATTGCAAGTGGCAATTGGCTCGCCCGTCGTGGGTTATTAACATAATTGGTGAAATGTGGGTGTATATAGGTACACCTCTGCCTAACCCTTCGTGTATTACAGGCGTGATGTTATGTTATTTGTTTATCATAAAAGTAAATGAAAAAAAAAAACATAGTTTCGTAAGTACCTCATCCGAAATTCATTTCATATTTCGTTAGCACTTGTCCGCGTCCTCGTAAACAGACAATATTGCATACAATTTATGCGTGGGTAATTAAACGTATCATGTTAATTGCAACCCTACAATATTGATGCTTTTACTATACCTACGAATAGATATTCAACCGTGTAGGTTTTAAACTGAAAACTGCGCATTTTAAAACAAGTAAGGTAATTGACATATTTCTATGAGATAGACATCTGAATGATAATGCTATATATACGACAATATCCAACTACAAATCCGTTAGTTTTTTGCCTGATTCTTGATTAAACTTTTTAAACTTTCGCGATTTGTACACATTATAAAACAATATCGAAAACGGGTCTTATCGCGATATTCTTTTTAACGAGGTAAACAGGTACCTACTTGTTTCCCGACGTTTCGACCGCCTTGCAGCGATCGTGGTCACGGGAGGACCTCGTTAAAAAGAATATCGCGATAAGACCCGTTTTCGATATTGATTCTTGATTCTTCCTGATGTTATCGTTTTTAGTGAAATTACATCGGTATTAACCTAGAATGATTTATCGAATTCGTACGTGCATGGGGCTCGTGCTAAGTTATAAAAGCCGCACGGGTCGATCGATCAGGTTAAGCTACGCTTGCCGGTGTCGGTCCATACGTCCGTAAGATGGTCACCCATCCATCTTTACATACCGAGATCCCTCCGGAAAGCACGTTAACCCGTTGGTCCCTGCTGTCATTCTTGGATCTTTGACAGTCGTTACGGGTCTCAGAAGCCCGAAAGTCTGACAAACAGTCTTATCAAGGGGTATCATGTTACTACCCAGTTACTGGGTTGTAGAGGTCAGATAGGCAGTCGCTTCATGTAAAATACTGGTATTCAGCGGACTGGAAGCCGACCCCAACATAGTTGGGAAAAGGCTAAGCGGACTGATTGTACGTGCATAACACACTTACTCCGGAGTAGGCGTTAAATTTTCAAACTAACAGCATTGATTCTCAACTGATCCTCTGAAACGGCACGCAAGCCATTTATAGGGAACAGTTTTATCATTGCCAATATAGCAAGGTAATCTTCGAGCTTCGTCCGTGGTTATAGGCAATCTAAAAAGCCCAAGCTTAGATAATACCTTTGCAAAACTGGACAACAGGACCACAGAGCTACGTATAAACTTGTAGATGTTTTACCTACCAAAACTCTGAAAGAAGGGCAACATATCTAAAAAAAGTTGAGACAAGGGTTGTAAATCGGTGGCTCAAACGTTTTTCGGTTAAACAAATGCGGATATAAATTAGCTGAAGACTGACGAGGGTAGCTCTGACACGTGGACAGACGTACCTTATAAGTACTTTATAAACATCGTGGGTAAAGGTAGTATTTGTATGCAAATACATAGACACATACATAGGCAATTAATTCATCAAACCTATCCGGCTCGAAGGACCAAAAAAAATGTATGACGTGATTTTACCACACTCAACACGGGCGGTCTAATTCTTCATCCCCGGGTTTCTACCATCACAAGTGTAGAGCAATCATCGTACGCTTGAACAAAGTTTAAAGACTACTTCGTACATTGTTTTTACTGGTCCTGGTTCCTGTAAAGTCTTAGGGGAGGCCTTTGCCCTGGTGTGGTGCAGTGCAGGCTAATTTAAAAAAAATGGTTTGGACTGCGTCAATAATCACAATAATCCTATATTGTTCCCACTGCTAGGAGACAGGCCACCTCTCTGTGAGAGAAAGTGGGCCGTAATCCACCATGCAGGCCCAGTGCGTGTTGGCAGATGTCATGACATGCTGGTTTCCTCACGGTGTTTTCTTCACCGATTTGAGAGCAGTGGTGGTGAAATAATATACACAAAGTAAAATGCCTGCTTCGCATCGAACCCACGACCTACAACTCGTAAGTTGCGGCCACTACCACGGGGTCACCACTGCTCAAAATTGATTTTAATCAATAATAAGGTACTGCAGGAACTAATATGGATAAGAACAGGAATGTTATCCATTTAAACATTAATCCACCAGTCAATTCAAAGACAGTTACTACGTTGGTACTACGGCGTAGCGGCCGCGTAGGTGATTGCTACGAAGTTGCTACGACATCCTCAAATGTAGCCTTCTAAGGGCGAGCGCGCATTGCGGTGCGTTTTTCTACCGCAAAATCTGTGAAGTATGGAATGTCTTTGAAGTGCGCGCACTGCGATCATGCGTTTTGTTACCGTAGGCCCCGCCCAGTGCGGCAGAACTACCGGAAACGCACCGCAGTGCGCGCTCGCTCTTATACATCTAGAATAAAATAATGTACTAGTTAAATCTGAAGGAATAATATCCTTAGAATTGATTATTTTAGTTATCATATAATTTCTTAATTATTCGAGAAAAATTCTACATCATATAGATATATACATATATATTCTATATCATTCGACATTTCCATGTACAAATTATACATATAACATACGTGGTTATTGTTACACGTATGTATAAGGCCAACCGTTTGATTTCCAAAGCTGTGTATAATCTAATTACTGCGAACAAGCGTCCTGCCAGACACATGACATGTCATGACAAGGCATAACATGGAGTTACCCGTGCCGAACTATTGAAACAATATGTTGTTTTGTTTATTTTACATTTTCTATTTTTCTGAATAAAAGCTGGATTAAAGTAAAAGGTTTACGTTTAAAACTAATTAAAAACAATCAATAGCCCACCCCACCTACCTAACCCAACCACCCCCCTACCCCCCAACCACCTAAGCAGGTTTTATAAGAGGTCCTTCAGAAAGTTTCTTAATAGCAACAAAACAAAAACCGGCCAAGTGCAAGTCGGACACGCAGGTTTCCGTATAATATTTAACACTACATATTCAAAATAATACTTCAGTTTGAAAAAAAACACGATTCTTGTATGGTATCCCTTTAATAATATCTAAGTTTATTTTATTTATTTTATTTATATTATTTGTTGTTATAGCGGCAATAGAAATAAATAACCTGTGAAAATTTCAACTGTCTACCTCAGACTAAATTAAAATTAAGACATAGCGCTGTCAACAGTAACGTGAAGCCGCACGTTTCGGGTTCCGTAAACATGTGTGCACGTAATGAGGTGTAGTTTAATTGTAATTCGTTGTAAATGTGTGCGTGTGAGCGTGTATGCACAGAGCGAGGTGTAGTTTTGCGCATGCTTCACTGCATTGTTCGCAGCGCTATGTCTGGATTTTTTATTTAGTCTGAGCTGTCTACCTATATGTCGAGATACAGCCCGCTGACAGACGGACGGACAGACGGACAGCAGAGCCTCAGTAATAGGGTTTCGTTAGGCACCCTTCGGATAAGGAACCCTACAAAGTTCCAAGAACACGAATAATTATAAAACCCAGAGATATCAAGTTTTCGCAGAAGAACACCCAATTCTCAAAATAAACAATCAAAACGTTTTTGCGACAGCCGAAGATTACTGATGTACGAGTATATTATGTATAGGCAGCTGCTATAGAACCACATGCATTAAATTGTTCATACAAAATAATGTACATATTAAATAGAAATAGCTCGGACTTATCCCTTACAGTCGACCGCAGTGTAAATACATAACTAGTGAGTACAATCGGCGACATTGACGTTCTGCCACCGGACAATCGTTGCCCCAAACATTTATTACAGAACAGGGAGTGTGGTGGCGTAGACTCATTAATTAATATTTTTTTTACTAGTAGTATAAAGAAGTGCACTGAATAGTAGTGGAAATGGGAATAACTTAAATTCAAATTCATTTTTTTATTTGCATTAAACATAGTATTATATAGGTGTTACATTAAAATTAGTGCTTACATGTTTTGCTAAAGATACATATCACGCAAACTTATCGGTATGCGTTCTATCACATAATACTAAGGTATTGTTAGTGTAGAAACAAACAGAATTGAAACAGCAAGATCGTTAAATAAGCTTTTTATTTAGGACTGTCAATCATTTGATTTTACAATATAACCTTTAACTATTAGTATAAATGCTTATTTGTAGGAATATCTAAGTACGTGTCCACTTTTTTAGAGTGACTGCTCGCCATGAGCTCAAGAACAAGAATGATCTTAGAAAGGAATCATTTCTGCCAGGGCATAGACTAATCCCCACCACCAAGCCCCCTGAACCAACGGTACTTCTGACTCAGTGCTTCCAATAAAATAATTAAGTGTGTATCAAGTCTGTTATAGCCTCAAAAGTTTAAATTAGAAAAGAGGAAACATTAGGGATATTTTTTTGTAGGTTTTCTGGCAGAGTAAAGTGTAGTCTCTTCCTAGCTAATGGGCTACTACTAAGCAGCCTACCAGCAACAGTATAAATGTGCCACTAGTACAATATTACCTATTGTGAATAACATTAGCATAAGCATAATGCATTATCAGCCTATAATGTTCCTACTGCTGGGACACAGGCCTCCTCTCTTCAAGAGGTAGTGGGCTGTAATCTACCACGCAGGCCCAGTGCGGGTTGATAAATGTCACATGTCTTCGAATTTTGGTTCTAGAACATGCCGGTTTCCTCATGATGTTTTCCTTCACCGTTTTAAGAGTGAGTTCGAACCCACGACCTAGAATAGAATGCATTTATTTGTCAGAATATTGTACAAAGCTGTTATGTGAATATGTATTACGATCATAATATTCTGCCGTTTCCTGCGTACAAATATGGTTTGTATTACCACTGGGCCACCACTGCAGGTATATTAAGTTCAGAAAAATAAACTTCTTTATTATTGTATTAAAATCGTTGCTACATTTGCGTAAAGTAAGTATTTTGAAGGTAGGTCATATTTTTTTCTAGTTCGAGCATTGTTTCATTTTGGCTACTCTAAGTCTATCTCTGTTCCTGTGACGTCTGCATACATCACGGCACACGCGCCATTATTCTAATTGGTCACAAATTATGCCTGATCGGGTTAGCTTAGTTTAGCTGGGGACCGCACGTAATTCAGTTTAACTATTGTGCGATTTACTGCTCTTTATTGATTATTCTATTGTTACTGTGTTGATGAAGTTACTAGTTGATTTATTTTTTGGTCCTTTGTTTCGAGTTTCGTTAATTTAAACTTTCAGAGGTTTTGGTAAATTGAAAAGTAATCACAAGTAATATCATAATTAATGTAGGTAGGTACTAACAACTTATTAAAACTTTTGAAGAGCGTCAGTAGTAGGTACTTAATTGCGTCAGTTGTAGAATACTATAACTAAGTTTGATGACACTATACCTACTTCATTTACAATAAGATTTTATATTTAAACAATCCTTTTTAGGGTGCCGTACCTCAAAAGGAAAAACGGAACCCTTATAGGATCATTTTGTTCTCCGTCTGTCTGTCTGTCTGTCAGTCTGTCAAGACCCTTTTTCTCAGGAGCGCGTGGAGATATCAATTTGAAATTAATATCAAATACGTAAGTCTATGGTCCCTTGGAGTCCTAAAAAACTGAAGCTTCAAAGTCAACGCAATAAAAATATACGGCCAATTATGAGATATATTTTGATACCCGCAAGTAAATCAAAACCTATAGGGTACTTGCCGTTGCCTGCCAAATTTCATGATTGTAGGACACAATCATGAAATTTGGCAAGAAGCAAGGTCTCACAGCACAAATAGAGGAAAAAGTCCGAAAATTGTTAATTTGTCATTCTATCACATAAAAAATATTGTTTGTTTAAATGTCTAATCTTATTGTAAATGGAGTATAGTTTCCTGTTGAAATGTTTGGTTAATTTTTGTAAGAAGAAAAAATCAGTCAATGTGTCCAAAAATTTGTTAATATGCTGGTGAAGGACCAACATTTTCTAACCAATTATTCTAAAGTTTTCCGCATACAACTCAATATATTTACATTAAATAGAAAAATAAACAACATATAATTATATTATGCGACTAACAAAAAGGTACAGAATACATTAACATAACACGAAAATCCCATAAACATACGACATTTGTTTTAACACCCTTTTGGGTAAGCGACGTCGGATTGTCAGTTCCCCCTTTTGACGACGAAATCTACTGTATAATAAGCATTTGTCTAAAAATATGATTTGCGAGCTTGTATACAAATGCAAATAAATGTAATTTGGTGATGTTGTAACTACAAATACAATTTGAAACATTATAACGTGTTTTCACCTCTGTTTTCTCATAGCTCATCTTCTAGATCGTGTGGTCTCTTCATTTTCCGCAGTCATCAATAATAAAATTATCAGGACGTTATATCGGGAATGTCAATTATAATACATTTTTTTAAGCAAAATTTTATACGATACTTGAACCATGCTAAAAACCATTGCGTTTAAACATCGTTTTTAACTAAAAATATACTATATTGTTTTTACGTTGTTTTTATTATTAGTTTTTTTCGTTTTTATCTTATAACTTATAAGTGCCTAACTATTTAATTATAATTCGTGATAGACAGTGCCATTATCTTTACATACCAAGACCCCTCCGTACCTCGAAAAGCACGTTAAGCCGTTGGTCCCGGCTGTCATTCGTGGCTCTTTGACAGTCGTTACGGGTCGTCAGAAGCCCGAAAGTCTGACAACCAGTCTTACCAAGGAGTGTCGTATTACCCAGTAGCTGGATTGTGAAGGTCAGCTTGGCAGTCGCTCCATGTTATACAGGGTGTTTGGCGCATGGACCGACACAATTTTTTGGGGGATTGGGGGGGTCATTTGCTAGGTTTCACCTAAAGACCTCCATGTCCTAAGTGTGACGGTAATAGTTTTATTTTTTTTTTGTTCTTTCTTTGAATTACCCAAAATCTCGCCTTTGAATCGATATATTTTTTTTGTTTATGGTTGTAAAAGAACAAAATAATTTTTATTATAGTCTACAATGTATTCTTATTCGAAATAAAATAAAAAAATATAGTAACCGTAATAAGTCTTTTCTTAAAACACTCCATAACTGACTCTCTAACTAGTATTTTGACTACATTTGAATTGTTTTTCATAGCGTGTAGCATACCCTTAGAAAGGGTACAAGCTAAAGAACTTTTTGAGATAAAAATAAGGTCAAAATGGCTTTATTTAAAAAAAAAATGAATTTAAGAGTAGTAACTTTTCATACATTTGAACATTTTTAAGACTTTGGAAGCACGTAAGTCATTTTCTACTGATCAATTACATCAAATAATAATTTATTTAGAATAAAAATACATTGCAGACTATTATAAAATTTATTTTGTTCTATTGCAACCATAAACAAAAAAAATATATCGATTCAAAGGCGAGATTTTGGGTAATTCAAAGAAAGCACAAAAAAAAACATATCTCAATTACCGTCACACTTAGGACATGGAGGTCTTTAGGTGAAACCTAGCAAATGACCCCCCCCAACCCCCAAAAAATTGTGTCGGTCCATGCGCCAAACACCCTGTATACTGGTATTCAGTTGCATCCGATTACATAGTTGGAAAAAGGCTAGGCAGAAGATGATGACAGACAGTGTGACTAATAGACATTAAGGCACCACATGGGGATTGGCACAAGAATGAGAAAATAGCCCAGCATTGGGTGAAGACGGGCTGTGGATAACGATGATGATGGCACCTAATACTCGCCTTATATACAAGGTGTAACGTAAATAACGCACAACCTCTTAAGAGGTCATTGTACTCGTCATTATGAACAACTTTTACTATGGGAACGAACCTGAAATCGCGAAAAAATATCAGCTGCGTTATTTAAGTTATACATTTTATAAGGCGATGGCGAGGCTAATGGGATTATTTCCAGTAACGGAACTTTAACAATAACAAAAACAACATAATTATCTTTCCTATGATCAACCCATCACGAATAATGCCACCTTATAGGAACTAGCTACGGCCCAACACGATAATATAATTAAAAGCCCACAGAAATGAATGTGTGGTATTAATTTATATAAAGTCAAGTATGCTTGTGTGTGATTACAACAGTATTAAGTTAACCCTTCCCTAGTTAATGTGATGTCAACGTTATTTATTGATGTTTAGTTTCAGCGGTACAGTTGGCAGAGAAAGTTTAATGGAAATATTTTGTGTGTCAAAAGAATAGAACACTCAGAAGAAACTCAATGGAACTTTATTTAAATAAATGTTTATATCAATGAAACGAGACGTCGAATTTTTGATTATAAGAAATGTGGCTACATTTAAAAAATAACTACGTAAAATTAACTATAGACGACATAATCATGATTGAATTTGACTAGAACTCCTGGGCTTTGACTCAGAAGACACTCAGTAGTACCTATTTAAGGAATTGACCCTAAAATAATAATGATTGAGAAGTAGAATTTATTGGCAATATGATAAACTATCAAGAAACTGGCTCGAAAGTAAAAATAATTAGGTACTTATAATTTGTTATCAATGATATACTTTGACCGAAGCCGCTACCGTGTATTAGGTACAATCACACAGACGCGCGCACCGACGAGGCCCCAAGCGATAGTCGCGGTGCTCTCAGTATATTTATTGTGTCTTAGGGGTCTCGTCAATGCGCGCGTCTTCTGTGTGTGTACCATTTTGTGCGTTTGTTCGTCGTTTACCTATTGTCCATATTAATATTTTTGGTCCGCTCTGACAGTCCACCGTCAATGCTCACGGGCGGCGTCCCGGCCCCCACCTCGCCGCGCATTCTTAAGGTGCGGTACAGCGGTTTCGGTCAAACCATACAATAATTATTCTATTTTACCTTCGCTTTATATCAGGCCATTTCCATAAAAACATTGAATTTGAATAGTACCTGATACTATTTAAATTTAAAATTATTCTGCCATCCGTACCGTAAGTAGTCATTAATATTAGTAAAGGGTGTGTGGGCTTCTTATCTCATCTAGTTTTGGATATTTCTATGACTTTTTGTCACGATTTTTTTCTATTATGTGTAGGTACTGTAAAGGTTGTCTTCAAAAGGCGACCTTAGGTCGCAGCACGGCAGCAGGCCGATAGGAAAATATCTTTGTTTTCATTCGATCATTCCAGCGAATTTAGTATTATTTTTAAATATAAATAGAGTCAAAACCATTTATAACGATTTTGAAGGGACCGTCGGATTATGGTTGTTATAGTCGTTATAACCAAAAACTATGTTAAGTAAACAGAAATGCTGGGACCTCAAAATTTCGTCGTAAGAACCGGTACGTACGTCGCTATCGTTATAAAGGGTTTTGACCGTAATTACGTTTAGTTTCAATAAAATATTAGGTTTACAATAAGCGCATGGAAGTGCGCACATTTCTCTAAGACAAACTGATAATATAAAACAAATATTATATAAATTTATTATACGCCCCACACTATACAACTAGCGCTCTGAAGCTATATACCTAGTACTTTAGTTATCAAACTGAGATCTGCCATTTCAATATTAATCAAGATCTTTCCTTTCAGTTAAAAACAAAGTATAGTTAACAAGCTAGCATGTTTTTTATCTGTAGGAATAAATAACCGTTACTCCTAACTTTAATGCAAAAGTAAGCAAAAATAAGAGACATGAGCATATATATATTTGTGTGTGTACATGAGTGTATGTATATACTAATTATGTATTTTTTGGTATGCATTTTCAAAAAATTCAACTCAACCAAATCCCATGTAAACAAAACCCACAACAAACTGAAAGTAAAAAACAACAACAAAACACATAAAAAACATTCTAAAACCGCGGCCGGGCCATGTTTTATTCAAATTTACTTACATTTCTACTAACGGGAGCGACCTTTGGTACGGAATTGTATTCCCTTGCCAGACCATACATCTTCTTCACGCGGAAACGTAGGTAGTACGTACTTATTTATTTCCGTAACGTACAGCAAGGGAGCATGATGTTTTGTTAGTCGAGACCCGCGGAAGTGGAAGCTGTGAGCGAATTGGTGGAGTAAAAATAAACAAAAGAAAAATCTGAAATTTCGGCAGTTATTTGCGACTTTAACAACTTTCAGAATGCATACTCATAAACGCGTAGTTCATGAAAACAGGAGATTTTTTTTTATTGAAATATCTATGTAGGTACTAAGTTATTTCTATCAATTCAAATGTACAAAATCAAAAACTTCAGTAGGATTCCTATCAAGTATTGTGTTTTATGGAACTGGAAATAATAGCGGTCTTTCATTCCAGTTTCAGAAAATACCTTAGAATGATATTATGTATAGTTGTGTACGCGATAATATCTAGAGGTTCTCCAAAAATTCATGTCAGAAAAACCTACCTTTAACACACCTTACTCACCTAATTTTTCCACTCATATTTCTGAAATTCATCAACCATAACACGAACGATAAATAATACTGGTTGTCTTATAAATTATTATCGTGTTAGCTCACTGCTCATTTGCTGACGAAGTTCAAACCCCCAGGGGATCCAGCCAATCACGGCGCGCGAGAACTTGTTATGGGAAAAGTATGATCCAGAAAGTTCCGTAATGTAATGAAGTGTGGCATAGATTGTTTTATATCTGGAGATATGTGGGTATAGCTGAGAATAGAGAGTAGTGTAAATTATCGTATAGGTGTTATTATAATATGGTTTATCATTTTACTTACTACCTAAGCCATACTTGCTCAAAAAGGCACATTACAGACTGAAAACTGAAGATGTTGTGCATCTTACACAGGTGTATCATTTACCCAATTTTTTAAATGCCACAAGACACTCTTTAAGCCACTCTAATTTAAATTATTTGAGTCGATTTCATTGAGTACGAGTAATGACTCGTTCTCGTTAAATCAACTCAAATAATTTAAAGCGAACGAATCAATGATTTTACCCGTTGACAATTACGGTGGTCTAAAATAAGTACTCCACAATATATTTAATACCTCTACTACTAAACAAGAACAAGTACACGATCAACGCTTTCCAACAAATAGCTGGATATTAGACAAAAGGACCAGAAATATTAAAACGAAAGCAGGCAACAAATGAACCGAGGTACGGCGATGCATCATCGAGTTATTACAGACGAGCCTCCGACGCGCTGATGGTGACAATTTTTCAACACGAAGTGGGAACAGAACAATCCCTGATTAATCCTACGGTGAGATTATTGAAGCCATTGTGTGCGATGGGGATTGAGAAGTCTTGATACTTGCCAGATGAACACCAACCAGAAATTAATTATATCTGGATAATAAGTGAGTGTTGAGAATTGTTTTCAGAAGAGTGTGAGTGTTGACGAAATACAAATTATAGGGTTTAACATTTACCCTACGATTTGAAAGCTACTGAAATGCAGTCCAAATGAAAAAAAAAAATCCCTATATAATATTGTGACAGTTCAATAGTTGAGATTAAAAGAATAAAATTGTAAGGAGAAATAAGCATGAAACTCATTATATCACTGACTCTTTGCTTAGTAATATAGCAATTATCAAACAACACAATATTAACACAACTTATATATCAGACTTTGTTGATATTTAAAATAAAACCAATCATATGTTTAAAATACTTCAGTAGAAATAGTTTATTTCTCAAACATAATTATCCTAAATCTATAGTTGAGAAAAGTCTAGGCAGATTGATCCTCATTATTTACATTCGCATCGCCTGCTTGTTGCAATGACAACGCAGAAAAAAAAACCAATGTTTAAAAGAGAAAACTTCATTGGATCAAGACTAACCCATCCAAATATAATATCGTGCCAATACTTACCATAGAACTGGTGCATTAATATTTTGGTTGAGTTTTTCGCCGCCGCCAATTCCCGAAGCGACTAGATGGGGGGAAGTTATTACCAGGAGATATCGCTCCGTCTCAATAAATTATAGGAGATGAGAGGGAACATTAACTAATTACCGACACCGATACCTGAGTGGTGTCTGAGAAAGTACAGGTATTTGTCGGTGAAGATATTGTTGATGAAGGTTTAATAGGTTTTTAGTTGAGAAATTTTCAATGATGCTTGTTTTTCTCGTGTATAAACTCGCATTTAGTTTTCGCTTTACATTACTTTCATGATTATTGGTGGTATTAATGAAGGAGTTTTTAATTTCAGGTCATTGGGAGTTATCATCGACAGTAGGATGTCGCTTGGAGTAGCTACTCCAAAGCACTTGCGTAACGTGTTGATGAGAACAGAATACTTCAGAATGGTTTGATAAAAATTGATTTATTAAGTGTTACACAATTATCATCATTATGACTGTTACAAAACATAATTCTAAATAACAATAAAATTAGTTAGACCGATTCGTACGCTGTTAAAAACTTTTTAAAATGATTTCTGCCAGCAGAACTTTCCTTTGCATTTGCACAAACTTTTTACTACAAAAAACAATCCTAAAACTCCAACACACAATATTAATCAACATTCAAAACCTACAATACTCAATTACAACAAGCAATCACATCCGACGTCCAACTTAAACACAAAGAACCAACTCGTTCTCATTGTTGCGCCAAATGCAAATCCAGACGCTACACCCTTTGCCCCACGTATATTTAATTCAACAGCACCAAATGCAGGTAACAATCGCGAAGCACCGGTAACTGTTGTAAGTGTAAACGAAGAGCGAAGCACGAAAAATTTCCGGGAAGAAAACAAGAAAAAAAGGCAACAAAGTGAAACTCAGCCTTCCTTATTTCCCCTGACGATGGCCCGCCGACGCTCCCAGTTTTTCCAGGAAATGGAAAATATTGCGATAAGGCGCATTATAGATTAAACGCGTCCCGAGTCCTTAATGTGTTTGTAGTGATCAAGTGTTGCAGATAGGTGTGTGAGCGCCTTTAAAAAGTTGTAATGACGTTCTGTGTGTAAATAATGGTGTCGATAAAGGATATTCATATGCAAACTGCTCTTTATTGTGTTCCGATGTTAAATATAGGATTATGTAAACAAGAAGCAATTTACGGATTTTGTTTTGAACAGATGGTTGTTGTTGTTTTTTTTTTTAACATTACCCAAACAATATAGTAGGTATAGTCTGTTTTTAATGCCATTTATTGAAGGGACATGTTAGGCCAACTAACTCAAAATTATACCAGAAATAACATCATTACAGGAAATGTGGATCTGCAACAGGTCTAGAAAACGCTACAGCGCGCTCGTTTTTTTTCCCCTTTAATAATAAGAACTAAAGTTTTTAATAATTTATTACAATATAGCCTAGTAGCCTAAGCAATTTAACTCTAACTTTATATTTTATGTGATAGATTACATGTTAACTAAGAATAGTGTCAATTTGCATTTTTACGCTAACGAAAACAGCTGTACAGTTAGGTTCCTATATCAAAATTTGGCATTCTTTGGACCATTTATTCTAAAAAAAACGCAACCACCAACGTAGAAACTATAAGTAGGTAGGTAACTACAAAAGATACTCGTACACTTAATTACCCTTACCACAAGCACTCCAGCTAATCCGTACCAATTTTTCTCATGTAATACCCACACGAGTGGTGCGTGGCCGTAATCGGTATTAGATCAAAATTTAAAGCCCCGCGCACATGTTACTGGCTCGGATTACGCTAGTTGTAGTGCACCCTTATGTTGTGTGCGATGTTATGGAAGGACTAGTAAGGGTCATATTTTTTGGACGGCTTGTCTTTTCATTACAACTACGAAATTTTGAATATTGTGTTGCTTCATCAGAATTAATTAGTTTAGATAGTAAAACCAACAAGTGACTTAGTCTGTCAATCAATAAATTGGCCTGTATAATGTTAAGTTAATGTTATGTTAATGTTTAGTCGCTTGTGGCTAGTGGTGGTCGTGGTACCAGGTTAAGCTACGCTTGCCGTAGTTGGTCCGTGGGTGGGTGACCATCACTACATACCAAGAGCCCTCTGTGCTTCTGTCCCGGCTGTCATTCGTGGATTTTTGACAGTCGTTACGGGTCGTCAGAAGCCTGAAAGTCCAAGGGGTACCAAGGGGTATATCGTATTACCCAGTAACTAGGAGGTCAGATAGTCGCTCCATGTCAAAATACTGGTATTCAGCTGCTACCGATAAGACTGAAAGCTGACCCCAAAATAGTTGGAATAAGGCTAGGCGGATAATGCATGTGCTTAGAATGTTCACCTACATTACTTATCTTTTCTGAAAAGAGACCAAAACCAAAAATTTTGTCGATTTGGAAACCAAAAAAAATTACACTATAAGACCCTGCTAGCAGAACAAATGAACATTCGAGGGCTAAGTGTAACACAAGTAGGAGCGCATATGGTAACGCTAATTCCACACACTGCCCTTAGGGGTTGAAATAAAATAAAAACCAAATTAGGGGAAGATGACGCAACGGCACACCCCTTCGATTTTTGATAAATTCCATTATACGCTTATATCTCGATGCATTACCTACTTAGCTTGTTGATGTATATGGCTGTTCAGTTATTCATGATGTAAGCATGATTATAGTAGATTAAAAATAATGACAATGTAGGATAGTAATATACAAATGTTAAATCGGCATCTTTCTTTAAGGTTGATGCGCCAGGGTAGCCCGCGAAATTCAAAATTTCTTACGTTTTTTGCAATTTGTAGGTGAGTGTGAACTCCATAAGTTAGCATTTACCCATTGACTTATATATTACTGCGTAAGGACCGGGCGGACGGCATGTTAAAATGACGCCACGAACGTGGTCCTCGAATGATCCTCCCCTAAACCCAAGTGAACTAGTCCGCGATCGGCTATCTTCGGGTGCGGTCGTAAATTTTAAAGGCAAAAAAGCCAAATTATGTCGTGACGGGTTGCGTGAACTACGACAAAAAACATAACAAAAAAAAATATAACATTTCATATCACCTGTAAGTCAAAAATATGTCAATAAATCAACTTCTAACATTATTTAAAACAATTTTCTTTTCTACTTTCCTGCTACAAGTAAATTGTCTTAGACGACGCGAGGCCACGCCCACAAGACCGTACCGCTGTGCGACATAACTTTGCAGCGGCGTGCGTTGTAACCGATGAAATAAAGATTTAATTATATTACAATAAAATTTAATTTTATACAAACTCTCACTCAATGGAACAACCTGCGTTATTAATCATAAATTACATTTATGAAAGGTCAATAATTGAAAGATATACAATGTCAGAAAACACCACGAATCCAAAATGGAAAATATGTCAAGAATAACAAAAAGGCCAATGAAAATTTTATTATTTATACGAACAAACTGTAATAAATATAATTTTTGAAAAATAAAAATTTTCATAATTTCTTTATGTCTCGAAAAATACCACGCCGCTCTTACAAGGTTACGTCTACGAGCAGACTGCGACGATCGACATCGTAGTTAAGAGTAGTTCTAATAGATGGCGTTAGTGTTTCTGTGTGACGATCGCGTCAGGCAAATGTACGGACGACCGTATCTTTACTTTTTATATCAATGCATTTACCTCAAATCTAGCGATTTCATGAAATCATGAGGTTTGAAGTAAATGCTAACTTATGGAGCTGTATTACTGATTCTAATGATTATAATTCTGTAAAGCCATATTAGCTACGGCCGCGAATCATATTTTAATCAACATACAAGCTCACACTGACCTACAAATTGTAAAAAACGTAAGAAATTTTGAATTTCGCGGGCTACCCTGGCGCTTTCGCCTTAAGCAACTGTCAATATAATAGTATGAAGAAGCAAAACATTATTTTGTTGCCGACAAGCATAATAGTGGAGTTAATGATGATAAGATTATAAGAGATCTTGTGTGTATGAGATAGGTACCTTCAAAATCACCAAATCAAGCTTGCATCATCGTTATTCATACCGATTTAATCCATTGAAGCACTTAGATTATCCAATTACCCACTTTGATTTGTCAGGGTAACACGTAAAAATGCAATTTTTATCTTACAAGCACTCTTCCTGGATTATCCTATAACCCATTTAAATAAATGGTGTCAAGTTTTCGTTAAAACGTTTAAAAAAACACTCACCCAGGATTTCTAGCATCTTTCTATTACGACTTTTAAAAAAGCACTCATCCAAGATTATACATTAGCCCAGTTAGATTATGTCAAATTGTAATCATAGTAGTCATATTAGTAGTCTTAATGGATTTTAAATCAGAATCAGTGTATTATTTGGCCTGCGAACAAAATTAAATGGGTTTTTTATTTTACATCTCGCAAAACCCATGACAGTTTTGTCAGTTTACATTCTTATGAGATTTTCTTATTGAAGGACCAAACAAAATACACATTATTCTCTGAATAATTTCTGCAAATCTAACATTAAAAATCCAACACCACATCAAAAAAGCTATCGATTACTCCGGCCCACATGTTACCCAATTTGCACAGAACTAGAATCACCCGCTGTGCTGAATAAATTATATCACACGCCCCTGCTATCAAAATCATTATCCTTTACAAAAGATACTTGATTATATAAGTTATTATATGAGACTCCTAAACTATTTTTGTTTGATTGCAACATTTTGATATTTTATGATAATTGGTCGCACAAGTGTCGCTTTGTGTTTCGTGTAAGTAAATCAAGTGGGTTTTATGTTTGGGCTATTTCGAGACTTAATTATGTGTGCGTGTGTGTGTGTGTGTGTGTGTGTTGAATCTTGACGAATTTAGATTTATTTACTACTGAAAAGAAGTGGGTAGATATATCAAAAATAACTCCAAGAAGAGTGTGAATCAAGTGAATAATGATGAAGGACTGCGGAATGCCCTTACCCAAGTTAATAAAACAAATCTCAATAACGGTGATTAGAAAAGCGGATGTGATGATGAAGATGTGGTTTAAGTATATGCACGTATTGTACATAGTTCCAGTTAATCTCGTAGCCATAAAAATATCATATGTAAAGACATGAGAAAGTTGCGTAAAATTAATTAAAGATGTGAGGAAGGTACTTAACAGAAATCATCTGACGACGTGGTAAAGAAGCTTGAATAAGTGCTTTTCAGGTATTGAAAGACAAAAGATAACAAACCGTAAAAAAAGGTTATCTTTTCACATTATAGGCAATATAGGCCATTATAACACGCCAAATCTGTTTTCTATAGATTTTCTGGATATATCGATTCAATTCATATATCCATCTGCAGATACAACCGGCAATCAGTCGCGGCGTTCCCATATAATGAATCCCTGAGGAATGATCCGTCCGTGCAACAATCGTGACTTAACTCTTGATCAATTCCCAATACGTCCTGTAACGGACGGACAGTGTGATTTATTGTGTTAGACCTGTGTTATGTACGGAAGATGAAGGTGTGGGAAGCATTGTTTGGGTATATTTAACATGTTCCTGGATTGGAGATATCCAGAAAGAATTGATAGATTTTTCCCGCTTTTCTACACCTAACATATTTTTTTACCGCTGAATCATTATTGATTTTTCAGAAAATTCGCCAACTTGTTTTTTTTTTTGTAGTAATTTATAAATACAAAAATATCTATAAGGATCAAAAGACTCAGTTATGACTTCTGTGATTTCTTGTACGGTCTTGTGTTCAACATTAACTGATTAATGTAAACTTAAATTACTGGGAATTCATTGACATCTTTTTGCCTTTAAAATATAGTATCTTTCTACTAAGTCAGTTCATCATGCCTCACTTGCGTATGCGTGAGTTTCCCATTTTCCCATGCATAATAAATTCAAGCTCCATCTTACTAACAAAAAAAAAAAATAGTCTGAAAATAAAAACGAAATACCCCGAAAGCTTTTACCGGCCAAATTTCCTTGTAATTAATAAAAAAGTCTGGTCCATTAACGGGTATATCGATCTACATCTTGTTGTAACAAGTTGATCCTAACAACCCTCTGGTGAATTAGCCAATATCGCAAAAAACAGGGGCAGGATACTAAATGAGCCGTCTACTGTTACTTCTGAATATTTATGAGAGGAATAATAGTGGGATATTCTTGTTTTTGTTGGAGGATTTAATGTGTTAGGTTATTACCTACAGAGTTTGTTGTCTTTTTTTTATTTATCTGGAAAAATTACTGTTTTGCGGCGCCCGGCGTCGATATCTCGCGACCGTTTACGGGTTATGAACACTGCTTGTTATAGGTAGACTAAGGGCTGATTTTTCAATAGTCAGGTAGGTAGGTAGGTTAGATAACGCCAATGCGCGTATTTTGTGTATGGGTGTGAAAATCGATCATTCGATCCACCCCAGCTCCTCAAAGAAGGCCAGCAGCGCTTTGATGTTACGGACAACCTCACGGAGGGTACCTGGGTTACCGAAGTACTTTGCCCTGTATGCGGCGACCACTGGGCATTTTAGAAGCACATGAGTTGCTGTCTCGTCGTCCTCCATGCAGGCCCTGCACAGCGGACTGTCCGTGACTCCTATGACAAAGAGGTGTTTATGAAATGACCTGTGGCCAGTTGTAGCAGCTGTAACTGTACGTAGCTGTTGTTTAGTCAGTCGGAGAACCTGTTTCGTGAGGTGGCCATCAATTGTAGGGAGTGCTTCCTTAGCCTGCCTATACTCACCTTAGTCCGACCCTAGTTTGTGATGTTGATCCCTGGTACGTTTCCTTACCAGTGTGCTCAATAGTCAGATAACTTTTATCTAAAGAATAAATATGGCAGTTGACATTATTATCTATACAAAAGCTGTTAAACCGCTATAATCACGTAATATTATAAAGGCGAAAATTTGTGAGTGTGTGTGAGCGTAGTAGTAGTTTGTTACTTCTTCACGCCCAAACGACTGGACCGATTTTGGTGAAATTTGGTATGTATATAGCTTATACCCTGGATTAATACATAAGCTACTTTTATCTCGGTTTGCGCGGGTGTAACCGCGGGGTGCAGTTAGTTATTCCATAAATAAAAGTTATCTGACGATTGAAAAATTAGCTCTTAATTTCGCAGTCCGCTGCCAGAAGACTAGCTAGTTGCTAGATCTTGAGCTAATGGACTAAGCTAATATATTATTTGGAATTGCAAACATCATGATAAGCGGTAACCATCATAACTAGCCTATATTGTTCCCACTGCTGGGACACAGGGCTCCTTTCAGTGAGAGGGAGTGGGCTGTAATCTATACCACGCGGGCCCGTGCAGGTTGGTAGATGCCACATGTCTTCGAATTTTTGGTACTAGGACATGCCGGTTTCCTCACGATTTTCCTTCACCGTTTTGAGAGCAGTGATGATGAAATTATTTACAAAAAGTAAAGAGCCTGTCTAGATTCGAACTAGTAGGTCATAAGTTCGAATCTAGACAGACGTTTTACTTTTTAAAACAACATCGAAAACGGGTCTTATCGCCATATTCCTCGGATGTTCTCGATATTGTTTTATAATCTGTACAAAACGCAAAAGTTTAAAAAGTTTACATCCTATACGTTGGTAAGTCGCGGCCGTTACCACTGAGGCATCACTGCTCTTCAGCGGTAATAATGACCCTAAATTCAAGGCCCAATCGGGCACAGAACCTGAGCTGCACTAAGTGATGATATGTACTAGAACCACAATAGGGGCGGTCTCACACATACAACAATGTTATAATATGTAGGTATATGCAGAGTTACTCTGAAACTTACGCAAAATTAGCATATGGCCACAGTGTCGAGTTCTCAGTACAATAAAGCAATTATAACTGTCATATTTCACCCGCGCACTGTATTTACATTTATATTGGGAGCCCGATCTGCTGTGTTCATGTGAAGCTGTAGATTGAGTTCGTTATTTTGAGCTGCGCGAAAACTTTCACTGGCATTGCGTTTGGGTATTGGTGGCTTTGAAAGTTCGGTTGTCGTTTTGTTGGTAGGTAATTAATGTGATTCAGTTCTGGGTGAAATTTTTTAATTATATTTGACCTATCTACGAACTGTTACGACGATTAATTAGTTATTTAAAAATTATATTAAAGTAATTGCAGATAAACACAAAATTCAAACGTCTACATAATATGAAAATTTATTTCGTAGACCTCGTAGACCTCGGCGTAGCGGCGGCGTAGAGCGTAGCAGAATTTAGTGTCTAATTCTAAATAAGTTAAAGGTACTTCTTTAAGTTATTTCTCAATACACTGACTGTTTAACAGCTGGACGTGGACACATTCCAATTAAAGCGCGGAATTTAAAAAAAATGTGTGTTTTCACGTTTATTTACCCAAGATACAGGCGCTGCCTAGTTTGGGGACCACCATTCAAATAAATATGTTAAATATTGTAGTTACAGTAAGCGTACAATATTATTATTTTTGAACTTTATTTTGTAATAATGGACCAATATATTATTCTTGATTTTATTGTTATAATATATCTGTGTTGTTAATTAATATTATACAATGTATTACACGTGTAAATGAGTGGTAAATACTTTGATGATCATTATTACTATTAACTATAATTAAATAAATAATCAATTACCCTGATAACCTGATAGATGGCCGAACAGGCTTACGGCTTACCTAATTCAGGGATAGTGGTTACAATCGTCTATAGACTTGTAAAAACAAATCATCGCCCTAGTGCTTGAATAGCCAACCGACCAGTTTTTGGTAAAAATACTTTTTAATAATAACTGTAGAAAAATATACTTATTTAATCTTAATCCCGTAGCTTCGTGGACGTTATCCTAAACCAACTTAAAACGACTGATCTCAAAGAAAAGTTCTCTCAGAGAATTTCCCATCAGCCACATCACATATCTGTAATATTTATCTCTCAATACACGAACTACTCGAAAGGATAAAATAAAGTCAGCGACATATGCGTATTTGCAATTCGGTCCACGGTTGAGGCTGCACTCTTCCTGATTCCATTTGGGAATTACTCTGTCGCCACAAACTCACAAATCAGGACTTTCATTATAATGCTACGTAGTGTACGTGTTTCAGTATGTAAGTTTGTGTAGCTATGTTTGTTCACAATAGTGTTAAAGAATATATTTTTAATAAATAAATTGAGAATAATAAATCTATTCGGATAAATATTGTAGGAAGCTGTAACGATGTATCTGGTCTCCGGCCAAAAATGTAAAAACAATAAACATATTCTTTTCTTAGATAAGTAAAGTAACATTTTCTTTCACGATTTTGTAAAAACACATACAACCGTCAACACATCACTTAAAATAAGGTTTTTTTTACTTTGGCAAACTGGTGTCGTGTGAAAAATATTTCAACTTTGTTGACAAGTCATACTAAAACGTAAACAAGTTTACCAAAATCCTAACTATAATAATATAAATTTTAAAGTGACTTTGTTTGTTACGCTTTCACGCTAAAAAAGGTGAATGGATTTAGATGAAATTTGGCACATGGGTAGACCATGACCTAGATTAGGACATAGGATACTTTTTGTCCCGATAGTACGATCCCGTGGGATAATTTCCGACATCTACGTGAGCGAAGCCGCGAGCAAAAGTTAGCTAACCATAAATTGGAAAAATGTTATGACGAAGAAATTACATTCAGTACATTCATAGCTAACACATTACGCATTTTCAAAAATAACAAAACAAACATACGTCTTCGGAGCAGGTGCTTTCAATTCAACTTCCAAAACCGCTAATAAAACTTGGAATCCCATGATAAAATAAAAATTCACGACATGTCGCGTCCAAATAAATAACATTGACAGTGTCCAAAATGGCTTTTTCACTGTTCAAGTGGGGGCCACGTTTTATCCCATTATTGTTTCTGAGAAATTGTTACAGTTTTGACGACTGACCTGGCCGTTTTTCTTTGGTCGCTAGTCGGCCGGAATGAAAAATTTTCAAGTTGGTCCCCCTCATGTCCCTAGGGTGCCGTAAAACTCTGTCGGACGCGGGATAGTCCGGCTGACCGCCGGCAGACAATTTGTCATATTCATATGTTAACGTGTCCGTCTTTTCTTGCAAAAAGTGGATAACTTAATTCCGGGAGGCGGCGGTACGGTTATTCGATTTGCGGACATTCAAATTTCATGTCTTGTTATGGTAATACAGGTGTTGTTTCGCCCGAGGCGGATTTTTACTTCGTTTGGAAGTGGATTTTTGCGGCTGTCTTGAATCTGTTTGCGTTTATGTTACGTGGTGTTTCATTTGAAATGTCGGCTTCGGTTGTTACACGTCTGGGATTATAAATTATTTGTTTAGTATTTATTATTTATTTATTAATATTATATATGTGAAAGTTTGTGAAGATGTTTGAATGTTTGATACTCAATCACGCAAACGCGGCTGAACGGATTTTTGTGAAATTAGGCACACAGATAGTTTATAACCTGGATTAACACATACGCTACTTTTTATCCCGGTACTAGGGTCCCGTGGGAGAATTTCCGACATCCACGCGTGCGAAGCAAAAGCTAGTTGTAAATATGAAAGTGAGTCAGTTTGTTTGTTACGCTTTCACGCTGAAACGGCTAAACGGATTTGGATGAAATTTGGCACATGGGTAGACCATGAACTAGATTAGGACATAGAATACTTTTTATTTTGCCAGTACCTACGCTGCAGTGGGAAAAATTTCGACCACCACACGGGGCGAAGCCGCAAAAAAAAGCTTGTTTAAAATGAAAATACTTGTAGGTACTTACTTACCTACATTTTAATTAGGTATTGAAAAACAAAGAGAGAACTACTTATTTTTGCTTGACTAATGACAGTGAAAATAACACGATCTGGTAGCTGAAAATTCACTAAAGCTCTTAACTGATAAAGTAGACGAGCATTATTTTGGAGGTAAAAACGAACTTATTACGCAGCCTACATAGGTAGTCTAATAGGTACGTTTAATTGTTGGTTTATGTTTTGATACTGAGAGCAGCCCGACTTACGAGTTGTATGTAGGTCGTGGGTACGAACAAAACCAGGCGCTTTACTATTTGTAAATAATTTCACCACCACTGCTCTCAAAACGGTTAAGGAAAACATCGTGAGGAAACCGGTATATCCTAGAACCATAAATTCGAAGACATGTGACATCTACCAACCCGCACTGGGCCCGCGTCAGATTACCTACGGCCTACTCACAGAGAGGAGGCTTGTGTCCCAGCAGTGGGAACATTATGCTGCTTATACGATGCTTGTGCTACTGTTATTCATAATTCAGTATTCACATACGGTACCCCGATCGCTCCTCATAATTTTCTCTCAAATCGTACACTCCGTGGACTAGGGTGACCACATAGCACGGCTCACGCCTATATCAATAACGTGTTGCAATTGATGACTTGTCCGATTTGTTTCGACCAATCATTTATCACCAGCTTTACGACATACGTGTCCCGGTTTGACGTTACTAGTGTAACGTTTGGACACCTAATCATGTGAGTGTATTTAAGAAAATGTTTCGAGAAGGTTTTGTTAATATAATAACAGCACGGAATACAAAATTTTTGGGATTTGGGGCAGGCCTTTGCTCACCAGTGGGGCAGTGTAGGCTAACATAATAAAAAAAAAACTACATTATTTAAAATCTACCTTACTTTTCCTAGCTTTTATGAAAATGTTCCTTCATCATCTGCCTAGCCCTTTCTAACTATGTCGGAGTCAGCTTCCAGTCAAACCGGATGCAGCTAAATACCAGCTTAGTATTTAACATGGAGTGACTACCTATCTGACTTCCACAACCCAGTTACTGGGTAACACGATACCCCTTGGTAAGACTTTCGAGCTTCTGACTACCCGTAACGACTGTCAAAGATCCACAAATGACAGCCGAGATCTATGGCTTAATGTCCTTTCCGAGACACGGAGGAGTATGTAAAGATGGTCACCCATCCACGGACCAACCGCGGCAAGCATAGCTTAACCTGATCAATCGACCTGTGCGGCTGTTATTACTTAGTCACAAACTGCTTGCTCCTTACTGAAAAAATGCTCCTTACATAAACAAAGTGCTTGACACGATTGAAACATTCAAAAAAATATTTAATTATTAATTTATTATTTAGTTATAATATTTTCGTTTTGGCCAAAGAAAGTACACCAATTTACCTTTAATGTCTCTGAAGAATTTACCTTTAATTATTATTTATTTTCATCACAAAAAAATCAAAACAACTACACAAAAACGCAGCAGGATCCACTCTAAAACCCATTACACACGAATCACTTAATTAAACTCATTACCATACTTATCATCGCCACTCATTACTTTGCAGTGTCATTTTAAAGGCAAAGCAAACAGAATTTTTGTCACCATGTCCAATGAAATTAACAACGACGGCCGATCGAGGGCTAGATGACGCCTAACTTATGACAGACAGTCACGCAATCTTGTCACGGTAATGACAGAATAATAAATTATGTTGTAATAAGTTATTATAATGTGCTCTAGAACTTATGATACAGGGTGTGTGATACTTAGTTAGCGAATTTAGTAATTAAATGTTCGTGTTTTCGGTAAAATAATGAAGGGTTAAGTTTTTTGGTGGTGTGTGGGTTATTAGTTTAATAACTTGATGTTATGGTGTTCGTTTAATGGTGAAATGGATGACGTCATGGTGTCAGTTAGGGCAATAGGGTGAATTTCGTCGTAGGCTCTATTGATACGAATTTGCACAGTACAAACTAAATACATCCTACTATTGTAAAAATAAAATGTAAATTTTGCTATTTTCACGACTAACACATTAATACCATCACATTTGATCGTCTCTAGATAATCATAAAAGGATGAAAAAAACGTCAAGGCGGGAAAAAAAAAGTTTAAAAAAAATGCATAAATTGCATCATCAATGAATAAGAATTATTATTATTAATTGCATAACTGTGTACAATTAGATCTTATAATATAGCATACTTAACAGTTTTAGGATCAACAATCTACCCATGCCGGATATGCAATAGTTAACAAAGAAAAGCAAATTAATTAATTAGTTCTAAATGTTAGTTACAATAGACATTAGTTAGTGTATAATAAACATTATTAAGTAACATTTTTTTTAATTTGGTTTTAAACATGTTTCCATTTAATTGCTTTAAATAAAATTGGTGGTAAAATTATTGTATGCACGAATAGCAGTTACACAGGGTTATTGGTAAAACACCAGCAAACTCTTAAGGGGTCATTGTACTTAGGTATAGTAGAAGTTGTTCATAATGATGAGTAAATTGACCCCTTAAGAGGTTGCTGGTGTTTTACCAATAACCCTGTATAAGTACTTTTATAATACCTACATCACATTCTTTACTCTGGGTAAAATTATTATCATATATATTAGTTGAGAATGTTCCTCTTTCAATCCGGTTTTAAACTACCATTTTGAAAAAGATAAGGGCGTCACCTAAACGTAATTCCATTATGCGTCCAATAAAATGCGAGGTAACGCCAAAATAAATTCAAATAGTTTATAGTAATTTAGTAAACAAACGTGCTTACTATCTACCTACTTAGTATGCACCCTCAGGGAGGCTCAACTAGTATAAAATAGTTAATTTTTAATTACAATTTTATTACTCACTCACATCCCATCCAATTACCGAAAGAAATATTGCGCACCGCCCAAAGCAAATTGAAATTAACTTTTTTTTTGTTTCATTGTCGTGCATTGTTCTTCAGGGAACAGGCTCAATGTCAATGAAAGTGTTCCATGATTAAAAATTATTCAATTTTGTGCCGTAGGTTCGAAGCTATTCTAAAAAAAAAAATATGAATACCTACAAAGAGAAATGTATGGATGGGTAAGGGTACGAGTACCTATGAAAGTGGCACCGGTGACTGAAAAGTTGTGCGGAAATCGGTTGTCATGGTATGGGCATGCGATGTGGAGAAATGAGGAAAATGTCGTGAGGAAAGTTTTGAGTATGAATGTCGATGGCTGTAAGAGTAGGTGAATACCAAAGAAACGATTGATGGACTGTGTGAAAGATGAAATGGCTTGAAAGGGGATGACTACCGAGATGACGACTAATGTATGGATAACCGAGACATGTTGCGCCCTACCTCAAATAAATTAGGAAAAGAGCAGCAGAATGATGAGGTTCGAAGCTATTCTCGCCTGAACTCGCTCCTGTATCCTCAATTCCTCATTGACAAGTTTTTTTTGTAACCAGGTACTTACCTACTGACACTTTGCTGGGCAAAGGTGTCCCCTTGAGGTCTTTTCTGGCTCAGAGGTTTATGTCTTGAATGCTTCAAAGTCATAACTCCAGCATTTCCTAGTCCTAAGAGCGGCAGCTGTAGTTAAAGCTGTACGATTGCATCGGTTCATTTCAAAACAGAAGATACAAGTTTCCATATCAAAGGACAACGGAAAAAATTAAACCAAGTGTCATAAAATACGTGTAAATCGAGATGGTAGGTACATAAGTCAGTATATATCAAAGTTCATGTTACATCTCATGATTTTCCTACCATAATTCGCGAAATAGGTCGTGTCGAAACTAAAAAAAACCCTTTGAAATTCGAGTCGCGAACCACCACAGGATGGAAATCTGTATTCCCCATGCTTTCACCCGATACGCATACGATATGTGTTATCTGCTAATGCCACTTGGGATCATGCCGAGTAGTGCTTTGTACTCAAAGGCACCTGTTTTTTGTGTAAACAGAATCTATTTTTTTTCTATTTGGTTCGGTTACGTTGATGTAATGTATGGCAACGTATAGCTAGAGATATTTTTTGCAAATAAAATTCTTGGTACCAATTTCTTCACGGAAATGTATTTTTTTTTGCGAATGTGTTTGGTTGACTAGTGAGTAAAAAAATAAAGTATGGTATCTATCAAATCAATGACGGAAGAGCCAGCGCAGGGTGTCTGTAAGATTCCTATGCCTACATAATGATATAGGCATAGGAAGGAAGACGATTTTTTTGTGAGACTTGATGTTGGTTTCTAATATCTCTATATTTCTTAAAATTATAGATCATCCTGGCAATTATACAAAAAGATAAAAAGGACACCGTCGGCCGTCGGAAAAATTCAACTTTTTACCTGTTTGTCGTATAATAAAAAATGCCCAATACTATTATTAAATTAGATCCTAACAATAAATAATATAATCTATATTTATAATTATATCAGCCAATGGCCAAGAGCCTCGACCAACAGCTAAGGAGGCTCTCGTTGGGCAGCTGGATTACGGGATTGATTCAGAAAGTGGTACTTCTACATGGCTCGGATTGTTAGGAGGTTCCTCTCTCTGGAGCTGTAGCTTGGACCCTGTTACCGATACCGGTGGGCTACTGTTTTTTTAACCGACTTCAAAAAGGAGGAGGTTCTCAATTCGTCGGAACCTTTTTTTTTATGTATGTTCCCCGATTACTCGAAAATGGCTGGACCGATTTTTATTTTTCTTTTTTTGTTCGAAAGGGTATACTTCCCAAGTGGTCCCATGATCATCAAGTCAGGGTCTGATGATGGGACCCCATGGAAATCGCGGGAAACCCTCAAATTTTATGGGCACACTTATATCGATTTCGGTATTTTTTATAGTAACTCGTGCATTTGCTCTCGGAAAGTACCATTTGGTGAACTGGAACTGATGATGAAGACCACAGATGGCCATCGGAAATGCTCAATTATATCTAAGTATATCACAGGTTGCGATTCGATTACTTTAATATGGTTTATGCTCGTCAAAATGCATAATGGTGATGGTGACTTCACCATGAGCTCCAGTTCTCCTGGTTCTTACTAAGAGAACTCCTCAACAATTAACGTCCCTGCATCGGGAAAAGCAATATTTTGTAAAACGTGATGAGCAGTTGACAATGGGTTATTGTAACTTAGATAAATTACAAACTGACCCACTAAAAAGTGAAAAATAAAAACTTTTTACAAAAAACAAAACCGACTTCCAAAAAAAAATACTACAAAGTGAAAAATAATTTTAATTTCGGAAGTCGGGGGCGAAAACCTAAAACTACAGATCCCAAGACACCGACTTCCGAAATTAAAATTATTTTTCACTTTGTAGTATTTTTTTGGAAGTCGGTTTTGTTTTTTGTAAAATAGTTTTTAGTATATTTTAAAATGTTTTTATATTCATTTTATTTTTATTTTTTTTATGTTTAAAAATGTAACTTACCTATATGTGTCAAATTAAATAAAAGAATCAATCTGCCTAGCCTTTTCCCAACTATGTTGGGGTCGGCTTCCAGACTAACCGGATGCAGTTGAATACCAGTATTTTACATGGAGCGACTGCCTGTCTGACCTCCACAACCCAGTAACTGGGTAATACGATACCCCTTGATAAGACTGGTTGTCAGACTTTCGGGCTTCTGACGACCCGTAACGACTGTCAAAGATCCACGAATGACAGCCTTTTAAATATAAAGAATATAATTGTTATACTTTTGTTTGTATTTCGAGCAAATTCGGAGCAATAACCTCGCTATTCAACTTAAATCAGACGTAAATATACAAATTATTCCCAAAAAATACAGCACAACAGAGTAAAAAACATACAAATGCACTTGAAACAGCGTTACCATTTATCAGTCAATAAATATGATAAAAAGTATTATTGGGGTGTATATGTGTCCGTCGGGATACCCGGGCCGTTATTGTTTTTATTTTGCACCCTTTATACGAATGTAAGCGCGAATGTTTTTTATTGAAATGATGTTTGATATAAAGATTTATTGTGAATGTTTTTCGTGGTGAATTGTTTGTAAGGGCTTTTTCCTGGCTGAATAAAAGTAGGAAAAGAACGGTGTTTTATCAAGCAATGCTTTGGTAAATGTACAGCCGCCCTTCGTAATGCAGTGCATCTAAACTGCAGGACCAGCAACCAACTTCAAGTTCTAACTGACTGATTGACTCTTGACATCAACGCCTAGTCCAAACCCTTGAAACTAGAAAGCTGAAATGTTGTACAGAGGTTCCCTTTATAATGTAGACAAGGGCTAAGGAAGGAATTCCCGGTAGTTTGTATGTTCCCGTAGGATATTTTCCGACATCAACGCGGGTTAAGCCGCTGGCAAAAGCTAGTTCATAAAAAACGCTCTATATACAAGTATTTTAGCTAAAGGTAGAAGTGTGTTTTGTTAATTTCTTTCGAGTTATGATTTGAGTTTGAAAGAAGAAGCCAAACCACTTAAAAAAAAGTAAGCTAATAAGCAAGAAAAGTAAGCTAATAAGCAAAAAAAAGTAAGCTAGTAAGCTAATAAGCTAAGCATAATATGGGAATTTATTAGGTAGGTACCTACACATAAATATTTTTTTTAATGCACTAAATAAAGCAAGCAAGCAAGATCTATAGCCTGCTTAATAAACTGCTTTAACCCGCATAAATGTTGTGTGTGTGGAACTGAATAACTATGTGCAAACACTAAGTACCTATGAAGTATGCAACAAAAAAACAAACAAAGTGGAGATGAATAGAAAATCGCTCAAAACAACCTATCAACCTACAACACCCGAAATAACGATATCCCATTGAAAATACCTGACCAAAATCAACCCCATAGCAATTTTCCAATCATCGACAGATTCACCCTACCAGTAACGATGCTACTAATTTTTTCAGCAAACAAAACGGCCAATAGTGACGCAATATTAGGGTAAACGTCCCCGTCGCCGGCACGTCCTTATTTACTTATTGTAAACTCACATGACAGGTGCCTTAATGGGCGAAATAACATGGCGGGTGCGCCGCCGGTTGTTGGACGTAGAGTAAGAAATAGAGAAGGAAGGGACACTAGTAGTGCCTAGTTAAAATTACTATCAAAGTGAAGAAAATAAACAGATTGCATGTTTATTTGCTTCAGTTTTTACAAATAGGGTGGGGTGATGCTCTACTTCTATCTATCTGCCTAGCCTTTTCCCAACTATGTTGAGGTCGGCTTTCAGTCTAACCGGATGCAGCTGAATACCAGTATTTTACATGGAGCGACTGCCTATCTGACCTTCACAACCCAGTTACTGGGTAATACGATACCCCTTGGTAAGACTGGTTGTCAGACTTTCGGGCTTCTGACGACCCGTAACGACTGGCAAAGATCCACGATTAACAGCCGGGACCAACGGCTTAACGTGCTTTCCGAGACACGGAGGAATCTCGGTATGTAAAGATGGTCAGCCATCCACTGACCAACCCCGGCAAGCGTAGCTTAACCTGACGGATCGACCCGTGCGGCTGTTATTACTTACCCACGAGCTCCACTTATTATATGCCTGATGCTCTACTTATTATATTAAAAAAATATATGAAAATAAATTTCCAAATGCCTTCGAAGCACGACTAAATTAATAATTGTGCATAAAAATAATGACAAGTAATGAATGTCCCGTTAACAAGTAGGTATTGTTTTTTTATTTAATATAAATCATATTTTATTGAAAATCGAACGCTGTAAAGCCGTACATCGTTCGATTTTCAATAAAATAATATATGTAGCTATATAACTTTTGTAGCCACAAACGACTATCGCGATGCATAAACACTCACTCACTTCGTATGCAATAAGTAGTTTATTTTTGTGTATTTTATAAATATGTATGATAGTCTGTAAGGTATTTATGTTATGGGTCTTAGTTACCCGAAATAAATGATTATTATTATTATAAAGTTATGTGTCTAGGAAGCAAAAGGGATTGATTGCGGTTCTATCACATAATCCCTTAAAACGAATAACTCAATGTCATTTCTACGCAATAAACCCGCCTGATCTTTGCCCAACGTTGAACGTGGACCTCATGGGAAATCGGCTGTTGCTCGCTAGTTACGGTAGGTGCTACGGGCGCGCCAACTACCTGTAAACGTAATTAATTAATTATCGATTTTCACTTACCTTTATTATGTGCTGTTTATTGGTTACGTTTATGGCTGGTTGTTAAATTTTCTGGTGATATTTATGTTGTAATTAATGATTATTCAACAATACTTGAATTATTTTCTTTCGGAATACTTAAATGTGTAATGAGCGTAGGCACTTTCTTGGTAAAAGAAAAATCAGAGTTCAGTAAAATTAACGACACCACTTTTATTTAAAATTTTAGTTGTATAAAAATAATTGTATTGACTTTTCCTCTTATATCCTTGCATAAATATTTATGTAGATAAGAATACGTTGATTTCCTGAAAACAGATTTGTCTCGAAACACACATTTTTGACTTTATCAGTCACCAATTTCCACAAAACACAAAACAACCTAATAATAAAAATAACAATCGCCTAAAACATTTACATTTCAATTCTAGACCAGAAAATCTACAATTCTATTCACACAGCTCTTAGTTGGAACCTAAAACCTGCAGCGTCTATCGTAAGTGCCAACAATGGGGACAGTTACCCTATCTCTACGAACCGATAATAGAGCGTGAACTCTCTAGGCGATATCCGTCTGTCTCGAAATGTCTTCCAATGCTGCATAATGTGGATATGGGTATTGTCGCGTATTTGTTAATGTTACAATGTTTTGAAAACTTTTGGTTCAGATGGATTATCAAGTAGTGTAAGTGTTTATTATTATAAATACAACCCCAAGCCCCATTTTATTGATATGGTTTAATTTGTTTTTTAAAATATTTGTGAAATCTTTTACCTAATAGTCCTGAATAAAACATCACAAGAAAACCGAATTGACCAAATGCAGGTCATCTTTTAATTTGGCTAAATGGTTTTAAGATCATTTTTCATTTTATTTTTTACTCATTCATCACAATTTTTGATTCCGTATAACTTTTTACCAAACCTTTTCAAAAGCCACCTTAGGCAGCCTTTTAGAAAAAAAAAGCATATTTTCAAAATGGTGTACCGTAATACTGAATCACCTTAAACCTAATTTCAAATTCATAGAAAACACACCATTACCGGAACCGAATTTAAATATTCCTTACACCAACATAAAAATCTCACCGGTCAGCTGAACAGAAATTCGGTACATTAACCGACCATAAGGCGTTTGGCTATCCAATAAAAGAAGGTAGGCTGGGCAATATAAACATGGATAACATAACGACGGGTGGAATGTTCCCTGACAGACATAACCAGGGGAGAAGCGGCCAAATTGTAAATAGTGCTGGCTCCCGTTTAGTTTGCAATATTTGTGCGGTTTCGTGTAAATGGAAAAAGGAATGCACAGAGTAGTGTGTGAGGATAGATGCTTCTAAAAAATCTTACCACCAAACCAAACCAACCGAATATACCCACACACTAAAACACAAAACCCACAATAATAATTAAATAACTAACAATCCAATACCAATATTCTGATTAAAAAAAAAATACAATTTTATGGAATTTCCTCTGTCAGTGAATTAATGAATGAATTCAAGATTTTTATTTAATACATAACTGAAAAGAGACAGACAAGCATTATTATCTACTTATAAAATTTTGATATCGCAGGCCGACATGCTAACAAATATATAGGTATAGCTCGTGAAACCATGCTAAATGCCTGAGTCAGATGATGAAAATGCTTTTACAACTACTCGAGATCCTGAAAGATTCAAATTTTTACCTATTCTGCACATTTATCTGTACTTACCCTACTCTGTGCATAAAGGGGGTACAACACGATATCGGAAACGCTGATGTGTGTAAGTCGACGGGAATTAGACGTTACGACGGCAGGGAATTGAGCAGCGCGCCGCACATTGTGACCGTGCGATGAGGCGATACGCCGCGATTATGTGTATTACACTTAATATTATACGAAGTTAGATACTATTCGAAGGTACCTTTGTAATATTTAAATAGCTCTAACTTTAATAATCTGGTATTCGAAGGTACCTTTGTAATATTTAAATAGCTCTAACTTTAATAATCTGGCTTTTATACCCACTAGAGAATCTATCGGCGAGAAATCAAAGCAATTTTGCCAAAGACATTAAATATTACTTAACAATCTTTATCTCTTTGAATTTTGCTAATGTTACATTATTGTAAATGCACACATGAGTTGGTGGGTCCTTCTTATGGCAGTTTTTCCAATATGTGTAGCATGCTTATCCTTAAAATGAATCCGATTTATTACTCTACACTCTACAAGAACTCAATAGTACAGTATTGCAAAGGCCGTGAAATAGGCAATTGCAGGTCGAGTATGAGTTTGAAGGCCGTATCGTGCTTTTCTCAAAAGAATGCAGGGAAATAAAATTTCCATAATTTTTCAAGTTAATGCTGTTTTTAACATGAACTGTACATTTCAGCATGGAATAAATTGCCCATAGTGTAGATGGCTTTTTAGTTTTAGCAATCTTATTAAAATACGCCATAAATACTGTTTCGAAGAAAATTTTCACTTTTTTCTCGTTTTTCAAAATCATAAAAATTTCATATACTTTCACGTATTTTTCTTTTGACTTCGCTGGAATCTGGTGGAGTACAATCAATCACCATTTCACTCTCAAAACCGTTGGAACTCATTTTAATTATTAAATTTATTTTTATTATGTATGTAAATAACAAATCAAGACAAATTTTCAGCTTTGCCGCCAATTTTTTGTTTATCATCTGTGCCGAAAGGCAAATGGTTATACAGCTATACAGCCACGTGCACGCAATTTGTACTAAGCAAAGAGACTTACTTTGGAATGCCAGCAATGATAAAAGAGATCCAATCAAAGAGTATTTAATAGCCCCAGCACGCCGTTTCATACAACATTGCTGGAGCGCTGTTATTTTCGTCTGGATATAATATGTTCCAGATTGGCGCAAAAACGGCTGAACGGATTTGAATTAATTTTGGCGCACAGATACTTTATTTAATCTGGATTATCACATAGGATACTTTGAATCGCGGTAGTACATTCCCATGGGATATTTTCTGACAAGGGGGCCATTATTTTACGAAATAAAAGTATTCGTTTCTAGTTTCTACCACATTGTTGTTACTATTTAAAAGACACGACACATTACTAACGGTCTGAAACGAAAATCGCAATACTCCAAAGTTTCATAGAATTAATAAAAATACCCTTATAATACTCAAAACTAAATCCATACTCACAATTACAGCTTATAAACGGTAACACGCGTCAACAATGATCGAGTTAGCGCTAACGTCGTGTAACATCGTCCAATTAACTGCGTCAAACGTGCGTCACTGACGCGTGACGATCAGGAAGCGTCATGCGGTAGGGACGGGTAGTTGGGCTTAAAGGACTTGGTAGTTTTAATAAAAAGATAGGATTTAATACTATACTAATACTAATAAAATATTCCTAATATTATTTAATGCTAGCTGCGCCCCGCGGTTTCACCCGCGTAGACCGGAATAAAAAGTAGGCTATGTTTTAATCGAGGGTATAAGCTATCTACATAACAAATTTTATCCAAATCGGTCCAGCCGTTTTAGCGTGAAGAAGTAATAAACATACAAACACACACACACACATTCTCAAACTTTGATAATATTAGTGTGATAGTGTAATTGCGGCAGGTGGTTACGTGGTCAAAATTAAAAAAAAAGTGTCTTTACAATGTAGGTACCTAGGTGTACTTACAATATTAAGAAAATATTTTAAAATGAATATTCTAACATGAACAAACTAATTAGCTGCTTTATCATATCACTAATTGGTGTAACAATACGGAATAGTTGGTTTTTGCGAAAACAAATGGATTCGATAATATTCTTGGCTATGCCAGTCGCAGTAGAAAATCAATCTCTCAATATGCAGTTTTTGCTTACTTCGAAATAAAACTCATGATTCTTATTCTACATTCCTCTTTCTTTAAGAATTTTCTTGGTACTTCCATCTAAAAAAACTCACCTGTATGAATAAAAGAAAACGTATTGAAAAGTATTCCATTGATAAACACAGGGTTATTGGTAAAACACTAACAACCTCTTAAGGGGTCATTTTACTCATCATTATGAACAACTTTTACTATGGAACCAATCTGAAATCGCGAAAAAAAAATTTTATGCAGATAAATGTACTGACGAGCTGATTTTTTTTCGCGATTTCAGGTTTTGTCCCATAGTAAAAATTGTTCATAATGATGAGTACCAAAATGTTCGTGTTTTACCAATAACCCTGTATATCTTTCGGCTTCAACATTAATTGGCTGAACACATTACACGATACAAAGCCAGACGCACGGTTGCCCGGTTGCTACGCTGCTACGCCAGCTACGCACTTTCGTAGCACGTAAATGACCGCTACGCGCCTACGTCCATTTACTTACACGCACTATGTCACAAAGCATTCTCTTTCTTGATTTTTGGACTGAGAATTACCCAAAAATGTTCTCAACTCAGACATCAACAAAGGCCTCTATCTAGTCCGCGTACAGTCCACTATGTAGGGATGTCAGGGCCACGTAATCAGTGCGCCGTGACGTCACGCATTTGCACTTCCATACCTTGTGTTGTGTTTTTTTTATATAGGGTTCCGTACCAAAATGGTAAAAAAGGAACCCTTATGGTGTGACTCAGTCTGTCTGTCTGTCTGTCTGTCTGTCACAGCTGGATATCTCAAGAACTACTAATGCTATCAACTTGAAATTTGGAACAGTTTTAGGACGTTTACCCAACTATTTTACAAATAAGAAAAAAGTAAAAATATTTTTTTTTTTTTTCGTAACAGGGACTGAAAGGGGTCTTAAAAATTCAAAGTGGTATCATTTGAAAGAGCGCTGTTTGCACATTCTCAAACATTCTTTTTATTTTTTTAAGCCCCATAGTTTTCGTGTTTTGTTGAAAAATTTAAAAAAAAAACCTTCCCCCCCCCCCCCCCCATTATCTCCGAAGTTTGCAAAGATAAAAATCTGAAATTATTCTATGTGATAGAAGTTTATGTAAAGATTACAGGAAAAATAAAACGATGTCTCTAAATAGCACACTTTTCACACACACGCACACTTTCAGAAATCGGAACGGAACCCTCGGTGCGCGAGTCCGACTCGCTCTTGACTGGTTTTTTTTTTATCTTTCCTCAAGTTTCAAACTATTCCTTCATCAAATTTCATGAAAATCGGTTCAGCTATTTAACCGCTAAAATGTAACAATTAGATAGGCCATTTTTTTAGTTTTGCATTTATTATTACTTTTCTTTCGGAATTTCGACTGAAAATGACCCTAAAATATTCTCAGCTTATGGACGAGGCCTTTATCTAGTCCACGTAACCGCAGTCCATTACGTAGGGTTGTCACGTGCCGCTAATCACTGCGCCGTGACGTCACGCACTGCTAATTCGCACATTCACACCTCCATACCTTGTGCTAAGTGTGTTCAATGTGTGCTGTGAGAGTAATTAATGAGCTTAGTTGGGAAAATTTTAGTTTATAATATTTTAATGAAGGATTTTTTGGAAGAACTAAGTATAAAAAACCGGTCAAGAGTGAGTCGGACTCGCGCACCGAGGGTTCCGTACCATCATTTATATGTAATTTTTGTTGATGATTTCTGAAAAACTGTGCTATTTAGAAACATCGTTTTATTTTTTCTGTAATCTTTACATAAACTTCTATCACATAGAATAATTTCAGATTTTTCGCTTTGCAAACTTCGGAGATAAGGGGGGGGAACGGTATTTTTTTTACATTTGTCATCAAAAGTTGAAAACTATGCGGCCAAAAAAAAAGAAAAAAAAATGTTTGAGAATGTTCAAACAACGCTCTTTCATATGATACCCCACATGCCCTAGTAGCCCCACTTTGAATTTTTAAGACCCCCTTTCAGTCCCTGTTGCAAAAAAAATATAAATATTTTTATTTCTTTCTAATTTGCAAAATAGTTGGGTAAACGTCATCTAATACTGTTCTAAATTTCAAGTTGATAGCATTAGTAGTTCTTGCGATATCCAGCTGTGACAGACAGACAGACTGAGTCACACCATAAGGGTTCCTTTTTTACCATTTTGGTACGGAACCCTAAAAAGTTATCGGAATCATCTGAAAAATACAAGTAAAATAAAAAAAAATATATATATGTTTCCAATGAAGGCATTGGAAACATAATTTTAATTTAATTTAATACTTTATAGACCATGATGTGCATTTTGTTAGTAACAATGTTCTTATAGACTAGACATAAAACTATACCCACACCAAACATAAAAATAATGCCACCATCACTACCGCGCCATTCCATGACAAATGGCGCAGCAATGACTGATAAAACTACAGTCCAGCCAACTAGCGATCATGCTAAGGATGCTGTTGGCGCTGCCACGTACTCTGCGTACCAGGGATGCGCATCTTTTCCGCATGGTAGCGTAAAAGCAGTCTACGCGATGTTCAGCAAACATCCCTGATGCACTACAGAATCACCGCAGACCCATCAGCATACTGAAAGCATTATTAAATTGGACACGGAGGGCACTGTAAGACTTATGAGTATAGTCAGCCCACAGGCTGCACGTGTAGAATGATGTACAATAAGACCTAAAAAGTGTAATTTTGACTTCCGTCGAACAACGTGCAAACCTGCTAGGTATCATGTTCGCCCTCACTGCCAGCACCCTCCGTTCACTCTCGATGTCATCATTTCCCTTGAGGTCAGAGGCCAGCATATGTCCTAAGTACTTAAATTTAAACATCCTACGCAAAGCTGTCCCATAAAGCGTAATGTCGGGAAACACGTTACCTGTACCGTTTCCTCTGGCCTCAAAGACCATGACTTCACTTTTGAGTGGATTATATTTTCATCCATGTTGCTCAGCATATGCTTCACAGATGGCCAGCAATTTCTTAATGCCACATACCGATGCACTCAGCAGCACCGTGTCATCAGCATAGCTTATGTTGTTTACATTAATTCCGTCTATGTGACAACCTACCCGGGTGCTACTGAGTGCCACAATCAGATCATTCATGTACAGGTTGAATAGGGTTGGCGAAGTCAATCGCCCCTGCCTCACCCCGCACTCCAACCTGTATGATGACCTGTATGATAGTATAATATGAGCTTGCAACCTACAATAAAACATGTCAAAATAACAAAAACAAGAAAGAAAGAAAGAAGTGACAGTGACAGTGTGTAAGTATTTATGTGAAAGTGACATATATTTTATTTCAATTATTCCAAACTGGTTAAGTCAACATTAAAATTTAAAATATTAACAAATTCACCCAAAATCACTTTCAAAACTTACTCAAATATACATACATCGTATGATTCTATTCGTCCAATAAATACATAACGCTAAAACGTTGTCTAGACCCATTCTACATTATACATAGGTGACGTCAATCTCTCCGTTTGTCCACTAATAAGGGACAGTGGGCACCACCACGAAAAAGATAGATACAGAAGGCCTACACCATAAAAACCACGAGTGGAAACAAACACAAATAGACGCGTACGTTGTAAGTACGTCAATCTCAAGCGAATGTCGTTGGTGTGCCTTGGCTTAATCTATTTCTACGAGTATATCTCCTATACTTATTATTTAAAGTCACTTTTCTTTTATGTCTGTATTGTTCTTCTAAACTGCGCATCGGATTTTGATCCGCTTTTTTTTTATCATCATTTACAAAATTTATTCCGGAAGATTTACGTGTGTAAAACCTTAATAAGTATTAAATATACAGTAAGTAGTAAATATAAGTAATAAAAAAAATTGATGTTTTGTCAAGTCGTAAAAGCCTTGCGAAGCAGTGGCTCACTAATCCTAACTTCATCATTGAGTTTGTTTGTTTGTTACGCTTTCAGGCTAAAACGGCTGAACGGCTGTTTTCTTTTTTATTTGAGGAGTATGTAAGGATCGTAGCTGGTAGCGTTCTGTAGATGTAAGGCTTGATTTTTGTATGATTGTTTGTTACGCTTTCACTCTACGGCTGAACGGATTTGGATGAAACTTGGCACATGGGTATACGATGACCTGGGATAAGACAGGGTACATTCTATCCACTAACCTGTATTGGCCCCACGTGGTGGATTACGGCCCACTCCCTCTCACAGCGAGAAGGCCTGTGTTCCAGCAGTGGATCATTATTGGCTAATTATGAATGTTACGTTATTACATTTTATCACGATAATCCCACGGGATCGAGACTTACGCGGACGAAACCGTGAGGCGCGGCTAGTGTATTATAAATTAAAGTCGGTCTTCGTATCTGTTTCTGTGACTGCGTTGTTCTTCTAAACTACGCAACGGATTTTGATGCGGTTCTCGCCATTATTTTGAGAATTTATTCCGGAATGTTTATCGCATAATACATAAATATTAAACTACAGTACCTATACACTCTAACACTTCTATTGTCACACAATTATTTAAGACTAGCTTTTGCCAGCGGCTTCGCCCGTGTGGATGTCAGATAATATACCACGGGAACGTACTACCGGGAATTCCTTTCTTAGTCCTTGTCTACATTATAAAGGGAAAACTCCGTGCAAAATTTCAGCTTTCTAGGTTCAATGGTTTGGTTTTGGGCGTTGATGAGTCAGTCAATCAGCCAGTCAGTCAGGACTTCTCTTTTTATTTATAAAAATCTCAGAAGATTCAGTGAAAAATAAATAACAAACACATTTATTATTATACAATATTAAACTTACAACCATAAAGTTCAATATTTTGTCAAGTCGTAAAAACTGTGCGATGCAGGAGCGGGTCGCAAATAAATAAATGACAATCGTGAGTGCGCTCGCACTCGCTGTACGTGAGCCGTGTTTACACAATGTGTGCGTTTGTTTGTTGAGAGGAGCTGACCTTCTGTAGGTAACTATCTATTTTGTGGCCCCACCGCCTGGTCGGGCCGGCCGATTCGATTACACCGCAGTCATTAGATAGCATTGTTTATTTAGATAATCGATGTCATTGCGTATGAGGTTAGGTTATTAATATTGAAGATTGCTATGGTTATTGTAGAGATTAATTGGACGAATAAGTAGAACACTCAAAATCGGAAAAATATTGGAAATATTGCATAGGTTTTTGGCAGTCATAAGCCCTAATATTAATAGGTATTCCATGCATGTTATCTCTCTTGAATAGTTTAGAAATTTAACTGTTTTAACGTAAAGGTTAGTTTTTAAATAAAATGAAACACTAAACAGCTTTTTGACTGCCATTCGTCGACTGGCAACATAGAAAATAATATTATACTGTTTTTTTTTTCTAAACCCTCAATATCACGTCAACCCCAATACTACGGGATCTGCCATCTAACCCTCAGGGTGCTGTAACCCACCGTAGTAATTAACACGACGAGAAATAATTCACGACCGGACAAAACGAGAATTTTAATACGCAAATGAAATAATTCCTCAGATTGATGACGCGGATTCCACGCCCGATTTTTTTCCGCACGTTTTTTTTTCTGAATTGAATTTTTAATTACGCTTTACTCGCTCGCGAATAGCAATTTGTCGGATTAACTGCTTTTTCTCTTGTTTATCGGTTCCGTGAAGTTTTTTATTGTTTTGCTTTTTGATGGATTGTGTTAATGTTAAGATGGGTCTGGAGATTTTTCTTCACGTTTAAAAAACAATTTAAATTGTAATGTAATGGCTTGAAAATGTACTGAGTATAGTTTTGATTTAGTGTGTGTGTGTATGTTTCGATGAAATATGTGAAACATTAACACAAATAGAAGTAAACGCGTTAAACGCGGGACCAATTATTATAATTATATCAATCAATTGCCATTTAATTATTACTAACACTAGTTTGTAAGCTCGCTATTGTACTAACAAATATAGATGTAATCGGGTAATGTGCGATGAATCTGAAATAAATGATTATTTTATTTATTTATTATTATTAATAGAATGCCAAAAAACTTAAAAAATTAGGTTTCACTTTTTTTGCAGCTGGCCATTACAGATTAATGAGCATTGATGAGGAATGAGCTTCCATTTTTATCATGCAATTACCTCTTTATTTTTGCTGTTCCTTAAGAGGATACATCGAAACGTGGTTTAGCTCGGTGTGTAAGTGAAATAGCGTTATGGCTGTCTAGTTTGACGCGCGAGATAGAAGACACACGCGCATCGGAATTTCTTCGGCGCTTCATTTAAATGTAGATTTATGACAAAATGCTATACTTAAATACATTTTTAGCTTAGTAAGTTATTAACTTATTAAAATACCTTTGATTTAACGCAAATTTTACTGCACAATAAGGAACTGTCTACGTATAATCCTATAAAACAGAAAATAGACGGTTTTACCTTCGATTTTTTTATCTATCGAAAAAATTTCAAGTAATCATGTTTTCGTTTTAGTAAAGCAGTAGACAATATAGTCAAATAACACATATGGAAAATCCAAATTATTTAACCATATACATTTATTTTTATAGGAATTTTAAAAACACAAAATTTATCGGTGGGGTCCCAGACCAATGTGAATTTCTCATTTACAGCAGTAACTAGCTCTACTTAGTAACTAATAGTTTGCTTCACCTAAACAGCTCCCTCGACACGTACTTAATTCTAAAACATAGACTACACTGTTAAGAATTTCTTACAAGTGCGCTATTTTACATTTAGTACCAAAACTTTTCCTTCAGCAGTCCGATGACCTCCTACTAATGTGTTCCCGTCTCTAATTAAGGGAACACACAGGACCAAAGTTGTCCAAACTCCGGACACATTCGAGCATTATTATAATATCCCTAACTTTGCTGGCCCAAAATGACATTACACGTACAGAAACGCGTACAGAGTACACCGACTTAGCACTCGCGACCCGTCACAGAGTAAAATACTATAATTAGAAAACGCTGTCTGAACATCCAGTAAGCCAAAGCCTACGTGAGATGTGTGTGTGGACTGTGGTAAGGGTTCCGCTAAGGGGTATCATACACTGAATGTTGTTTTAAAATGATATGCGTTTCATTTATAAACAGAGAGACGCGCGACCCGGCAAACAGCCTCCCTCAGGAACTAAACTTTCCGTCCACCTAGCGACAATATTTGAAAGTTATTTCAGCATTCACAACCCTCATAGGCGCCGTTAAAATTTTCCCTGCCACCTTATTCATAATACACGCATCATCCATCTCTTTCACTCTTCAATTTGCAAAAACAAGAGGGAGTGAGACACAATTATTTACAAACTGACATCTCGAAATTAACGGTGGTCGGCTTATCATAATTTACATATTTAGGTGAAATTAACCTCGGTACGTTAAATTATATTATGAATATTAATAGGTGTGCGTTCGTGAAGTAATGTATTATATTAAATGGGTAAGTGTAACCCCATCTTTATGGCTCAGATTTCTGTAGGAATTATGATGGTCTAAACGAATAATTCATCATCAAGCTGACACATAACTTACCTACAACTTGATAAATCTGATTCTGGCTCTTAAGTTGATCAAGATACTCTGGACTTGTTTGCCTTGATTTTTTGCTATTATCCCGAATGATGAGATTTTTTTGTTACTTTTCTACAAAAATACAAAATCTTTTTGAACAAAAAATCCAAATTTTCCTTACCATAATGCAAATATCCAAGACATCTTGGGGACAAAAATTGCAAACTCCAAACTGGAGGTTTATTTGGTTATCTAATAAAATATTACGAGCTTTGACAAGTGCCTCGGAGCTGCCCCCTGGTGGCCTTTGCTCCTTACCTTTTTCAGTTATGGCTCCGTAAGCAGCGACTTCGGCTTTATGTAGCAAAAACAAAATAATGTTAAGATACTGAAAGAAAGTTGACATAATTTTTGCTGGGTCCTGTACAATAACATGAAAAAGAAATTAAAAATCAACGGCATGAAATTTTAAAGCCATTGTGGAAGTGGCTCAGTTTGAAATCGGTGCGCAGTGACCTAAATATAATTAAGTAATAAAAAAAAAACAAATAAATCACCACGTAACGTAATAAAAAACTTGGAATGTAGGATGAATTATAAATATTTACAAAAGGTCGGTACCCAGTAGACGAGCCCACTTTATCATAATAAAGGTCATGTTGACCCCTACAAAATTAAACAATACACAGGAAAAGTCCTTACGGCTAGCAATAACTCGGAGGGCGGGAAAAAACGTTAGGGGATTTAAATTTAATTTTCGAAACGGAATGACGTCAAAAATATCCCCAGCGGCAGTTCTAAGTTCAAGCGTGGAACAACATCTTTTAAAAGTCACCGTTATAAAAAGAAATAAAAAAATTATGATTGGGGCACATTCGCGAGTAACTTGATTTTTTTATTTTTTTTTTATTGTGTGAAGTAACAGGGAAAATTGATTTTTCTTCTGAATTCTTTTATTTATTCTTAAGGTTTCTTATCCTTGAATCTAAGATGTATACGTAAGCTGATTAAGTATGCTAAATTTAGCTACGAGGACGTTAAAAATAACGTAAGTATGCAAAATCCAGAAAATATATCCCTTGATGCCTTATCAAAGAAAACTTGCTTTTTTAATGCCCATCCGAATTATCAACATAATTATTTTAATCAAGCTTTACACTTCACGATGTCCGAATAGCCACTCTACTTATCGAATAAATTCAAAAATGGAACAGAATTTGAATGAAATTATCTGCCAAGTAAGTTAATTATGAACTTAATCGTAAGTTGTGAAACAGGTCTTAAAACTAATATTAACAAAGTCACGCTACGGATAATTCAGGTCGAAGCTAAATACAGCAAACATTTTAATATAGAGACAAAACATTCGAAGGTACCCCGGGTATATGCGACTTGTACTTGATAATTAACAGTCCATCCTTAGGGAAGGCCCGGTCCAGCGCAATATATTATATTTCAGATGACATCCGCATTGGGGACTTTGAAGGATCGTATCTGGACTCCCCGAATTGGATATGTAAGGTCCAACTTCTATTGTTATGTTTCTGTCTCAAAATTAGAATTTGGTATTTTGGGTTCGGCCAAATAAATATTTTTGCTAAAAAAAACACTGGACGTATTACATTAATATTATAAAGGTGAAAGTTTGTGAGTGTGAGTGTATGTTTGTCACTTCTTCACGCTCAAACGGCGGGACCAATTTTGATAAAATTTGTTATGGAGGTAGCTGACACCCTGTATTAACACATAGGCTACTTTTTATCTCGGTCTACGCGGGTGAAACCGCGGGGCCCAGCTAGTTAAGTTTAAATCGCACGTTATAAAATTAAAGTAAGTAGACTTCCATAATAAACTTTAGATGCGGGAAGCACAGAACCGGTCGAAGTGGTGCTTGGAGAAGGCCTATGTCAAGCAGTGGACGTCTTGGACGGCCGAAATGATGATGATGATGATGATGATGATGATGATGATGATGATGATGATGATGATGATGGTGAAGTAGACTTTGTGTAATAGGTATAATCGCCTTATTAATTGACAAGTGTGGGCTTCGCTGACCGTTTAAAAAAAAATCATTTGGACAGGTAAACAATGCATGCAGTAAACACACACTCAATTCTACATCTATATTTACCTATGTACTTACTTATTAAATTCGTCTCACTTTTGTAATCTGTGCTTTTGCGGAATCCAAAACTCCAAAATATAATATGCCACATTTTAAATGGTTTTCAGGCATATGGCCTAACCCCTGTGCATTTTTGGTGTGAGCCTAATAGTTCAGACCTTGTCTTGGATGACGTTTACAAAAGTCGCTAACCCTTTAATCACTACTACTTACATATAAATAAAATAAAATAAAAAATAAATAAAGCAACCAAAGAAAGGGATAGTAGGAACCATTTTCTGGTAAATTCCTAATATCGTCATTACACTTTCAGTGTATTATTGATTTAAGGGTACAGCCCTTAAATCAATAATACACCAAGACAATAGGTACCCAGCTTAATATAATTTTCATAGAGTACGGCGGCAGTTTTTACGATGAACGTTATAGCTTTACTTCGCCATTACGACGAAGTAGAATGGTTCTACGATTAATTCGTAAATGTTTCATGAAGTATAAAGTATCTTGTTTCAGGAGAATAATGGAGTTTATGGCTGGTGATTGAGGAACTTTTTCGTCCTTATGTTTAGGCGAATATAGCTGCTAACCAGTAGACCACCATTGAAAAAAAACCGGTCCAGAGCGAGTCGGACTCGCGCACCGTGGCTTCCGTACCATCATTTGTATGTAATTTTTGTTGATGTTTTCTGAAAAACTAGAGACATCGTTTTATTTTTCCTGTAATCTATACATAAACTTCTATCACATAGAATAATTTCAGATTTTTGTCTATGCAAACTTCGGAGATAGGAGGAGGGGCGGTATTTTTTTTTACATTTTTCATCAAAAGTATGCGGCCTAAAAATAAACAAAAAAATGTTTGAGAATGTGAAAACAGCGCTCTTTCATATGATACACCACATGCCCTAGTAGCCCCACTTCGATTTTTTAAGTCCCTCTTTCAGTCCCTGTTGCAAAAAAACATTATTTGGAAAATAGTTGGGCAAACGTTATATAAAACTGTTTCAAACTTCAAGTTGAAAGCATTAGTAGTTCTTGAGATATCCAGCTGTGACAGACAGACAGACTGAGTCACACCATAAGGGTTGCTTTTTACCATTTTGGTACGGAACCCTAATTAATAAGTCTGGAGATATGGAACATTTTGAAACATAAGCAGATGAGGTAGAATCTTTTGTATCAAAAAAACACTAAACCTTCTAGGTTCCAAGTTACAGCAGTTAACGCCAACTGCTTTAACTTCGAACATAGGAGCCTCGTCTGACTAAAAATGTGTGCATAGGAAATTTGAAAATGTTCCTTAGCTCCTGTGTTAATGGTGTGGATTGAAGTAAACACCGCGTATTGAGAAAAAGGATTTATATTTCCAAACGTAGGGTTGGAACAAAACTTTTGAGGTAAGGAAGCGCGCACTGTCCGTGGCGTTAGAAATGGCACTGCGTCATCGCAAATTAAAATGGTGGTTCGGGCATCGCCCTTGCACCCGCTCTGACCCCGCGCACTCCCTTTTACAATTTTTACTTAGTAGGTATTTTGGTTTATTGCGTCGCTAACATGCCCCACCCCAGTGCTGCCTCAGCAGCACTCACCATCAACTGGTATTCGTGCGACACGCGTGGCCGACCTGGTCAACATTCCTGACTTGGTCTTTATTCGAACCATTCTGACTCGGTCGTCTGTTCCAGGTATCACTTCCTGAATTATTCCCTTGGGCCAAGAGTTGCGGGGACTGTCAGGGTCCACTATAAGTACGAAGTCACCCACTTGTAAATTTTTATGTTCCTGTTCCCACTTCTTGCGGGGTAGTAAGTCTGGCAGTACTTCCTTGACCCATCTGCGCCAGTACATGTCAGCTAATCTTTGTGATATTCGCCATTGCTTTCGCAGATAGACGTCTGAGTCATCAAATTTTCCGTTGTGAGGTAAGCCAGACGACGATCCCAACAAAAAATGATTAGGCGTTAACGCTTCAGGATCATTTGGGTTCACAGATACGTGAGTCAGCGGCCGGCTGTTCACCATATTCTCTACTTCTGCCAACAGAGTATTTAGAGTTTCATCTCTGGGAGCGCGTTCTTTTAAAATTATTTTCAGGCTGGTCTTCACGCTTCTGATGAGCCTTTCCCACGCCCCACCCCAGTGGGGACTCGCGGGCGGTATGAAAGTCCATTTGATTCCGCGATTTAAGGCCTCATCTTGCAGCACTTCTTCGTCCAGTTCTTTTATAGCCTTCTTCAGCTCTGTATCCGCTCCTCGTAGATTGGTTCCGTTGTCGGAGTACAAATATTGTGGCCATCCCCGTCTCGCGGCCATCCTTCGCAATGCCATAATAAAGGAGTCGGTCGTAAGGTTAGTGACTACTTCCAGATGGATTGCTCGTACTGTCAAGCACGTGAATAAGACGCCGTATCTCTTCTCGCGACGCCTTCCCACCGTGACTTCCATGGGACCAAATAAATCCACTCCACAGTAAGTGAAAGGCCGTTCATGGTGGGCCATTCGAGCACCGGGTAAGTCTCCCATTCTTGGTACTTCTGGTTTGGATTTTCTTATTCTGCAGGTTGAGCATTTAGATGTTACATGTTTCACGGTAGGTCTAAGTCTGGTGATCCAGTATCTTTGTTTAACTTCATTTACTACTGTTTCTTGATTTCCGTGTGCGTAGTAGTAATGATAATACTTAACAATCAATCTCGCAATGTAACTTTTTCCATCTAATATTACAGGGTTTTTAGTTTCAGGTAGAATGCCAGCAGCAGCACCGATGCGGCCACCGACGCGCATGACTCCGTGTTCGTCCAGGTAAGGAGACAAGGTAAGTATGTTACTTGTTTTTGGTACACATCTGTTGTTTTTTATTTCAATTAATTCCTTGCTAAACGATTCAGCTTGTGATTGTTTCAGTAATAATATTTCAGCCTTATTCATAGTCTCGTCGAACTGACAGGTAAGCTTCTTGCATTTATTTATAAACTTAAGTACCAAAGAAGCCGATCGACGTAAGCGAAGCCAGGAACTAAATCGTGTAGCATCAGGTACAGGTAAGTTAATTTCTTGTGCATCTATTCTTATTAAATTAATACACTCCAATAATGTTTCTTTTCTTTCCACAGATATGACGTCATGCGGCCACTCGTCTGTCTTGCAGCGCAAGAACGTAGGTCCGTACATCCATTCATCTTGCAGGACGGGGCAGATGTAGTTTTCTCTCGTAGCAATGTCAGCTACGTTTAATTTTGTAGGGACGTATCGCCATTCATTCTTCTGTGTTAATTCATCGATTTCGCCTAAACGGTTTGCTACGTATACTTTATAGTCGCGAGTATCATTTCTTATCCAGTGTAGCACTGTTGTCGAGTCGCTCCAGAATATTCGTTGCTCAGGCTTGATAGTATGTTCTCTAGCCACTGAGTCTGCTAGTCTCGCCGCTAGGACAGCAGCTTGAAGTTCCAAGCGTGGAATAGTTATCGGTTTGATTCCTACAACCCGACATTTACTCGCGATGAATGCTACGCGTGTATTATCCTTGTCGTCATTCCATCTCCAGTACACGACGGCGCAATATGCCTTGCTAGACGCATCACAAAATACATGCATCTGTAGGTTTCTATAACTATTTTGTGTGGTAATATTGCGGTCATTGACATTGCAACAGCTGTGCGTCGTAGCACTCGTAGCCGGTGTCGCGTCTGCTACGTTCGTAGCAATATTCGTAGCACTCGTAGCCGCGGCGCTTGAGGTGGATGGCGGGGGGATTTCATTTTTCTTCGCACTCACTGCTATGGTAGCAGCCGGATAGTGCCTTGGCAAGCTAACATCTTGTAATGTTTTCAATAAACCAATCCATTTTAACCATTTCTCGAACACTGTATCAGATATACAATCATCCCAACTGATCTTTAATTTCCAAGTTTCTTGTAATATAATTTTTCCATTTATGGTGTACGGTGCTAGAATGCCATATACGTCAAAAATGGACATTATCACTCGTAACATTTCTCTCTTGGTAGGTTTTTGTGTCCCATTTATAATATTTTCGGGTATCCTCTTGAAAGATACGTCGAATCTCAAAGTATCATCACTTGGATGCCAAATCAATCCAAGCGTGCGTTCACCTTCATATTGTTGGCCTATTTTGAATTTGACGGCTGCATCGCCTAATAAACCTTTAGGTAGGCTCGCAAGTACTTGTTTACTATTGCTCGTCCAATTACGCATCTCGAACCCGCCTTTCTGATGAATGGACATGACGTCATGAATCAGCTGTATCGCGGTCTCTTCATTAGGTAGGCTGTCTATATAATCGTCCATATAGTGACTTTTATATATAGCAGAAGCCGCAGCGGGCATTGATGACTCATACTGCTTTGCGTTTTTGTTTTTTACAAATTGGGCTATAAAGGGCGAGCAATTAGCACCAAAAATTAGAGACGTCATAACGTAGGTGTTTATAGGTTCTTCTGGATCTTCTCTATATAGAAATCGGAAGGCGTCCTGGTCTTCTGGTCGAATTTTCACTCTGAGGAACATATCTTTAATGTCTCCGGACACGGCTACTCGATTTTCTCTAAATCGCAACATAATGCCGAATAACGACATAAGTAGGTCAGGGCCTTTTAGTAAGTAATCGTTAAGTGATAACCCATTTGTTTTAGCTGCCGCGTCAAACACTAAACGCAGTTTCTTTTTGTTAGGATTATCGACTCCAAAGTGAGGCAAGTACCAAGTTCTCGGCGGAGTAACATTTAAGTTGGTACATTTTTTTGCGTAGTCGTTATCAAATAGATGTCGTATGCGTTCTTCGTATCTGTTCGCATATTCTATGCTTCTTTTTAATTTTAGTTCTACTCCTTTCAGTCTACACAGAGCCGTCTGGTACGAGTCCGGCATCACACATTTCTCGTCTCGCCAAGGTAAGCCAACATGCCATTGACCATTGATCAGTACAGAAGTTCGTTCTAAACATTCTACAGCGCGTACGTCTTCTGAGTTTTGTCTTGGCCTGCCAGACACGCCCATGGCCTCGATTGAGAACGACCTTCGTACCTCCTCCTGGATCTCTCGCAAAGTACATTCGGTTTCTGTGACGTCACTAGTGACAAGGAGTGACGTACAGCAGAATCAGGTAAGTAAACATTAGGCACCCTTCCATGCAGGCACCAACCCAGTGGAGTCCGGGTGGCACAGGGTTCATCGGGTCTACCCACCCTCATTTCCAAAGGTAAGAGAAGGTGACAATTATCTTGTCCGATTAAAACTTGCGGTTGTAGTTGTGTTTCTGTGCATAAATTATGGCTGACGTCACATAGGTGCGTGTAGTTTTTGGTATTTACTGTAGACAAACTTTGTGGTAGGTTTAATTCTTCAACAATTCGCGCGTCGATTGTAAACATCTTATCATCAACGCCACACAAAGTCACCTTTGCGCGCTGTGCATTGCACACTAGTTCGGTGTCGTTCCACGCGCCACACACACGAAGACGTTCCCGGCGGCCGCGCAGCCCCACTCTCTCCGCCAGCGGAGCGCTAACCAACGACACAGTCGAGCCGTCGTCCAGCAGCGCGGTCGTGCTCACACTTCCGTTCGGTCCGTGAATGGTTATAGGTACAATCTTCAACATTACGGAACAGCTGACATTAATATTTGTTATTGTTTCGGATGGAACTTCAGTATCGGGTGGAACTTCGGGTTGTACCGCTGGCACGGATTCACTGTTGTCTTGACGCGGCACATAATGTAATAACCGATGATGAGATTGTCCACAATTGTCTATGTTGCAGCTGGGAGCAGTGCATGCGTCCCTGCGATGATGCGCTATTAAACACTTGTAACAAATACCGTTACGCTTTACGTGCAGCCACCTGTCCTTTCGTAGCGATTTTTTAAACTTTTTACACTCAGTTAATTTGTGATTAGCAGTACGACAATAACGACACTTTTCTTCACTTTGTCCGTCTTGCACTAGTACAGTTTGTATATTGTTTACTTTATCACTTTGTTTACGTTTGAAATTGTCCTTTCTAGGTTATAATAAAGTAGCACTACAGGTTGATATTTTCACAGCTTCTTCGGTGAGGAAATCTGACAGCACATCTAGTCTAGGTTTTGGTGATTCGGCAGTGATGAACGGGTAACTATAGTCTGTCCACTTCGCGAGTAGTGTAGTAGGTAGCTTGAATAAAATAATGTTAGCTACTTCCATGCCTTGTAGATATTCATGGCGGCGAAGGGCTCGTACAGCTGCGACGTAGTTCTTTATTTTGACAGAAAAAGGTACTATTTCTCGATAGTAATCTGTAGACAGGTTGCTCATCTTTTTTATATCTGACACGATGCAAGAAAGGATGACGTCAACGTTTCCGAATTGCAGCTTCAAAGTGGAAATTACGTCTGCAGATGAAGCACCACTGATAAGCAGGCCAGATACAGCTTCTTGAGCGGCGCCGCGTAGACACTTACGTAACCGCCACAGGTTTTCTTTATCGGTGAAATTACATATTTCTGTGGATTCCGTGTAAGCTTGCTCGAAATGGAGCCACTCTTTTGGGTCGCCGCTGAAACTAGGGAGTTCTTTCGGTGTGCTGAGACGACTTATTAGTTTGGTATTTTGCTGGAGTGCGGAAGACGTGACGAGTTCTTTCATTGCGCTCGCAAGCTGTTGAACTGCTCCTTCTGTGTCGGCCGGGTTCGTGTGCGACTTGTGTTTAGCACTGTCAAGCTGTTGTAGTTCTTGATGACTACGCTCTAACCACTTTTCAATATCACCCGCGCCGTGATTTTGTTCCGATGTTTCTGATGGTGGACTGTATTCTTCTTCGAGTTCTGCTAGGTCCGCCGCTAATTTTCTATCGATGAGTTCCATTTCAATACGTGCCTTCGCCTGGGCTGCTTCTAGTTCCAGTCTCTTTTTCTGTGCTTGTATCGATTGTGATGATGACGTTTTCTTGGACTTAACTGACTGACGTGACGTATGTGAAGGCGGATTTTGTCTTCCGGTTCGTTCCGATTTCACTACACTCGTGGCACAAGAACTTTGTACTTTAAGTTCATCATCGTTTTTTACTGGTGTAGGCGGTGGCATTTCCTTTGTTCCGCTTGCCGATTGTAGCTTTGCCTCCAACTCCTCCTTTCTTCTCAGCTTGCTAGTGGTACTGCGGGTGTTTACCATGTTTCTTCCTGGCGGCGGAGTTGTAAACATTCGCGATCTGGCTCGAAGACCACTGTTAATGGTGTGGATTGAAGTAAACACCGCGGATTGAGAAAAAGGATTTATATTTCCAAACGTAGGGTTGGAACAAAACTTTTGAGGTAAGGAAGCGCGCACTGTCCGTGGCGTTAGAAATGGCACTGCGTCATCGCAAATTAAAATGGTGGTTCGGGCATCGCCCTTGCACCCGATCTGACCCCGCGCACTCCCTTTTACAATTTTTACTTAGTAGGTATTTTGGTTTATTGCGTCGCTAACATCCTGACTTATTATTTTTTTTCTCAATGGTGGTGCTGTTAGCAGCTATACTCGCCTTAAGGGGTTCTAAACTGACGGGGAAGACTCCGAAGAAATTAGGGTAGGAGCATGGTTCGATGATGATGATGAAGATGATGATGTAGGATTTTTAAACAGTCAAAACTATGAGAATAATGTGGCACAGTGTACTAAAAATATCCTAGACTAGTCGAGTTTTTGAATAAAAAATTCGAAAATTAATTATTGTAGGTAGTTTGTTTTTTTTTGTCAGTTTTTCAACGTAACCTGCCTACCGCTGCGTAGAAAACTTTCATACACTTTTAGAAACCATTTAATCCGTTTTTTTTTTCTGTAGGTCTTACCTACCTAACACCAGCAACCAGGTATAAGCCCTATAAACTATATATTTTCGCCGTAAAAACAGAGTGAATTAGTTTTATACCACGCATCCCAATACACAGCGGCCACTAAATCTTGCCCTGACATTCTATATAAGAGCTGCTTCACCCCTATTGCTTAGTCCGAATTAGGAATTATCGTAGGGTTGGCAAAACAGTCGCATGGTAAAAAAATCTCGCACTTTTTCCAACTTGTCGAATTAAGGCGCAGATTTCCTGAAAACGATCAAAAAGATGGTTTTTAGGGTTCCGTACCTCAAAAGGAAAAAACGGAACCCTTATAGGATCACTCGTGTGTCTGTCTGTCTGTCTGTCTGTCCGTCTGTCCGTCTGTCACAGCCAATTTGCTCCGAATCTAATGGACCGATTAAGTTAAAATTTGGTACACATATGGATTTCTGTGACCCAAACACGTACAGTTAAAGTAAATATATGAATTTTGAATATGAGAGTCACTTTTAGGGGGAAAATAAGAAAATTAAAAAAAAAAGTTTTGTAAACTGTACCGAGTGACATATCAAATGAAAGGACTTACTATAAGGGTCTCAAATATATTTTTTTTATAATTTTAAAACTTATTGTTTTAAAGTTATTAAAGAAAATAGACGAAAATTGACCATTCCCCCCCCCCCTTATCTCCGAAACTACTGAGCCTAAAATTTTGAAAAAAATTTAGAAATTAGTTCTATACCTGTAGATTACAGGAAAACCTATAAGAAGTCTGTGGTCTTAAAATAACAAGGTAAATCTATATATATAAAAAAATCAAAGTCCTGACTGAGTCACTGACTAATATACCAACGCACAGCCCAAACCAATGGACCTAGAGACTTGAAATTTTGCACATAGATACCTTATATAGTGTAAACATCCACTAAGGAAGGATTCTTGGAAATTCCATCCCTAAGGGGGTAAAACAGGGGATGAAAGTTTGTATGAAAAATCCTATTCCTTGAGTTAATAGACTTGAAACTTAGCACGAATACTCATCTAAGTAAATTATAAAGTTTATGATTTTTAGTTTTCCTAAACTACCCCCTAAGGAGGGATTGGGGGTGTCAAAATTTGTATGGAGGAACTTTAACACGCGGTCCGATTAACTCAAAACTCAGTTTTTATACTTGAGACCAAAAATTAAGACTAACGTGTATTAGGGTTTTCCAAAAATCTACCCCTAAGGGGTGAAAAGTTAATTTTATAGCGGAGGATTTTATTGGGGGCTTGATTAACTCTAAAATTGGTGTAACTAATGTTTGAGTCAAGTTATGGAAACATGCCAGACGATTTTTGAAATTCTTTAGGTATCTGTGTTCGTGAAAACAGAGATACAGTTATATGAAAAATCTTGTTAATTTGGTTAATGAACTTGAAACTTAGCACAAATACTTGCATAAGTAGGTAATAATGTTTGTCATTATTGGTTTTTCAAAACTACGCCTCAAATGAGGTTTAGGGATGTTAAAGTTTGTACAGAAGAATTTTAAAGCGCAGTCCGATTAAAAAAATGGTACTTTGAGTCAAGTTAGGAAACTTGCCAAACGAATTTTCACCGATTTTGACGGCATATAGCTGATGTTTTAAGGAGTAACTTAGGCTATTTTTATTTTAGAAAAATAATTAGGGTTCCGCGCAAGAAAATTAAAATCCATGAAATCAGACAACCACGTACAGCCCAGTACAAACTTACTAAGCCTCCGCTGTCTATTACGGCTATAATAAAAATAAAGCAAAGTTAAAAATTTAAGGGGTCGGTCCCCATACAATAAACTTTTCATTTTGAAAAAAAAATAAAAATTTTAATCTAGCATGTGGGGTGTCATGTCATTAATTCATCACCGCTGCTCTCAAAACGGTGAAGGAAAATATCGTGAGGAAACCGGCATGTCCTAGAACCAAAAATTTGAAGACATGTGACATCTACCAACCCGCACTGGGCCCGCGTGGTGGATTACGGCCCACTCCCTCTCACCGAGAGGAGGCCTGTGTCCCAGCAGTGGGAACATTATAGGCTGATTATGTGTTATGTGGGATGTCATCGTCTAGAACTCATTGAGTAGAGTACAAACAATTTTTTTTTTATCTTTTAAAATTAAGAAATAGGGGGCCGTAAAAGTTGTAAATTTTAGACCATTTTTGTACGAGCTCTAGCGCAACAATTCAACAAATTAGGAATTTGAAACTTTTTTATACCATGTAAGTACCATGAATACTGTATTTAATCAACAATACTGAAAACGGCGATTCATAAGGTATTTGTTTAAACATGGGTGATTTTCTGCAACTGCAAAAAATTACCTTGTAATTCACAGTATCATTATAAAATAAGTAAAACGTTATCTTTGCGATTGTTAAACATATAATATGGTACGGAACCCTTCGTGCGCGAGTCCGACTCGCACTTGACCGGTTTTTTTATTTAAAGCTGTGTATCTCATAAACCGTAAATCATTTTGACATGTAAAAAAATATGATATTTTCAAGTCCTTTTCGCATACAGTGATGGAAGCCAAAACATAATTAAACATACTTTAATGCACCAAAAAATTCTTTAAACATACCTCCTAATAATCTTTAAAAGCTGTTTCCCTTCCCTTCATTAGCAATTATAATTATAATTAAAAATATACCATGCAATGTCAAATTCCAAACTGCATCCAGTGATGGATTACTTTTTATTAAATAGTTAATTTCTAATTTTATACGATTTTATTTGCACTTTTACGACATAATTTCGGTGCGCGTGAGAATCTTCTATCTCGCGCGTCAAACTAGACAGCCATAAATCCATTACACTTACACACCGAGCCAAACCACGCTTGGAACCAGGGCCTTAAGTTTAGGGTGCTTTTCGTATTGCTGGTAAGAAGTGAATACTTTAGCAATTTACTAATTGGTAATTGAATAACGGCTCACAACAACTCAGTATACCTAGCGTAAAAGGCTGCAATAAGTTACATATATGTCGTACCTACGTGCAAAAGTGCCTTTTATCTAGTGAATCAGCGTCAATAATATCGGGACGAACAGACTGTTCAAAATGATCTAAACAACTATGAAAATGCAATTTGTTTTTTTTTTTTCAGAGCTCCAAGGGATACGGTCCCTTGGAGCTCTGAAAAAAAAAAAAATTGCATTTTCATAGTTGTTTAGATCATTTTGAACAGTCTGTTCGTCCCGATATTATTGACGCTGATTACGTATAAATAAATAAAATAAATAATAAATAAATATCCTTGGACATTTCACACAACGCCATCATAATATATATATTAACTCAATGACACAAGGAATGTTTCAGAATGAAGACAGTACACGACAACAGTCATTCTGAAAAGAACTTTATCCAATTGAGATAAAGTTTAATTTTCTTAGTTGTTGAGATCATTTTGAACAGTCTGTTCGTCCCAATATTTTTAACGCTGACTGTACCTATTTCAAATAAATGATTTCACTTTGACTTTTACTATCGTCGTATCATAAGAAATCAACTGATGCTTCGCGCCTAGTTTTACATAACGTTGACTCCATCATTCATTGCTTAACGAAACTAAAATTCACGTGCCCTTTGGAGCAAGAGACCGTATTTTATCCCAAACCAAGTACGAACTGCAAGTCAAAAAATCATTGAACTATTAGATATTTGTATTAGAATTTTATATAATATTTTTAAAGCCATTGTTTTGCCATCGCTACCGGTGGGCCCGTTCATCTCCGCGTCCGTAACTAGTGTTTTTCACACAAGTTTTATGTGCTATTATTTGCAACGGGATATAAAAGCCGCCCTGGCCATGTTTACTGCTGGCCCAACCTAATCCTGGCAGCGTAAAGCCTGTGCCAACCCCTTTATGTTGTGTTCGACAGTAAAATCTTAACTTATGTATCGTTTATGTACTTGTGCACATAAAATGTATGAGCATGGTGCTAGGAACAATTTCTGTAATGGTGTTTGTTGAGGATTTACGAGTGTCTACAAATGTAGGAATTGCTAGTTTTATTTACAGAGGTATTCAGAATAGGTATTATCAGACGAAAAAAAAATAAACCTGTCGAAAAAATTGCTCCAGAAAAGTACTTCAGGTGGTGTTTTTGTGCGAAATTTTTATTTAAGCTCTTTAGCAGAAGATTTCAATTGGCAATTTGGCAAGACTTTACGGCAGAAGTATATGTGGATGCACGTAGCCCATGTAGGTATAGTAAATTTGAGAGCTGCTTATAATAGTCAAATAACCACAGAGATAGTGTACCATCGTGTGAACGGACATATGCGGTAAACTACTTTTGAGCTTTATTACCATAGTAATATGGTCGAAAAGTAGTTCACCGCAAATGTCCGCGATGGTACTTAAATGGCTTAGAAAATGGGTAACTCGAATTTCGTACTGACTCTTTCAGTAAAACCATCTTTTCATCTCCAGATTTATATTCGAAATTCAAACGCAAACCACAGGATTATTCTAGAAATAGCTCGTAACAATCGGGTTTACCGCCAGGAGAAGTGATTCTGTGTGCAATCAAACTCACACGAGAGCCAGATTCCGTGAACGTAAACGTAGAAGTTAACGTTTATCGAACGAAGCGACGAAATTAGTTGTAAATTCGGAATTGGACTGTTAAATTGAGTACAGGTGTGGTAAATTGAATTTTGAATTTGGAACTGGATTATCCTGGCTGGGGAAATTACGTGACTGGGTTAATTTTAGCTGGAGACAATGGAAGGTTAAGTAGAATTCTACGTAGGTATAATACCTTTGTTATTTAATTTCTATGGTAACTTAACTAGGCTCATTGAGCATAGCTCGAATTTATTGGTGAATATTATTTAAAATATAGTCCCTAATCAACCTCATCATTTTCTTTATAAATAAAAAGAGAAGCCCTGACTGACTCATCAACGCCCAGCCTAAACCCTTGAATACAACCTCTCGAAAGAAACCTGAAAGCTGAATTCTTTTACAGAGGTTCCCTTTATAATGTAGACAAGGAATAAGGAAGGATTTTCCGGTAGTACGTTCCCGTGGGATATTTTCGGAAATCCACGCAGGCAAAGCCACGGGCAAAAGCCAGTTTCCTAAATAATCATAAGGTGTACCTACTTGAAATCTGGTTTTTAATAAAATGCGAAACTACTGCTTCGAACACGTTAAAAATCGCGCCATTTTAAAAATTAGGGGCAAGAAACGCCAAATTGTGCAAACATACAACTCATTATTCCTTTTTAATTACTTGAACATTCTTCAAACACATCTCGACGATAATACCATTGGTAAAGGAACATATTGTCATACTTACCCCTACCACTTGCACGCCAATCCAAAAGCCATTTACTTACATAAATAAAACAGGTCTCCAGCGCCCCATACCTTTCAATTCCTACCTTAGTATGTACCAACAATATTCCCGAGACCATACTAAACAACTGTCATTTTATTTTATCACCCGGCTTTCGCGTAAACTCTTGCGCCAGTGATAAATTTTAATGTTGCTCACGAAATATTGTCGCGTAGTAGGGGCTTCGAAGTTTATTCGTTCCTTATGGAATTAATGTACCTTGCTAGGTACGACTGTTAAGATAATTGCTTTATTTTTGTGAAGTTTTGAATGTTAATTTAATTGTTGAAGTTGATTTTATAAGAATACTCGCAGGAATAAACAATTGACTCTTAGAAAATGTCTGAACACAATATATTAAGTTGGAGTGGCTTCAGACAACCCTGAAGCAAATATTTGTGTAGCCTGTTATAAAATGTTCAGGATCTCCAGGGTGTTCAGTCGCCGCAGGAGACGCCCTGGGCGGCGGGAATCGCGGGGCGATTTCCGGCCACCGTAGGCGCGGGCCTGCGGACGGTGAGCAGCGGGTAGCTCGCCGTCCGGTAAGGACCAGGCCCGAGTCGACGGCGCGTTGTGTTCCACGCGCGCCTCAAAGAGATGTCAGCAAGTGACGGGGCCCAATAGGGCCGACGCCGCTGGGGTCGCGGGTTGTCTGAAAGGGTTACCGCGGCCCTGGCATAGGCAACTGAAGGAACACGGGTGGGTTTTAGTCAGTAAAAGTCTGACACGCCCTCCCGCTCCACCCAGAGCGGGAGAAGTTATTTGATGATTTCCCACCCTCAAAAAAAAAAAAAAAAAAAAAAAAGGGTGTAAGCAGCAGCAGGACAGCCCTCCACAAAGTAACAGGAAAATTTCTCAGGATTTTTTTTTATTATTTTTCAGTTACCTACTGTCCCTTTATTTCAATGTAAAATTACATTTTACGAGTATGTACGCAGCACTCAATTTATGTAAAAAAAAGCTAAAATAAAAAAAAATCAGCAATGGATGTTGAAATACTCTAACGAACGACGCGCTGCACTGCCGGTCGCTACTTACGTTTTACCACGGTAACGATACATTGCGTTTGAGGTAATAAAACAAATCAGGTTTATTGGATTCCCATAACGTTCCTGAAATAATTGCATGTACCGGTCATCTTAGTATGATATACTGAATTCACCCCATCAGTCTGCGGAGGGCCTGAATATACAGGGTGTAAGGGACAGCAGACCTCCTAGGGCCAGGAGGTCTGCTGTCCCTTACACCCTGTATATTATATCCGCGTATACCTGTCTGCGTCTCCATTATGCTAGGTTATTTTTTTAAAACTCCAGCAGCAAGCACAGTATTCAGCTAACAATATTTACGTACAATCATGTCCCCAAGTGATATCAAAGTCACACACGTTTGCAAACTTCCCAAGTAACATAGAACTCCCCTTATACAAAGTCACACGCTACACAACCTGTACATATTTAACCTCCACACGATTAATCTCTGATCTTTCACAAAATAAACAAAGCGAGACGCCGTAAGGGAACCGTAAAATTATTCATCCAGCCGAAAATTCCCGTAACCCATTGTAAAAACGTCGTTTTTTAACGAACTCCAAGAAGTTTCGGAACTCTGTCGCGTTTCAAATCTAACATGGGTCTCGGGGGGATCCCCGTAAAAAATTAAGTCACAAAAGAGTCCAAAAAATAAAGTTTAAATGTCCCCCTCTTTTGGCAGAGTAAACATTTTACGTTCGCTTAGGAATTGGTTGGCTGTGAATTAAAAAAGCTCTTTGTAAGCTCCGCGGTGATGGTGTTTGTACACACTAAGCAAGATGGCTAGGATTCTATTACGATTCTTTTTTATTTGAAAATTTGCTATTAAGAATATTGGTCGTTTAGGTCCCTTTAAGACTGGATCACCCGACGGGACCAGTCGAGTGATCCAGTCCAATCTGTGGCCGAGTTGTTTGAAAACTTTCACACTTATAAATTGTAACACCGACACACAGAAATAAGTATTTTTGTCAAAAACGAAAGACACTATTGTACAGCAGGCTAATGAATTTCCTATCCTATTAGCAAAAACGATAACTACCTAATGAAGCTCGCAGAACGCCGTGAAGTAGAAGAGACAGTTGATTTAAGAAACGCAACCAAATAGTGATAAAACAGAATTAACACTAGCCTGATTACAAAGCTCAAAATGTACCTACCTACTCACCTGTGGTAAAGTTACCTTCTACATACCTTTAAAAAAACCTCAGCGGGTATCATACTACGTACACCCCCGACCCCGCGAAGCAAAGACCCGCGCAACGGTTAATTTCATGTTGAATTCATTAAGTTTGTAGGCGCCTTAACTAGGTGTCTTGATAATTTAATCCTGCCAGGATTGCCCAATTAAAATGTTGCCAACGACTTTTTAAATATTCAACCAGGAAGGGTTACCAAATTCAAAAACGAGGTAAAATTCATCACTCCAGGGAGGATTTGTGTGAAATAATGACATTTTAGGTGTCGATTTGGAAAAGTTTGGACGTAAAACTTTTTAGAGAAGGATTTGGGTTGTCAGGTTAGATGGGGCGTAAAAATATTTTCCAACTTGTTTGATGTGTTAAGGATTTTCACTTGGTATAATAAATGAGCATTCAAGATGTAACAAAAAGAAACATAGAAGACGTTACCAAAAAGATAGTGAGAAACGTTTAAGGCCGGGAGCACCAAGGCGCTGCCCTTACCGATCTAAACAGAAATTCAACAACTGTTTGCCTGTAAAAATATAGCACTTCTCTTTTTATTTAGATCATTTTACGCCAAGACAAGATTCACATTAGAAGTAAGTTTGTTTTTCTCCACGTATTAGGTACCTACAACTAGGTACATACCTAAATGTATATCAACATCATGGCTGGCTAAAGAGACCAGCACAGTTGTAACGACTGAGCTAATTCGATCAAAACTATGTTGCAACTCAAAATATAATCTAGACGCAGATAGCAGCACAAAGAAAGCAGTGGAGTTGAGTATGGAGTATTTGTACCTACTAGAGCTTCAATAGATGATGAAAAGAGGAGTAAGTAGTTCTCTTTTCACTGTCTATTGCTGGATTCTTCGTCGTGTCGATGGCTCGGATTAAATTTTGTTGGCCCAAAACTTTGCCACTTCCACGGCGCGGCGTGACGGTGGTAGCGCAGAGGTCACTTTGGCTGCATTTGTTGGGCCACAGAGGGCAGGATAGGAGGTGGAGCATAATTTGCTACATAGGCACATAGCTCCACATTTGCACCCTGCTGCCGTTCCGTCGGGGTAGCCCCACTTTATGAGGTTGCCAGGTATAAACAGGTGAGTTACGTTAGGACCAGAAAAAGGTAAGGCAACCTAACTGTTACAATACGTGCCACGAAAGATGAGACTTGACCGCGCCTCCCGTGCTCGTCCCGCGCCTCAGACCTCATACCGCTAAAGAGACCTAAACTCGTCTACTGCGCAAGTCAAACCACGTGGTGTGTCAAGTCTCATCTTTCGTTGCGCGTTATGTACATGTTCTGTATGCCTTACACTTTCAATTGGAATCTAATTCGTTTGGTCAACCACTTAGGTATGTGAAATATAAGAAAAAAAAAATAGCCATGACCATATTTTGAGGCAACCCATTTGCAATATATTTGATAACATTTTAATACTTGATAAAAAAAATCTTACTTCGGATCCTATAATTTCTATTCTTTTCTAATACCTATTCTAAATATGAAATAGTATTTATCTCACTACACATTAAACATATAAAATAAGCCCATGGTGGAGGTTGCATGGGATAGCCATGCAATCTGTACCATGGGAGAAACGAACATCTGAACACCGTGAAAAAAAAAATCTGTGCACTCGATGACCATATATGATCACACCTGTTAGCAAGAGTTACTATAACGCTGCAAGCAAGAACAGACCTTGCGGTGTTCAGACGTTCGTTTCTCTGATAGTAGGTACCTACAGTAGGACACACCCGCATCTACTTACAAAAGCATTCGAAACTTGAACTCAAAATAACACCAACGATCCATTCAACGGTTTTCTGTTCCATATTCGTAAAGAGCCAAGGGACAGTTGGACGTGTAGCCGTAGCCAGTGCCAGCCGTGGACAGACGACGAACGGAACAGCCAACTTTTAATATTTTCATTACATTGCGACTCCCACAGGCATCCCGGTATGATTTTATCTATGTATAGGACATTGATATGGTTTCCAATTTTACTCAAGAGAGATGCGTAGTATGTGTAGGTATGTAAGTTACCTATGGTCCGACTATTGCGCTGAACGTAATTAATTAAAGGTACTTACCATCGCGGACATTTGCTGTGAACCTTATTGCTGAAGTAATAAGGTTGAAAAGTGGTTCACTGAAAATGTCCGCGATGGTACAGACACCAGCAGGTCAAGCCACCTGTAACTGTCAAATTTTCCCAATCAACCTTGAACCTAATACTACGCTATAGTATTAGGTTCAAGGTTGATTGGGAAAAAGGTCAAAATCTACTGAAGAAATTTGACAGATTGTAGTAGCTTGATGTGCTGGCGTCTGTACATACATAAGCCCGACTCCTTTTTTTTGGTCCTCATTTGCATGCAAATATGTGAACTTCATAACGTTAAAATTGACTTTATCACATTTAAACCTATGTTTACGTTAAATAAAGACTTGTCTTATCTTTTAATAAGTTAGGTACCTACTTTGAATGACATTGTTAATGATCATTGTTGAAGTGTGTTGGGGTATTAAGGTTGATGCGCCAGGGTAGCCCGCGAAATTCAAAATTTCTTACGATTTTTGCAATTTGTAGGTCAGTGTCAGCTTGTATGTTGATTAAAATATGATTCGCGGCCGTAGGTAATATTGCTTTACAGAATTATAATCATTAGAATCAGCAATACAACTCCATAAGTTAGCATTTACCTCAAACGTCATGATTTCATGAAATCGCTAGATTTGAGATAAATGCTAACTTATGGAGCTGTATTGCCGATTCTAATGATTATAATTCCGTAAAGCAATATTAGCTACGGCCGCGAATCATATTTTAATCAACATACAAGCTCACACTGACCTACAAATTGCAAAAAACGTAAGAAATTTTGAATTTCGCGGGCTACCCTGGCGCTTTCGCCTTAAGGGCGCTATAACATTTCGACCGTGATTTTTGCGATAAATAGCCAACTTTCGTTCTTATTCTGAGAAACTGAAACACTTCCACAACTGTGACTTATTGAGTTGTGCAGAATAGTTATTATTATAGTACATAGCGGCCTCGCTTTTCGCAATTTTTAACTATAAATTTCAAATTAGGTACCTAACTGTAAATTTCTCCTTACTACATACCTAAATAATAAGTTATGTAAAATTTATACCAGAATAAACGTTAGTTCAGAAATGAAAATTTCATACTTACTTTAAACAAAACACAAAAAAAAACGTAATTACAACTGCCAAATTGCTAATAATGTGAAATTACCATGCTTCAAAACATTTTTAGTATCAAAATGCAATTTTAAACGTAGTTTTCCTAATCAGGTTTTAGGAAATAGTCTGGTCCGTAATTTTCCCAAATCTTTTTTCCGCTTTTATAATGAAACAAGTTTTCCCTTTTCAACACAAAAAATAAGTAAGCTGATCGTGAATGCTTATTTTGAATTTCTTATCACTGGCCTCGGTAGCGCAGTAGGCAGCGCGTAAGTCTCATAATCTTAAGGTCGTGAGTTCGATCCTCACCCGGGGCAAATAGTTTTGCTTTTGACCTACTTATTGGTTTTGTTATGATGTAAGAAGTTTCTTTATTTTGATCATGTAAAGAACGAGCCTTTAGGTTCGATTTCCTCATCGGTAATAGAATAGCTAGCTGTATTCATCATAAGTTTATTTGTGCGGCATTTGTCACAAGGAATTAGAAAAAATCTTTTGAAGAATCACGACACGTCTTTGGAATAAAAATACCTTGAGTTATTTTGTTACGAACAATAGGAAAGTTTGTTTCCGTATAACGTTCGCAGTTTTATTACTCGTAGCGACATCTTTTTGAATTTAATGGAAAGAACATGGAGATCACAAAAGTAACTGTAGTTACATACCGCCGGTAGATGGCGCTGCCAAAGTTCGCGCTGACGTAGAACGCCAATCAATCTGCCTAGCATTTTCCTTAAGTAAAAGGTTGGGGTCTGCTTCCAGTTTTAACCGGATGCACCCTGCTACCATTTTTACATGTATAATTCATACCAGTATTTTACATGGAGCGACTGACGCTGACGCGCTGGCGTAGAACGCCATCTTCCTTTATTATAATAAACTAAAATGATGCATCAACACAAAGAGCACAATGTTACTGAACATCGACACAGTTTTGGTAGTTAATACTAGAGGGCGCTGATATAAATTCCAAAATTAGTTTAGAATAATTATAAGAATAATATTTATTCGCAGAAACAACAGGCACCACTTGTAAAAGTTGCTAATTTAATGTACAGTCCATATTTTGCCTGTTTAGGGCATACAAATTAAGTACATGTAAAAGGTCTACTACTTACTTAAATATAATTTAATTCTATTATGTAGGTAGCTTGGTACTTTTAAAATAAATTAGGTACTTATAATTATACAAATACCTATGTTCTAATAGAGTTTTCAAATTAAAATAAATTTTATTTCATGTTTCAATAAATATACACACATAACTAAACTTAAAGCCATAAAATACCTAAGTACTTATATTTTTTTCTTTAAAACATTTTTTTTGTTCTAAATTTAAAAACAATTTTTTTTATTCTTCTATGCAATGCAAATCATTGATCATTTGAGTTTTCTTGTTTTTAAGTTGGGAGATATTAATAAATCAAATACATCTTAATGAACTCAAACCTAAATCCTGGTTTACCAAAACTATGCAAGATATTTTTGTAGATTTATAAATTACCTATGAACTATGGCGTCACCGTCGATTAGTTAAAAGGCGTCGCGTGACAGACTAAAGAATAATCGGTGCAAAAAATCGTACAAGTATTTGACTTTGGTTTACCAGACAACTATAAAAAAGACAATTTATTAGCGTTTCTAAATCAATAAAATATAATTTACGCAAACGATTAAAAATTAAATGATATTGTTTTTTTTACAAGGTCGCCCACTGGCGCCAGTATTTTAAATTCTTTTCTGATGACGCCGGACTTAAATTGCTAAATAACAAGGGATTTACCTCTTTTTTAAATATTTTTTACTTATTATTGCCAATTCTTTATTCTAACGACTATTATTTTTATTGTTATTAAGGTTGCACAGTCCATAAAAATTCGATGTTTGTATTTCATTTTCGACATTTACGGTATTTAACCCTTTTACCGCCGATCCAAATTGTTATCGTATTTTAATAAAATGTTATTTAATAAGCCATAAAACGTATTTTAATAAAAGTTTTGATAACAGGTATATCATTATATAAATAAATACTTACCTACCTGTTTAAATGTAACCACTTATGTATAGGGGTCTACATAAGGTAACTATCAATAACCCATACATACACTGCATACACAGAATGTAACGTATGACAGCTTAAAACGTACTTACTTACCCACATAATTTAGTGTCTACGCTTACTTAAAGGAATTCCCTTAACTTTACTGACAGCTTAGACGAAAAAGACCTCTATAGACAAAACCTTCTCTAAACGAACACCTATAACTTAATTACTTACCTACTTAACATTTCTTCTACAGATTCCAACGCGCCTTACTTTTTCGCGTGAAATATTCGCATTCTTCCTTCAATGTAGACCTACCAGCCACTGGCCAGTAAACTAGCGTCCAGTAAGGTCAAATTTGACACTTAAAGCAGTACAATAAAACAGTCGCTCGCGCCGGCACAGAATAAATAATAGTACTAACGTACAGAAGTTGCACTCCTTTGATCTTGAAGAAAGCCGCTTTTATAATAGCCTACAAAATCTTTTCCTACCCATGCGCAAGCTAAATTGCTCTTAATCGCCGCGCTTGAGAGTTGTTATTACTTTGTGTCGTTACTCGTCCGTAACATACCTACGCCGCTTAGCCGAGTACTAGGGTTGTCCGCAAAGAAAAATAAAATATGGTACCATACCACCATACCATACCATACATACCATATGGTATGGTGGTGGTGGTGGTGGTGGTGTATATGGTACCTTTTTATACTTTTATTGGATTTATGAATAGTCTATCTAGAGTTGTTTCACTTTACTGTAATGTCTTATAATTTTCAAACGTTATTTTTTATTAATCAATCAAACAATCATTATTAAATCATGATCATCATTCAATCATCAATTATTTTTAATACACCATCATCTCGTATAATATTTAGAAGTGTTCTAAAGTAAACAAGGTACAAACACGTCTTAAATTGAAAGTAACATTTGGTCCACTTTAGTCGCCTGAACATGGTCATAAAACAACTAAAGATGCCTCAACGCACCAGTGGCTAAGTTTGTGCGATCGTACGATCGCGGGTAGGTACAGTTGCTTGTTAATCCTAAGTTAATCCTTAATTACTTTTAGCGATTTTGGACCTTACTCCTGAAACAATACGACGCGCACACAAACCCCCACCACTCCGCCGAGAGCTCAAGTTAAATGTCGGCAACTATATAATAGTAAGTAGGTAGTAGGTAAAAAAAAGGTAGGAACAAGACTCGACATTTCGTAATGGATTTTCGTCATTAAAAAAGTAACTATATCACTAATATATATATATATATATAGTACTTATAGTGATAATATGAATAGTATACCTACTTAAATTTAAAATCTAAGATTTAATTTTTTCATGGGCGGCCGTACGTGTCTCGCTCGCTGAGCGCGTAATACACCCTGACTGACTTGTAACCCAGAGTTGCCGCGAGCTGTAGGTACTTATCTCGAGCGGAATGTACCAGTGCAAGAGGCCTGGCGCCGGTTTGATGGAGTATTGTTTCGGATTCCGTCACGCGTTCAGCGCAGTGCATGGGTTAAGGCCAGTGAACAGTGAACTGATATGGATATTTTCTATGGAATTTTGTAATAATGTGATGGTTTTAAATATTATATTTTGAAGTTTGGGACCTATTGCTGGACGTTAGGATTTTAGGATGCCGTCAAAAGTCGTTTATTCAAATCAGGCTGAGAATCAGCACTTTTCGAACGTCAAAATTACATAAAAGACAGTCCCCCAAAAGCACCCGACCTTCACCACTTCCTAGTGCTTTAGCTGGGTAGAAGTGGCGCAAAAACTCCCCAGCAGCACAGCTGTCTGTTTAGTTAGAAAAACTTGATTCTATACCGTGACTGCTTCCTTCACTAACAATTTCTGAAGAGGAGGAAGAAGGATCCAAAGATATCACACACTGACTTGAATTTTATTTATTTGTATAGATACATCTCTATTTCAGTAAATCATAATTAAAACAGTGATAGCCACTGCTTCTTCGTGAAATTGCTGTTTTTTGGGAGCACCTCGATATTTTATCCGCGGAGTGCGTACCTACTAACAAATTTTGCCCACGTGCATTTCTCAACAAAGAAGATGAAGTTTCCGCATAGACAATGCTTATTTATTGATAGTAAAACTTCTTCTAAGTGTTTAGATTTAATTGATTTAAACGCAATTAACCTGTTATCCTGACGTTTAAGTACCTATATCACTGATTGAACATCAACCTTCTGATTATTGGAATGTTAACCCGTAATATGCAGATTCTGCTTTCATTTACTTGATAGTCAAAAACGGTCAAAGTAACTTAAACAATGATTTTTTCATTAGTAAAGTCACCAACGACACACTTTTTTCTGGAATGTACCTACATTAAAAAAAAGAAAAAAATGGTGCCGGTAGAACTTCAATTAAGTACCGCCAGAGCGCAAAAGATGATGGGAGTAGGAACTCTGTGGAAGGGCGCAAAGTTTTGTGAAAAGGCTCAAACCAGGTTTGTAAAACATTGCTATGATCTCGTTTGACTTTGAAAAAACTGGTGTGGTAGGTACAAAATAAAATGAGACAATAAAATTTAGGTTGGCAGTGAAATATCCACGCAGTCACTGTGGCCAACAAAAACCACACAATCAACAATCTGTGACAATCAGAAACCATAAAGTTATGTGGGCAAGGGACAAATGCATAATAGGCCAATTAGACCATAGTGACCATCGCCGTGTTATCAAACCTCGCTTCTGTCTAACCAGCATCGTAAATTAACTTAATAGTAACTTGTATACATTGCAAATTGTTTTATAATGAAATCATTGATCATGGATAATCCTTCAAGTTGACGAGCGTGGTCCTGCGTCACGTTGCAGCAATTAACTAACTTTGTTTTAAATAATAGCTGGTTTGCTTCAAGGCGTAGATATTAAAGTTGTATGTTTGAGGATGTATTTGTTCGTTTAATTACATACTAACTACAATATTACTACTAAGTACTAGGTATTTGCAAGGAAAACCTGTTCAGGTGGAGATTCACAGACAACTCCGTCTTGGAGTGTTGTGTTCCACAAACGATTGATGGGACACTTAGTGTTACAGGAACTGATGGTCGCTAGTTATGGCGCCAAACACGTAGGTGGCCGAATTCTTGGTCGAGTCCATTTGGATTGTCATCGACATACTTCAAGAGATGATTACATGACATACCTTCTTCAATGATGAAGTGGTTCGCCTAAGTTTCAGGTGCTGACTGACCATGGTCAAGAGCTCGAGGATTTATTGATTTGTTAGTAAAGACAACCAAACCAAACCTGTTCAACTAAGCACTAAACCTTAACCGCTTACGCCGCCTGATTAATCCGGCAAAATTTTCGTGTCCATTTTGTTTACGAGCAAATACCACAGCTCGTTTAATCTGCTTTTTGTAACTAAAAGAGTTTTCGATTCACTGTGCTGGGTGCTGAGGGCACGACAACTGATATGAAGTCGGGCGGTTAAAAGGTTTATAACTCTTGAAGAAGCAATCCCTCTAAGTCATGTATTCCGTAGCCATAATGGGGAATGGAGTACGTAAAACCGATGAAATAACGCAGCATGACAGACATAAACATGGTAAATGTCACGTTCGGTTAAAAGGCGTGAGGCACAACTTTTCCAAAGCTGATGAATCATAAACTAAGGTTTTAATCGACCCTTACCATACTGGTGACGGGCAGAGGTAGGGGCAGTAGAGAGGGGCAGGTATCGGTACAAGAAGTGTAGCTCAAACTCATAGCATTTATTTCAATTAAATTACAGGCACTTGATTTGTCAGAGTCGGTCAGTTAGTCAGAAAGTTGAAGCTAGTTGCCCAATTCCAAAACGTATAGATCTCTATGGAGAATAACGGGAAAGAAGCTCCACGGACAATCTTTTAAATCAAATCCTGGGTTACATTATTCTTGTTGCTTCTACATGTGAGAACAATGTAAAAAAAATACTTAAAAACAATTAAAAGTATAAGATTAAAAAATAAGCCCCGGCAGGACCAGTCTCAACTGACGGCGCCCGTTCACGAACATGACGCGTGGATTAGCACCATCCAGGTCATCCATTTTGTAGGGAACTGACTTGCCCAACCCAAGGCCCTGGTGTTTTGCAGCTGCAATGGATTGCCACAGAATGGTTGGTGGATGGTATCAGTTGGTATTTGTTACACCTAAAATTGTTTGTTTTTGTTGCTTGACAAATATTTTAGGCATTCCTTATTGAATTCTGGAGGTTGGAATTATTGCAGTAAAGAGAAACCTGTGACGAAGACATTGCTGGAACTTTAGTGGCGCCAAATAATGTTGTCCCAAGTATGTTATGTATGTACACTGACATGCTTGCTTACCGGTTTACCTTATTTGTTTACAACGCATTTCACGTTATTATTCAGAATCACCAAAAAACGTCACGATGTCCGATGACGCTGATGTCCAAGGTAATTGAACTTCGTCTTAAAACGTCTTTTTGAAGTGTTAAGTAAGTAAATAATATCAAGTATTGTTATGTGTAGGTAATATCACAATTCCGATTAAAGAGATTTACTAAATCAACAAGGAAACATCTTGGAGTATTTTTTTTTTTTGTTGTAAAAATGTAAAACGTGAATATTTCACTGATTTTTGTTTTGTAAGCAGGATATAGGGTATTATTTTTGGCATAAATTCTAAATGGGTGTCCAAGATGCGCTAAGCATATACCATTACGTATCTATGGTAAATTGATTTCGCTTTCTACACTATTTCTAAAATATCCCTCGTCATCATTTATGAAATCAAATCCAAAAACAAAGTAGACACCATTTTTTTTTCATTAAATCCTTTTCGAAACCTCATACCATTCTCATTAGCTCCTCCCTTAATAGGACAAAGGGCGGGCTGTTAAATATAAATCACAATATTAATGTGATTGGTGCTTGACCTTAACTTGGCACCATGCACTTAAGGAATGTTTTAAAGAGAAGCTCTTTCGATAGTTTATGATAATTTTAGTTCACCATCTGAATATAAATTCAGATTTTTAGGGTAAAGCAATTGAAGTCTGATAACCTGTCAAAGAAAGTACTGATGAGAAAACTTTCACTATAGAGAGCTTTTTTTCTTGACAAAGCAGGGACTTCTACAAACTCTGGTACATTTTAAAACTCAAACTCAGTATAAAGTAATTTATTTCAATTAAACCAATTACAGGCAATTTTGAATTGTCAACGGATCGATCAGTCACAAAAATGAAGTTATTAATTCCAAAGCGTAGCAGCTAGATTCCTATGGCGAAGAACGGGCAAGAAACTCAATTTATTCATGTTGAAATTATACATGTGAGAACGATGTAGAAAGAAGAAGACAAAACCGAAAAGTATACAAAATTCCATAAAATCTTTTGAATTTTGTCAATGGTATTATAGCCAACCCTAAAAAAGGAAGCTTAAAATGCAGACACAATAAAAATAAAATTGAATCACTTTTAAATGCAGTTCTCATTTTAAAACTCCCTAAAACTCTAGTCCCCTCACAACTTCCTCTTAACCCTAAAATGGTGACGGTGCAACCCTCAATATCACCCAATTATACCCTTTTTAAGGGGAGCCGCCCAAGCCATTAACCGTTGAACTACTGATTTATCTATGATCATTAGGTGTATCGTTGATTAGCAACGGTTGCCAGAAAAATAAAAGAAATTCGATGGTAGCCAGTGATTAATTACTTTGGCCCTGTTTTAACAGTTTTCTGATTAGTTACGAATTTTTGTGGCTGTCTTTTTGGTGTGCGGGATATATTGTTTTTGACAACCGGTCTTTTGCAGCAGTTTATCGTCTTTTGTTTTCACTCTAGCTGTTGCCAAATTCCATTCTTGATCTAGGCCATGACTTTTCAATGTGATTTTTAGAAAAATCCCAGTCTTCGCGAATGTTGCTACTGCCTTCTGGCAATCAAGAAGTGATAAAGTGCTCTATTTATACGGGACCACACGCCAATTTACAATCTACGAGAAGGTGGCCTGATAATGAAGCTCTTCATTAAACTGTCCAAGCTTTGATTATGTAATCAAAGTGTCCAAGTTTATACTAACTTACTTTACAAAAGCCCTGATGATAAAACAGTGATTGTAAGATAAAGGGGTATTTTGACACGGAGCTAAGTTATCTCTAACGAATCGATCGTGTAGGTAAAGTGATCGATATTATTAATGTAAAAACTATTATTATTCAGCTTGCATCTTTTCACAAACGATGCCGACAATGATTCACTTTAAAAGAACAGCGAAACGATAGAGTCATCAACACTAAATTTTTTATTCAATATTGTTATGACAGTTGAAATATTAGACTTGTCTTAGAATTAATATTTGACATTAATCTTTTAATTTAATAGTGTTGATGTGATACGTTAAAGTTCAATTCATATTAAGTTGTCATAATTATTAATTGACTTTATTACGTTCTGCGAAATAGTTTGTCACTGACGTATTTTGGTAATAATATTGTAGTAATCCGCGAACTCTGTTTATATTATAAATATTTAATAATTCAGTGGACACATCAATATTAGATAATAATTATCATTGGAAATCTCCCGGATGTGATATTTTTATTTCCATTCATTGACAAGACAATCATCGAGACTGTAATAAAATTAAAATAATAAAATAAATGCACCACTCAACGCCATTCACTATGCTATTACGCCGACCCAAATTGAGTTATCAACTTTGGTGAAATTCATTGTTTTTAAGCTTTTATATATCTTTTTGTGCTGATACGTGTTTAATAGTCAATTAATGATGCTACCTGCGGCTCTTTTTATCCGAAATCGATCGGTCAGGATGACCAGGCAGACTTGGTGCCTTAGGGGTTGGGTCCGTGCGGTCGATGGTCCATCGGACCACATTCGAGTGGCCGCAGGGTTAACAACTAATGAATTGGGATTGTATTTTTACAGATGATTATTGTCGTTAAATTATAAAATGAATGGCATTGAATTTATAACTGTAAATATCGAAAGAGATTTTGGACACGCTACCGAGAAGTTTTGTGTTAGAGAGTTTGAGTTTTATTAAATTCAAGTTTAGTCAGTGTGAGAATGAGAACCAAACTATACTATCTGATTTAGGTACTTATTCTTGTTTTCTGGCAAAGGTCCACACAAAATAACTCTACCAATTTAGAATTGAATGGCCAATATTGTCTATTGGGAATATCGATTGCAACGTTCCTTTCCCCATTTCAGGTATTACTTGACAAACGCAAAAGAAGTGTAACTGTTTCATCATCCTTTTTATAAAACAACAAACAAATTGATTTTTTACTCCCCCGTTTTTCTAATCAACAAAAATTATCCCGTATAATTTTATAGGCGCTTCTAATCATAGGGCGGGACCCAATTCCGGGATAATGGGGCGATCATCGCATCCTGATCTGTACTGGACCAGATGAAAATCTGTGGTCTATACTTAATAATAGGAAACCATGGAAATTAAAGAATTCCTTGAGTTCAAATTTGGACCTTTCTCGTGAAGGATTGGATGATGGGGAACTAACGTTAATGGTGTGGCATTCGATGCTTATTTCAAGTTTTTATTCCTGAAGCGTCAATCCTGTTTGAGCGAAGTAAAGATTTTTTTGGCAATAACATTTGCATGAAATTGCCTAACAAATAAGTTAGTAGACTAGACTTACCAGTGTAAGTAGAAGTTAGTAGTCTAGACTTACCAGTGTAAGCCCCCTACTTACTTGCTTACGTTTTTAATGCGAACAATGAAAACCTCCTTCATCTTGCTTCATTTTATACTCTCGACCTATTTCATTTTGAACACTTTTCTCACGAACGAACACTTACTCCAAATTCGTCACTATTTTAACGAGCCATTTTAACCATTCTGGCGTCGAAATCATCCACATTAACCAGTGTATACCCAATAAAAGGTAGCAAAGCTGGGTGGCGGGTGTTTATGACCCAACTTGTGTGTTCCATAGTATTCGGTGGACTTTTATTTCTTACTGCCTAGCCTGCGCGCTACGACTTCAATTCAGACTTATTTTCTGCGCAGTACCCAGTTGGTATAGCGCTATAGAATTGAATTTTTGCAATGTATGTAAAAAAGTTAACGTAAGTAGATAAACATGTCAAATGCCTGTTTATTAGTGTACCTACTTTAATGTATATGAATATACACTAATAAGTACCTGTTTATTAGTGTACATTTTAAATTAGCAACATTATTACAATTTTTTACCGTACTTTTTAAAAGAAAAAACGGAACCACTATTGGATCACTCGTGTGTCTGTCTGTCTGTCTGTCCGTCCGTCTATCACAGCCAATTTGCTCCAAATCTAATAGACCGATTAGGTTAGGTTAGGTACGCATATGAACTTCTGTGACCCAAACACGGACGGGTAAAGTAAATAAATGAATTTTGAATATATAGGTAATATTGGGGGGGCAAATTTGAAAATTTAAAAAGAAAAGTTTTGTAATCTATTAGTACCGTGTGACTTATCAAATGAAAAGGCTTAGGTAATAATTATGAGGATCTCAAATATTTTTTTAAAAATAATTTTAAGACAAATTGTTTTATAGTTATTTAAGAAAATAGACGAAAATTGACCATTCCCCCCCCTATCTCCGAAACTACTGAGACTAACATTTTGAAAAAAATACAGAAAATAGTTCCTTAACTGTAGATTACAAGATAAGAAGCCTGTGGCCTTAAAATAACATGGTAAATTTCTCAATATTGTGAGTACAAACGTACACATTTACAGTTGGAATGTACCTATGGGAGAACATTTTTTAACAAGGTACAATGTTAAGTTTGTTGATAAATTCATACCAATTACGGAACCCTTCATTGCTCGTGGTCCGACACGCACTTGGCCAGTTTTTTTTTATTTATGTTTACCTCATGCAAAAATGACAATATCAAGTAATATCACGTTTTAAAATCTTTATTTTATCCGATTTTAAACATACCTATAATCATCGATCAGTAATAAAAACGTAATAGAAACTTATAAATTTAGGCAATTTTTTTTTGCGCAGTCGTCAACTCGTCATGTTATGACGTCATGTTGTGTCGTCTGTTTCGAGGTCAAAGTAAACAAACGGCAATTTCAACATCAATCATATCGGCCGAAATAGCTCAGTTGGGAGAGCGTTAGACTGAAGATCTAAAGGTCCCTGGTTCAATCCCTGGTTTCGGCAGTTTCTTTTTGTGATTTCCAACAATTTTATTTTTCTTTCTTTTTAAGTAATGATGAAACCATTGTAGTACAAAAAACCACTACAAGGATGATCGATAGATATTTTCAATTGTTTCATCATTTATTTTACAATAATTTATTACTTAAATATTATTTATTGTGTTAGAGATATTTTCAAGTGTTTCATCATTTATTTTACAATAATTTATTACTTAAATATTATTTATTGTGTTGTTAGTTGTTACTATTAAATATCACTTACATTATTGTTTTTATAGGCGGGAACCGTATTATATTGTTACTAATTTCCACAATCACAGACATCAAAGTCAATTAAACACCACCACCAACGAAATTTAAATAAAGAGTCATGTGATTGATTGATGAGTTCATTCATCTATTGTTTTGTAAAGGCTCGCGCACATTTGGGTGGGTCGCGCCACAACGCAACGCCTTGCATAAATCCTCCTGCATCACTTTAGTACATTTTTTATACACCGTCGCATACCTACTACAGGCGGTCACTGGCTGATTGCCCGCCAGGTGTATTTTTGTGGCTACTGTTTTGCATTGTGATGCGGCCTACCTGTAGTGTGCGATGTTTCATACAAAACGTACGAAAGCGATCTATGCGGTCCGCCCAAATGTGAGTGAGACTCATTGCACTGGAGTGGATACAGCGGAGTAATTGCGTAACACACTTACAGTAGGTATGGGTTCCATTTTAACAGTTTAAAAACATTAATTGCGTTGTTTTCGTTGTTGAGCAGAGATATTATTCGAAAATAATAAAATAGGCTTCAAAATCATTCAGATTGTAATTGATAGTTTGTTACGCAATTAGGGAATTAAATTAATTCAAATTCAAAATTTGAATCTGTCTGAAACAATTACTGCGTTGCGGTGCGGTCCGTCGCGGCTATAATGTGCACGTGTGTGTGTGTAACTCTGCCGTCCGATTACTAAAAGGCCGTTAAGTGACATTTTGTCAAATTTGAGTTATATATACTACGTAAAAGAGCAACTTTTTCTCTATCAATCAGTCTGGGTCATATTTTTCTATCTTTATTTACGCTAAAGATATGGAGAGTACTCACACGGCTAACTACATCATTTTTGAGATCGTGCAACACTTAAATGCGGTTATGTCACTTTATAACACTATAATACGGCTAACCGCTTGTAACCGTCTATTGAAAATTGTTATTAATCCATTAAACAATCGTAGAAAACGGTTACATGAAACTACAATAGTATTAGACCGTTACATCACTTTAGAAGCATTTTAATGATTTATAGTAATACAAGGCCCATTGGCATTTACGACATCTAAAAGACAGTTTTCTTCAATTACCACTCTACAAAACCGTTACTCACACTTAGCTGGCTAGTCGTTGGTAAGCCAATGTGACTTTGGAGCATATACAATTCTAAAAGACAGTGACCGTTATTTAGTTGTGATTTTTTCAAATAATATGTAAACGAATACAATACAAAAAACGGTTAAGTGACATTCCAACGCTAAAAGACGTCTATGTACATTCTCGGTGTTCCCGCCCCGCACCTCGCACACTCCAGGTTATCCGTAACTCCGCAGAGGAGTGACGTGTCTGTGAGCGATTGTGTGAATTCCCGCCAAAAATGGACACGACCGGGAGGACTGTGTTGATCTGATTATGATTCGCGGCCGTAACAAATCTGTATTTTTTAATTATAATCATTAAAATCATCAATACAATTTTCTATGTTCATAGAATCCTAATGAATCATGAAATCTTGATATTTAGTATTATATTAAACTTACTTTTTGATTTTAATAAAATAAAATAAAAATAAATAAAATCATTTATTTTCAGGTAAATTACACCCATTGCCAGACATGTCAAATAAATCAAATAAAAATAAAAATAAATCAAATGAAATTAAAAACAGATCAAATTAAATTAAAATAAACCAAAATAACAAAAACAAATTAATGATGATGATATGAAATGATTATAATTTTGTAAATACATAATTATATTTTATGGTCGAAAAACATACTTTAATAAACATACTTGCAAACTGCAAAAAACGTAAGAAAATTTGAATTTCGCGGGCTACCTGGAGTTTCCCCTTAGCAATCTGCATTGCTGTCTGTAAAGCCCCATTTACACGACGCAAGTTTCTTGCCAGTGGCATACAATAACATTGAAGTAACTATGGCTTGCTTCGTATAAACACCGTTGCAGTTGTGCAACTTTTATGTTTCATCAAGTTACGCAGGCTCCGTAACAGACCAGGCACAGGAAGACGACAGGTAGCGGCACAGCCGTCAGGCTACGGCAGCAGATGGCAGTGGCCAGGTGGCACAGGGCCACAGAGTAGACGCTGCGTCCTGAGCACCGCAACGCTTGGCCAGGCTCCGTCAAATCGCGGCCACGTGGCTCAGGGCTGTAGTTCGGGGTCAGGAACGCCGTTGTTCCCGCAATTCCAACTCAGGCTCCGTCAAAGCGGCGGCGCGAGTGTTTAGGCAGTCATGCCCAAGGTTCGGGGTCAGGACGACGTGTCGTAGAACCCCTAAACAGAGGGGTTCAACATACTTAGGTTGGCGCTGCCGAGAAAAGGGCAGGCCATGATTCAACCGAGGCTTATATAGCCATTTGGGTCGCCGTAGTGAAGTGACAGATTACATGTCATAGATAATTTGATACAGACGGGCACACAAGAACTTGCACATGGTGTTCATTGATCTGGAGAAAGTGTATGATAGGGTACTTCGGGATGTGTTGTGGTGGGCCTTGAAAGAGAAAGGTTTGCCCGGGAAGTATGTAGAGTTAATTCGTGCTATGTACAGTCAATCTCGTACCTACGTCCGGTCGGCTGTTGGCAATATCGACAAGTTTAATGTGGCTGTTGGCTTGCACCAAGGGTCGGCTTTAAGTCCTTACCTCTTCCTGTTGATTATGGATGCTCTGACGTCAAATCTACAGGAATTTACAGCATGCACCAGGCGGCCTCACCCTGGTGCATGCTGTTTGCCGATAACATTGTTATTGTCGGTGAAGATGTACCTGAGATTCGAAGCAGATTGGAGAAATGGCAACAGAAGCTGGAGAATGTTGGCTTGAAAATCAGCAGAACCAAAACCGAATATATGTTCTACGATTTCAGCGGTATCTCCAGTGCTGGAGCCATAGCGCTTGATGGCGCGCTTCTCCCAGTCTGCTTCAACTTTCGGTATCTCGGTTTACTCGTGCAAAGCGATGGCGAAGTAGATCGGACGGTTAAGTACAGGATTAACACTGGATGGATGTAATGGCGGCTGGTCACGGGAGCAATCTGCGACTCCCGCATTCCCCTTAAACTTAAAGGGAAGATATGTAAAACAATGGTTAGACCTGCTGTCTTGTATGGATCAGAATGCTGGGCCAAAAAGGGGATGAATGAAAAGCAATTGCATACAGCTGAGATGAGAATTCTAAGAGGGATGTGTGATGTTACACGAATGGTTAGAATTAGAAATGAGTACATTCGAGTATGAGGAAGTTTGAAAGTGGCAGCAGTAACTGAAAAGTTGTGCGGAAATCGGTTGTCATGGTATGGGCATGTGATGCGGAAGAAAGTTTTGAGTATGAATGTCGATGGCTATAAGAGTAGGGGAAGACCAAATAAACGATGGATGGACTGTTGTGTGAAAGATGACATGGCTAAAAGGGTGTGAATACCGAGATGACGACTAATAGAGAAGTATGGAAAAAAAGCACATGTTGCGCCAACCCCAAATAGATTGGGATAAGGGCAGGAGAATTATGATGAATGAGATAAGAGTCGAGATACCATAGATAATAGTCGTCTTTAGTAATCGACTAATTATGCTTCAGTACCCCCCCCCCTCCCCTGCAAAGAAAGGATTTTCCCTGGGCGAAATCCGCTAGAAGGTTGTTTATATTTTATTTTAATTACCTAAAAAAAAAAAACCTAAATACTTTTTCTTTCTTTCTTTTACCTTATCAGTCACACTTTACATGCACACAAATTGAAAAACACAAATTTAAAGGCACAAAAAACTAGGCCAAAATCTTACACATAGTTGTCCATTTGACTTTAGAGCATTATGTTTTAGCCAGTAATTCCTACACTAAAAGACAGTTTTTGTGCACATATTATTCAGAAACTGTATTTTAGATCATATATCTGGATATTATTAGTTTATCTAAACAATAAAATAGACAGTTAAAGTCTAATAACGTTTTTTCACAAGAGCAGTTCACTGAGTTTCAATTGATTTACAATTTAAAAAGAAGGTTAAGTGATTTAACTGTTATTTAGCTTTGTACAAAGTAAATGTATGGCGGTTACAATTCCATTACAACACAATAAGACGGCTGTATAACAGCCAGCCGTTTTTTAGTATTGTAAGAGGTCCCATAATGGAATAGAAAAACATGACAAAAACACAAAACCTTAATTTAAAACAATATTATGTCACTTAGCACGCATTAAAACCCATACAATGAAAGCTTAACAGCTATCAAGTATTTTGGTCTATTAAACATAGCTGTATGTCTAATCAAATTCAAGGGACAGTATTTTCCACCTTTTAGGCCGTAACTCAAAATCAGGTTTAATCACTTAACGGCCTTTTAGTAAGCGGACGGCAGAACTGTATTGTTGTTTAAGATGTAATTTGCTGAAAACAATACGTCGTTAATTAGATAACACTACATAATATCTTAGAATAACGACTACGGTTGGGAAAAGGCTAGGCAGATTGATTGGTTGAAATTGAACTAAACGGGAAATATTTAACAATATCAATCTGCCTAGCCTTTTCCCAACTAAGTATGTTGGGGTCGGCTTCCAGTCTAACCGGATGCAGCTGAATACCAGTATTTTACATGGAGCGACTGCCTGTCTGTCCTCCGCAATCCAGTAACTGGGTATTAAGATACCCCTTGGTAAGACTTGTCAGACTTTCGGGCGTCTGTCGACCCGTAACGACTGTCAAAGATACACGAATGACAGCCGGGACCAACGGTTTAACGTGCTTTCCGATGCACGGAGAAGTCTCGGTATGTAAAGATGGTCACCCATCCGCTGACCAACCCCGGCAAGCGTAGCTTGGCCTGATGGATCGACCCGTGCGGCTGTAATTACTTAGCCACGAGCTCCTCCACGGGAAATATCTAACAAACGGATAAAATGTAAATGTCTGTGAATATCAAACGTCGTCTATAATAATAGGTATACTTACTAGCTTTTGCCCGCGGCTTCACCCGCGTGGATGTCGGAATACATCCCACGAGAACGTACTACCGGGAAATGCTTCCTTAATCCTTGTCTAAATTATAAAGGGAACCTCTGTGCAAAATTTCAGCTTTCTTGGTTCAAGGGTTTAGGCTGGGCGTTGATGAGTCAGTCAGATAGATAACAATTTACCAAATTCCCTTCAAGTTTTTCCACTGACATTGTTCAAAAAAATACTGTTTATAGTTGTACTTTAAAACGAATTAGGAATATTTAGAGGATAAATCGATAAACCTACCTATACCTAATGTAAAGGAGAATAAATGAAATACCCCAATGTAAAGGAGAAGTTGCACGGTTCATAGAAAATTACCCCACGTCCGACAGCTGAGAAAAATATCTCAAAAAATAGATAAGTATGAGTATTAATAAATTGCATACCTCCGATTGCCATCCTTACTGGCTATCATGCTTACAAATTGCTTCAAATATTCTTTCAGGCGCATTATTTCTTAATATTCTATTAATATTTTACTTTCAATCATGCAATACCTACTACTCTAACGACCATAAAAAAAACTGGTCAAGAGCGAGTCAGACTCGCGCACCGCGAGGGTTCCGTTCCGATTTCTGAAAAAGTGTGCTACTTAGAGACATCGTTTTATTTTTCCTGTAATCTTTACATAAATAGCTTCCCTTTTTTTTTTTTGAGGGTGGGAAATATATATAGCCTGGTGTCAAGGACCACCAACTCTCCGCTTGTGTGTGGGTGAACTCCTGTAGCCACCTGCGTAACTACTTGAAGGGAATAGGTACGATTGGCTCAGATCTACAGACAGACATGCTGGATAATGCTCTCCTAGCTAGTTCGTCAGCTGCGTCGTTACTCATCTTTGTCCTTTTATCCATTGCAGTGTCACTGTGTTGCGATTAGATACCGTCACTCGTTCGATTGCATTGTGACATTCTAGTATTAATCTCGAGGTAATGTACTTTTTCTGTAAAGATTGGACCACTGAGGCACTGTCTGAAAGTATACGTATATGGGTATCCGTAACTTTCCTGGCTTCTAGGAATGGCGTGTCTTTAATCCATCGGTGTATACTCTCAACTCTTGAAAGAAAGAAATATTTTGAAAGTAGTGTTATTTCGGAGCTCTGTCGCATGGTGATGCCATCAGTGGCTGTCGTTTGATCGCATCCTCGTTTATGCGTATGTGCTTGACTCTTGGGTTCCTGTTAGATTGAACCTAAAGGCGGCTAGGGCCGCCTCTTCACGCACAATAAAGTATAGAGGCGGCAGTCCAAGCATTGCCTGTAGAGCAGCAGTGGGTGTAGTTCTCATGCAGCTAGTTATTGCTACACAAGCGAACCGCTGCAGTTTCGCGAGATCTCTTCGGGCTACGCTCAGGTCTGTCCTGGGCCACTAGACTAGTGAGCCGTATGTAATTACTGTGGTGTATAGCCAGTCAGCCAGCTGCCAGCTGCAATGCTATGTTACTGTGGAGTGTGTGGTGTGGTGTTTAGCCTTGGGGCTAATCCCCCAATTCCTGCCGAGCAGTTGCTTGCACTGCCACAGGGATATGCTGGCTTTTGTGGTAATGTAGTTGGTATGTTTCGCCCAATTCAGCTGTGTGTCCAAATATTTGGTTTCAGTTGATAGGCTTAGGGTAGTTCCAAAGAAACGCGGTAGTTGTAATGTTGTCAACTTCCTCTTTTTTTTGTAAAGAGAATCAGCTCGGTTTTTGCAGGGTTCACTGATAGTTGATGTTTGTTCCACCAGTCATCTACTATTTTCAAAGCTTGGCGCATGAGGTCGCATGAGGTATTTTCATGGATGCCATTTATTATTATGGTTATGTCGTCGGCGTAGCCTACGGTGAAGTATCCTTTGTCATTGAGGGTTTTGATGAGGCTGTCTATGATCAGGTTTCATAGCAGCGGAGAGAGCCCCCTTTCGGGCAGCTCTTTTTGTCACGATGGCCCTTGTGGTGTCGTTAACTGTCACTTGCAAAGCTCGCAGTTTGAGCATGTTGGTGATCCAGCCTCTCAGTGTCGAGTCTATACTATATGTGTATGCTATTGAACATGGTTTTGTCAAAGACGCCCCCTATATCAATGAAGGCGACCAGTGATGAGCACTTGTGGTCCACTGCGCATTTAATTTTGGAAACTACACTGTGCAGTGCAGATTCTGTTGATCAACCACTGGTATAGATCAACGGAATCTGGAACAACAGTTTATGAAGTGGTTTTACTCGAAGAGGTCTGTCACGGATATGTCTATCACAGAGTCTCTCGAGGGTTTTCAGTAGAAATTATGTGAGGCTTGTACGCCTATAAGCCTTGGGTTGTATATAGTCGCGTTTTCTAGGTTTGGGTATAAAAATTACTCTCACCTCACGCCATGCGAGAGGTATGTATCTGAGTGCTATGCAGGCTCGATAGATCTCCACCAGTCATGGTGTCAAAACATCCACCCTCTACTGCAGTAGGGCTGGGAAGATGCCATACAGTCCTGCGGACTTATAGTGCTGGAAGGAGCCCACTTTAACCGATCTTCTGTTACTATATTGTGTGCTCTAGACCAGGCTTGATCCATTGGGGTCCATCCTGGTTCAGGCTCTCACGTCCTGTCCACTAGGATTTTACAATGTACGGTTTTTACCTACCATAGCCGTCCGTGTGTAATACCCGTAATTATTTTACAAAATAAATAGATTATTCAGTCAGTAAGCGTTACTTTAAATAATACTTTTAAATATGTTTTTATTAACCTAATATAATAACTATTATCAAACCATCGCAAATGAGTTAATACAGTGTTTAATTGCTTTTTAATCCTATTCTAAAACTAAATTAGGAGTTAGTATATTACAGGTATTCTGCCCCTGAAATGATATTCAGAGCAATTTTTTAATGTTTGCCAGTAAGGATGATCACTGGAAGTATATAATTTTTTTATACCTACTAATTTTTAGCGTTTTTTGAGATACTTATCTTTGCAGTCGGAAGTAGGGCATTTTTGCTACTTGTTCTTTGTAATAATCGTACCTTTATCATAATTTATATAATGATTTTGTCACTGACTTGCACGACATGTGCACGGTATATCATGGCAGGATATGCTGAAGCCAAAACTTTCGGCAAATAAATATTTTTTTTTATGTGAGTCTGGGTGTTTTTCTATCTATAATATGTATATATTTACAAAAAAAAAATGTATTTATGTAGTTTATCAGCCATCTCGTTACTATAACACAAGCATTAGGTTGCTTAGCTTGGGACTAGATGGCGTTGTGTGAAATGTCCAAGGATATTTATTTTATTTATTTTTTGATTTGATTTAATTTGATTCCTTGTTCAGTTCGCTACACGCGAAGATGCATTGCTTGGATTTTAAATAATTTATATAATTATTATACCTAAACATAATTAATTATTTTTTCATGGATAATTTCCAGAAACTTTTGTGCAGCCGTATTTTCAAATGAAGTTTCTGAGCAACAGAATGGTACAGGTACCTACCTCTACTTATTAATTATTACCTACACACAAAATCCTTGCTTGAACCAGTAGGTATATTAACTCATTCACACCTAGAACGTTCTTAACCTGCACTTAAAAAAGGCAGAAACGATAAATTCACACATTTTACAACACTTCAAAGTGCAGGTAGGTATCATACAACAATGAATCAAGCAGCTAAATACGTGGTAATTACCTACGCCATCTGGTGGCCATTTGTCGGATATCAATTTGAACGAGCCAAGAGAAGTCTGCTATTAAACATGTTATATACGCCATTTATTTTCTTGTTGCAGTGTGGCTTGCGTAATTTGGTGCTATATTGGGTTCCTCTTCTTTCTTTGAAACGGAGTTAAGAAACATGTATTATAAAAGGTTTTCAAATTGTAGGTACAAATATCGTTTTACATACATTTTGATTGGCGCGGTATCTAAGTATATCCTACGTCATTTACTTTCATAAATCTCTAACAACTAATCAACTTTTCCTCTGCCACCTGGCCTTTTATTATTTTTATATTTATGTAAGTACACAGTAAAATACACAGAAACGTGACATAATACTACAGTCTTCCAGCAGACCTGCGAAAGGCGAAATTCTATTCTATATCCTATACTATTAAATGAGCTATATTTATATATGTCTACATATATGTATATTTGTAACCACGTTCTTGAAAACGGCTCTATCGATAAAAGTTGGCATAGAGGGGTTTACGGCGGCGAAAAATCGGTGAAGGTATCTGGGAAAATTCGTTTTCTCTATTTTCACCCAAAGCTCGGTCGCCCAGGTAGGTACTGAAAAAGAAATGTAGACAATAGTGTGAGAACAAGAAGAGAATGAGTATTAGAGTATTCTATTGAGGCTTCCAGCATAAATTAGCATGAAGTAAGAATAATAAGAATAATCTAGAATAAGAAAAATTGGTTTACACTCACACACAAGTTAGATAACATAAGAAATAGCCGTGGGCCCCAAACTAGACACAGCCTGTATCTTGGTAGCCCATATTAAGAGTTCATATGATGCTGTTTTGGTGATATAGGGCGATCTGGATATCGGTATCTATAAGACTTAGGAGTTTGTTATTTGGACACATTAAACTTGGACTTATAATCTTTAAATCTGTTGAAGCGAAAACACGATTGGATAAAAAATTCTCGATAGAAAAAAAAAACGAAAAAACCTCCTTTTTCACTTATTTTGAGTTAGATCTCTGAAACCTTATGGAATTTCGTGATGATTTTTAACCTAATAGATAGGTAATAATATTATCTCAAATCGTGACGTTTTTTTTTTTAATTTTTCTACTCTTTATTCTTGTAATTAGCAGTTAAGTGATTTGGCGCTTGCGTCATTTTATTCTAAGCGAGCACACTCTCTTTCTGTCTCTTGTTTTGCACGCGGTAGTAATAGCGCTATCCTTTTCAATTTGTTCAATCAGTCTGCTGCGGCATCTGTTGCAGGACGGATCTATGTTTGGCGACATTACAGAGAAAGGACTATTTTCGACATTTTTATTTTGTTTTGTGGTAGGTATAACCTACTGTAAAAAGAAGTTAAAACCTTTTAATAACCATACAATAAATTATTGTCATTATTTAGTGTAAGTAAATAAAGATGGGCAAAAAGAAAACTCTCGGAAAAAGAAAACAATTAAAACGTCTGAGGGAACAACTCCGTATTCTGAACGAAAGAAAAAACAAGTAAGTACTTAACTACCGATATAAATTACGGTAAGTATCAATTCTTTTATTTACGTAGCTACTTAGGTATTTCAATTATGTCTAGGGACGAACACGACGGTTCGTTTCGCGGACCATTTTTCGAGTTTCAACCTTATTGCTACGAGATGCTCATGTCTAGTGTCACGTCACCCTGCTGTTGGCTGTTGATAAAGTTCAAGTTCGTTTGATGAGTCGCAAAATACGCTTTGTAATTATAAATATTGTTATTTTTGTAAATAAGTAGGAACCTATAAAGGATCAATGGGTATTACGACAGATACACACGGCTACACATCAAGCTATACATTTCCAGTTTACACTGACCTCTCATTGTAAGGAAATCAAATACAATGCGAGATCAGCTTATACTGGAAATTCTACTTGATCTGTACATTTCCAGTTTACACTGACCTCTCATTGTAAGGAAATCCAGTACAATGCGAGATCAGCTTATACTGGAAATTATACTTGATCTGTACATATCCAGTTTACACTGACCTTTCATTGTAAGGAAATCCAATACAATGCGAGATCAGCTTATACTGGAAATTATACTTGATCTGTACATATCCAGTTTACACTGACCTCTCATTGTAAGGAAATCCAATACAATGCGAGATCAGCTTATACTGGAAATTATACTTGATCTGTATTATGCTTGATTATGCTTGATCTGTAGCCGTGCGTACCACGCGTAGTTTCTAATACTCACGAATAAGTAGGTACTACCTACCTACTAATGTGGGGTCAGGAACCTATTTGAATGTTGTGTGTTAGGTAAGTATGTTATTTTATTATGACTAAGTTATACATTTGCAGAAAACCATTCGTTGAGCTTGAGAATGTGACGAATAAAACCGTGCCCACGGTATTAGAGCATGAATTGCACGAAGCCGGACCGGCGGCGGCGCACAGTGGGCCCATACTGAAAATTAGTGGACTTAGGCAACAAAGTTCCTATATCGATGCGATTTTTTTTTATATGACGTGTTATATTATTCCTGACAACTTTTATTCTTATAAAATTTCTTCTAAAGTTGATAGTTTGTCTTGAAAACAATTAATTAGATTTTTTTGTATGGAGCGAATCACGTTTAATTTTTTTTCTTCAATTGTACTAATATGTTGAGTGTGTGGCGTAAGTATATGATAGCTAGGGTCATTCTCTATCCATGAAAAAAAAATCAGCGCCGGCCATCTGCGGCAGCGCGAGTAATCATTCGGTAAAAAAAAAATGATTTGGAAGAATTTTTTTGTCATTTAAAATAAATTCAAAGCATATTTTTTGTCTCATTTGGCTGTTTTCACCTTCTTTTTAGTTAAATAAATAGTTTTAATAGCGCATACGTACTTATAACTAGTAATTCTGGTAGAGATTTAGTTATTATTGCATGTTAACGGTAGCACCTGCATTGTGATTGATGACTCATTTGTTTGTGCACTCGGCTAAGCGCATAACTAATGAGTCATCGAAAAATGCTCGTCTCTGATTGGCTGAATAATTTTCACTCACTGTTATGTCCACTACTTGAGTAATTAACACTAACTATAAATATAAAGACATTCATTAAGTCCATCTTTCATCATTCATCAAGCAGCCACAGGAAAGTCCGGTTAAACAGTCTCGACCCCCCGTGGTCAACTGCGAGAAGCCATTCCAAAAAAATAAAAAATAAAAATAAGTCCATCTAGTTTCGCTCTTGTCGCTTGTTTGTGAACACAGTGAAATACTTGTATTTTTATATTAACATTAGAACTATGGCTGGATTTTGTACCAACCTAGATCTTTTTGTGAAATTAAGAAGTGGCGGTGATCTGAAAAATCTTATGTTTCTGTATGAAAGTATCATTTCTGTCTTGACTACCGAAGTTTCTGAAGAAGACAAGAACCGCATCAAGGAGTTCTGTCGACTTTTTTGTGTAAATTTAAATAAAAAGTGGATAGAGTCAAGTAGAAATCAAAAAACTTTTATGAATCGTGTAATTAATCGCAAGTGGTTGGAAAAAAACATCAACTGGCCTGTTTGTGACAGTATTGATCTGAGAAGTGTGATGGGCTTTTCGGACGCAGCCTTATCTGAGCTTGTGGATATAGATTGCCATGTTCCTACTCTTGCAGTATGTACTGCGGAAGCGGGAACATCTACAGAAAAGGAGCACAGAAAACCGTTCGAAGAGTTAAGTAATAAGCAAAAGAAAAGACGTTCTACTTCCATAGTAGAAGAAAATTCCGAGGAAGAGTTGCAGCACTGGTACATAACAAAATTGAAAGACAACGGCAAAACGAATCTGGCAAAAGTGGTCGAATACCTTTCCAGTAATCCAGATGCGCTATCCGAAGTAGAAGAGAGACTATTCAAAAAGCAGAGCTTAAGTACTGTCTCTGAAGATAAGTGTTTAGCTCTTTATACATCAGTTGCGCTCTCGAAATGGAAGTACTTAGCTCTTCGACAATTTCTGAAAGAAGAAAACTGTGCTGCCTTTCCATCTTATCCAAAGCTTGTAAATGCCAAGAAAAGATGTTACCCACCACAAGAGAGTATGGGGATTACCGAAAACGGAGCTCACATTAAATTGCAAGCGCTATTGGACCACACTGTGGAGAGGATATTACTTGATATAAATACTGTTGATAGGTCTCAAAATGAAGAACTCAAGTTGACCTGGAAATGGGGACTTGATGGTTCTTCGTCGCAGAGTAACTATAAACAGAAAACGTCAAACACAGCTACAGAGTTCGATGATTCATCAGTAGTCATGATAAGCATCGTCCCTCTTCGGCTAGTGTCTACTAGGCCATCATCTGGGAATGAAAATCTAGTTTGGGAGAACCCCACACCTTGCTCAACTCTGTACTGTCGACCAGTGAAGTTCACTTTCACTTCGGAGACAGCTGACTTTATAAAGTCTGAAGAGTCTGAGATGAAAAAACAAATTGATGAACGAATATCTACACAGTGTGGAAATATTATTGTATCACATGAATTGCATATGACCATGATTGATGGAAAAGTGGCCAATATTATTGCTCGAGTACCATCATATGCAACGTGTCCCATTTGCTTAGCAAAACCGAGTGAGATGAATAATTTAGACGCTTTGACTTCTAAACCACTTCGTGAAGAAATTTACAAACAAGGAATTTCTTCACTGCATATGAAGATTCGGTGTATGGAATGTCTTCTCCATATATCTTATAATCTGGATTTTCAACGATGGACTGCTCGCGGCGAACATAAGGCTTTGAAACAAGCTAAAAAAAATACCACACAGCAAGAGTTTCGTGAGCAAACTGGAATGCTGATTGATATAGTCAAACAGGTATGTATTTAATTTTCGCTCTCTTTATGTTGTTTGTGAATTATATCTCTATGTATTGTATATTACAGTATTGTTTTCCCATTTTAGGGTTTTGGAACTACAAACGACGGGAATACAGCGAGGCGCTTTTTCCAAGATTACAAAAGATCTTCCAGAATAACGGGAATTGACGAAAATCTGATTTTCAGATTTTCCGTTATTCTACAAGCCATATCATCAGGCAAAAACATTGACTGTGAAAAATTTAGAAGATACTGTAGAGAAACAGCTGATGTGTACGTGCAACACTATTCGTGGTACTACATGCCAGTTAGTGTACATAAACTTCTAATGCACGGTGCAGACATCTGTAACCACTTTGGTGTTTTGCCAATCGGTAAGTAAAAAATAAATATAGTTTGATGTATTATTGACTCGATTGCGTTTTGAAATTAAAATGTATGTACTTATTCGTTTTAGGTACCTTATCTGAAGAAGCTTCGGAAGCCCGTAATAAGGACTTCAGAAACGTCAGGGAGAGGCACACTCGGAAAACGGGGAGAATAGCAACAAACGAAGACATCCTCCATGGACTTCTAATAAGCTCTGATCCCCACATATCCTACATAAGGCCTAAAATAATGAAACAGGTTCATAATGAGTTGTTGCCTGAAGCAACTCAGTTGTTACAGACTACTGAGCCTCCCTGTGACAGTGAAATTATGGAGGAAGAAGAATGCCTCATAGCAGAGTCCGAAAATTTGCCGGACCCACTAGCACTTCTGGAACAAGAAATAATGTGATCCGGCTCTAAATTATTCCCACAAATGCCCATCATGGTTAGGAATATGACAAACAGCCCTTTTCAGGGCTACAATTACTTCACAGTTTCATATTGATCATACGTACGATAACTTATACTATAATAATATACATACAGTTGATTATGTAGATAATTATCAACGACTTGCCCGTACAAATTTAAATTATTTCACCTATCATTAACAAAATTAGTATAACCTGAAACAGTACGATATATTTATTCAACAATAGATAACGTGTAGTTAAAAAATAACACAGTCAATCAGAGACGAGCATTTTTCGATGACTCATTAGTTATGCGCGCACAAACAAATGAGTCATCAATCACAATGCAGAGCACCTGCTTTGTGATTGATGACTCATTTGTACCGATAACATACAATAATAACTAAATCTCTACCAGAATTACTAGTTATAAGTACGTACCTATGCGCTATTAAAACTATTTATTTAACTTAAAAGAAGGTGAAAACAGCCAAATGAGACAAAAAATATGCTTTGAATTTATTTTAAATGACAAAAAAATTCTTCCAAATCATTTTTTTTTTACCGAATGATTACTCGCGCTGCCGCAGATGGCCGGCGCTGATTTTTTTTTCATGGATAGAGAATGACCCTAGCTATCATATACTTACGCCACACACTCAACATATTAGTACAATTGAAGAAAAAAAATTAAACGTGATTCGAAAGGGAGACTCACCGCTATCGATTGACGATACGGACAAGTAAGTACATAAATAAATACATAATATAAAATAAATAAGTATATTTTTAATCCCCCTTAGTAATTTCTTTTTACCTGCCTCGCTGGTCTAGCGGTCGCAAGCTCTACTGCTGAGCGTGAGGTCCTGGGTTTGATTCCCGGGTCGGGCAAAATGGTATTGGGTTAAAAATCATTTATCATTCTAGTTCAATCATTGACATTTTTAACTAATTGACAAAAAAACTGTGCTGTTTCATACATTTTGGTCAAGTAGGTACTTATTGAATTTTTGTATTAAACAGCTGTTTTTTTTTTCGTGATTTCAGAGTTGGTCCCATAGTGAAAGTTGTTCATATTCATGAGTTTTTGGATGGTGATGAAAAAATCTTCCTGTATAACGAAGTTCAAAGGAAAACTATCACAGCTAAGTAGGCTTTACAAGTTTACGAGTAATAGTCGAGCAACTTACATTTGCAGTTGCAATGTATGGGAGAACATGATTTTCAACTACAATGTTAGGTTTGTTCTTGGGATAAATTCATTCTAACTACGGAACCCCTCATGTGCGTGGTCCGACACGCACTTGGCCGGTTTTTTTATTTATAAGGAACATTTGTTTTAGATAAATAGTTATATTATGTGAGAGTTTATTTTTGTAGGAACATTCCTAATTTTTGTTAGTACTACGATATTTGGATAAGGTACCTACCAACCTATGAATGTTACGCGTCGCGTAATTTGTTGAAACTTCTTTGTCTTTTATTTTTTATGTGATTTTTAACCGATTGCCAAAAAGGAGGAGGTTATATGTTCGACTTTATGTATGTTTTTTTTTGTTTGTTCTTGTAATAATATTCTGAATATACATATTAAATTGTATAATAAATAAAGATTGATGAAAAATAACATTATTTTTATTTCATACTAACCTTTTAGGTTTATAGATTGAGTACCTACGCGAGGACTGAATGACGGATCCGTCTAAATATAGTACACGAAAAAAAATTTTTTTTTGTTTTATAAAATTTAAAAAAAATAGTTTTTTTTCCAACCCTGGTGGTATGTCAGTTTGTAGGTCTATGAACGAAGCTTCCAATATGTATATAGGTACCTATGTAGGAACATACATTTTGATTGCCATACGAATCAAGTTCAAATTCACGAATCTATCGGAGACGGGCCGTGAATATGCATTCACGGCCCGTCTCCGGCATAGATCGCTGTTGATCAGCTGGGCGGCCGGGGCACCGCGCCGTTCAAACTCGAGCTCTGAACTCGACTCGATCGCGGTTGCCGCGCCGCCGCGCCGCCGCTCGCGCCCGGTGCGAAGCGCGCCGCGCGCCATGCCACCGCGTATTATTTTAGAGGGGGCGCGGTCGGGCGGGGCGAGAGGTACGAAATCGCTCGCGTTAGGTTGTAGTGGCGCGCTCTTAACAGTAGACATATTGAGTTGCCGAACGTTAATTGTGAAACAGCACAGCCGCATTAGTAACAGTAATTAATAATGGAAATAGTGATTAAAAGATTATAAAAATAAAAAGATAATAATATATTATAATTAATTCCAGCATGTCTATTTTGTAAAAATCTCACCATGAAAACTATTGTTATTATTGTTACTAGTGTTATTCCACGTGATGCTAGGGAATGACACTAATGACATCTCATTTCAAACCCACTTCACCAAAGTTTTCACGGTAAATCTTTTACGGAATAGATCGGTTGAGAACGTCGTGTCGCCGACTATGAGACTCTAGTACAAAATGTATGACAAAACAATGGCTAAGATCAACCACAACCTAACGCACTAACATTAGCCAACAAGCAAAATAATTAAAGATGTGTGAAGGTTGAATAAATGTTAAGCGATACGGTGGATGGTGGAAAGATTAACCCTAATAACAGGGAAGCCTCGGATTCAATGTCTGCGCATTCGTTGTTCTAAGTACCCAATTAGAACTACCTATGTTAGTGATTACTGCCTTACTGGTAAAGTATAAATAGCTTTAGGTCAGTTCTGCTCCCTTAAAATCAATCTGCCTAGCCTTTTCCCAACTACATAGTTGGTAAAGGCTAGGCAGATTGATTTTAGCGCAGCTGCATCTGGTTGGCTTCCAGTCTAACCAGATGCAGCTGAATACCAGTATTATAGATGGAGCGACTGACCTCCACAACCCATCAGTACCAACCAATCTAGACACTTTCTGAGGTGTCAAGCGAATTTAGACCTTATTGACATTCATGTTTTTTTGTTAAATTCAGCTTCCAGATCATTTACCAAGTATCTTGGGCCAAAAAAACAAAGGGTTTGTAAAATATCAATAAGGTCGAAATTAGCTTGACACCCTAAAAATGATGTGCATAATAATCTAGACACTTTCTGAGGTGTCAAGCGAATTTAGACCTTATTGACATTCATGTTTTTTTGTTAAATTCAGCTTCCAGATCATTTACCGAGTATTCTGAACCAAAAAACCAAAGTGTTTGTAAAATGTCAATAAGGTCGAAATTAGCTTGAGACCTTTATCGTTTTCAGCGAACTTAAATACCACGAAATGACCGTTCATTCCCCACGACACCACTGGTGGTGTCGTCGGGAATGACAGAAACTAGTATTCCCCACGACACCAATGACTGCATTGTGAGTGATGTCCAGCTAATTTTTAAACGTAACAATGATGTGTAATTTTTAAACGACTTCAAAAACAGAGGAGAATATCAATTCAGTTGTATTTTTTTTTTTATGTTTGTTACTGCAGTACTCCGTCATTTAGAAGCCGATTTGGAAAGTTCTTTTTTTATTTTATTCGTTATGTCAACACAAAAAAAAAAAACGGAGGGGCATAACTTCTTACGCTCTAGTTTTTTTTTTCTTGAGAGGATGTGATTACGGTCAAAATGAAAATCCAAGATGGCGGCTGCAAAAATTTTCGAATTTTTCGACATGGGCGTCAATTTCGTGATATTTGAGGTCGCTGAAAACGATAATGGGGTCAAAATGAAAATCCAAGATGGCGGCTGCGAAAATTTTCTAATTTTTCGTCATGGGTGTCATTTTCGTGATATTTGAGGTCGCTGAAAACGATAGTGGGGTCAAAATGAAAATCCAAGATGGCGGCTGCGAAAATTTTTAAATTTTTTAACATGGGTGTCATTTTCGTGATATTTGAGGTCGCTGAAAACGATAGTGGGGCCAATATGAAAATCCAAGATGGCGGCTGCGAAAATTTCCTAATTTTCGGTCATGGGTATCATTTTCGTGATATTTGAGGTCGCTGAAAACGATGGTGGGGTCAAAATGAGAATCCAAGATGGCGGCTGCGAAAATTTCCTAATTTTTCGTCATGGGTGTCATTTTCGTGATATTTTAGGTCACTGAAAGCGATAGTGGGGTCAAAATGAAAATCCAAGATGGCGGCTGCGAAAATTTCGTAATTTTTCGTCATGGGTGTCATTTTCGTGATATTTGAGGTCGCTAAAAACGATAGTGGGGTCAAAATGAAAATCCAAGATGGCGGCTGCGAAAATTTCCTAATTTTCGGTCATGGGTATCATTTTCGTGATATTTGAGGTCGCTGAAAACGATGGTGGGGTCAAAATGAGAATCCAAGATGGCGGCTGCGAAAATTTCCTAATTTTTCGTCATGGGTGTCATTTTCGTGATATTTTAGGTCACTGAAAGCGATAGTGGGGTCAAAATGAAAATCCAAGATGGCGGCTGCGAAAATTTCGTAATTTTTCGTCATGGGTGTCATTTTCGTGATATTTGAGGTCGCTAAAAACGATAGTGGGGTCAAAATGAAAATCCAAGATGGCGGCTGCGAAAATTTTCAAATTTTTCGACATGGGTGTCATTTTCGTGATATTTGAGGTCGCTGCAAACAATAGTGGGGTCAAAATGAATGACTATCGTTTTCAGCGACCTAAAATATCACGAAAATGACACCCATGACGAAAAGTTAGGAAATTTTCGCAGCCGCCATCTTGGATTTTCATTTTGAGCCCACTATCGTTTTCAGCGACCTAAAATATCACGAAAATGACACCCATGACGAAAAATTAGGATATTCGCAGCCGCCATCTTGGATTTTCATTTTGACCTCACTATCGTTTTCAGCGACCTAAAATATCACGAAAATGACATCCATGACCGAAAATTAGGAAATTTTCGCAGCCGCCATCTTGGATTTTCATTTTGACCCCACTATCGTTTTCAGCGACCTAAAATATCACGAAAATGACATCCATGACCGAAAATTAGGAAATTTTGGCAGCCGCCATCTTGGATTTTCATTTTGACCCCACTATCGTTTTCAGCGACCTAAAATATCACGAAAACGACACCCATGACGAAAAATTAGGAAATTTTTGCAGCCGCCATCTTGGATTTTCATTTTGACCCCACTATCGTTTTCAGCGACCTAAAATATCACGAAAATGACACCCATGACGAAAAATTAGGAAATTTTCGCAGCCGCCATCTTGGATTTTCATTTTGACCCCACTATCGTTTTCAGCGACCTTAAATATCACGAAAATGACACCCATGACGAAAAATTTGGAAATTTTCACAGCCGCCATCTTGGATTTTCATTTTGACCCCGCTATCGTTTTCAGCGACCTAAAATATCACGAAAATGACACCCATGACGAAAAATTAGGAAATTTTCGCAGCCGCCATCTTGGATTTTCATTTTGACCCCACTATCGTTTTCAGCGACCTAAAATATCACGAAAACGACACCCATGACGAAAAATTAGGAAATTTTTGCAGCCGCCATCTTGGATTTTGATTTTGACCCCACTATCGTTTTCAGCGACCTAAAATATCACGAAAATGACACCCATGACGAAAAATTTGGAAATTTTCGCAGCCGCCATCTTGGATTTTCATTTTGACCCCACTATCGTTTTCAGCGACCTCAAATATCACGAAAATGACATCCATGACCGAAAATTAGGAAATTTTCGCAGCCGCCATCTTGGATTTTCATTTTGACCCCACTATCGTTTTCAGCGACCTAAAATATCACGAAAACGACACCCATGACGAAAAATTAGGAAATTTTCGCAGCCGCCATCTTGGATTTTCAGTTTGACCCCACTATCGTTTTCAGCGACCTAAAATATCACGAAAATGACACCCATGACGAAAAGTTAGGAAATTTTCGCAGCCGCCATCTTGGATTTTCATTTTGACCCCACTATCGTTTTCAGCGACCTCAAATATCACGAATATGACACCCATGTCGAAAAATTTGAAAATTTTCGCAGCCGCCATCTTGGATTTTCATTTTGACCCCACTATCGTTTTCAGCGACCTAAAATATCACGAAAATAACACCCATGACGAAAAATTTGGAAATTTTCGCAGCCGCCATCTTGGATTTTCATTTTGACCCCACTATCGTTTTCAGCGACCTAAAATATCACGAAAACGACACCCATGACTAAAAATTGGAAATTTTTGCAGCCGCCATCTTGGATTTTCATTTTGACCTTGAAATACAAAAAAAAAATAAGAAGATACCTAATTAGAAAAAAAACTTAATTTAAAAAAAAAAAACTTATTTATGTAGGTATACAGAAAAATACATTTGAGGGCCTACTTATTTTCTGAACATCCCTGCTCAACCCTTTGAAAGAATTCAGGCGTGATGTTATGAAGAAATCTCATTTCCTATCCGATATTCATTATAAAACCACCCGTACTAACTTTATTCTGTGGCACCTACCTATTTGAGATTTGAAAATAGTGAACCAAAAATTTGCGCGTCAGGCGGCTTTATAAGCTCCAGTGTAGGGTTCAAATTCAACTGTTTTACACACTTGATGCGATTGGTAAACATAGGCCGTGATAAAAATAAATACCAATAAAGCTTTTGCGCGCGTGACGTCTTTATTTACATAAACATAGCGTTCAAATTCAACTGTTTTCAACACATGTTAATTTGTGCCGGTCGCAGCCGGTGACAGAAGTTAGCGGGGGTGGCGGGTTCGAAAAATTGGCACACGTCCGACCTCCATCACGTTCCGCTCGGGACTAAACGACACGGAGCGAGCGCAAAACACTTGACATTGGAATTAGTGATATAAATATTTTGATATTTCAAATTATGATAGCCGTTATAAATTACATTTTTTACGACCTTTATTATGGCATAAGTTTTATTGTTCAAAGCCTAATATAAATCAAATGAAATAAGATATAGATCATAATTTAGACTTGTCTTTGCGATTTAATTGGATGCAGTAAAGTGCAAGTAATCGTGTATCGGACGGCCGAAATTTGTAGATGGAAGTCTGAACTAAGTAATATATTTTTTTCAAAATTTAAATCCGTGTTATCTACGAATAAAACACTAAACAAAACGACGTTTTTACGGCTCTCACCGCCTTAACTTGATGGATCGACCCGTACGGCTGTTATTACTTAGCCACGATTTCCTCTAAATTCTAGTCCCTTAGCTTTAATCAAATCAAAGAAGAAGAAACTTTTTCTCTGTCCAAAAATTAAAAAATAAGCCGCTATTAAATTGGTACTTAGGGGTTGTGCAAAAATTTGTAGCAATTTTCCTAGCAACTATACAGGAAGTACATTAACTTTATTCATAGAAAATACTGATGCTACGCTCAATACTTGCAAGAAATTCAACGGGTGGAGACCATCCTATAATTTTAAAATATCAGGAAGAGGAACCAATTTGTTTATCAGACAAGAACAAAATCAATACAAAAAGTAAGTTATCTAAGCAATGCATCAGTAGATTGGTAAGGACTCTAGAGGAGCAGCCCGGAAGACACGTGCGCTCGAGTGCACTCTTAGTGCATTGTGGAGCTGTGACGTAGGAAGTGCGATTATGATAATATTGTAAACAGACTATGATTATTACGTCGCCGCGTCGCGTCGTTTTGTTTAGTCCTTCAAGTGTTACCTCGTTGTTTAATTTAATCTTACGGGCTTAGGCCCCGTCCCACCGCAACGAGGAAGCGATTATTTTCCCGCTCAGGAAACGTACAAATTCAATTGATAGGGTTTTTGCCGGCAGTATGAACAGTCAGCGATCAACTATTAACACAAAATTATCGATAATTTTACCATTAATATTAATATAAACACGTTGTAATTTTAACCATCTTTATCCTCTTAAGGGGTAATTATTGTACTCATCATTATGGACAACTTTTACTATGTAACCAAACCTGAAAACGCGAAAAAAAATCAGTTGTTCCCTACATTTATGTTCACATAACTCGTCAAAATGGAATGATAAAGGTAAAGACGGTTAAAATATGTACCTGTATGTCCTTGCTTCGATCAGCGTCGGTTGTTTTTATCAGCTTGAATCAGTCCACTGCTGGAGATATGCCTCACAAATTGCAAACCATTTAGTTTGACCATGGGTTATTCTCATTCAGCTGCAGAACTCTGCTACCTCACTGCAAAGATCATCACTCCATATAGCCTGAGGGCAACCAACCCTATGCTTGCCGATTCGCAGTTTCCTTTTTTTTTCTGTAATTCTATGATCTCTCACACCGAGAAGCCACGTTTGGTGATGAACGTTTAGTACAGGAAATAATAACGTGGTCATGTAGTGTGTGGTGTGGTTGTAGTTAGTTAAGTTAGGAAAGCAAAGCCAATCTTTTCTCATCAGGGGGCCTACTCCCTAAGTCCGTCCGTCTTCCCGTCCGTCCGTGCATCCGTCCGTCTGACATTACGATCCATCAAAACCAGGGTAAAAGTAAAATTTTTCGGACAGGCAAAAACACATCGGGAGTAGGGACAACTGGCAAATCATGCTGTCATTCATACTTCGTTCGGGCCCCGAACCAATCATCCAGCCGTAGGTGATACGGAGTAAGAAACGCCCGTAACGAAAGCCGAAACTACGGGCTTCGTGCTTAGGGAGTAGGCCCCCAGTGCCCGAAACGAGGTGTTTTGCACCTCTTCGGAAACATTCGGAAACCGTACAATAAGCTGTTTGACGTTTTCGTGACGTAAGCTGTTTTAATCGTACATGAACCTGAGGATTATTTACGAGTAAGTATTTCCCGAGTAGGTATGATTCTAGATTAGTAACTTATTTGGTTAAGATATTAATTGCTATCATATTTCAGTATCACCATCCACGTACGCAATGCGCTGATGGTGATTAAGTTTTGAGATCTGGTATATCCCCAAAAAACTTACCTGCGGGATAATTGCTTAACAACTTTTGTTAAGTTGTTAAGCAATTATCCCGCAGGCAGTGTTGCCGTTTTAGCGCATTTGGCGCTAGATCTAGTGCAATTATCGGGTCTATAGCGCTTTTTTTTTTCATAACTAAGCGCTAAAAGATATTTAGTGGAATCTAGTGGAAAATTTAACATTAGTTGGCAACCCAATATGTGATTTAAAAAGGTAGCTGGATGCGTTTAATATTTTGTCTACCGCTCTTTTTCGAGGCCAAAATGTGAAATAAGAAACTAAAAGAAATAGTTAAAAGGATCAAAAAAGCACAAATGTGCAGTTGTGTTGCTCGCTAAACAAAAAAGGCAATTATGCAAGCTGCCCCTCAAACAAATCCCACGACGCCGACCGGCAGTGTTCCCAACTCAGCACTTTCGGTGCTAGATCTAGAACTATATTCATAATTAGAGCACTGAAATCTAACATACGGCAACTAGCACTTAATCTAGCACTAATTAGCGATCATACGGCGATGAATTTTCAATACCGCAGAACAAAACGCATAAAAATTAATTCATTCATCATTAAAATTCTTAAAAAAATCTTAGCGGAATTTAGTGGATTTTAGAAACAGGATTTTAGTAAAATATAGCGCAATTTTGATATGGGTTTAGTGCATATTTTTTTCTTCATACAGCAACACTGCCCGCAGGTAAGGCTGCAATGCTTTTCATTTTGACAGTTCATTATCATTCACTGCATTGTTTACGTTGCTGAGCTGTTGCATTAGCAATTATGCTTCAAAATCCATCATATGGAGATTGAAGGTGTGCTGTGTTACGCAATTGAAGTGCTAGTCTAAACCTCGAAATGTCTGCCAATTGCGAGACTTGAGAAGTGTGGCGGGCGGCATCTACATCGCCACATGCGAACTATACGCATCACACTGACGTCAAGCAAAATCCTGCATCGCGCAAGCAGAGTTTACAGTGCGACTAGCATATAGCGCTTCACACAGACAAGCCATGGTGTCTTCGTCGGAGATGGCGCACAGACTCCTCCGATGTTTGTCTTCGAAGTATGCACTCCCGTGCCGTTTTATGGAAATAATACACACGGTGAAATTTTAATGGTTGTTTGCCTCTTAAAGGGTCATTGTACTCATCATTATGAACAACTTTTACTATGGGATCAAACCTGAAGACGCGAAAAAAAATCAGCTGTTCATTACATTTATCTACATCAAACTCGTCAAAATGTAAGTAGTAGCTTAGTTTTTTTTCGCGATTTCAGGTTTAGTTCTAGGTATAGTAAAAGTGGTTCATAATGATGACAATGACCCTTTAATAGGAAAACAACCATTAAAATTTCACCCTGTATACAAAGTCCCGACATCAATCGTCGGGCAGTTGCCCACCAGATACATCACCTGTCTGGGCGGAGAATCCTACCTTTTCTATGGAGAATGAGTGAACTTTACACCCTGTTGCTCATGCCTCTAGAGAAGTATCCTATCGTGAAGTATCATGGTAAGTAGAGGGCTCCGGGATTCTTCGGTTGACTTTGCTAGCTCACCAGGTCAGCATTTTAGAAAGGCGTATTGTCTAGAAGACATAGGGCTATTCCCATAGGTCTATGCCAGGGGTTTTGGGCCGAACTGCATATTTTTATATAATATTTATATATAACATATTAATATTAATATTTTTAATATTGCTGCATAGGGGAGCCGGGGGGAATGAGAGTCAGTGGGCAATGAGGGTCAATTCAAAAAGAAATGAACCTAAAGCATTACAGAATACGGCTATGTCGCACGGGGTTTAGCTCGGCACCCCTCCCGCACTCCCCAATACGCCGACCCGCTAGTCAAGCTCGCGTCACCGGGAGCGACACACGTGTCACAGGGGAGGGGCCGTTGTAAAATTTCCGAAATTTCGATCGAAAACGTGAGTATCTATATTTGTTAATTTTACGAATACAATAATCTTAAAATGTAGTACTAGAACTAAACTTATGTTTATTAATGCAAGATATTAGATTTTGTGATGTTTTTTGTGTAATTATTCAAATCTAGCAAACAAACCGTCATTGGGGTAATAAGAGTCAATTGTCCCCCATTCCCCGCATCGTTTTTTATTATGATAAAACTTTTTTGTTAATTTCAGATGCCAAGGAACTGGACAAGGAAGACGTCTAAAGCGAGCTGGACTGCAGGTGACTTTAAGAACTTATTTAAGTCAAGTTCATCTGAAGAATCGGCTGATGAACAGGTTCCTTATGTTGAGAGTGGAGATAGAAAATATTGAAATCCCACTAAATATCCAGCAAAACTCCCAGAACGAGCGTGAACATTCTGTGTGCGCAATATGCCTTGAAGAAGGAAAACCGAGAGAAATCTGGTACCTTTGCCGTCTCTGTGCTGGGTGGGCCCATGAGGCATGTACAGGATGTGATGATCCAAGTCGCTATCGCTGTGATTGTTGCATTTAATCATTTCTAATGTTTAATTTTGTTGATTTCTAATTGTTTGTAAAAACAGATATAACTTTGTTGCTTTTATTTGTTTTATAATTTTGACTCTTATTCCCCCATGAGCTGACTTTCATTTCCCTTACATGTGGGTAATTGGAGTCAAAACTACTTTTTTGTTTCTTAATTATAATTATGTTTATGTTAATGATAGTCAAAAAAGACATATATATATTGATACCTGATTAGATTTTAAAGATTAGTAAATATGAAAAAAATATAAGACTGATCATTTGTGATTACAATAATGACTTTTCCTTAAGTGACTCCCAATTCCCCCATCTCCCCTATTAATATTTTTTATTTATATTCGTGTGGAATTTTTTCATGGATGTCCTCTTTCCTGGGACGTGTGAATATGTCTGTCAGACCCTTATTGATCAAAACCAGTAGTTCTTTAATCACCTCTGGCCAGATCGCTGGATGGCAGTACCTAACCGGACTTAGTTTTAATTGTGTAACAGACATACTGATATAAGAATTAGATAGCGTGACTATACAAGCATCATTTTTAAAAACAAAATAAATAATATATTTTTGATGAGACGATAAACCCTTTCATCAAATAAAATATTTGTTTTGCTATCAATGATATTATCTATACATATAATAAAACAGTAACGAAAGAAAAACTGTACATTGAGAATTTTCGAGAAAAAATAAGTGGCTTTTGTTAGAAAAACGTAACTGATGACAAAAAGTGACTTTTTAGAATTTTTGTCTGTTTGTCTGTGTGTATGGTACGGCTTCACGCCAAAACTACTGGATAGATTGAATTGAAATTCAACAAAAATGTTCTTTGTAAACCAAGGAAGGCTTAAGGCTACATAATATCACGCCGTATGTTATGGGAGGTAAGCAATATTGATTTTAAAAGGTTTTTGTTCGTAATTGAATGCAGAAAATGACATGTTATTTAGTTAATCAAAATTTAACTCTGGGAACATAATAATCACGCTATTTTTATAAAGCAGCGGGGCAGTAATATTATAAATTGCAAGGGAACAGCTATTCAACAATATGTCAACGGAGAATTCAGCGGTAAGGTCAGGCGACCGTTTACAGCAATACATGGTGCGAGTTCAAATCCCATAATATTGTTTTAAAAAATCGTAAAATTCTTTTTTTTAGTTTTTGTATTATAATATAATACGAGTACCTAATCATAACAACTATTAAATCAATCTGGGTTGCACTTTTATTTATTGTACGCAGAGCGAGCTTCGAGTTTAACCACTGTATCCGATAGATGGCGTTCAGCAAATGTCGTCTTTTTCTGAATGGTTTTTCGCAGAAGAGTGACACTCTTTCGGTCTTAGAATTAAATAAAATATTTTACAATAATCTTAGTGAAAATTGAAAATAGTTTCGGTTTCGGGTAGATCATGCATTGCTATTCTGGTCTCTGGACAGGTCCGGGCCCAGGGGTCGCGAGCGCCGCCGGGGTCGCGGGTTGTTTGAAAGAGATACCACAGGAGATACCGTGGCCCTGGCACAGGCAACTGAAGGAACACGGGGGTGGGTTTTAGTCAGTAAAAGTCTGACACGCCCTTCCGCTCCACCCAGAGCGGGAGAAGTCATTTGATGATTTCCCATCCACAAAAAAAAGTCTTAGGGGTCTAGGAACATTTGGTTCTGAATTTCTCTCTACAGGTCAAGACGAGATTGTTTGAAGCAAACCGACTTCAAAAGGAAGAAGTTTTCAATTCGTCTGTTTTTGGTACATAAACGGCACATAGGAAGGGAACTCTTATCATTTCGTCCTATCCGTCTGTCCGTTCGTATGTCACACCTTTCCTATGGTGAAGATCTGACACTTGAACTTTTAGAGGCATGAGGAACAGGGTGTAAAGTTCACTCATCCTCTATTGAAAAGGGAGGATCCTCCGACCAGAAGGGTGTTGTCTGGTGGGCTACTGCCCGACGGTTGATGTCTGGACGTTGTATACAGGGTGTTCGGCGCATGGACCGACACAATTTTTTGGGGGATTGGGGGGGTCATTTGCTAGGTTTCACCTAAAGACCTCCATGTCCTAAGTGTGACGGTAATTGAGATATGTTTTTTTTGGTTCTTTCTTTGAATTACCCAAAATCTCGCCTTTGAATCGATATATATTTTTTGTTTATGATTGTAAAAGAATAAAATAATTTTTATTATAGTCTACAATGTATTATTATTCGAAATAAAATAAAAAAATATAATTGCCGTAATAAATCTTTTCTTAAAACACTCCATAACTGACTCTCTAACTAGTATTTTGACTACATTTGAATTGTTTTTCATAGCGTGTAGCATACCCTTAGAAAGGGTACAAGCTAAAGAACTTTTTGAGATAAAAATAAGGTCAAAATGGCTTCATTTAAAAAAAAAAAAAAATTTAAGAGTAGTAATTTTTCATACATTTAAACATTTTTAAGACTTTGGAAGCACATAAGTCATTTTCTACTGATCAATTACATCAAATAATAATTTATTTAGAATAAAAATACATTGCAGACTATTATAAAATTTATTTTGTTCTATTGCAACCATAAACAAAAAAAATATATCGATTCAAAGGCGAGATTTTGGGTAATTCAAAGAAAGAACAAAAAAAAAACATATCTCAATTACCGTCACACTTAGGACATGGAGGTCTTTATGTGAAACCTAGCAAATGACCCCCCCAATCCCCCAAAAAATTGTGTCGGTCCATGCGCCGAACACCCTATAAATGCTAATCGCGTGGTAAACTCTAATTGCGCGATGCAGGTTTGCGTGACGTCATGTCATTGATGCGTAGTTCCTATGTGGCGATGTAGATGCCGCCACATCACTCCCCTCCGGAGACCGGAGGTCGATAGTGGGCTGAGTCGTGTATCTTGCGATGCTTGTCAGTGCCAGTTGTGGTTCCAGTGAGTCCGAACCGAGTGCCGCATAGTTCACGGTGAGTCGGAACTGTCTGCGGTGATACCCCAGTGAGTCGGGGTGGCGCTGCGTTATGCTCCAGTGAGTCGGAGTGTACAGCGTTGGGTTGAGGCTGAAGGTGATGACCAGGAATGCGCGTCCGCTGCATGCCGGTGGTCAGGATACCTGTTGAAGCCGTGGATGCTGGCTGGCTGTGTGACTCGCCGCTCGAAAGCTTGAGGAAGTGATGCTGATGACGTCACGCTGATGTAGTTGCACGAAGGCTGCGCTGACGATCACGTCAGGGTCACCAGTTTAAAGGCATGAGGAACAGGGTGTAAAATTCACTCATCCTCTATTGAAAAGGGAGGATCCTCCGACCAGACGGGTGTTGTGTCTGGTGGGCTACTGCCCCACGGCTGATGTCGGGACGTTGTATATATGCTAATCGCGTGGTAAACTCTAATTGCGCGATGCAGGCTTGCGTGACGTCATGTCATTGATGCGTAGTTCATATGTGGCGATGTAGATGTCGCCACAAACTCATCAATAATGTACAGTAGGTAAACGTACTGTGATTTAGTTATTGTACAAAATCAAAGAAAATTACTGGTTCGGTAGTTACTATCCGTGGTAAACTAATTATGGACTTCGAATATAAGAAGGTAAACACCTACTTAACCCATGGAACTCCAGTAGTACATTATTGTGAACGGGTAACCGAACGGAAGATGAAACACAGTAGGTTAAGTACCTAGCAGTGGTCAACTGATCATGGACTGCTAAGAAACCCTACTGTCACGGAACTCCTCAATGACGAGAAGTATCTATACCTACCTACATATTGTGACATGGGTTATCGCGCGGGATGTGAAAAAAAGTTGCTGAGTATCAATTTAGAGAAGTAGGTACTTACGCGAATTAGTGTGAGGTAGGTGGGTGTAATACGCCCCATCGCGCGCTGCGCGATGAGGCGACGACGCCCGATCCCTTCCTGTCTCTACCTCATACCGCTAAAGAGACCTATAAGTCGTCTATTGCGCAAGTCAAACCAGGTGGTGTGTCAAGTCGCGGATTGTTTGAAGAAGTTACCGCGGCCCTGGCATAGGCAACTGAAGGAACACGGGTGGGTTTTAGTCAGTAAAAGTCTGACACGCCCTTCCGCTCCACCCAGAGCGGGAGAAGTTATTTGATGATTTCCCACCCTCAAAAAAAAAAAAAAAAAAAAAAAGAAAGGTGGTGTGTCAAGTTTCTTAGTGGCATAGTGGCACGTATTGTACCATAATGCAAAATAATTATTAGTATTTATTAAAGACCGTTAAAGTTTCGGTAATTCGCACGGACGTAAAAATATCGCGGCGGGATTTTATCGCGCATTGGATTTTCAACTCTCGGTGTTGAGCCGAGCTTCGAGAATCCAACCTAATAACAACAGGGTGAATCCTAAGAGTAGGATATTATTGGGCATTCTAATCCCACCTTCCGTTCCATCGGCTCACTCTGTTCGCCTCGTCACTCTCGGTGGGATTGAATGACCAATAATATAAATGAAATCCTAATGTGGTTCAGCGCCTATTCCACCGATCGGAAGGTGAAAATGAAATCCTGCATCATATGGAGGTAAAATAATCGAACGGCGCCTACTCCACTTCGACCTATTCCTCGCGATAAAACAGAAACATTTTTCAGTGTGGTTTGGGCGCTACTCCACTTTTTGAATCACTTTTGGTTGCGAATGGAACGAAAGTGGTTTAGAAATAGCTAATAACATAAATGATGGATCTACAAAGTTTGCGGTTTAAACCCTATTCCACTTTTAAAATCTAGTTTGGTTGCATTAGGTTGATCCCAGCGAATCGACCGTTTACTGTAAGGTAACCTTTCGTTCCATCGGCTCACAATAACATAAATGTATCTACAAACTTTGTTGTTTTATCCCTATTTCACTTTTTGAGTCTCATTTGGTTGCGAATGGAACGGAAAGTGGAAATACTGGTTCAGCGCCTATTCCAGATCTAAATATTTTTCAGTATGTAGTTTGGGCGCTACTCCACTTTTTGATTATCGTTTGGTTGCAATTAACATTTAAAATGGATTGTAAACTCAATTTATTCTTTCTGACAATCACTCCATATGAAACATTCGACTTTCAACGTATTTACTTCCTTTCACGGCATTTAATCCACGTTTTGAATATTGTTTGGTTGCTATTAACATAAATTGATTGACCGGTTTGCTCCTATTGTACGATGTATTTTTAAACTCAATTTGTTCTTTCCGACAATCACTCTTTATGAGACATTGACTTTTTAACATATTTTCTTCCTTTCACAGCATTTAAATAATAGCATTTAGGAAAGTTTACAGCATGTTGTAGCCAAGGATCATTGTGAATCTCCCAATCTTCGATACTACCTCCACAAGAAAAACACATGACTTTATCGTTTACACTATTTCCGCAATAAAAAAATCCTGCATCAACCATTTCCATCACCAATCTTTTTTGTGAATGAGCGGTCGCCCAATAATGTCTGAACGAAAATAGACGAATTTGATGTTTGTTATAAATTTCATATCGAGGACTATAATTTTTTGGATTCATTTTAAATAGCTGTTGATACGTGTAAGTCTGTAAGTTTAATAAAGTGAACTGTTACAAGAAAAATACAAGACTTTATCGTTTACACTATTTTCACAATAAAAAAATTCTCAGTACCATTTCCATGCACGTGGGCAGAAAAAAAGATTAATTAGAATTTAGATAGATGCTCTTTTGAAGAGACACAGGCCACCTCTCTTTTAGAGAGAGTGTGTCGTAGCGAGCCCAATGAGGGTTGCTGGATGTCACATGTCTTCGAATTTTTGGTTTTAGGACATGCCGGTTACCTCACGATGTTTTCCACGGTTTTGAGATCAGTTGTGATGAAATAAATTACACAACGTAAAGTCCCTACTTGGGTTCGAACCCACGACCTACAACTTATAAGTTACGATCGTTTCCACTGGGCCAACACTACTCTAACTAATGTAATTGAATTAATGTAGGTACTGTAGATAACGTTTTATGGCATAGAGTTTTAGATGGACTGGAATGTACCACGCATGTGAACTTCGAGCTCTGTGTGTTTTGTAATCAGCAATGGAAATGAATAGAAATATGAACATATAACATTATTTATTTAAGTACATATTTAGTAGGTTCATGCAGATAAAAGTAAAGTAAAATACTGGTTCGACGCCTATTCTATATTTTAGTTATAAAATTCTATATTAGCTTGTAACTTTGCTAGCTTGATACCTTGTTACCGTGTTACCTTGTACATTATTTTACCTTGATACCTTATTACCATGTTACCTTTTATACCTCAAGTTACCAAGTTGAAAGGATCAGTCAGCCTAGACACTGCCTTACCGTGTCTAGCTAGCAATTTTACCGTGAGAAATGAAATACAAAACTAGCTTCTTACGTCGTTGACAAAGGTGAAACCGATACGATTCTGTTACTTATGACATAAAAAAGGTATTATAATAGAGTATGTATGTTTGTTTAATAAACCTTGATATAAAACTCTGCATGACATGTGAAAAAAAAAAAAAAAAAAAAAAAAAAAAAAAAAAAAACAAATACCTTCGTAAGTTCAGTACAGTAAAATATCCTAAAAACATTTTTTGTGTCGAACAAGCTATGTAAATGAATCCGCGTCAAAAAGTTAGTTCACATGTATGTAGGTATGTAATCATTTCATGCAAAGTTTCAGTACTGATATTAAGAATCATCTTTCAAACAATCTTAGATTGATACTTCTACAAAACATCATCATTCTCCTGCTCTTAACCCAATTTATTTGTGGTCGGCGCAACGTGTATTTTTCTTCCATAGTTCTCTATTAGTTGTCATCTCGGTAGTCACTTCCTTTCTAGACATATTATCATCTTTTACACAGTCCACCTATCGATTCTTTGGTCTTCCTCTACTCGTACAGCCATGCACATTAATTAGTACTCAAAACTTTCCTGACAACATTTTCGTCATTCCTCCGCATCACATGCCTATTTCATGACAACCGATTTCCTTACTTTATTATAAAACATATAAAATAATAAACAAAGGTATCAAAACTGGTATAGGAGCATGCTCTATAAAAAGAGAGAGAAATAATAAATCCTATAAAAGACTAATTTTAATCAATGACTGCAACATGCACGGCGATCATCTTACAGTGTAATTGCTGAATAAGTGAATACATGGAAATTGTAACAACGTTACAGTTCGAATAAGGTACTTGCGCCCAAGATGGTTCAGTTCTAAGATGACCCACTTTCAAATTTCATACTTTATACGTTCGAATGAGTTTACATTTCACGCCCATATTCGGATAGTACCATAGACACAACTACAAGTTCATATCAAAGGAAGGGAGCCTCCATCTTTGCAGGGGTTGACAGTTTGTCAGTAACGTTGCAAATGGCTTACGATATAATCGTAAGCCATCAACCTCATGCTCACAAACTTTTCACTATTTCTTCACAAAAACAAAAGGCTTCGATTTTTTAGGAGAAAGTTACTTACATTTATGGACACTCCTGAGAGGGTAAATGTTGTTTGTATTCTTTGTTAATTTTCATTTAAAAGAAATAGTTCTTGTTACCGGGTAAAGGGAATAAAGACTACCACACGGATTCTCAAGATTGGCAGGGTCTTATTAGTACTATAGAATATCATAGTTTCTTTGGGACCTTGAACCCTTTGAACCATTGGAGAAAATGAGTCATTTTGGTTATTTACTAGTTTTTAATATTGTAGTGGACGACTAGAACTTATTTTAAACTAAGGTAGATACCTACCTTCTTTATTCTACTTTAGGTTTGAAATTAAAAGTTCTCACATCTTTAGTGTATTCTGTCGAATCTGTAATCTTATTTGGTAAACTTAACCACTTTGCGTGGTGACAACACACTCAATCAATCGTTTTGTTTTTCATATCTTAAAATTAAAGTTTAATTTATTTTCAGATTTTACAAAAACACTAAGAGCCTATTAAACTTTTGTGTTTTTGAAAGTTCCAATTTCACTGTTTTTTCTATACTCCTAATGAGGCCCACCGAAATTATTGAGAAAAACATTTTATCAATATCTAAAAAAATCTTCTTTTCACCAAACGTGATTGTTAGAATAACGTCACAGAAGTGTTCTTTATTTATTTCATTTAGAGATTTTGTTTTTGTTTGATTTTGATTAAGTTTTGCTAAGCCTAGATTGTCCACCACACAATTTATGACCAAAAAATCTATAGTAACAGACTGATTACCTAAAAATCTCATAAGTTATGTTAAGTTTTACATTTAGGTATACATATTTTTTGTTTTGATAGCGTTTATAAATTACGTAATTAATGTCAAGCGTACCTATATTCCTAAAATATATAAAAATATATAAGTACCTACCTATATTCCTAAAAAGACCTACTTTAGAGGTTTTTAAAAACAATTGTTTTCATAAAGAAATTTTATCTAATACTTTGATTTATAATGTTGATTTTATTCACAAAAATGGAGTAATATTGTAATAAAGTTTGTTTTCATAAAATTATACCAACTTTTTTTATTTATTTCAATATTGCAAAATGGACCTTACAGAGCGCACGTACCTTACACCAAATTTACATAATGCAATTTGAATTTGACAGTCTTTCAGATTTTAAAGACTCATTCATACTTATAACTTTTATCTGTATGTACTTACCTACATAATATTATTTATTTAAATATATTAAAATATCTGTTTCAATTACATTTCTGATGACAAAGCGCATTGCGCTGACTGGTTTCTGCAATATAACACCGATCAGGTTCACGCGCAGTCGCTTCGATGGTCTAGTGGTTGCAAGCGCGACTACTGAGCATGGTTTCTGGGTTCGATACCCGGTCGGGCATAGTTAATGGGATTTCCAATTACATAAGAGTCGAACATAAAGGGGCATTAATGTATCAAAATTATTGGATTTAAGTTATTAAGTAATGCATAAGTTTAATCATATGAGATATTAAGTAGAAAGAAATAATATAAATAATAGAAATAAATATTGGTATTAAAAAAATATTTGTTAATCTGATAAAATGTATCTACATAGGTCATCACAATTTGCAACTCACATATAAATAAAAAATACAATATTAAGAAAACTTTTGGTCTTTAATTAGGTTCATAACAAAGGTTTTTAGTTATTTTGTATGTTTTGAATCTAAAGGATGAAATTGAAAACATGCGACAAATCGAAGTAGGAGATTGTACTCCTCATTATGAACAACTTTTACTATCGGACCAAACCTGAAATCTCGAAAAACATCAGCTCCCTACATTTTGACGCGTTTGATGTAGTTAAATGTACTAAACAGCTATTTTTTTAATTTGTTTTTCGCTTTTTCAGGTTTGGTCCCATAGTAAAGTTACTCATAATGATAAGTACAATCTCTCTCTTCGGTTTGTCGCATGTTCTCAATTTCATCCTGTATAAATAAACAATGTATCTAAGGTATAAGTTTTATTGTTAATCGAGAGAATAAGTTCATCATTTACCTAGCTTTTTCCCAACTATGTTGCGGTTGGCTTCCAGTCTAACCGAATGCAGCTGAATACTAGTATTTTACATGGAGGGACTGTCAAATATTCACGAATGACAGCCGGGACCAACAGCTTAAGGTGCTTTCCGAGACACGGAGGAGTCTCGGTATGTGAAGATGTCACCCATCCACGGACTAACCCCAGCAAGCGTAGTTTAATCTTATGGATCAGCCCGTCCGTCTGTTATTACTTAGCCACATGCTCCTCCCCCTCTTTTGAGTTCGGAAGTAATAAATAGAGTGATTAAGTTAAAATAAATAAAATAATTTATTTGTTATTATTTGTTTGGTGTTATTTGTTTGTTATTTGTGTTTGTTGTTTGTTATTTATTTGTTTTTTTTTTAGTGTATTAAAATGTGTCTAAATACATAGTACTTCATAGTAGTTAACTAAGTATCATGTACATAAATAAATATTAAATAAAATAAGGGGCAGTTATTATGAACAAGGGACAAGTGTAATTATTTTTTACTTTAGTGTAAATAATGTGAAAACTAGTCGAAAATATGTGTATAATTCATAGTCATAATACGAAAATCGAAATACGAAATTGATGTGTATTTATTGAACAGACTAATTATTGGTCTATAATACAGGAATAACACAAATATTGCTTTACAAGAAACGAATTTATTTGCAACATGTCTTTTAAGTCAATTAACGTTTTTTTACCTTTCTTATCGTAATAAGTATACATGGTCTTAAGGTTGATGCCTTTTTAAGGCTTCGTTCAGGACATATGCCTCTCAATAAATTCGGTTTTATGATGAAAAAGTTAACATCACCCGTTTGCAATACGTGTAACGAAGATGAGGACACGTATCATATTTTGATGAGATGTGTCCGGAATCAATCGCTCAGAACACAAATTGGCGCGCATAACATAAATCTATCAATCGCGTTTTCGGATAATATAATTCCCATAATAAATATGGTTAAGTTCGCTTTGAAGAACAGACCCAGAAGCTAGCTGTAAAATGTTCTAATTTTAATTAAGTACTAACCTTTTGTATACCTACAGAGTGTCATATTCGCATTTAGCGAAAAAGCTCTTTGATGCGCCACGGTAGCCCGCGAAATTCAAAATTTCTTAAGTTTTTTGCAGTTTGTAGGTCAGTGTGAGCTTGTATGTTGATTAAAATATGATTCGCGGTCGTAGCTATTATGGCTTTACAGAATTATAATCATTAGAATCAGCAATACAACTCCATAAGTTAGCATTTACCTCAAATTTAGCGATTTCATGAAATCATGAGGTTTGAGATAAATGCTAACTTATGGAGTTGTATTGCTGATTCTAATGATTATAATTGTGTAAAGCCATATTAGCTACGGCCGCGAATCATATTTTAATCAACATACAAGCTCACACTGACCTACAAATTGCAAAAAACGTAAGAAATTTTGAATTTCGCGGGCTACCCTGGAGCTTTCGCCTTAAAGTATAAAAACTGACTAACTATATTATTTATTATTTGTTAAAGAAATTACAAAAAATATAATACTAATTTAAACATTTCAAAACAATAAAATTTAAATTTCTAACTATATTAACTAATATTAATATTTATTATTTTCACTCTAACGTTTCAAGTTTTCCCCGATTTTTTTTATTAGAAGCTCTGCAGTATCCATTACATCATCAAAAGTTTCACGCACCACATACTGTACACTTGTACACGCATTGTCACTATCATTAGATTCATTTTCACTCTCACTATCTTTGAGTTCGTAGATGTTCATTTTAATCAAATAACGCCCTCTACTATCACTCGGTTTACCTCGACGAACAATGTATGATGTTGATGGCGACAACCTTGATGAACGCTTTCTCTTTCTTATCAATTTTTTCTGGGATTGTGATTGTTCTTGAGGGTTTACGCTTTGATTTTCTACGCTGGTGGTCTGATTGTCATGGTGGTCCGCAGGATTCCACTGTAAAAATGAATAAATAAATATGAACAAAATAAATTAAATCAGATAAAAATAAATACATTACAAGTAACATACTTAATACATAAGTACTACATACCTCACGTACTATGGATTGATCTTCATCATCACTGATCAGAATTGTGAGGTGTGTTTGTTCCTGAGGATTCGTGTGATTATTGAGCAGTTCTTCATTTCTACGCCGTTGGTTTTCTAAACTCTCAATATACGAGTTATAATAATTGCCCTGAGTGTAAAAGAAAGGTTCGATGGATGGTTGGATGGATGGATGGATGGATGGATGATTGGAATTATTGAGATACGCAGAGTTGCACTGTAACAATGAATAAATAAACATAAACAAAAGAAAATAAATCAGATAAAAAATAAATGCATTAACAGTAGTCAGTAAGATATAATATATAAGTTATACATACCTCACGTATTATGAATTGATCTTCATCATCATTGATCGGAATGCTGGGGCTGTATGATGGTGATCGAGACATAATTCTGAAAAAAAAAAAAAAAAAAAAAAATTATAAAGTCACTATAAAACAGCACATTTTTTATACAGACACTGATCTTTAATAATATAAACATAAATATTTTAAAATTTAGAACCATAGCAAAATTATTAAAGGTTTTCCGATGGCTGTTCCAGTCTTAAATAAATTACTTTACTTTGAGATGTCTAAACTTACATTCTACTGCAAATTCAGTCAACTTAGAGTACTTACATTTCACGAAAATTGTTGTATGTGCTGGAGAATGTAATGTAGAGAAGAACTTCGTCCGTCGTTCGTCTTCGTCTTTGTTCTTCGGGAAGACACACTGGAGTGATGTGATTTTTTGTTCATCAAAATATCATTTCAACAAAAATTTACTTCATTACAAAAATAAACCTTAACTTCATCCCTTACAGTTGTATAATCTAATTTACATCAGTTACGTCATTTTAAAATCGTATTGATTGCATACCGTTACTGCAAATTGCATTTTCAGGGTTCCGTATCTCAAAAAAAAAAAAAAAACCTTATAGGATCACTGCGTTTTCCGTCTGTCTGTCGTTGACATTAATATTAAATACGTAAGTCTATGGCGCATTGGAGCTCTTTAAAAATTAAACTACTTTGTAAACGCAATAAAGAAATACAGCCTTATTTTGATATAAATCACAAAACTTATAGGGTACTTCCCGTTGTCCTAGAATCATGAAATTTGGCAAGAAGCTGACACCTGTTTTTCTGCAATTAAATTTTGTTATTCTTAAAAAAATACGGCCGTTTATACGACATATTTTGATAGTCGCAAGTAAATCAAAACGGGTACGTCCCGTTGCCCTAGAATCATGAAATTTGGCAAGAAGCAAGGTCTCACAGCATAAATAAAGGAAAAAGTCCGAAAATTGTTAGTTTGTAATTTTATCACATAAAAAAATATTTTCAAGTCTGTCAGTCAGTTAAGACCGTTTTTCTCAGAAATGCATGCAGGTATCAAGTCATATACGTACGTATATCTATGAACAAATCCAGCTTCTAAGTCAACACAGTAAATAAACTTTTATAGTCTTGTAGTGTGGGTTTCTTAATTTTATCAGTAGGTACATAGTTGTAAATTTTACTAAAAATAAAAATAAGTACCTATTATTACTAATGTTAAACCAATTTGCATGCCATATACAGGAAAACATGGACTGTGCATAAACCACCAACTTTACATCTATTAAAGCCAGCTTTCTGCAATTAAATTTTGTTATTCTTAAAAAATACGGCCGTTCATGGGACATATTTTGATAGTCACAAGTAAATCAAAACGGGTACGTCCCGTTGTCCTAGAATCATGAAATTTGGCAAGAAGCAAGGTCTCACAGCACAAGTAAAGGGATACAGGAACTCAGGAACGCGTGGAGGTATCAATGAAATTATTACCAAATACGTAGACCACCGTTCTTGCAGCTTTAAAAAAAATAAAGCTTCTAAGTCAACGCAATAAAAGTACGACTATTTATCTATATAAATAAAAAGAGAAGTCCTGACTGACTGACTCATCAACGCCCAGCCCAAACCCTTGAACCTAGAAAGCTGAAATTTGCACAGAGGTTCCCTTTACAATGTAGACAAGGAATAAGGAAGAATTTCTCGGTGATACGTTCCCGTAGGATATTTTCCGAGATCCACGCGGGCGAAGCCGCTGGCAAAAGCTAGTAGATACGACATATTTTGATACTCACATGTAAATCAAAACTTATAGGGTTGACCCGTTGACCTAGAATCATAAAGAAGCAAGAAGCAAATAAAGAGAAAAGTCTGAAAAATGTTTATTTGTAATTTTATTTTATCAAAAAAAAAAAAAAAAAAAAAAAAAAAAAAAAATGTAATTACAATGTTAAGTTTGTTTTTAGGATAAATTATTTTCAAATACAGAACCCTTCATTGTGCGTGGTCCGACATGCTCTTAGTCGGTTTTTTATCGTGAGAAACGAAATATGAAACGAGCGTTTTACCCTCGCCGACAAAGGTGAAGCCGATACCATGCTGTTGCTTATAATTAATACAATAGGTATTATAATAAAGTATGTATGTTTGTTTAATTAACCTTGATATAAATTTTGAATGACATCACACTCATGAAATTAATAAAATCGCATTTTTGAGAGTCAGAAATCAGGATGTAAAATCCTTACAAAATTTGATGTATGCAGAACAATCAACGTGAGCAAACTCGCGTTAAAAACTTAGTTAATTTTATGTTGCAGTTAAACTCAAAGCTAGTGTAAAATCGTCAAACTACTAATACTAACAAACTTTAATAAATCCTTTCATGCAAAGGATGTCGGTTTCTAAATTCAGCAATGGGATCACCGTTTCAAAGAATTCCTAGACTATAACCACGTTATATCAAAAAAAAAAAAAAAAAAAAAAAAAAAAAAAAAAAAAAAAAGGAAAGAATCACTCATTTATAATAAGCTAGCGGAATTGGTAATATTCTTATTTAAGAAACACCCCCAGTTTGACGAAAATCATTAGGTATAGGAAGTTCGCGCAAACTCGAATTTTAATTACGGACTACAACATGTACAGCGATCGTCTTACAATACAATAAGTTCGAATAAGCAAATTAATGCATGATGCAATGTTGCTGACTTTGACATTGTAAATGACAATGTATACATACACAACGGCTGCCTGATACGTTTATCGTCAGGCGGTTCACGAATGAGTACAGTGCAGCGGCGAACCGTTGAACGGCGCAACACCGTTTTGACATTGGCTATACGGCAGTTTAGACGGAAAACGGCAAGTGTATAAGTATGCGAAGCCAGCAGTATGCTCCGACAGCAGAATGTGAGAGAACTACTCAATACATTATTTGTATGTACGGGTAAGGTTGTATCGTCTGTTTGAATTTAATTTTAAATTAAAATTTGGATGTCCTCGAGCCAATCTGGTCACTAAAATAGAATGTGCGTGCGTGGATGCCTGTGCGCTATTTCTTACTTTCGTGGAGAGACGTGAGACAAACTGTCCCAAATTTTAGTTTAATGTTTACGGTATCCTAAAGTTCAGATATCCTTGGTACCCCAATCTGGGGTCATAGAAATAGAATGTGTGTATGCCTGTAGGTGTATGCTGATTCTTGCTTTATGAAGAGACATGAGGCAATCTGTCCTGAATTTTAGCTTACTATTTTCTTAAAGTTCGATTAGTTAACAAACTGTGTGTGAAATTTCTTGTTATAAAACTTGACAACCAAAGTAGTGGCTTAGTGCTCAATCCGAGAATCTGCTATAGTTGATCGAGGTAAACCATCGGTATTCATTAGTCACTATAAACAAATAGTTCACTTTATTAAACTTTCAGACCAACAGCTAAAAGAGTTTAACTTTTAGTTACATAACGGTAAACGGTAGATTCGCAGGGATCGACCTAATGCAACCAAATAAGATTTCAAAAGTGGAATAGGGCTTAAACCGCAAAGTTTGTAGATCCATCATTTATGTTATTAGCTATTTCTAAACCACTTTCGTTCCATTCGCAACCAAAAGTGATTCAAAAAGTGGAGTAGCGCCCAAACCACACTGAAAAATATTTCTGTTTCATCGCGAGGAATAGGTCGAAGTGGAGTAGGCGCCGTTCGATTATTTTACCTCCATATGATGTAGGATTTCATATTGCACCTTCCGATCGGTGGAATAGGCGCTAAACCAGTATTTTACTGCACTATGTAAGATTTTATTTATACGAGATTCAAAATGCGGAGTAGCGCCCAAACCACACTGACAAATGTTTCTGTTTCATCGCGACGAATAGGCCGAAGTGGAGTAGGCGCCGTTCCATTATTTTACCTCCATATGATGCAGGATTTCATATTTCACCTTCCGATCGGTGGAATAGGCGCTAAACCAGTATTTTACTGTACTATGTAAGATTTCATTTATACAAGATTCAAAATGCGGAGTAGCGCCCAAACCACACTGAAAAATATTTCTGTTTCATCGTGTGGAATACGCGCCGAACCAGTATTTTACTGCATTATGTAGGATTTCATGCTCAGTCCCTTTCATTTATATTATTGGAGCACGCAACTCCACGAGCGAAGCGAATGTGGATTAGCGTGCCCAATAATATCCTACTCCTAAGCGCGTCGAAAAAACATTGTTGGATTTTCAACTCTTGATTAATGCGCAAGTTCCTTGATATTTATTTATTTTCAAAAATCAAAGTGACACTTCGTCGCTTTGTCATTATAAACCGCAGTGACTGCATTCGAAAGGGCTGTGGTAGAGAACCCCAGGAATGAAGAGTCTTCCGATGTTGCCTGGTGGGAAGCACTACGTCCCACCAGGCAACATCGGAAGATTCTTCATTTTCATTAGAGGTGTTATAATAGGTTACCTACACCTTATCTAAGCGATACATTATTGTTTTCCGACATGCACGTGAACGAAGTCGCGGGCACAGCTAGTATTAAATAATATCATTGTTTGCTATCAATAGAACAAATACTTCCTGTTTATTTGTGACTGCAGAAACACACATGTTTTGTGTTTCGGGGATGCCCAATGAGCGAGGCCGAGTCAATCAATCTGCCTAGCCTTTTCCCAACTATGTTGGGGTCGGCTTCCAGTCTAACCGGATGCAGCTGAATACCAGTATTTTACATGGAGCGACTGCCTGTCTGACCTCCACAACCCAGTAACTGGGTAATACGATACCCCTTGGTAAGACTGGTTGTCAGACTTTCGGGCTTCTGACGACCCGTAACGACTGTCAAAGATCCACGAATGACAGCCGGGACCAACGGCTTAACGTGCTTTCCGAGGCACGGAGGAGTCTCGGTGTGTAAAGATGGTCACCCATCCACTGACCAACCCCGGCAAGCGTAGCTTAACCTGATGGATCGACCCGTGCGGCAGTTATTACTTAGCCACGAGCTCCTCTGTGTGCGAGTGATGGCCTTAAATAAATTATGATAATGATTGCACAAATATTATTATCAACGCTGGTGAATGTCAAGAGAGTCCAAAATACATTATGTAATCATGTAATGCATTTACGTTTAAACGAATGTCTTTTCCGAATAAAAATCAATATCCCATCATAATTTTAATAAGTAGCACAAAGTTCTCAAGAATATTAGCTTGCCTAATTAACCACTTGTAATTAAAACCGAAACTAAAAGCACAAATTAATTCACAAACTAGTCGTAAGTATAAAGAATAAGAAACTCTCTCACGTTAAAAATAACTCGATAGTCGATACACATATCTACATGTTACAAGATCGAAAATAATTACGCGCGATCATCGGCCATTAAGGTCCGTAAATTATGCTGGTAACGTAATACGCCCATACTAATTATTAAGCGCGGTATGTAATTGAGGCGTCTTAAATATAATAATAAATTTACCTACTTGTTCCAGCCAATTATTGTTAAGGGGCAACACCGACGGTGGTAGTTTATTATAGGAACACTGGGATTTTTTTTATTTTTATGGACTGAGAATTGTGAAATCTGGTGGGATCTACATTATTAGGCCATGAGTCCATTCACTTTCAAAAATATAGGTATCAATCTGCCTAGCCTTTTCCCAACTATGTTGGGGTCGGCTTCCAGTCTAACCAGATGCAGCTGAATACCAGTATTTTACATGGATCGACTGCCTATCTGACCAGTAACTGGCTAATACGATACCCCTTGGTAAGACTGGTTGTCAGACTTTCTGGCTTCTGACGACCTACCTATAATTAGGGGTAAATTCAATTAGTGTCAAAACATGATGACCAATTGTAAAAGTGTAATCTTAAATCTGTGTCTATTTTCTGGCACGTGTAATTAATACGGTTGATTAGATTATTTTTGAAGAAGTTAACAAATAATAATTTTTGCAAAAAAATAAGAACTGTAAGCACACATTGGTATATATCAGAAAACCAACTCTCACAATAAGTCACAATCATGATGAACTATATTCTATGTTAAGGATTTGGTTTCCGCACTTAGTCCTTCATGTGGACCATTGTGCGTGAGCCATGGCGGCCATCGGGTATTATTCCAACCAGCCCACCTCCCTCCAGAAGTCAATCAAATCTCTGGGTCTGTTAAGAACATCTGTGAAAGATCGGGGTATTCCAAGAGTTTCTGTTCTAATCTGGGTAACGCCTATGCATTCAAAGAGCACATGCGCAATGGTCTCCTCAGCCTCCATGCAGGCAGTCACAATCATTTCGGTAAACAACTTTAATCCTCAGGGGTGATTTTTCCTACATCTTCTTACTATCAATATCAATTAATTTTATAAGTAAAGCTAGAAAATTTGGCAATGTTTAGGTGATTCCCCTAAAAAGTAAAACCTACCAATAAAGTAATACATACAACACACAAGATCAATACAGTAACAACACACAGGTGTACAGTAATACATCTAAGATAACCGTGAAAGTGGATAACTGATAAGTTGTCGCATTATTTTCGTACGCACATGTCTTGTTTAATCTACGTAATTTTCCTTAATCCTACCATCCATAATACTACAACAATGCACGATAATATAAGATTACCTATCCTATCTGTTACTAAGACAGGGCGACAGTCATATTTTTGTCATCACAAAAACCGTGGTCCTATCGACCGGATGAACGGATTAGCGAATCGAAAGATTATGGCTCCTACAATACATTTGTATACCCCACACCTAGCCAATCCATTTCATTCATTAATTCATAATACATTTATTTAGCTTAGGTGCGGCAATCTAGATGTTTTGTATAAAAACATACGTCATCGTATGTTCCAAAGAACGTGTGTGTGTGTTCGTCCAAAGGTTAACTAGGCTTTATCCTGTGAACGATAAGCCATAAACATAAATGTGAAAATGGGAGCCAAGTTCAATATTCGCCAACAAAAGAATTGAGAAACAAAAGAATTGAGATCTAAATGGGTGTTAAGTTCTGGTAGATAATTCTGAAATTTATTTATAAGAACATACAACATTCTTCACAATTTCTTGTTTTTTCTGCTACAACAATGTTTGATATTTAAAAATAAAGTTTCTTATGTTTTATTTACACAAAGCAGAGGGGCAATTCTCGTATTTTTAACAACGTTTGCAATCTCATCTCAGTCTCAATCTGTCAAAAATTGTATAGATTTTACCTACATTTTTGACATTTGATTGACGCTGGCATGTGGCATGAGATTGTGTACGTTTTTAGGTACGAGAATTGGCCATCAGATAACTTAGGATGAATTGTAGCTCAAGATTTGACTTGGCTTGTTTTCACATACAAGTTATCTTATAATATATTTGGCTAATTAACTTATCTTCTTTATGTTATACGCAAGTTACTGTTTTTATACTGTAGGTAAGGTCAACATAATCTTACTCTTACAAAAATTTGTTTTGCTGGTAAAAACTAGCAAAGTCAAATCTTGAGCTTCAATTTATCTTAAGTTATCTGCTTTGTCTAGTCTAAAGTGCTCATACATGAATTGCAGCATTGACATTCAACGGAGTGAGTTTGAACGATTTGAATTCGAGGGTCGAACAAAATGACAAAAAAAAGTCTCAGTAGTTCGACGGTCGAACAATTAAGAAAAAAGTTCTCATTAGTTCGACGATCGAACTAGTGAGAACCGGATTAAACTTCTAATTTTGGTTTCCACTAAGAAATTCTATGCAAAATCACTTTGTTACTGTTGATCTGGGGGCACGGTAGTGCCCCCGCCAAGACGAGCCAAGCGAAGCGCAAGGGCACTACCTACCTTTTCTCGAAGCACTTCGTCGTATTTTTGAACCTTCCTAACTTGGGTTTGGATTATACCAGATAAACAAAATTTTCGGGATATGATGTCAGTGGTTGACTTATTAAACCTATAAAGTTTCAATTGCATATCTTATATACTTTAGATTTTATTGATATCTAAAATACCCCGATTTCGTCACTGACTCACTGATGATCATAAAAATTCTTAGGGTACTTCCTGAAGTCCTAGAAAGCTGAAATTTGGTATGTAAGCTAGTATTAGTACACAAACAACAAAAAATTTCTAAAACTGGGAACTTTTACCCCCCCACCCCTTAAACTAGGGGATAGAAATTTGTATGAGACTTCCGCAAATAATAAGTACTTATACTTACGAATAATATTAATTAATACACTTGTATATACTTCGAGGAGGAGGAGCTCGTGGCTAAGTAATTACAGCCGCACGGGTCGATCCATCGGGTTAAGCTACGCTTGCCGGGGTTGGTCAGTGGATGGGTGACCATCTTTACATACCGAGACTCCTCCGTGCCTCGGAAAGCACGTTAAGCCGTTGGTCCCGGCTGTCATTCGTGGATCTTTGACAGTCGTTACGGGTCGTCAGAAGCCCAAAAGTCTGACAACCAGTCTTACCAAGGGGTATCGTATTACCCAGTTACTGGGTTGTGGAGGTCCGACAGGCAGTCACTCCATGTAACATACTGGTATTCAGCTGCATCCGGTTAGACTGGAAGCCGACCCCAACATAGTTGGGAAAAGGCTAGGCAGATTGATTGTATATACTTCGATAAGTGTTTATTAATCTCCTACCTATCAACCTATACATATCATAAGCAACTTACAAATAGGAATGAAATCCCACCAAAAACATTTTCATGTAAAATATTGCCAAGACGAGACCACATATAGCTCGCACTGACAAAAAGCTACACCTTAGTCAAAATATGTGGCTTGGCCGTTTCGCTACCATCACATGGGCGCAAGGTGAAAAATGTATTCACTGTTCATTACTTTTCTGTTATACATACATTCATACGTTCTTGTAGTAACGAAACGGCCAAGCCTCATATTTTGACTAAGGTGTAGAGTTTGTGAAGTTAGGGCTTGGAGAGTTAGGGCGTGTAGAGTTAGAAGCTTGGCTCTACATGAGATCTGATAGCTTTTTGTCAGTGCGAGCTATATGTGGTCTCGTCTTGGCAACATTTTACATGAAAATGTTTTTGGTGGGATTACCTATGTCTATGCGTCATTTGTATCAGTCTTACTATATTTATTCATTTCTATCAATATACAAACTACGTCTATCAGATTGTAATCAAATAGCTGTTCTATATCAACGATCGTTTTATAATATAAATCAATCGGGGAAAATGTTTTTTTATTTGTTTACCAAATTCCTTAGATTTTGATAAGATTATAGTATAAATGGTATCAATAAGATTTAAATCTGTTTATTTTTTGGCTTGACAAGTTGTGTGTACCTGAAGAATTTTGTGAATCACTGTAAATCATCAAAAATATCAGTTTTATAAAATAATGTATTTAATGGAATGTACGGTACCTACCTGTGACTTTACTTGGTACAGTGCGCTGCATCAATAATTGGGTATCCCAGTTGTATTAAAATTTAAATACAACTGGGGTACCCAATTGATGCAGTCCACTGTACCTTGCTACAACGACGTCACAAATATTCTTTTACATAATAATACCCGCCTATAATTGTCCCATTACAAGGCAAAGAGCTCTTCTCATATAGAGAAGGCATGAACATTGATCACCAGGCGTGCTCAAGACGTGTTAGCGATTTCAGACTTACATGTCAGTAATGACCAAATTGTACTCAGAAAGTAGGTACATAATTTATGAATTGAAAATGTCACATTGGCACTTGCTCGGATTTGAACCTACAATGTCGCGCATGAGAGTCGAGGCCATCACGACATTTTTAATTTCTTAATATTATATTATATTTATATAAACTAGTAGTTAGAAAAACGTAATATTTCAAGTAGGTAATATCTTAACTAGGTAATATTATAAATGCGAGAGTGAGTTTGTTTGTTACGCTTTCACGCTGAAACGGCTGAACAGATTTAGATGAAATTTGGCACACGGGTAGACCATGACCTGGAAAAGGAGTTAGGCTACTTTTTATCGACATACCACGCGCTTACAAGTTGCAGTATACTTACTAGCTGTAAGTAAAGAGTTACTACAGTAATGTCTGCAAGCTAAATATTATTAAGCTAACAAAAGGTAGGTAATGAAAATAATTACTACAGTAATGTCTGCAAGCTAAATATTATTAAGCTAACAAAAGGTAGGTAATGAAAATAATTACTACAGTAATGTCTGCAAGCTAAATATTATTAAGCTAACAAAAGGTAGGTAATGAAAATAATTACTACAGTAATGTCTGCAAGCTAAATATTATTAAGCTAACAAAAGGTAGGTAATGAAAATAATTACTACAGTAATGTCTGCAAGCTAAATATTATTAAGCTAACAAAAGGTAGGTAATGAAAATAATTAACAAATTATTTAATGGTTGGTAGTTAGTTAGATATCTCCTAGTATTTTTTATACCTTAACCATTACACTACGAAGATAATACTGATAGTAAGTTAATAAGATAACACTGATACAAATACCTCCTCTGCATTAGGTAAAGATTATGTACATCACATAATACTTTTGACGATAAAAAGTTATCGCATTATATAGGCGCCAACAAACAGCAAAATAAAATGGAGCTCAATCATTGCTTACGTAAGTACTTATACCTAATCTTCTTTCTCTTTTCAAGTCGATGGAAAAGGTATAAATATTATATTCTGTTAGATGAGCTGGGCACAGCAGGTGGCCTGGCCACATCAATCGCGACATCAGTGGCGTTTTTAGGCCCACAGAAGTGCAGGAGTCCAGTGCCCATAGCACTTTCCAAAGTGCACTTTGCACTTTGTACGAATGCGGCTCTGACTAAACCGATACCGAAACCGAGACCTAATCTATAAAAATCTGTAAAAAGTGACGCGTCGAACTTTTTAACTAGAAAACACTTGCGTAGGTGGTCTGGCGCCGATGATCTAAAGAACTCATATTGTATGCTAATATCACAAGAATTAGAATAATAATTATTAGAAAAATAAAGCGGTTCATTCATACCGCAACTCGTTTGCTTCAACTGTCTTACATATAATAGATATTACTTATATACCGGTTTGACGAAATTGAAACGGGCTCTTGAATATTCAGGAAAGCACCGTTATATACCTACGCAGATGCCTATATGTAATAAGAGGTGCTACTCGTTTATATTGGGTGATGCCGAGTGCATTTGGTCAAGACCGATCTATATATGTGTCTGGTTAACTGCCCATGTTTGGCAGTTCTGATTTTACTGTAACAATACAACAAAAAAAGATGCCTTTATTGCTGGTTCTGCAATGTTTTCTAAAATGCTTTTTTTTATAAAGTAAATAGAAAACACAGTTTCCTTTTTATTTTATTACAAATTCTTTACCATATTATTCTTTTTATTTTAGCATATCGGGAAAATGACCTCCACGGCTTCTTAGCTGGCACATACGCATTCTTTTGTCGAAATTTTCCGTGACTTTTTTACATAAATGTGGCTGAATTTCGTTGATGTAGCGTTGAATCACCTCCTGCAATGCTCGGGTGGTTGTGGGCTTGTTGGCATACCTTTGACTACAAATAACCTCATAATTTGAAATCCAGTGGTGTTAAATCACATGATTTAGCTAGGGGACCAATTCAGATCACTAAAACGAGCCGTGGATGTGCTATTCCATACATAACCCTAGCCTATGTACTTACTTTATAAAACAAATAAAATTTTCATTAAAGAAATTATCACTACATATTATAAAACAAAGTCGCTCCGCTGTCTGTCTGTCCCTATGTATGCTTAGATCTTTAAAACCACGTAACGGATTTTGATGCGGTTTTTTTAAATAGATAAAGTGATTCAACAGGAAGGTTTATATGTATAATACATACATAATATAGTAGAGAAACACTGATAATTTTAGAGGATTCTAATGTGATGTCGTAAATAAACACATTTTTTTGCGCTTTCATTGCAAACGCTGGCTGAACCCTACGAGATAGATCAAAATTATGTACTACAGTATTGTACACCTTAAAAAGGTCTGCAAAAAAGTCCGCGATGGTATATGTCTATCTCTCGGGGATAACCCACAATAACCATTTTTTATCCTTTACTTTTTACGAGAAATAATGGCTTATTTACGAAGCGATTTTAAGCAATACAGCATTAATCCTTATCCAATTAAGTACCTTAAATACATTGTGCATTTACTATAGATCAATATGGCCCTTTACAGCAAGTAATTTAAATGAATATTTTCGAAGATATTACAGATTTAAAAACTAAAAAAATAAAAACTTAAAAAAAAAACAACCGACTTCCAAAAAAACACTACAAAGTGAAAAATAACTTTAATTTCGGAAGTCGTTGTCTTTGGTTTTTTATTTATTTTCGTTTTTTTTGCCACCGACTTCCGAAATCAAAGTTATTTTTCATTTTGCAGTGTTTTTTTGGAAGTCGGTTGTTTTTTTTTTTAAGTTTTTATTTTTCACTTTTTAGTGGTACCTATCCTACACAAATCTGAATACCACTCTGCAAAATAAATTAGAGCATCATCCACATAGACTAAATGGGAAAAATACGTATTGAATCTAACTCAAAAGCCTCTCATCAGAACTTGAAGATATTTTTATGAGACAGTCTCAGGAATATACCATTGCAAATAAAAACTTTGCAAAAAGGCAAATACGTCGCGATAGAGTAGTGTCAGAAGTTTGGTACGCGTAGTTTTAGTTGACAGAGATGCTAGTAAAAAAATAAAATAAACTGTTTTGTACTTTTTTAATATATTCAAATGTTGCTTAAATTTTGGGACACCCGATATTATAACTACATACATTTCCTTAAATATCGTCGTTTGGTGTACTTTTTTGAAACAGCTTGTACTTTGACACAGGCCTCCTCTAAAGATTTCCATCTTTCTCTGTATCTCGCCAACTGAATCCACGCTGGACGAGCTACTCTTTTGACGTCGTCTTCCTATCGTTTCGCTATTGTCGTCCTTGCTCGTTTCTCCATCCCTTGGGTCACCACTTTGTTATTAATTTGGTCCATTCCTCTTTTTTCTCTAACGTTCTGTCCATTTGGGATACCTACATCCGGAACCTTGTCCTCGGAACCCTTCATTGTGCGTGGTCCGACACGCACTTGGAAGGTTTTTTTGTATTTAAATGCGATGCGCTGCGAGCCCATGCGGCTGTAGTTACCTTATGCTTAGCTTTTTAGTTCACCACATCTCAGCTCATTTTAAAAACCATTCTTGAGTTCTTACATCGAGATGCTTATGTTAAGAACCAATCTCCGATCTTCATTTGTTAAGCAAACAATTGTATTCATAGAATATTTCAATAACTAATGATTCAATATTACTCTAATAATGTTGTCCCAGTAGACACTTTGTCATTATTTATGTACTTCAACAAAGTGTTAAATGTTCTTGAATTTATCTAGCTGTCTAAGATAATAATAGATTTGCTTGCATAATAACTGTTTGCATGTACGATAAATTGGTAGTGAAAATATATATAAATTAGCACTATCCCTGCTTACTTTTCCACTCATTTTCTGCACTATCCGTAGTAAAATCGTAGTGTATAGACGCACCATAATAAATCTTATATTATACAAGTACTAGCTTTTGCTCGCGGCTTCGCACGCGTGGAAGTCCGAAATAATCCTTTTTTTTTTGTGGATGGGAAATCATCAAATGAGTTCTCCCACTCTGGGTGTAACGGAAGGGCGTGTCATACTTTTACTGACTAAAACCCACCCGTGTTCCTTCAGTTGCCTATGCCAGGGCCACGGTATCTCTTTCGAACAACCCGCGACCCCGGCGGCGTCCGAAATAATCCTACGGAAAGGTACTATCGTAACGCGCACGCCAGTAATGCTCCCAGTCGTCGTGATTTTTTCCGACATCTTCAACAATCATCGTCATATTTCAGCCAATTTACAAAAAACCTTAATGAATTATACACCTAAATCTTCTTCATGAATCACTCCGTCCATTGCTGAAAACCGTATGAAAATCAGTTCAGTTTTCTTTCTTTGTTTTTTTTTTTGCGTTGATATCATCGCGAACATACATACATACAGATAGACAGACGCGGCAGAGGACTTTGTAAAAAAAGAAAAAAAAGAAAGAAAATACGTTTATTTGCAATGAACATGAAAAAGAAACCCCGTCCCGACCACCAGACCCGACCTGTAATGCTATTCTATAAATATCTCACTGTGAAAACATAAGTGAAGTGATCACAAAGTGCCGCTGTCAATAATGTCAACCCTTACAGCGTCAGGTGGAATAACGGCTCACTTCACGCTCACTTCACCTAAGTTATCACGGAACATTTACAGAATAGCACTACTGGTACGATCGCGTGTTCACGCGACTGATTGCCTTGGCTATGGTTAGGACTTAGGACGCTCTCTTTTGACATTACAGAAGGAAAAAGATCAACCACGAAGACCTCATTATCACATGGCTATAGTATCAAATCACTTAAATACTGCACTGATTATGGTAGACTTTCCAAGGATCATGCCTTGAACCAGACATCAGGGGACTCCCTTGTACACTTGATACTTCCGGATTGATAACGATCTTGATAACGTGTAGATAAGCTAACTTCAATCTTAACGCACCTGTTATGATATCTATTATTATACCTTGTCATCAAGTACAATATGTCCACATGAGAAGTTTAATACGGTATTTTATAACACATTTGCTCGTAAAGGGCCTCTTATTTCACCAATTTCAATATCGTAATATATGTCATTACGTACTTGTGCGTAATCGTAAAGTAAAACGCACGAGTTTCTTTCTAATAAGGTAACACGTACGGTTTATCATGATGCTCCGTCTAAAACCAACGGTACTTTTTTAAATCTTAAGAAAAAAAAAGCAAAGAAAGCAAAGCAAAGAGTTTTTATGTCAGAAAAGTGGTGAACATTTTATGAATAAAATTAACTTTGGGATAAAATAAAATTAAAGAATTAAATGTTAAACATTTAATTCTTTGATTTAATTAATTTTGGCAATAAATTACAACCATTTATCTGTAACAAAAACAAAACAATATAAATTTACTTTAATAATACTGGCTGTTTTTGTGCCTTTGCCTTTAAAAAAAAGCGCTGATGCGTGCGCATCGCTAATTTGTAAACAAGTAAAAATTATTCCGCGCGCTTTTCCTTTTCGCTGTATTGTTTTTATTTGAAAATGTCGTCAAGTAATGATGAATTTATTCATTCGACACCACCAGAAGTCTCAGAGGCAGCGAAAAAGGCTACTCTAAGCCTCTTGCCCGAAAAATCGACCGATAGATACTTACAAGCGGATCAAAATTTCATCGTATGGAAAACAAGCAAAGATGCAAATTCATTTTCAGAAAGTGTGTTTTTAAAGATTTGTTCGTTTAAGAAAGTCCGAGTTTTATTCATTTCCTCGCAAATATGTTATAAAACGTCGTATGACATACGTGCGCTTTGATAATTACAGCCTCTGCTTTCTTGTAGCCCTCGCCTACGGCTCGGGCTAGCAATATCGCCTCGGCTGTAATTTTCAACTTACCGCACTTATATCATAATGTACTATTACTCTAAAGGACAAAAAATCTATAAATATATTATTATTAGCTTAGGCAAAAAGCAGTCGGAAAATGTTAGCTTTAGTTCGTAAAACAACAATATAAATTTTAAAATTCAATTCAAAGTTTTCAGTTTTTTAATCTGTTTTCTAACACCATGAAAGTAGCCGCCATGTTATTACGATAGTATAAATTTAAAAGTGTCAATGTCAACTGTCAACTGATCAGCGTATAAAAAGTGTTGGTTTACTGACTAACTGACGTCATGACCACAAAGCAATATGGCGTCCACTGCGTCTAGCGTTTTCGCGCGAAATTTGAAAATGTAAAATTAAAATGAATTTTTATGGCACTTATCGATTGAATAAAAATTATGTGTTTTTTTTATTGGCTTATTAGCACTATAGAATCTAATTGAGACACTTTTCAAAAATGGGTGCAATACCCTATTGTTGGTTCGGTTACGCCAGTCATCTGTTCCACCTGTTCTGTGGTTCGGTCTTCAGTCTCAACTCTTCTCTAAACCAATGGTTTAGTTTGTGTATTTATATCACAATTTAAGGGCCTTAGCACACCTCCACCGCGAAACCGCATGATGTTCCGCTACACGAATCACCAGTGGCGGATTTGCCATAAGGCAAAGTAGGCCTGGGCCTAGGGCAGCCAGATATTAGGGGCGGCCAATCTGACAAAAAACTGATTATAAAAAAAAATAAAAGAAAGTACATAACTAACTAAAGGCTCGCGCACATTATGGCGGGCCGCACTGCACCGCATCGTATAACAATAATCTTCCTAAATCTTTTCGTACATACAGGGTTACTGGTTATTGACCAATATCCTCTTAAAGAGTCACTGTGCTCATCATTATGAACCACTTTTACTATGGGACCAAACCTAAAATCGCGAAAAAAAATCAGTAGGTACAGACGCCAGCACATCAAGCTACTACAATCTGTCAAATTTCTTTAATAGATTTTCATCTTTATCGCTTAAGCATTAGGTTCAAGGTTGATTGGAAAAATTTGACAGTTTCGGGTGGCTTGACCTGCTGGCGTCTGTACTTACTAAACTAACTAGCACTAAACTGAATCGATTTCGATAAAAGTTGGCAATAAAGTAAATTCATTGTGTAGTCTATATGATGGGTGCTAAGAAAGGGGTAGCTGGTAAATTGCCAGGGGCCTAGGGAGGCCAAGACTGCAAATCCGCCTCTGCGAATCGCGATTCGAGTAGCGGAACATCATGCGAGTCAGTTGAATTGAACTACTGCGGTATCGCTGCTATGGTTTCGCGGCAGAGGTGTGCTAAGGCCCTAACTGTGGTTGCCGCAACTTGCCTTCTTCTTCCAATAAATAGACCTCTTATATCTCCAGTAGTCCTCCTTTTTAACGCAGAAATTTCGTCAAAAACGTTGACAGCATAGGCCGCATTCAATGACGATTTTTGCGCATTCATTTTTTAGGGTTCTTCACCTCAAAAAGAAAAAAACGGAACTTTGTTGTCCGTCTGTCTGTCTGTCTGTCAAGACCCTTTTTCTCAGGAACGCGTAAAGGTATCAAGTTGAAATTAATATCAAATACGTATAGATCTATGGTTCCTTGGAGTCCTAAATAGTCAAGCTTCTAAGTTTACGCAATAAAAAAATACAGCCATTTAAGTGACATATTTTGATACTCGCAAGTAAATCAAAACCTATAGGGTACTTTCCGTTGACCTAGAATCATGAAATTTGGCAAAAAGCAAGGTCTCACAGCACAAATAAAGGAAAAAGTCCAAAAGATGTAAATTTGTAATTTTATCACATAAAAAATTTGTTTTTTGGATTACAATGCTAAGTTTATTTTTGGGATAAATTCTTTTCAACTACGGAACCCTTCATTGTGCGTGGTCCAACACGCACTTGGCCGGTTTTTTTATTCCGACAAACTTGTTACATTGCAATGTGTTCGTAAATAGTCGACTATCTGTAGGCGACCTTAATTATTAATCTTAGCAATCAATATTACATGAAAAATACTGTTACAGAAATACTAATTAATTGAGTGAAAATTCAGATGCTTATCTAATAATACATCACATGGCCATTCTTATTTATCAGATGTTATGTTTATTATCAATTATTATTATTGATAAAATTTTGTAACGTAGGTATATACCTATTTTTGCTTAGTCTAGTACCGGTCGGTAACAAGATAGAGTTAATTCAGAATGTCTTGGATTCATAATTATTGTTCTATTCAAAAATTCAGTTTTCTCATTTTAAATTGTGTTTGAGAGTTGGCATTTTGTGTTTGTTATTTCTGCATTGTCGGGTTTCAATTCACCACTATTAAAAAAAAAACAACTAAAAGACAATTCATTCTAATAAAGCTATCAAAGAAGATGGCGATTATTTTTAGCGTAATCAGCCTATAATGAGGGAGTGGGCTACAATATAATCAACCACGCCGGCCCAGTGCGGGTTGGTAGATGTCACATCATCACATGTCTTCGAATTTTTGGTTCTAGGACATGCCGGTTGCCTCACGATATTTTATTTCACAGTTTTGAGAGCAATGGTGATGAAATTATTTACACAAAGTAAAGCGCCTGCCTAGGTTCGAACCCACGACCTACAACTCGTAAAACTCGTAATCATAAAATACCTAACTAAAAGTCAATTCATTCTAATAAAGGTAGCAAGAAAGATGACTATTATAATTTACAAAGTATGAATGTCGAGAATCAATCCAAGCCTACTGTTTGCTGATAATAAACTTACTGTAATGCTATACATACATATTTTCCTTGACTTAGATCCGTATTTACATTAATGCATGAATTGGTTAAGGAAAATGAAGATAGGTACCGACTACCACTACACGAAAATTGTACAATTTACATTAGAAATAACTCGCTCACTCAGTAATGGGTTCCATGAACACTCATATAGGTTGACCGAACAAGACTTAGCATCCCGTTTTCCTCCTTTCGCCTCTGTACCACACATTAGGTTAGGGCAATTTTGTGTTTTGATTCTTCCTAGGATCTAAATGATTCCGCCTTGAAGCTCACTCAGAATATGTCAGACAAGAGCTCTTATTGGTGAAATGATTGACTAACCGGGAAGCGTAATTCCTTTTTCCGTTTTCAGTATAGGCGACAGTGCACAGTGTCATCCCGACACGCGCACGGGTATGTAGACCAAAGCAGTGTTCACGCCAATAATGCATGGATTTGTAGCGCGAAATATTGATGTAGACAAAACAGTGCAGAACCACGTAGAACTGTTTTGATATCAAAACAGTGTTAGTTTCAGTTTTCATGTATTCGTAAGTCATACTAAAAGTTTCTGGATTCTGATAAATAAGACCAGATATATTTATTGTTTTTCAAAGTATATATGCTCTCACAATTTATACATTTTGGTATTCGCTGGAACCATTGTAAAAAGCAGTTGGACCAGTCTTCCTTGGGGACTTCTTCAATGGCTTCGTGGAACGCATTCACCGCCAATTCAGAGCTCGTACAACGTGTGCCTCTAAGTTTGTCTTTAATTTTAGGAAACAAAAAGAAGTCGCAAGGTGAGAAGTCCGGGCTGAACGGCGGATGTGTCATCAGTTCTACATTTGAAGCCTTCAAATACGCTTCTGTTACCTTAGCGGAATGTGAGGACGCGTTATCGTGGTGAAGGACGACATTACTTCGAGGACGCTTCTCGCGAACTTTTTCTAAGACTCTGGGCAAGCAAGTGTTGATGTACAATCTGTGGTCACTGTCATTCTGCCGACTGGCTTTTTCTTTCTGGTTCTAAAGCAGTACACCCAGGTTTTGTCACCTGTCACGATTAGACACCCAATGACTTCCTTCAATTAACTTTTTTATCAGTTTACGGCACCACTCGACACGCAGTCGTTTCTGGTCTTCCGTTAAATCTTCCGGTATTCATCGAGTGCAAAGCTTCCGAACCTTTTTTTTTTGTGGATGGGAAATCATCAAATAACTTCTTCCGCTCTGGATGGAGCGGAAGGGCGTGTCAGACTTTTACTGACTAAAACCCACCCGTGTTGCTTCAGTTGCCTATGCCAGGGCCACGGTATATTTTTCAAACAACCCGCGACCCCTTCGGCATCGGCCCTATTGGACCCCATATTTCGCTGCCGTCTCTTTGAGGAGCGCGTGGAATACAACGCGCCGTCGACCCGGGCCTGGTCCTTACCGGACGGCGAGCTACCCACTACTCACCGTCCGTAAGCCCGCGCCTACGGTGGCCGGAAATCGCCTCTCGATTCCCGCCGCCCAAGGCGTCTCCTGCGAAAGCTTCCGAACCTGCTTCAAATGCAAAATGTTTTGCACTTGGCTCATTCTTATGCCTAATACAGTACGAATTTGCTGACAAGTCATTTTTTTGTCAGTTTCAATCAGTTGTCGTACGGTATCAATGTTCACAACTGGCCGTGTGTGTATGACCCTAATTATGATTCAAACGAAAACGAGGCAAAAGGATCGTAGCAGGTAGCATTCTGTAGTTTCTGCCTAACCCCATGATAAGAAGGCGTGAGTTTATGTGTATGTACCTATGTTTAATATCCAGGGAATGCAAAAAATAAACACTATTTATTAGATAGGTATTTTTAGCGCATTCCTATACTACAAACCTCCTCCTTCCTTTACTTACAAATAAAACGATAAAAAGATTTTTAAACATTGCCATAAATTGTACATTAGGTATTTTTTTTTTTAAGAAAAAAGTTGATTTTGTATACCTATGCTAAAGAAACGTTAGCGTGGGATCGAGAACATTTTTTCACTGAAGCACAGGCTTAACCATAGATAATCTTCTAAAGTCTGCAGCACTTTCAGCTGCATCATCATCGTTATCTGCCTAGTTTCCCAACTAGGTATACCGGGGTCGACTTCCAGTCTAACCGGATGCAGCTGAATACCAGTATTTTACGTGGAGCGACTGCCTATTTGACCACCACAAACCAATTAAAGGGTAACAACTTGGTAAGACTACTTGTCACACTTTCAGGCTTCTGATGACCTGATAACTGTCAAAGATCCACGAACGACAGCCGGGACCAACGGCATAGCGTACTTTGCGAGGCACGGAGTGGTCTTGGTATCTAAAGGTGGTCACCTATCCTCGGACCGACCGCGGCAAGAGTAGCTTAACCTGACCGATCGACCCGTGCGGCTGTTATTACCCCTCTTACTTTACTTTCACCTTCTTAATATACCTAATAGTTCATACAGAAATAAAAAAAAACTATGACACAAAATTAATCATAATTCACGTGTTCTTGACCTGACAAATAGCAAGATTAAATTAATTATTATTTATTCAATTTGCACTAATGAGCCAAATTATTTTAATAATTCCATCACAACATAGCAACGTGTCACAGCTGTGTTTAATAAGATAATTAATATTAAAAACAATTATCATAACAAAATATTGACAGTTTCGAAACAAAATTGTAACCTTGATGAAATCAGTGTTTGCAGATGAATTATTCATATCCATTGTTTCAGGTGTACTCATACTAATCCAAGGTTAATCTTTGGGATATATCTTTGGCTTAATTTTATGTTGATTTACTCAAGTACAATCACCTGCAAAATTGCATGGATACCTTAGTGTCTATTTTCCTGTGAACGTTTGAGTTGAAGTTTTCAAAAACCAAACTAGATGGCGTTGGTTTCTTCACAACTATGATTAATTATTTACGAAATGTATTATCTGTTCAATTCCCAGTGTCACTTGTAGGTGACAAAAGTTTTTATGGTTTTTTTCATTTTTTTCTACCACAAGACAATTTTACTTTTAATTTCTACAAGAATAATAAAAATCGCATGTCCTTTAAAGTCTTAACTTTACACAATGACAATACCCAGTGTCATCTGCAGGTTATAGGTTTTTTTATATTTTTGTCCTAACTAAATGCAGACAGGCGTCAGTATGTGTCCCTCAAGTTTTAAAATGTTATACTGCTACAACATTGAACCCGTTACGAATAATTTAAAGAATACTGCAAAAAGAGTTCATTGTTTCGACATGGATTCGAACCATCGCATCACCAAACGTCGTCATACTCATACCAGCAGTTTCACGAACTAGCCAGCGAGACCTTTAAAAATGTGATGAAATTGTTATCTACTATCGTCCGAGTAACTTTATCTTTAGGTCTCTGTCTAATCGATAGATGTTATAATTTGAGGGTATCCATTATTTTTACTTACTTACGTTTTCTTTATAAAATTAATCCATACCCTCAAGTTATAACTACAACGTTTGATGTTGCGTTATAGGATGTCACTTGTCTAGGAACTCGTCTGTATCAGTTGGCAAAATATGTCATGTCATATTCTATTCTATTCTATTTTTCACTATGGCAATGGTGCCGATGTCGACAATTCTGCCAATGTCAGATGTGTTATGAGAACGTGCGTGTAAAAAAAAGTCATGTCATATTATGAGAACTGTAAATTATCAAGTCAAATTGTAAAATGTCAATGCAATTGTATTGTAAATTGTAATCTTTGTAGTGAAATAAGATGAACGTTTTGTTAAATAATAGCAATAATAAATATTATTAAATGTTATTACAATATTTTATTTTTCTTGTTTAATTGTTTATAAATATTACTAAAACAAAATAGAAAAATACTTTCTTTAAAAATAAATATAATGCATGCCAAAAAAGCACATGCCGTGCCTTGGATTTGAACCTCCAACCTGATACACGGCAAGCGGTCTTGATACCTCCGGTATATTAAGACATTCAATAACACTTCATAAATGTTAAGTCTATTATCAAAAGAAACCGATACGAATAACGAGTGGGTATTCAACTTTTAATAATTTAGTAGGTATTCGAGTTGGTAGTTACTTAGAAACCAGAAAAAAGAGCGGAGTCATAGCAGGTAAACAGGCTCGCCAAACAAAAAGGCACTATTAAAAAAATGTAGAGATTTATTTCTTACAGTTTATTATTCAAATTTAACATTTACTTTATTAAATATCGTATAACAATAAGAAGTTATACATAATATTATAATATTATGTATAACTTCTTATTGAGGCCATAGCTTAAGTATTCGTTTCCAAAATTGGAAAGAGGATTGAAGCTTATGTAACCTCAATAAAAACCAACAGGAGACCAGATTATTTTATCACAAAAGCCAAACGGATTAAATGGATTAAATAGGTAGGCTAAAAACTACAATTTACAATTTTCAATTGCACAAAAACAATGGTTAGTAAATAACATAATAAACAAAAAATTATGTTTTTTGAACTTGAAGTGTTTATAACTTTTTAAGTTATTAAAAATACGTAAATAATATATGTTACACAGGTTACACACATAACCAGGTCTCCAGTTAATATAAATAATAAGCACTAAGTAAAATAATATTAATTAAGTATAATTTTATTTAAGTACTAATAGTTCGGGTCTGGCTGATAAACAGCTTGCATGATATGGGAACGCATTGAATTAATTAAATTTTTACACAAATCTGAACCACGAATACTAACTCTCCCATATTTGTAAACAATGAGCCTCTAACGCATCTGGAGTACGCTCATTTTGATTATTCCACCGTTGAACGATAACACCCCATAGATGATAAGCAATATGGTCTCCTCCAGCACGTTGCACTATTTGCTCGACTTGGTAGCCTGACTACTTCTCCCGGATCGGCTGCACTCATCCATCCCCACATGTTCACTGTTATATGACCAGATTGCATATTGGGCACTATGTGACCACTTTTAAAACGCATAATATTTCGCCGCCACAAACAAGCGTCCGTGTTCACTGCACTTAAAAGTTTTTTCATCTGTAAAGATGACATTACTCCAATCGAAGTGTGATCCAAAGTTTCACAGCATGCCTCCGATAATGCAGCCCTCCACTGTGAAGAGCAGGCGGACAGTGTCAACACTTGTGACACATAAACCAGCATAGTGGTTAGTCGGCAGAAATCCATTTTCTTCATAGTCCCTTATCATAGTTTGACCACATGAGTTTGAGTTTTGAGCCGTGGTCTACCAGTTCTTTGATGGTGTTGTAATGAACCCTTCTCTTCAAATTGTCGTACCCATAGAACAGCTGTTTTTCTCTACAACAATAAAACAGAAATATATAATACCAAATAGTGATTATTATGTAGTATAGTAAAAAAAAAATTGTAGTTTTAAAATAGTGTAAAAATAAAACTACTTACGTTTACACCGGTCTCTTTGGCTATTTCTGACAAGTTTTTGCCTTGATTATGCAAAGCAATTATTTGAGCTGATTTCATTACAAATCAATATTACAACGCGTACTCATTATGGTAAAATAAGTAATTCACCTGATTACAAATAAAAACTGAACAAAAGGCACTCGAACGAGGTAATCGAAATGAACTTAACGAATCAATTAAGCTTAGTCATAACTCATCGATCTAAGTATTAATTATACTACCTAACAATTATTTATAAATCCATATTCAACCTACCCTCTCAAGTTTGGAAACTAAAACTCAGAAAATCATATACTTATAAGTATATGATTTAATAGATATTCAATTTTAAATTAATAGTGTTTAGAACAGTTATAAATTATTTGAATGTTTGAATAGATAAAAATTAACTATTAAAAATATTTTATCGTTTATTAAAGCAAAGCAACGCCATCTAGTAACAGCATAATTAAGTTTTGTTAGTCGATAACTGGTTTACGCTAGGTGGCGTCATTTCTCGCTTCACACGATTTTATTTCTGTTCTATCCATGGACTTTTGCTGCCGACTGTACAAAAAAAGCTTAACACTTTGCTATAGGATTACTTCCCGTCTCAATTACCGATGGCTTACCGCATATAAAAATTTGGTTGCTGACCAAAGGCCTTTTGCGCAACAATGACACAGCAGTATACGGTAAGGGATAAATTATATATTGTGGGAGACTCGTGTGTCTAAGCTAGGCTCGTGGCCTGTGTTTCAGAACACCAGGATACCACCCCTTTACATATTCATTTTATAAATTATGTACTAAGCGCGCCGTCAGAATGTAATAAGGGACCTTTTAAAAGATTTTTTATATTGATTAATATCTAGGTTAATTACTAGCTGTTACACGAGAATTCACCTGCGTGGTATAAAAAAGAACATATAAGTAGAAATAAGCTTCTCCAACAATACACAATAAGTATTTGCCAACTCGCATGGTGATCGCTCAAACGGTGTCGAAGTAAAAAAAACATCAATTTTTATGTAAAGATAATAAATTATTATTAGCTAGTTGCTAACTATACTGTCATTATTTGTGGTAGCGGACCCATGGTTTATGTATAAATATTTCCCTACTAGTTGAAACTCAAACGAATTTCTGATCATCATTACCTGTGATGAAAGGTTCAAAAATCAAACGTGCTTACACTATGGACCAAAGTAATAAACAAAAATCTGACGCTATTTAGTATCTTGCCGATTCTACTAACAACAAGAAGCAAGAAGAAATACAAGTTCGTGAAACAGGGTCGGCGTTTCACGAACGCCGCTCTTGTCGGCTTCCTACAGAAGCGGTAATTGAACGATTAAATCTGCTCAAGACTTTATTGATTACACTTTTGGAACATAATAAGGGCAAGGTCGATCTCATACATATTTGATTGACTTGGGCTAGGCTATTGTGCCTTGAAGTATAATATAATAAAATAAATCTGATAAGGTTACCATTAGTATTAAGGCAAAGGGGGGGGGGGGGTTTAAGGTTTGATGTTAGAAAGATATGTAGAGAAAGTACGGAAAAGAATGCCAATAATCACATCAGCCTGTGATTTTGATCCATATGGCGCAAAATAGCCAGAATAGAAAGATCCTGAAAGCGAGGAAGTAACTTGCGAATGTCAGAGTTCCGTGGCTAAGATATACACGCAAAAATGGACAAAGCAGTATAGTAAAAAGATTATGCAACAAAAATGTACGACAGAAAATTTATAAATATGACTGCAAAGTTGATGATGGAGTTCCACGAAGCATAGAAGAGCCCTATAGACCTATCGCAAACAATGGACGGCGATATTTTTCGTATATTATATGAACTAAGCTCAATGACATTAACGTAATATCGCGGAACAATCATGACAATGTCACTACGTTTCCTTTTTAAGCAATTTGTTTAGTCTATAAAGTTGGCCTTAGTCGAAGCTTATCATTTAGTGTTGTTCCTAGAATGCATGGTACAGCCATAGACTTATAAAAAAAGATGGACTCCGCGCTGCGCATATCGAAAGTGAAGCACAGTAAGTATGCCGCGACCGTTTGTACAAACACGCCTCGCGCACACATTTACATCATAGTATGCCGACCGGCCGCCATTGAGTCCATCTTTTTTTATAAGTCTATGGGTACAGCATAATTATTATCTTTTTCCTTTTTACCGATTGCCTGCTCTTGATTGACATATACCATAAAAGTTACCTCAGGCCCAGTATGAACAGCAACGTCATATTAAATGGAGTTTTATTCTTCTATTGGATGGATTTGAGGTCAACCCTTGAGTGTCGCATGATATCGCAAAGGTTCACATCAATGTGGTACACAACTAATGTAAGCCCGCGGTCACCACTGGACGATACTATTTTAGGTTTATTCAGATTATTTATTTTATATCTGTGGACTACGAACGCTTTTTCTTATAAACATAGGTGGTTTCATGCGACACTAAAGGGGTTAATCGGCTTGCCTTACAGTGAGTGACCATGGGCATTCCCAACCTTTCGGGAAAATATTGGCTATTCTGTTTTATCTTATCACGTGAGTTCTGATGATTTCAGTCTTACATCATTGTCTTTACATCCTTTTCGTGTTTATAGAAACTTACAGTTTCTAATTGTTGACTAGACGTGAGCACATGATCACTAACTAATTAAAGTGTACACATAATGTGCTAGTACTCTTATTAGAAGAACAAAGGTTAAAAATTACGGATATGGGTGTGTCTTGTACTACGTAGTATTCTAAAGCTGGTATTTACGCCTTTTTCTTAGAATTTTTGAATTTGATATAAATTAATAATATTATAGTGCTGCTGGCACTATAATATTATTAATTTATATCAAATTCAAAAATTCTGTTCTGATGCTTGTTGTAATTTTCAATTTTGGTTACTACGATTATGAGGTACTTATATGTTTCTTCATGTTACCTACTTTTTATGTGGTTTTCCAAGTAGGGTTTCTATAAACTTAAGTATTTTGTGAAAATTTACTTACTTTTTATAAGAGAAAATCCTCCATCATTATTACTCTTTATTTTTCTCTTGCATACTTACATCTCAATAAGTTGAATCATCGCAGTAATCCCTTCTTTTTTTTGTGGATGGGAAAACATCAAATGACTTCTCCCGCTCTGGTAGGAGCGGCAGGGCGTGTCAGATTTTTACTGACTAAAACCCACCCGTGTTCCTTCAGTTGCCTATGCCAGGGCCACGGTATCTTATTCAAACAACCCGCGACCCCAGCGGCATCGGCCTTATCGGACCCCATCACTGCTGACATCTCTTTGAGGCGCGCGTGGAACACAACGCGCCGTCGACCCGGGCCTGGTCCATACCGTATGGCGAGCTACCCATTGCTTGCCGTCCGCAAGCCCGCGCCTACGGTGGGTGGGAATCGGCTACTGAATCCCACCCCGCCCAGGGCGTCTCCTGCGGTGACTAGGGGCGTGATGACGCGACAGTTGCCTCTGCCTCACGCGTTCCGGAGGAGACGGCCTCCCATGCACTCTCGCTCCGTACCATGGCCTGGACCTGGGGGCCTACTCCCTAAGCACGAAGCCCGTAGTTTCGGCCTTCGTTACGGGCGTTTCTTACTCCGTATCACCTACGGATGGATGATTGGTTCGGGGCCCGAACGAAGTATGAATGACAACATGATTTGCCAGCTGTCCCTACTCCCGGTGTGCTTTTGCCCGTCCGAAAAATTTAACTTTTACACTTGTTTTGATGGATCGTAATGTCAGACGGACGGATGAACGGACGGACGGAAAGATGGACGGACTTAGGGAGTAGGCCCCCAGGTTCGGACGCGAGAGTAGATCGCCGCCGCCGATCGTCTCCGCAAGAACACGGCGATGCTCCGCCCAAGCCGGGAAGACCTCCACTGTATGCTCCACCGTGTTCTCCGGGCGATCCACGCAATGGTGACACCCGGGCGTTTCCTCCCGCCTTATCCGGAACAGGAACTTCCCGAAACAACCATGTCCGATGAGGACCTGCGTCAGGTGGAAAGTGAGGACGCCGTGGCGCCTCTCCAACCAGTCTTTGAGTAATGCCTGAAATATTTAAAATAATATCTACTATAAACTACAAACTATTTACCTAGTTATAAAAAGGTATCAAGATATTCTACTCAAAAATAATTAAATTACCCGTGCAGTGTACAGAATAGTGACATCTCAATTTACTACATCTGACACGAGGTGTTAGTGCGAGGTGATAGTTTTGCGGTTACCCGGGTTTTGAATAATAAGTAATTCGATCGTTTTCGCTACCGGGGACATATATCTTATGTCTATTAAGAATTTAACCAACTTTGTCTTGTGTTTAATCAACTGTATGTATAAAAGCTATTTGTAAATTAAATGGGTACAAGTAGTCTGCTTTAGAAGATGAAGATAGGATATGGCCTCGTTTTGAGCCTAAAATCCATCTCTACTTTTGATCTACAACAAATCATCGGACGATGTACATTATTATGACCAACAAAGGTTTTTATGTTCTTCTTAAATGTCGTAATGATTAACAATCTGGTAGCGAGATTAATTTGAGCGATAGTATTCGCCTTAACAGCTTAAACAATAAATTATTTTTAAATAATGTCCATTAAATATGCTCATTACATGACGGAACGCCTTACAAAACTGTCGATGCATATTTTAGTAGCGCGATTTAAGTACAGTTAGTTGCATAGATTATAAAATAAAACAGATAGTCAACCTCACCGAGTGGTTTTTGTCTAAGACATTAAAAGCTCTTGGAAGAAATTATACGTTCGATTATAGATTTACCCTTGCATTACATGATGTCGAAAAATTATAAGTATGATATTTTGAATAGATAATTCCGTCTTTTACCTAATTTATGCGTTGTATATCCCAACAATATTAGAATTAACCTGAGATTATAATGTAATAATATGCAATGCTGCCAGCTTTCTGGGATGACAGCAATGTGGAGCTTCGACGCCTTATAGTTATATTGTTTTTGTATTAATATTTATAAATAGTAAGCCATTTAATTTATTATCTAATGTTAATAGTTAGTTGTGTAATAGATGATTTATTTATTTATTATTCTCAAAACAATTAATTAGCATTACAGTTTGCCCCAAATCGGTAGCGTGGTCTTAAACAATATTTTTTCCATTACGGCTTATCACAAAAAATGTAAACTGTATAATGTAATCATTTCTACTCAAAAAATAATTCAATTACCCGTGCAGTGTAGTTATAGAGTAATGACATCTCAATTTACAAACCATCAGTAGAGACCTAATTGAATTCTTCGAAAGCATATTATTAACCTTCCCCAACAACACTTTAAGTCACCAGCGACTCTTCTAAAAAAAAAAAAAAGTTTAACAGCTTCATAATTATATTTAATGAAAAATTATCTCTGTTACCATCTTCATCTATTAAGTACCAATTACAAAGTATCCCATCGATTACAAACAAGCTAACCGTTTAAAAACTCGTCTGTGTACCGTCTAATTTTTCCCTTTGGTCTTTATCTATGCTAATAACGATTGTGCATGTTCATGCAAGAATATTCAGTAAAAAATCGTATCTTACTTACATCCATTAGCTCCTCATATCATATGCAAATTGCCGACACCACAGGCCTACAATTATTACGAACGAGCGGCGATTTCTCTTAATTTTAAGCATTTTTTAGCCTCTCTTTTCCCTTGATTTTCTTCCTTCTTATCTCTTAAGTTTACGATTACATTATGATGTACATATTATAAAGGTGATGATTTTGGGTGGTCTACCTTTGAAGTAATGATGTTATTATTTATACGGGGTTATTAATGGTGCGCCTGCGCTTCAACTGTCTCATCAAGATAAGTTTGTTTTCAACGAGCAGTCATTACTATGCTATCGGATAAACGATTGACTTTTAAACATTTATCTGTGTTTAGAGATTTCTTTTGATGGTTTTCGAATGTTGACAGTCAAAGTATGTGTTTTGGATTAGTGTAATGCTCGTTGAGAACGAAAGTTTTTCTTTTATTTAAAATCCCAACTTTTCCCAACTATGTAGGGGTCGGCTTCCAGTCTAACCGGATGCAGCTGAATACCAGTATTTTACATGGAGCGACTGCCTATCTGACCTCCACAAACCAGTTACTGGGTAATACGATACCCCTTGGTAAGATTGGTTGTCAGACTTTTGGGCTTCTGACGACCCGTGACGACTGTCAGACTGTCAAAGATCCACGAATAACAGCGGGACCAACGGCTTAACGTGTTTTCCGAGGCACGGAGGAATCTCGGTATCTAAAGATGGTCCACTGACCAACCCCGGCAAGCGTAGCTTAACCTGACGGATCGACCCGTGCGGCTGTTATTACTTAGCCATATTTCTTTTATTTATTGAATTGAAATTGAAATTTTATTTATTGAAGTGAAAACTCCTTTAGGCGCGTTGAGCGATTTTTGGTAGGGGAAAATCGTGTTCGCATCACGCGTCACGCATCTTGCGACATGCTAATGTGGCGTGTTGCACTGACTATGGTTTTTTTTTGTTGTTCGCGGTTATTGGACGTAGTTATGGTTTTATTTAAATTTTTCCTCTTGTTCTTTGATAATGGCCAAGGGGTAATCTAATTTTTAAAGATAATAACGCGGATTAACCACATAATTTAAAATATTCCAAGTTAAACCGGAAATATTAATTGATATCCAGATAAAATTCATTTAAATGGAACAGGCTAATAAATCAAAGTTCAGAAAAGGTATTAAGATATAACTTATCAAAAACATACGATTGGGTGTATTAATTACTCCCTATAATTCAATTGTTTCTACAGGATAAACGTACTTTTGCAGTTAAGTGAAGATGTTTCAATATTCCCGAATGCATGCTGGCAGCGTACTGACTCCGATAGACGCTTATAATAATAATAACGTTTAATTAACGATAATAACGTTAAATTTGGACTCAATAAAATATATTACAGTTATATAACTAAAAACTAGGATACAAATAATGTAAGTCAGTAGACTGATAAATATGAACTCTTAAAATGCAAAGTAGGTAAAAATATGTACCTAGGTATCTTGAAAAATCTTCCGTGGTGAATTAGGTGTAAAAACTTACAATTCACATAAATAAACACTTCTAAAATTAAATGACTAACCCCCATTGACGAACTCGTTGAATGCTGGCAGCGAAGGGGTGGACTCGGTAATGAGACTCCAAGTGAGATGTAATAATGTTATATTATCTTAACACCATGGCTAATGAGTTGAGTAGGTAATGACAAAATTGGAGCCCTATAATCGTCGACACATTAACGACGGTGTCGTACGTCGACTCTCGAAGCCGAACGATGAATGCTGAACGGTGAACGGTAGGGCGCGCCGCTCACTCCGCGCAGGTACCCCGCGCGCGTCTCTGCTATAAGTACTGTAATGTAAATATTTAAAAAGAAGTCAATCAATCTGCCTAGCCTTTTCCCAACTATGTTGGGGTCGGCTTCCAGTCTAACCGGATGCAGCTGAATACCAGTATTTTACATGGAGCGACTGCCTGTCTGACCTCCACAACCCAGTAACTGGGTAATACGATACCCCTTGGTAAGACTGGTTGTCAGACTTTCGGGCTTCTGACGACCCGTAACGACTGTCAAAGATCCACGAATAACAGCCGGGACCAACGGCTTAACGTGCTTTCCGAGGCACGGAGGAATCTCGATATGTAAAGATGGTCACCCATCCACTGACCAACCCCGGCAAGCGTAGCTTAACCTGACGGATCGACCCGTGCGGCTGTTATTACTTAGCCACGAGCTCCTCCTCCACGTCCTCCTCCTTTAAATATTTAAAAAGAAGTAACGTAATAATATGAATTAGATAGCCTACCTCCAACTCTGTTATGAATGTCAGATTGTAAAAAATGGATTCAAATTAGTTAATTTATTTTTTAATGGCAAATATTGTTGTTTGTTTTTTTAATATTCTATACTCCTGATGAAATTACTTATGTTGTGAAATTCTACATAATGTGATTAAAGACTTATTAAAAGCTCATGTAAAGGTAAAAAACAAATAAGTACATTGTTTTGAGAATAACGACAATTATTTATAAATCTCAATTTATAGGCTGTAATGCGTTGCAGCTTACTAAAATCAGAAAACTCGGCTCACGAATTCTACTGATTCTTGCTCTGAGACATTTAAATGACTTTGGACCTTAAATTCCGGCAAGTCATCTTCCTTAATGTTTGTTGGTGAGCCAGGCCCTGACCACCACAAGCTATTGGATTCCAGATGGCGAGCATCTGCGTTTAAAATTAAATTAAAAATTCTAAAATTAAAATTACACCAAGCTGCTTGAATCTCACTTGAAACATTTTCATCGCATGTTATTTTTAATGACCATAATTTTTAAAGAATAATTTTAGCTTGCAATATGCAAGGGTTATAATGTTATTAATGAATCCTAGTGGATCAAATATTTGAGCCATGTTAGACAACATTTTGCGTTTCGTAATGTGTTCATGTTGCTTAATGTTTGCTGAAAATAACAACACATCTTCTTTACAACTCTAAAGTAATCCTAATGCTTTTGAATACTCATGGTTACTTAAATTAATTAATGCATCTTAGCAATTTTCACCTATGAGTAGTTGTATTTTCAGTCATGTGACCTAACGACAATATTCCTTTTGAATAAAGGGTCAATCTTGAATCTATGTTCTAACGATATGAACCAATCTATGTTCTAACGATATGAACCAATCTATGTTCTAACGATATGAACCAATCTATGTTCTAACGATATGAACCAATCTATGTTCTAACGATATGAACCAATCTATGTTCTAACAATATGAACCAATTTGAGGCGATTCTTTTAATGAATTTTTTACAATGAATCAACCATCATTTTTAACGAGTAGAAGTTTGTATGAAATTACTTTCACGTTCCTGTTCCTAATTGGATACAGGTTTGTGCACCATAATGTGTAATTAAATTATTGCAGTGGACTGTATTAATGCCATTTTGTAATGAATGTGTGGGTCCCGATATCAACCATCCAAACTTTGTTTCACTTAATGTGGGCTTATTTTTACCTAATGAAATATTATTATTTAACAATACACTCCAAAATAAGTCCGCTCCAAGCAGCATATCTACTTGTGACGGTGTGTGGAATAACGGATCCGCTAATGTAATATTTTGGGGTATATCTAGCCCTTTATGGTTGACTTGTTTGCAAGGTAATGCTTGAGTAATGTTTGGAACCACAAAACAATGTATACTCTCAGAATATGAATTGACAAGTGATGATATAACAACATCACATCTTTTAGATATGCAACTAGATTGACCATTAAACCCTTCAACTAATGTCGAGGTTGAACGAGTTGGTAATTTGAGTTTGTCACATAAGCTCTTTGTAATGAAGCTTGATGTGCTACCATTGTCTAATAACGCACGGACTCTATGTTTGTGACCACTGTGATCAGTAACATTAATGGAAGCCGTAGACAGCAATATAACGCAATGAGGATTATGAGTGGCTGACAGAACCACATTATCTTGTGAGCTTGTTGACAACTGTGTGTTTGACAGTGCTGTGCAGAGTACTACACTACTAGTATTAGGAGTAGGTTGTGTAGAAGTAGGTGGAGAATCAGTACTACCATTGTGTGTATCCTCCTGTGTACTGGATGGCCCATCCAAATGCAACATTGTGTTATGTCGTTTATGACAGTGGCTACAGCCACCCATCTTGCAATTAAATGATTTATGACCATTACGTAAGCAGTTAAGGCACAGGTTAAGGGATCTTGCCCTCTGAATGCGAGCTTCAATTGAAAGTAACTTAAAACTTGAGCACTGATAAATGGCATGGTTACCCTTACATAATGGACAAGTATACGGCCTGTTATTGCTAGAAGACTCCGAGTTGACAGTAAAAGTCTTTTGCTTATGTGTACTATCACTTTGTTTGTGTGTACTGTCACCTTGTTTGTGTGTACCGCCACTATGTTTTCCTTTCAAACCATTGTTATGAACTTCCGCAATGGTTTCTAATAAATCTGCTCGATTCTTAAGAAACTTTGTAAAATCAGCAAGTGTAGCTAAGTCATCTAATGCATTACGGTAAGTTTCCCATTCCCTACTTGTCACTGAATCCAATTTACTTGAAACTATGTGTATAATGAGCACATCCCAACCATCTGTGGGCAACTTAAGTGTTTTCAAAGCTCTAATGTTACGATTGACTGTATCAATGATGTTGCGCAGCACTTTAAAGGATTCTTGCGTTCCATGTTCAATATTCATGATAGATTGAACATGATTGTAAACTAGAAGCCGTTTGTTATTGTAGCGGTCACATAGTAGCTGCCATGCAATATCATAATTGTCATCGGAGAAGTCAAGAGAACTTATTATTAAAGCAGCACTATCCTTTAAAGCAGCTCGCAAGTAATGAAATTTACTAATTCTCGGAATAGTGTCATTTAAATGTATTAATGAGACATACGTGTCGTGGTACTCAAGCCAGTTGTGATATTGACCCGAAAAGGTAGGTAAATGTATTGTAGGAAGTTTAAGTTTTATCGCACCTTTATTTCCAGAAACAGAACTAGCACCTGTAATCCATTCCGATCCATTGCCCGCAGAGGCCTCCTGCTTCCTCAACAGCTCCCGGGCAACAGCAATCGCAGCATAGTACTGGGTCTCGTAGGTTTCACGTTCCTTGTACTGGTCCTTTAAATTTTATCTGCAAGGAAGCAGCGAGGGTGCGCATGAAACACAAACACCAAGCAAGCGAGTGCAACGCGCCCGCGAGGGCACCACGGCACGCAAACATGCCACGCGGCTAGCGGGCAGTGCCGAAGTAGCTCAGCCGTGGACGGAAACAGCGACCACGTTCTCGCAATATAGGTACAGAGCTGTGAACACGAAAATTAATTATGAATTTATGAACACAATAAATAACCATGCATAAAGGGGCGTTTCAAGATACTGAAGGCCTGACAATGGGGATTCTAAAGAAATGAATCGAACACTCGTAGTAATAATGAGTAAAGGGACATAGCGTGGGTTAGCCCAACGTTAAATAATAGGGAATTTATAATGAAATAAGGATGGCACTCTGTTTGCACTAAAGGTTGGCACTACGATCCATGGTTATTCCATCCGTGATCCATTGATTTTCCTTCCAAATTGATGACATTTCGCATGACTCCACGTGTCGTGCTTGCGAGTCCACGTAATGGCCGCCTCGTGCGCAGTTTCTTTGTTCTTTCTTGTCGCGTCGCGTCGCCCGTAGTCCGGCTCGTCTGGACCAAAATGACGAACTCGTTGAATGCTGGCAGCGAAGGGGTGGACTCGGTAATGAGACTCCAAGTGAGATGTAATAATGTTATATTATCTTAACACCATGGCTAATGAGTTGAGTAGGTAATGACAAAATTGGAGCCCTATAATCGTCGACACATTAACGACGGTGTCGTACGTCGACTCTCGAAGCCGAACGATGAATGCTGAACGGTGAACGGTAGGGCGCGCCGCTCACTCCGCGCAGGTACCCCGCGCGCGTCTCTGCTACCACTGCGCGTCGTCGCCTCCCGCGCCATGCCGTATGCGTGTGTGTAGTGCACGCACACATGCAAGGCGTCAACACCCATATTCATAAAAAACTAAAACGCTCTACAAACCTATTTTAGTTTTGTCAATTTCTTTCGAATTGTTATTTGAGTTTGAAATTTCGCATTTGTCATTTCGCGCTTTTGACCTTATGCTCCTAAACGAGACGAACGGTATCTCAATACCCAATTACTGGGTTGTCGAAGTCAGATAGGCAGTCGATCCATGTAAAATACTGGTATTCAGCTGCATCCGGTTAGACTGGAAGCCGACCCCAACATAGTGGGGAAAAGGCTAGGCAGATTGACCATATCTATTTTTATAAAACCCAGATTTACAACCTTTATTTGTATTTTACTTTCTTCTTTAAAAATCTATGCAGCAATTGACAGGAATGCTTCAAATAAATGTCTAGCTTTCCCTCTTTAAATATTTTTTGCCATTCCTCTGTATCATTGTACTCCTGTTTGGGATATCTGACGATCGCTGCCACTCTTATGATCTTAAATCTTCAAAATGCAACCAAATATTTCAGTAAAACCCTTGATGTCAATCATAGAGGTTCACCTCTCTTCCCGTTATCAGAATTCTGGTGAACTATTTCACTTAATACGGTTATAAGGGTCATAGAAACTGGTTGCACCAATCGTGGGAACCCGGGCTATTTGCCCGAGACGTTTGTTGGTCTCTTGAAGACGACCAAACACTCGACGCCTTTTGTCCAAAAACGTAATGGGGATAAACAAATAAAAATAGGAGGACACTTCAATGGACGGCGCTAGATATTTCGGGAATAAGAGAAGGCATTGTCTAGTTTTTTGTTCGCTAAGAATTTGGACAGGTCTGGTGAAATGGTTTTAAAAAATTTATCTAATTAGGTGAGCCATAAAAAAAAACTGATAGATTGTAGAATAAGCAGTCAAGAAGTATGTAGGTAGAAACATCTTGACTTCCAATCCTACCAAGAAACAAGTCCGAAATACAAAGTTAAAGCTATATTTAGCGGGTTCACGTTTACCGGAGTTACAACGTGTGTGCAAAATATCCAAGGGTTTATTCATAAAAATCCTACCTTTACCTTTCAATTTCTTTACCGAAGCAGCAGTTATTCCAAAACAAAAAAGCATCAGCATTCTTCGACGCCTCGTCTCCTCCGCACCTCTGTCATGGTTCAATATATCCGCGAGGAACCTAATGGACTTGTAATACCCGACGACTTCAAACAAACAAGTGGCGTTAAAAGGACAAAGGGCCAACACAATACGTTTGGGTGTATGGTTTAATTTGTAGGAGATAGCGGTGCAGATGGTTTTTTGCCCTGGGCTTCGAGATAGCTGCCAAAGCAAAAATGCCTCTATAATGAGTTTAAACCCTAAGCCTAGCATAGGTTGAGCCAGGCTCTGAAGCCGGCTTCATGTAAGGACGAATTATTAGCAGACGTCCTTTTGAAAATTAATTTGATTAAATGGTTGTCTTAATAAACCAAGAAGAACTACAATAGTGCAAGCTAATTAAAAACCCTGATGCTGATGGGCTTATTTTTCACACTGCCATAACAAGAGACTGTAAGAGAACATAGCCAGAGATCCCTTATTTGGTTAACTTTTCCGATGGTGATGGCGGTTAAATTTTATCTACATCGATAAAATCGCTTTTTGAAATCCGCTTTTTCTTACATTTTATACCAAACTACTAGACATTGGACGTCCAATATTTACAAAGTGGAGTATTTTTTGTCAAGCCCCAATGGAAGGGTTGAATGGCTGAGGGTATTTGGAGTGAAGGCAGCCAAAGCAACCTTCGTAAGGACATGGAAAATTGTGGTCGAAAATAATAGGATACCATTGTGGAAACGCGATGAGCTGTGCAGTTTGTGTTTGAAATCAAATATTACGTGTGTCTTTTATGCAGATGCAGATGATGTGAGAATACCAGAGAAGAGACGGTGTTTAAAGAGGCCAGGGGCCGTACTATGACGTGAAAAAAGATCCATCATGGTTCCAGTATGAGAGAGAGACGGAGCTAGGTATATACGACCTAACATAGCACCATCCTTTTTTCTCAATGGAACCATGATAGATCCATGATGTTTTTAAGGTTTTTTTAGGTTAGGTTTTTTTAGTATGGTCCCTGTGCTTAGTCCTACCGGTCATAGGACGCGTCGCATCATATATCGCACACCTAGATCTAAACTGAGACAACTCAAAAAAGGTCATTTTTCAGGAGACGATAAAAACGTAAGTATATCTGCATTTTTTGTTAGGAAAGTTATACAATTTAATTTGATTGTAGATAATAAATAGCTTATCAAATGTCACTGTATACAAACTGGGGCTAAAGTTCAATCATTTTTATCGATAATCTCTGTTTTTCAAACATACCTAACTCAAAAACGATTTTTGAGTTGTCTCAGTTTAGATCTAGGTGTGCGATATGTTGATGGATCATAATAAGGGCTCACAAATGAGCGTGACTTAACTCTTTTACGAAATATTGCGCAAGGCAAAAAGCTAAATGCACCTATTTATGTTCTACGTTTTCTCTTAATCACTGCTAATTAAATTAGTACTGAATAAGTGTTACATACGTAATTTGTCTCATCTGTATGGTCCTTGAAAAGAAGAAATATCAACTAAATTACATTACATTTACCCATATCATATTAAGGGAGAATCGTCAGAAGCCCGAAAGTCTGACAACCAGACTTACCAAGGGTTGTCGTATTACCCAGTAACTGGGTTGTGGAGGTCAGATAGGCGCAGTCGCTCCATGTAAAATACTGGTATTCAGTTGCATCCGGTTAGACTGGAAGCCGACCCCAACATAGTTGGGAAAAGGCTAGGCAGATTGATTGATCCTATTAAGGGACAAGGACCCACTTTATTCCTTAAAACGTTCAATATCATCGTGAGGACATTATTAAAACTTTTTATATCATTGTATGGACATTAGGACCAAAAACGGTAATAGGAAAATTTAAAAAAAAAAATCTAACTCCAACAGTTAGAATTATCAGGGCACGATATATCCACAATTTTGCCTCGTTCCCGCTATGCTCATGAAATAAGTACACTTTGGCACATCAGCTGTTTGCTAACCACTTCAATTTCCTTGTAACGAGAGATTATTAAAGGCTCAGAGCTATGAGAGGGTTATTATTTGGCTCTTGTACTCTTAAATATTATTTATTATTGGGCTCGATTGTTCTCTTTGCTTGCTACACTTTAGCTGCATTAAAATTCGATTCCAGAGATACAAGTAATATTTTTTTTGCTAAATGAGGTTTTTTTTTGGATCAGCCTTTACCCAAATTGTGATAATGCAAGGCCTTTTTTTATTCAGAAAAGTTCTTTGAACCACCAGGCTTTATTGATATTAGTAAGATAGGTAGACTTTTAACCTCTACGCGATATTTATTATTTATCAAAAACATAGTACTTTTTAAACGGTGTAGAAGGTTGGAAGATTGTCAATGATACTACGCAGCAGTTAAAGGTAAAATAAAGATATATTTCACGGACCAAAGGTTTTGAATATAAAGGAGAGAGGGAACACACGCGATGACCGCTAATCGTGTACTAATTTCTCAACTAATATTAATTAATAAAATTTCGTAAAAACGCTTTGTCGGCGATGGTGTATGGTTTCACCGTACATGATCCGGCTCGAAGGACTATGTAGAAGGTTGGAAGATTATCAATGATACTAAGCAGCAGTTAAAGGTAAAATAAAGATATATTTCACGGACCAAAGGTTTTAAATATAAAGGAGCGACACACGCGATGACCGCTAATCGTGTAGGTAATAATTTCTCAACTAATTAATAAATTTTCGTAAAAACGCTTAGTCGGCGATGGTGTATGGTTTCTCCGTACAAACGGTTTAATGTTGTTCATAGGAACCACACAAAAGAAGTGAAAACTTTATTAATGTACTAGACAAGCCTTACTTCCCTACAAAAAGCTAACACAACATAGGTACTTAGTGATGTCCATACAACTTCTTAAATAGCTTCATCATTCATTCAACTCTATGAACCCTTCATAAACAGATTACTTAAACCGAACGGTATAAACTCATACACATTTGTATCTAATTGTACTTAACCCTCAGAAGCCACGTGCGCTTCAGGGTCGTCAAACTGGTCCTTCTTTCTAAAGAATCCATTTACGAAAATATTTTATGAATAAAAAACTGTTTTATTTGTTCATAAGGTACTGGTTGGTGCAGTCTAAGCCAAATGTTTGGCCAACGTGTTAGCGGTCCCTTGGCTGGTTACAAACATACAAACTTAGCTCGATTAAGTACGATAAGTTTTTGGAATATTTTTTTGTCTCCTCATTCAGGTTCTTATGTGAATGTTATTAAGTTTCTATGGGTGTATTTTATAATATGCTTGTTATTATGGTTACCTCTATGTTTTATTGTAAGGTAACTTTTATGTTATGGTAAGGATTTCGTATAATTAAGCGGTATATTTTAGTAATTTTTGTACACGTAATTGAGAATACCGTTTCATTCTCTATTACGCTAGTATTGTATAAATATCGTATTTTACATAACTACATGTTATCTTTGAAACCTCATTTAACAAACAGTTGTTTTTCCACAACTACCTAAACAACTTTTCACACCTAAAAATCATGACAATCAGCATTGTAAAGCATAATTTAATAAGCTTTTAAAAACTTAGAAATTAATATTCTTACCACATATTTAAGAGCCTCTCGTTCTACACCTGCATAAGCCGTGGTATGCACCGGCACGTACTATAGGCTAGTTAACACATACATCAGTACATATGTTAGTATCGACAAACATATTAATCGACTACATATGCGGCGGTGTGCTCTTGCCCGAACTTGCTTAAAACACAGAGTAGATAACGGTTCAGAGGCTGCAGACCTTTCTATGTTTTTTGAAAGAGAAGATGGCGATTGTTTTGGTGGAGTAGGTATTCAAATAAAACATGCGTTTCTTACGGTTTTCTCTTTCAGAAATCAGGTGTTGGCTATGCAAATTCTTCTTCTAACGTATCAGACTATCAGTGGAGGAAAAATCATGGCGGCTGATTTCTTTGTGTACAGCTAGCGCTAACCGCTAACCTTAACAATATCACCACTCTTTGAGGCTCCTTTATTGCATCCTCAGGGTAGAATCCAGTTGATCTCGTATTTAAGTTGATTACATCACTACATCTTCCTATATGATGGGATATATTATATATATAAATAAATAAATAAATATCCTTGGACATTTTCACACAACGCCATCTAGTCCCAATCTAAGCAACCTAATGCTTGTGTTATGGTAACGAGATGGTTGATAAACTACTTATATACATTTTTTTTTTTTGTAAATACATACATATTATAGATAGAAAAACACCCAGACTCGGAACAAACACTTGTAGGTCGTATAAATATTTGTTCCGCGCGGGAATCGAACCCGCGACATGCTGCGCAGCAGTCAATCGCTCAACCACTGCGCCAAACGTGTCGTCTAACTATATGCCATCATATAGGAAGATTGAACGAGTTAGATGCAATATGCAGAAGCTGAAAATATTGGAAAAATAAAGAAATCCCCCTAATACTAAATCCTTTCGACAAACTCTTTTAATAAGATTGTTCAGTATCCCAGATCCCCTTTTTAATTTTGCCTACGAAGTTTTAAGTTATATTTCAAAAAATGTATTTGATATTGGTATTAATCCATTAATCCCCGTCAGCGAATTCGTCTTTAATCACGGGAAGTACCCTATAGGTTTTGATTTACTTGCGAGTATCAAAATATGTCGCATAAAAAGCCGTATTTTTTTATTGCGAGGAGTTAGAAGCTTGATTTTTTTAGAACTCCGAGGGACCATAGGCTCGTGGCTAAGTAATAACAGCCGCACGAGTCGATCCATCAGCTTAAGCTACGCTTGCTGGAGTTGTTCCGTGGATGGGTGACCATTTTTACATACCGAGACTCTTCCGTGCTTCGAAAAGCACATTAAGCTGTTGGTTCCGGCTGTCATTCGTGGATCTTCGATAGTCGTTACGGGTCGTCAGAAAGCCTGAAAGTCTGACAACCAGTCTTACCAGGGGGTATCGTATTACCCAGTTACTGGGTTGTGGAGGTCAGATAGGCAGTCGCTATGTAAAATACTGGTCTTCAGCTGCATCCGGTTAGACTGGAAGCCGACCCCAACATAGTTGGCAAAAAGCTAGGCAGATTGATTACTCCACGCGTTCATAATAAAAAGGGTCTTGACCGGCTGAAGACAGACAGACGGACAATGAAGTGATCCTATAAGGGTTCCATTTTTTCGTTTTGAGGTACGGAACCCTAAAAACGAATAATTATAACCTTTTTGTCAACGCATTAAAGCCTCAATCCGCTTTTGTTTATAAAAAAAACCTTAAATTCTTAATTTTAACGTAAACAATGTATGATGCAATATATCGACGTACGGCGTGTAAAAAATAGTGACGCAAATTCTCACCGATAATAAGGATGAAGAAATAATATAATATTACAATACCGGACAAAGGCGTGTCAAATCACGACTAATGCCTTCAACAGTTCACATTAAGTTATACAATATAGAAAACAAAGAATACTTTAGTAAAACTAAATTATGATTATTCGTTTTAATTATAATAAAATGATTTGGCACAGGAATTCTTATATTCACACATTTTATAAAAGTTGATAAGGGTTTTGTAATAGGGATGATGACTAAAAATTTATTTTTAGTCCGTCATAGAGATTATTAAAAAATATTGGACACGTATTTTTTCTTTTTTTACGTAATCAAAAAATTACGGCGATACATTGAGTTAAAATATGCCATGACGTCACGCGTAGCAAGGTTTTATACGTACAAGTGACGTAGCGAGCTCCCCAACTTTATTGCGTGATAGCTAAGTATTTTTTATTAATATGATAAAGCAAAAAATACGTGTCTAATATTTTTTTTATTATCTGACTGACGGACTAAATAGAATTTCTTTTTTTTTACCCAGGCATCATCCCTATTCAATACTGTTTAATTACTATGTACTTAATCAAAATCAAAAGCTAGATTTAGAACCTTATATTTTTGTATTGTTCTCACATATAAATATAAATATAAATATCCTTGGACATTTCACACAATATAGAAGCAACAAGAATAATATACCCAGGATTTAGTAATATCTTGATTTAAAAGAGTGTCCTTGGACTTCTTTCCCTTTCTTTTCCATAGAAATCTACGTTTTGGAATGGGTTTAACTTTCTGACTAACTGTCCTTGAGAATTCAAAAGTGCCTATATGGTTTAATTAAAATACTTAAAATTCTTGAGTTGAGATTTTATCAAAACTGATCGTGTCTGTTCAATATTTTTTTCCTGAAAATATTGGACATTAGTATTGATAAACTTTCATATTGAGATTTTCTTCCTCTGCTTGGGTGGACGATGCAACGTCTTAGATTTTCTATTTATTTTTAATTTCATAAAACCAGAGTTTCTTAAAATAATATTATGCAGGTAAGCTGTTATCATTTTATAAAAAGTATTAATCACGGCTACAGGTGCTGAAAGTGAATCTCTTGCAGAGGTTAACGTGCCAAAACTTATTATTAATACAGTAAACATGATGATTCAAACAATATTTTTCTTACCTCATCTTGTTTGAAATCCTCTTGAAAATGTTGACAAAACACTGTTGTACCAAATTCTGAATGTACTGACCACTCTAGCATGCATTGCTAACATATCATTGATTACTTCTAGCACACCTCAATTGGCGCAAGTACTTGTACATTATCCACAAATATTCAAAATTTAACATACTTGTATTGCATGTTTTCTTAGGACATGTTTTATTAACACACTCGGCAAATATAGGATCGACTTTTGATTTGTTTATGATTTTTGTGGACTAATATTAGATGCTAGTGGTAGTCAAAACTGTAATTTAGAATGGCTTATCGATGCTAAATTTATAATTTTTATTTACTCTCTCTTTCTCTTTTTTGGTAAGCTTCGTTGATTAGCAAACACTTTTTTTTTCGCTTTTTAAGTTTTCGTATTACATGCATTGATATATTAGAGGAAAATATGTTACGCGCTAACATCGCAATCACTAACCTCGGACTCGGCGTACGACTACATGCACTGAAACTCACACATCTGTGGTCACAGTCGCAAACCTACAGTTACCGGTAGACAAGGACAGATATAGGAGCTGGCGCTGTCGTGTAAGCGAAATCGCGTTAGCCGCCGAATGTTTACGATTATTAATGACATTGCATGTCTATCTCGCTCTCACAAACATGGCGAAGCAAACATTAAATATTATTATAATTTTCAATAAATTAACATTTTTGGCTGTAAGTACTTACGAGTGAAAAGTAATACCGTGTTTTTGAACTATTTGTGCACATTTTGAAAACGCAGGAAGGCAATGTTGCTGCTTATTTAGACAATTACGGTCATTTTAATTGGTACACATGTGCTACACAAAGGCTAGTTCGATTGTGACTAAGGTCAATTGTGTCCGTGAGCACAATTTATGCGGTCCATATCTTCCTAATTTATACGTCAATGATTTTAGATGCCTTTTCAACCGTCACAAGGCTCTACAGGCTCTATTGTGAAGGTAGGAGGTAGATGTTGTAATATTTATTTCTTCTTTTTGACAGTAACAGATGATAACGAGCTACGTAATTTTACCTTTCAGGTTCTACACAATTTTGTAGTTTTATTTTAAACAAAACAAATTAACAAAATACACGTTTATATAACTTATGTTTGTTGTAACGCCACAATATTTACAAACACTTTTCCTAGACAAGTAGTTGTTATCTCTGTTCTTATCTTACTCTGTGCAGCGACGTAGCTAGGTGCTAATCGGAGTGCGCACACGCGCAGCGACGGCATCACGCCCTGTTAGTCCCACTTTACCCTGTTTGTTCTAAATGTTACATTTTACCCGCAAACACCCTCTTCCGGCGAGATTATTGGAAATATCGCCTTTTTTGTGGCCGCACCCGTGTTGCTACTTTTGGGTAAATATTCATTGAGTCGGGTATCAGATTTCAGGAATTTTATTCTTATGTAAGTAAGGTGTTCTAGGTATGTTCAGCAGAGAGGAAAATACAAATGGTTGTCGCTGATTATAAGCATATAGACTCAGACCAGCTATCGGAAAAAGCTTGATGTAAATAATGTCAAGTACCTGGACGATCGAGCTATACTCGGGTGAAAATAGTAAAAACTAATTTTCCCAGATGAGACCTATATAGCTAGATCGATTTTTTGCCAACGTACTCGTAAATCCCTATATTGCAACTTTCATAGAAATCGTTAGAGCCGTTTTCGAGAACGTGATTACAAATATATATACTTACATCTCTTTATACAAAAGATAAAGCATGAAAAGCGTGGTCCTTAGGTACCTACAGATTTACAGGCATATTCTTGATTTTAAATGATCATCAATTACTTACAATTTCTTAGGTTTTGCAGGAGGGAAAGTAACACAAGAAATGCGAGTTAAATATGATTTAATTTCGTAATTTTTCTTAGCAATTATATTTCGTTCTCAGCATCTGAATACTTATAATTAGACACAGTAGTACATAAGACAGTGTCAAGTTATTATAACAATTTATTATGTATTTAAGCGCATATTTTGTAAACTATTTTACACATCGTTTGGAATGTTTCAATGTCTTTTAACGGTCTGTCTTCTATGTATTATATTCTATAGAATAATGGTGGAATGTAAAGCAACAGATACACTTAATACATTGACTGAATGGTGACAACGTCTCCGCGACGCTTTATTGGCTATGTCGAACATTATAATGAGTGGAGAACATTTTAGTTCATTGTATTCCTTTCAAGTATTGAAATTTTAGAACGTAAATTTCAAATGGTGCCAAGAAGTTAATGACTCATGTAAAAGCCTTAAGTGAAAAATTGAAAATCCTTGCCAGTAATGCCGTTATCGCATACGATGGATTACTCACTCCTCTATAATGTTCTACATTAATCGATAAATTTACTTTTAATTTGAATATACACTGGGTACATGATACAAATATTATTTTCACTAAATTTTTGGATGAATATACAATCATTTTCAACAGGTATACAGTGCTGTACGCATTTGTTCAGGGTGGGCACATTTGAAAGTAATTTGGTGTCGACAAATTTCCCATTTTCACTTAAATTATATTTGAATACTGCTTATAAGAAAATTACGTCATAATCCATATGTTCCCTTTGAAAATGACTGCACAGTTGAATAAATTCTGTAATATTTTCTTAAGTTAAATATTTTTATCTACTCCAAGTTTACAGACAAAATTAACACACTAGTTATAATGCGAACACATAGATACACTGCCACCACACTATGGCACAGATCTTATTAAAATATTAAGATTATAAATGTCCTTTATATAATTTACGGTGACGAACATATGGATAACAGCAGAACACACTGACGCCTTCTTTGTTTCAACTCAAATGGATACTAAAACTGGCATTTTTATTATTGAAAGAACATCATAAGAACGGCCAGAAATCGAGAAGATTTCGACAAAAGAGATTCAAATACCTATCACTCTCATACAAACTCTTAAAATAATATATACAAAGCGCTCGAAATCATACAATCAAATTCACATATCGACCGGGAAATGTATTCAAATGAACATTAGTAAGGAGAAGTTTCAGTACATGGAGTTAGTAAAGAAAACTAGGTCATAGCGGCTGTGGCTAATCCCAAGAGAGCGGTTGGTCGGATAGATTAAATACCCATAATTAAATAAAAAACATTTTAATACAACTTTACATCTAACACCTACGTTTACAAATTTCTGATTAACTTTTGTTTGATAAATAAGTAAACACAATTATTTTTATTATATTTACAAGCAGATAACACGATCCGTACTTAATAATAAAGCGTTTTAAATAATAACACACTGAGAATTGACGTAAAGGCGTTTTGCTACACTGATGGCGAGCCAGCCGGCGCACTCGAGGGCCAGACTTGCCGCGCGGTGCCGAGTTGTTGCCGCGTCTGCCGCCTCCACCAGCGGTGGTCCGGCGGTACACTCGTGACTGGCGAGACTACTATTTGCTCTTTCCACAGAAAACCTTTTTTCCTTTTAGAGCACGAGTCCGACCGCTGGCACAAGAGCAAACGAGCGCCACGATGTTACACGACCTTAAGGAATTTCACAGCTCCGGACGTCGCCGTCCCGGCTCGGCGTTTTTTTCCCCATTCAAATGTTTGCTCTCTCGCTTCAGCTACCATTCATGCGGCGTTTGAAACGCCGCGGCCACCGCGGCCGAGCTAACCTAACGCTATCCAGTCCACGTCACTGTAATAATACTGCGATAGTTGACTAATACTCTGTCCACTCACAATGTCCATCGACAGCTGGCAACGGAACGCGCGAAGCGTTAAGCGTAAATGAGCTGCTAATGTGTTGAGGTGCTTGGGGCCTACGTGCCGTCGCAGTTCCTCCGCCTCTGGGCCCTGCCGTGGTGGTGGCGCGTGCCGTGGCACGGCGGCTTGATGGCGTTGAGCGACGGCCGGGGCCTACGCTGCGGGCGCCACTTGGGCAGGTCGCCGGCGCGCATAATGTTGTGCCTGTTTATGTCGAAGTCGTGGGCCTCCTTCATGAAAGAGAAACACTTGTGCAGTCGCTCCGTGAGGCGACTCTTGCCGCGCCGCAGCTGCAGGCCCCGCCGGTTGAACCCTATGTAGCGGTCTTCGTTCTTCACCAGGTGGTATCTGTTGTAGCCGTCCACAAACTCCTCTTTGAACAGGCAATTGGGTTGTCTCTCCGCTTGGAAGCGTGTCTGTTGACAATAAAACATTTTATTAACACCAATATAGCGTTATACTTATTAGAGCTTGGGATAGGATTCATTAAATGATTGATAGGTACTTACCAATCGTCTGCCCACTAGCCGGGACCGGTTGAAGCAAAGGTACATGTCCGTCATTGGAGAGTGGATGAGCAGTTCTAGGCTGAAACCGCGCGTACTGATGGTGAGATTCGCTGAAACAAAAGAAAACAATACATAAAACAAACTATTTAAAACCACAGCTTTATGGGGCAAGAATGGAAGAAATGTTGTATCGACAGTTAATATTTTTATTACACCCATTTGTTTATTAAAAAATGCTGTTCACATTAAAAAGACACTAATATTACTACAACAAACACCAACTAATGAAACATAAATCAAACTTTCTTCCCGAAGCAGAATTAATTAACTCATAACAGTAGGAATTAATGAATAGAAAGTAAATATCTAAAGAATTCCCGATCTTTACTCCTGCCCGCAGTAATAACGACACCCCAGGTGCATATTTTCTAATTTCAATCAACGCCGATGGCCATGCTCACGTAATAAATTCAATTTATATTGTACAAGGGTTACGAACGGAGTCAGGTGCAACAAACTAATCGTTAATGATATTTGAACACTAATAAAGTACAAAAATAAAATGTCGATAAATATTAATCTATTGCTGGACATTCAATACATGATGGGTTAGGAGCGGTATACATGGCGGACGAATATTAAAATCTTCCTTTGAATGTTATGTTCTGTAATGACTGTGTAGGTGTTTTATTTGACGTGTCGGAAAATTTTATGCAAAATATTGTTGTTAAATACAAGCAAATAATTTGTTTAATATGACAGCTGGTGTTCATTATCTCAATTCATTTATCAATTTTTAAAATGAGTTCTGGTACTAGGTCACATCAAACATAAACACAGACACTTTGTCTATACAGCAGCTGCTGAAGTTTTAATCGTATTAACGTAATAATTATGTATCTACAAAAGCATTATAATTAATGACGGCTCACTTATCGACATTGACATTATGAACCGAATGATATTATGAAATATTTTATTTTGACCACACACATTGTATTAAATTGAATTGATAAAGTAACTAATAAATCTGGAGTTTTATGAGTCGCTCTGATAACTAAGACGAAATAATATAAGTGGAAAGATTTAACAGTGGCATTGAGTGCTTCAAATCATTATCAATATAATTATTCCAATGTCAAATATTTACGATACGGTTTCGTGCTCCATATTTATAACTGAAATGCGCATTATTTGACGTACAAAACCAAACAAAATTTTCTATTTCCCACCCGTTTAAAACAAGGAAAATGTAGGTACCAAAAATAATAGCGGTAGTCTCGCCATGTAAGCAGACATAACAGCTATCGATAGATAACATATAAAAGGGAAAAGTCAGAGTATGGAATTCGAAGACCAAACTCGCTGGGTATCGTATAAAAAGAATTAATAAAAATAAAACTATGTACTGTACTCGGACACGGCCACCTGTGACACCGGCCGTGTCATTTCAATTAACATTAAAAGAAATAAAAAGACTCGAATGGAACATAAATTCGTTATAATTTCGGTGTGACTTGTGAATGGACATTTGTGTGTGAAAGTGGAAATATTGTATGGTCTGGACATTAGAAACAAAATGTTTGTGACAGAAACGATTGATCGTCAATATTATTTAAGTATTCGAAATAAAGCTCCTATTAAGTGAAGCAATATTAATTAATAGTTATAATATACAAGTTAGATCAAAGCATACTCGGTATTAATTTTCGATTTAGAGATAAAGAAGTAGTTTGAAATTATGTAATTCAAAACATTGCGTAGTATTTTATTTAAAATTTCCACAATTCCACAATCTTTGTACACAAAAAAAAATAATCTGTAGCACTAAGGACGTAATAGCTTACCTAAATATTTTCTTTAGCCTTTACGACACTTGTAAATACGGCAAAGATAACAAGAAGCAGTGTTTTGATGTTCTTTATTATCTAATCCATATTTGTGTATAGAGAGATAGTCATGTCGCATTTTAATGTAATTAACTTCTTAATTGTTAAGATTAGTTTTAGTCCTTGGATTAGTTACAGGTGTTATTCTGTTTTAAACAAAAACACATTGACCTTTCCATCAGCAGGGAGTAAACTACAGAATGCTATGTGCTACGATTCTTTCTTAATTTTTGTTATTATTTTATGGCGATAGCGCCGCGGAATTAAAATTTTCTTACGTTTTTTTGTAATTTGCAGAGAGTTGTTTTCACGGTTATAATTCTGTAAATACATATTTGTTACGATCGAGAATCATAAAATTATGTTGATCAACATACAACCTGACAATGACTTAAAATTTAAAAAAAAAAACATGAAAATTTTAATGGCTACCTTAGCGCCCCCTTGAAGAGATTTTTTTACCAGTCACGTAATTTTTTTTTTTTGTTTGTATCTATAGAAACCGTTATGAAAACTATGTAAATAGACACTGAATATTACAAAAAAAATGAATAAACAATCTAACTACTATTTATTTATCCGCCACTTGAATATTCAAGGTACCGTGAACAGTAAACTAGATTCTCGAATTTTTATCAAAACTAATTACATAACAAACGCCTACTTATCATAGTTTATGGTAGCAACCTAATAGATCGAATATATTCTACAAAATCTTTGTTTACGTGTAGACCTAGTTTTACAATGCCTACAAGTGTTACTACATCACAAGACAAATAATATTCTCTTGATAAAAAAAATGTTTGAATAATTTTGGAATAACTCTTGAACACAGTTTACTGTGGGCTGTGGTGTAATTTTATACGAGTAGTACCTGGTCCCAAATTTTGCCAGATATCTTTTTATTTAAAATAGTTGGCGAGCTTTTCCCTATCGATGAAGCACAAATCTAGACCCCGAGCTGCTGCTAAGGAAACTCTAATGGCAAAATTCCAATGGCAGAGACTCGACGTATTCCTTGCCGGACGTCATGGTAGGGTTAAAATGCAACAAATTAAACCACCAAATGTTCTACCGAAGTTCAATAGTTTTTGAGTTAGATTATTAGTTTTTTTTCTAATGAAAAATCCCAGATTAAATTATTTGAAGCCAATTTTTTTTTAAATTTTGCGACTCGACTATACTGGAATTTAAGTTATTATGTTAGCTGATGCCGTAGCAGGTCTTTGTTAATAAACAAACGTTCAAAAAGCCTACAACTTGGGCAAAGATCACTAATTAAGCATTTTATTTTTCGTAATTTTTGTCATTTCTTCAAAAATTTCAAAAATTTCTTGCATTTTAACCTTACTATGACGTCCTGTATGGAAAACGAGTTACAAATGACCTTGTATACATCTATGGAACTTATTTTCTTTTCATCATAGTTTTCCACATCCAAATATTAGTTTCCCATGTCCCATGTTTACGCAAAAACCTATGTAGGTTGACCTACGGCACTGTAAACATATGGACAGTAAGGAAATTACGTACAAACGGTCGATACAACACACTCACACACGCGCACCGACGAGGCCCCAAGCGATAGTCGCGGTGCTCTCAGTATACAGGGTGTAAGTGTAAACAGTGGCAATCTTTTAAGGGGTCATTGTACTCATCAGTATGAGCAACTTTTACTGTGGGACCAAACCTGAAATCGCGAAAAAAAATCAACTGTTCCCTACATTTTGACGAATTTTGCGAACATAAATGTACTGAACAGAGGGCTTAGTGCGAGTTTTTTTATTTACTCGATCACATTAACGTAAACGTTAGTTTGTACTGAAAATGAATAAGCGCCGCCTGGTGACTATAATGGGAAACACATTTATTCCATACGAATTGACATACGTCAACGTTAACGTAAACGCGATCGAGTAAATAAAAAAACTCGCACTAAGCCCTCTGCTGATTTTTTTTCGCGATTTCAGGTTTGGTCCTATTATATAGTAAAAGTTGTTCATAATGATGAGTACAATGACCCCTTATAAGATTGCCACTGTTTAAGGCTCTTACAGACAGAGGCGATATCGCGTCGCGACGCGATATTGCGATATTATCCGTAGAACAATTTCGATGGAATTGCGCGCGACCATACACAGGAGCGACGCGATATCGCTTCTGTCTGTAAGAGCCTTAAACAGTGGCAATGTGTCTTAGGGGTCTCGTCGATGTGTGTGCCGTTTCGTACGTTTGTTCGTAGTTTCCCTACTATCCATAATTATACTGTGCCTATGGCCGACTTAAGGTCGATGGGACTTTCTTTCAGACGTAACGAAGCGAGTACACATTGCCCAACCTCCGTAATAGGCTAATTTTGTAAAGACAACATAATCTCGAGTTGGTAAAGTAAACATGCTTTGAAGTGCCGACCGAGGCTTGTTATTACACTTGAAGCTTCTTTAAACTTAGTAGAGTTGACTAGTTTGCTTCTAGTAATAATCACACTAATATTATAAAGGCGAAAGTTTGTGAGTGTGTGTGTGTTTGTATGTTTGTTACTTCTTCACGCTCAAACGGCTGGACCGACTTGGGTGAAATTTGGTATATAGATAGCTTATACCCTGGATTAACACATAAGCTACTTTTTAGCTCGGTCTATGTGGGTGAAACCGCGGGGCGCAGCTAGTTACTAATAATTATTAGTAACTCGCTGCGCCCCGCGGTTGGTCCGTGAATGGGTGCCCATCTTTACCTATCAAGACCCTTCCGTGCCTCGGAAAGCATGCTAAGCCGTTGGTCCCAGCTGTCATTCGTGGATCTTTGACAGTCGTTACGGGTCGACAGAATCCCGAAAATCTGACAATCAGTCTTACCAACTCATCCATCCACAGACCAGCCACTGCCAGCGTAGCTTAACCTGATCGAACGACCCGTGCGGCTGTTATTCCGTAAAATAATTTCCTCAAAATCAAATACAACGCACAATATTATGAACTTTCTAGAAAGTAAGAATAAATATTTGGAAGTAGCCGCCACTATCGGGTCAATGACTGGCTATCGAGCCGATAAGGATATCGCCGTAATCTTTGTACTTGTTACCTGAATTCTCTAGAGCAACATCTCTATTATCGCGTTAACAATTACTTGTATTTAATATTATTTCATATATTACATTTTATATGTTTACTAGCGACCCAAGAGCGAGAGCTCGTGGCTAAGTAATAACAGCCGTACGGGTCGATCCATCAGGTTAAGCTACGCTTGCCGGAGTTGGTCTATGGACTATCTTGACATAGGTACTCCTCCGTGTCTCGGAAAGCACGTTAAGCCGTTGGTCCCGGCTGTCATTCGTGGATCTTTGACAGTCGTTACGGGTCGACAAAAGCCCGAAAGTCTGACAATCAGTCTTACCAAGAGGTATCGTATTACCCTTTTTGGTGGATGATTGGAATACCTACTATCCTGAATATATTTCCTGATTACATGAAGGCGTCACATCTTCAAAATAAACATTAATTCTCATATCCGAACGCTCCCATTCCCAGCTCACCGTGTTGAATTCATGCAAGCCTAGTACATTTTGTAAGGATAATGTGCCAAATTTCATCCAAATCCGGTAACGGCCGCGACTTACGAGTTGTAGGTCGTAGGTTCGAACCCAGGCAAGAGCTTTACTTTATGTAAATTATTTCATCCCCACTGCTCTCAAAACGGTGAAGGAAAACATCGTGAGGAAACCGGCATGTCCTACTGGAACGAAGAATTCGAATAGATGTCACATGTCTTCGAAATGTCTTCTTGCCAGCCCGCACTGGGCCCTCGTGGTGGATTACAGGCCTGTGTCCCAGCAGTGGGAACATTACGGGTTGATTATACTTTACCTTTGGCATAGACCTTTCAAATCAATCAATCTGCCTAGCCTTTTCCCAACTATGTTGGGGTCGGCTTCCAGTCTAACCGGATGCAGCTGAGTACCAGTATTTTACATGGAGCGACTGCCTGTCTGACCTCCACAACCCAGTAACTGGGTAAAGGCTCTTACAGACAGAGGCGATATCGCGTCGCGACGCGATATTTTTCTACGGATATAATATCGAAATATCGCGTCGCGACCGCGATATCGCCTCTGTCTGTAAGAGCCTTAATACGATACCCCTTGGTAAGACTGGTTGTCAGACTTTCGGGCTTCTGACGACCCGTAACGACTGTCAAAGATCCACGAATGACAGCCGGGACCAACGGCTTAACGTGCTTTCCGAGGCACGGAGGAGTCTCGGTATGTAAAGATGGTCACCCATCCACTGACCAACCCCGGCAAGCGTAGCTTAACCCGATGGATCGACCCGTGCGGCTGTAATTACTTAGCCACGAGCACCCACTTGGAATAGACCTTTCTTCATAAAAAATTGGCACTTTTGTAGGAACATATTTTATGAATGAGAGGTACCTACATATCTAATTAATGGACCTATAGGTAATTCATTACAATGAATTAGCCGTATAAGCTCAGTATTATGTAATTTGTGGTTCCTAAATCGTTGATAGCGCAAATATAATCCTATTAAAACACACCTGCATTGAATTATCATTAAATTTTGACAAATTATTACTTAAGTACTGCAGTATGTAAAGAAAATTCGTATCTAAACTAATCCTCTTATTTAATAAGATGATTTTAGGGAGTGGCGCTTATGAATGAAAATTTTGATAACGGTTAACATGCGTTCTGATAAAAATACGAATCCGAAATCAATCCATCAACTGTAAAGGCTCCCCGCAGAGAGGCGCGAGGGGCAACGCGGCTCTGTTGGAAGCTTTTCTATGAAAACTTCATTAAAATTGGTCTGCCGGAATCACGTACGTCTGTCTCCGGGAGCCTTAAGGCCCACTTACACCACAAATAACAAAAAAATGCGTTTAACGCTAGAATACGTTTCGTTTCTGTCAATCTTTTGAAGATGACAGAGCATACCGTTCCATGATGTTTAGCGTTAAATGCATTTCGTAATTTGTGCTGAAAGCAGGGGCCTAAGGACTCTGCCAGGGTCGGGGTTTGTTCGAAAGATATACCATGGCCCGTGCACAGGCAACTGAAGTAACACGGGTGGGTTTTAGTCAGTAAAAGTCTGAAATGCCCTCCCGCTCCACCCAGAGCGGGAGAAGTCATTGATGATTTCCCATACAAAACAAAAAAAAGCCTAAGGACCACATGTACCTATCATAAATGGCTATATGTAATAAAAATAAGTTTAAAGTTGCTTTCAGGTAGTTAACTACTGTCAGGTTGTGTATCAAATTTGACATACGAACAATTTAAGTAGGTACCTAGTCAATTTGAAAAACAATTTATTACCCTGACTTTACTTTATAATCCTACTACATTTTACACGTTACTGTTCATAAACAAACTATAAAACTCAAAAAGCTTTTAAATTTTCTAGGAATCCCCTCTAATGAATGCAACAATAAGCAGTAACTAAACTTCAAACAATGACATGAAAATTCACAAAAATACCTACACAATGAAAAACGTATAAATGTCTGAAAACGTACCTATTTTTCAAGTCATTAATGTTAGTATAGTTCGATGTTAAGGAGATATTCTTAGAAAGTAATTTATGTACACATGTAGCGTTGCCAGTTGCCAGAGGAGCTCGTGGCTAAGTAATAACATGCCACATGTTATGAATTGTTTCCAGTATGTCTGTAATATTTGATAGTATAAATGACTTTGTCTGCAGCCTTGGACATTGTAATCTAGTTGTAAACATTGATTTACGTAACGATTCGACGTATCTACGTTATGATAATGTGATGAGATGTCGATTGTTAAAGTGTAGAATGTCTTTTGTTTTGTTATTTACGTCTTCTTGTTACATTAAAAAACGTATCGAGATAAATAATACAAAAACCGGCCAAGTGCATGTTGGGCCACGCGCAGTAATAGGGTTCCGTAGTTGCACAATAATGCGGAGTGAGAAGCGGGCTTTTTGTTGTTTCATGAATATTTGACTATTGCTCGTAAACTTGAAAAGTCTACTTAGCTGTGATAGTTTTCCTTTTAACTTCGTTTATATATACTACCACCGTGAATTTTTTTACTCATCCAAAACTATCCGTTTAGCTGGCAGGGTGGGGGGACACTTGACTCTATCAAAAATTAGCACTTTAAAGCTTAATATTTCAGAAACGGATCCCTAAATTGAAAAATTGATTTCACAAACCCGCAATATTTTTGAAAGACCCATCCAACCCACACTATAGGGTATATGAAAAAAAAAACATCCCCACTTTACGTGTACAGAAGGTACCCAAATTTATTTTTTTTCATGATTTTATTTTACCAGTTTGTCGGCGTGATGACCATGCCAAATTATGCTTTCTAGTACTAAGAGTCTCTGAGCTAAGCTACGGACGGACGGACGGACATAGCGAAACAATAAGGGTTCCTTGTTGACTACGGAACCCTAAAAACGGGAAAAACTGACTGTGCAATTTACAAATAAAACCGCTCCCATAAACTTTTCTAAAATACCGACAATAATACTTCCATAAAATTAAAAAGAGACATTCAATACATAAAATTAGAATTAAATTCACGCCGGCGCCAGTCCCATTTAAATTAACCAACCGGATTCCCACATACTAATTACAGTTGTTGATAAAGCGAAATCCCAGTTAACAGAGCTGTCGTAGACAGATAAACAGATATAAACTGGTATAAGCGCGTACGACGCGTCTTAACCCTGCGGATAACGCGCGTAATCTGACCAAATCCGACAGGATACAGCCGCTGCGGTAGGTAAGTATTTGTCGGGAATCTTGTGTTGAATTCCAGACCGCTTTAGTAGTGGGCGCGTTTTCATTGTTACTTCCGACATTTTAATGTTTAGAGTGAGAGCACTGAAACAATTGAAGATGACGTTGAAATTCTAATATTTCCATGACCGTCCGAAATCCACTACAAGCCGGTAGATAGTGGATTGTTGAAGTGAATGATGGAAAAGTTATATCAAAACGCGTGGCAAGTGCGATAATGCAAGAAACACAACACCGCAAGAAAAAACAGGACGCTTTGCTAACGGTAATGCCTCAAAAAATCGTTCTCTATACAGGGTGTCCCGTAAATAATGGATAATCTCTTAAGGGGTCATCGTACTCATCATTATGAACAACTTTTACTATGGGACCAAACCTGAAATCGCGAAAAAAAATCAGCTGACTGACCAGTACTTACATTTATCTACATCAAGCTCGTCAAAATGTAGGGAGCAGCTGATTTTTTTTTCGCTATTCCAGGTTTGGTCCCATAGTAAAAGTTGTTCATAATGATGAGTACGATGACCCCTTAAGAGATTATCCATTATTTACGGGACACCCTGTATAAAAGGTGAAACAGATTTGCAAGGAGTTAGTCACAAATAGACAATGCACCTATTATACTTATAACACCGAATAGCTCAGAAAAAAAATCTTCTTCCAATTTCCGATTTAACATGTACAAGTTTTCGAAAGGTCCCTTCCCTTTTCACCGTCACGTAATTTTCCGTCTCGGGAAATTCTCTATCAATGGAAATGCGCACCTAGCGCCTTCTCGGCGACAGGATATGTACCTACAGAGGCACTATAAACAGGGATTACGCGCGCTATTGAAATCCTTTAGTCTGCCTCTATCTTAATCTAAGACGACTTCATACTTATGAAAGTTATGAATTGTTCCTTGGTATGCTTTCGTTTCAACATGGTTGGCTACAGTGAGATTAGAAATAGTAGCGGTTTGTTTCAGTGTGTTTTATTTTTAAGCTCCTTAGAATTAGCTTTCTTTACCTTACAAAGCTTTGCACGATTGCCCTACTATTGTGAAAAAAAATTGTGTCATTTCTGTACTTTTTTATTATTATATATTTTTGTTTTTTAATTTTAATGTTATTTTTGCATCGCCTAATATTGCTACTGCTATCGGGTAATATTGTGCACTTGGCTTGTATTATGGCTTGTGTTAATTGGTTGAACAGTGTAACGATTGTAGATAGACCAATAAATTAAATTAAATAAATAAAGGTTTCCAGGAAAATTATTTCTAATTCCGATGTTTTATTTTATGATATGGATTTTTGAATCAGAAGGCAGATAATCAACATAATATGTTGATTAAGTGGAACAGCCCCATCTATAGTATGGACCAGAATCAATGAAAACGAAGTGTCCACACCTAGTGACCACGACTCTCAGTAATAACTAGTAATAAGGCTGAGAATCTCAATAAAGAAAAAGTTTGGGATTTTGTCAAGATTTTCGTGAAAATTAATTAAATGTATGTACGTATGTATGTGTATTATAAGTTTATGACTTATTAACTTATTTATGTACTTGTATACAAGTCTATTTGTAATTAATTAAGATACATTTTTAGTGTGAAAAGTTTAAATAAATAAGTATTGACTGATAGTTTCAAATAATTTGTGATTGCAACAATGTTTATAACACGTGGCGGTAGTATCAATTTGTTGACAGAAATTCGATACTAATTATTGGGTGTTTGGGGAAATAATTATAATCATTACTCATCATCATCAATTTTCAAGGGTATAATAAAATCGCACTCCTACCAGGAATGCAGACGATTGTAAGAATATATTGGCAAGGTGTGAAAAACAATGAGTAACATGACAGAAATGACACTGCAGATTCATTGAATCAATACCGATTCTAACAAACTTAATAATAAAACGAAAAGCCCTGCACATTTTAAATTGGAACCAAATATACATGCCATATTCCACGTTTTGTCCGCATACTTGTTTTAGTATCGTCATTTAACAATAAATCAATCTGCCTAGCTTTTTCCCTACTATGTTGAGGTCAGCTTCCAGTCTAACCGGATGCAGCTGAATACCAGTATTTTACATGGAGCTTTTAACTGGGTAACACGTTACGCCTTAGTCAGACTAGCTGTCAGACTTTTGGGCTTCTGACTACCCGTAAAGATTGTCAAAGATCTCCGACTGAAAGCCGGGGCCAACGGCTTATCATGCTTTTCGAGGTACGGAGGGGTCTCGATATGTAATTGATGGTCACCCATCCACGATTCAACCGTGGCAAGCGTAGCTCCCCGACCCGTGCGGCTGTTATTATTTAGCGACGAGCCCGTCATATAACAAATGAGTATTAAGGCGAACGCGCCAGGGTAGCCCGCGAAATTCAAAATTTCTTACGTTTTTTGCAATTTGTAGGTCAGTGTGAGCTTGTATGTTGATTAAAATATGATTCGCGGCCGTAGCTAATATGGCTTTACAGAATTATAATCATTAGAATCAGCAATACAACTCCATAAGTTAGCATTTACCTCAAACCTCATGATTTCATGAAATCGCTAGATTTGAGATAAATGCTAACTTATGGAGTTGTATTGCTGATTCTAATGATTATAATTCTGTAAAGCCATATTAGCTACGGCCGCGAATCATATTTTAATCAACATACAAGCTCACACTGACCTACAAATTGTAAAAAACGTAAGAAATTTTTAATTTCGCGGGCTACCCTGGCGCATCAACCTTAATTACGAAAAGTACTCAATACAACAATAAAATGTATACTAACGAGTTGTTTAACATATTTACTGCACATTCCTATACAATCATGTGAATAAATAATGTATTCGTCGAACTGTTCTGTACTGTAATTAACCACCTATTGTGTCTTAATACCGATCTACCTCTGCTTCCTACGGGAGCAATCTACTGTTGTGGCAACATGTTAAAACAGTGAGACTTCTATTGCTAGATATATCTCTATACTTCATCGGTTTAGGTAATTAATTAAAGGTAAACAAAAAAAACACGTGTCTGGTTAACTGACTAATCGTAATACCTGTCACTTCAATCGTCATGCTACGTTTCAGTTGTACTCTTCAATTTAGCAACGTTATATGACGAATTATAAACTTGCTAAATTGTAGAGTACAACTGTGTCGTAGCATGACAACTGAAGTGACTGGTATTACGTTTAGTCGATTAAGCAGACACGTAGTTTTTTTTGTTTACCTTTATTTAATTACTTAAACCGATGGAGTATAGGTTAAATATTAATGTGTCATACAAAATGATACACAAAGCCTTCCGGAATAAATTACCTAAATGATGGTGAAAACTGCATCAAAATCCATTGCGTATTTAGAAGAACTAAGCGGTCATACAGGCAGACACGAAAAGCAACTATGTTTTCATCATCATTCATCATCATTTTAGCCCGGAACCACCCACTGCCGGTAATATAGACCTTCCCTGTTCTGCCTGAAACACAGGATTACCTAGTTCAGGCACAAGTCATGGGTGAACTTGCCATAGATTTAAGGAAAACTATTTAACGTTAGTCCTTATATTTTTGAATATTTATTTTTTATTTTTTTTTATTATTATAATACTTCACGATTCCGTCCGCCCTCATCCAGTTATTTCCCGCGACTTTGACGATATCATCAACCCAACTCGGTTTTAGACGGCTCTGGTTTCTATGGTCTAACATTGGCCACCGTTCGGGGCATCTCCGCGTCTAACTAGATGTCCTACCCAACGAATTTTGTTTCATACCATTTATTTATTATATTTATAGATATAGATATTGTAGGGATTCCGAACTATGAAACCTTCACATGTCTTTTCCTTGTCAATCTTCCTCGTGTTCAACAACGTCGCAATTAAGTCACAAACAGTTTACCTACTTTGCAAGAATCCTGACATTTTGAGGTGGTTTCACATCGCAATGGCGACGGTTTTGAAACAAACGTTTAATAATTCAGTGTAGCTACTTATTTGAATATTACAAATATCATGGTGCGTCAAATACCAATACTTCAAAATGTCAGGTGCTACTGATTTTCCGTGAACTTGCAATGACAAAAACAGTGTCAAAACGACATTTTGTATAATGATGATAAAATTAATTATTTGGATTCTGAGAATGGAGTTAATTTTAGTTTTCCTAATGATCTTTCTGAAACGTCTGATTCTATTTGAAGAACAATAAAAGATGAAGTCACTGGAGAGGTGACAAAAAATAGTAGGTCACCGCAAATGTCCGCGATGGTACAGAAACTTTAAAATCACTTGTTTTTATAACTGAAAACCAAAAAATAACGATTGTCGATTATTAGTTAGGCAAGAACTTTTAATTGCTTTATTGTTTAAATACCAGTTTAATATCTATTTAGGTATGTGTTAAAATTAAAACTGCATGGGAGTGTTTCTTGTGGTTTCATTCTATTTTGGTCATCTCCCAAAAAATTTCAGTGTCCATTGTAAATTAAGGGATGGAAACCGCAACATTAATTTTCCAGTAATTGAATACATAAATAATAGAAGGAACTGTTATTAAATACTCACTTAAATACCTACTTAGTATTAGCTACAAATGATAATCGTTCCTAAAATACCCTATAGTGTGTACAACGGATTCTATCTAATCGCATCCTAAGACCAGCAATACATTACATTAGCTTAGATACTAATATCAAGTTACCGTCTAGTCCGACGAGATTATGTGACCACAAACATTATATGGCATTGACACTAATACGAGATATGCCTGATACCTTTACAATATAGTCAGGGTTAGTTAAAAATTCGTACCTGTACAGGTACAAATTTTTAGATGTTTTTTTAATACTAATTACAGCCACACAGGCAAGAGAGAGACAATTTTGAAATGCTAGCTTTTGCCCGCGGCTTCCCCCGCGTGGAAATCGGAAATTATACCACGGGAATGTACTACCGGGATAAAAAAATATCTCATGTCTTGATCCAGGCCATAATCTTATTACCTTTATGTCAAATCTCACCGAAATTCGTTCAGTTGTATCGGTCACTACTGTTTCCGAAAGCAGCGTAACTTTTTTTCGTACTATTCCTTTGCTACGAATCGCCTCTCAGTGCTACGCTTTCGTAGCGATGTAAAAGCAGTTCTATAGCCACAAAAATTGTCACAGAGTAACTATAAATACAGTGAAACAACATCAGCGGGACATTTCTCTTATTTTTAAGAACGTTCGTATTCTAACGTCAGTCAGTCTCAATCTGTCAAAAATACCTTTAACACTTTAAACGTCGATTGCACACCCAGGTGTTCAAATAACATTAAAAAATCTATTGTGTCTGCTAATTGGCGTGCGACGAGTTAAATAACTCTACATTTTTGACAAGATTTCGACATTGATTGTCGCTGAGATGATGGACGTCTAGATTTTAGACGTTTTAAATTGCAGGAATTACTTTCCACTATCGGGCGATTCGCGAGTGGAATTTTTTAGCATTACATATAGTGTGTGGTACACCCCTAAGTTATCAGTGTTTACGTAGAATCTGGCACATGACACACTGGACGCCCCCTAGTCTGATCTCTAATATTCGCAAAATAGCGATAAGGTCATCGTGTCTGAATAATAATAATAGTGTCAGGTATTTAAGTAATTATCGTGGTTGTTGAATACATTTTGGTGATAAGATGCTAAATTTGGATAAACCTTTATCAGTGTGGGTTCTATTTTGTCTGACAGTGCGTACAGACAACATGGCCGGTTTAGCATTTATTGTTTTAAATTATTGTGCTGACCGACCTTGCATCTGGTGCATTTAAATCAGATCTCATCACTCAGTCCCTGTCTAGTTTTAATGATTAATTTCTATTAAAACACTAAGATGTTAATACCTTTTTTTTTTTTTTTTTTTTGAGGGTGGGAAATCATAAAATAACTTCTCCCGCTCTGGGTGGAGCGGGGGGGCGTGTCAGACTTTTACTGACTAAAACCCACCCGTGTTCCTTCAGTTGCCTATGCCAGGGCCGCGGTAACCCCTTCAGACAACCCGCGACCCCAGCGGCAAGATGTTAATACCTAATAGTATTTTTGTAAGATCGTAGTATTTCTATTGCTACAAATACCTCTACGTTAGAATACTTAGTCTTTCTTTTTCGTGTGGTCTATCAGGCATGCCGGTTTCCTCACGATGTTTTCCTTCACCGATTTTTAAGCAAGTGATAATTATACAATACCTACGCACATGAATCCGAAAAGTCAGAGGTGCGTTCCTTGGGTTCGAACTCGACACCTATGACAGGGCAGTCCGTTGGACACACCACTGGGCTGTCACTGCTGTTACTTTTAACGTATAAGTATTATATTATTTTTTTAATGTTTTGCTTAGGTACTTTTAAACCAAAAACACACCTTCACCTACAAATTGACCTAGTAACGATATACCTACCTAATATGTATGACTAATGTGTCTAACAAATCTAGACCTAACGGGAGTGGGTAAAATCCATGACGATTTTACCAAAAACTATGTCAACATTGCATTGACAACCTTTGCAATGTAACGCAAGTAAGCAAAAATAATCACTAGAACTTACACAATAAGAGTGATTGGAACTGTATTATGTTATCTTGTGATACGGATGAGTATGGATAGTCGCAGCAATCGGAATTAGGCCAAACGCATATGTAGATAAATGCCAAATTCAGCCTAAACTCTTAAGATACGATAAAATCGTTTGTTTCGATGTTTTTACAGTTTTCCTGATTGTAAAGAAAGAATTTTCTTTTTCATTTCCCTTTTCATGTGTGACTTATACTTGAAATAAAACTTTTAAAAAATGTAGCAGGTACTGGGTATTTTTTTTTTGTTTTTTTTTTTATGTGGACGTTTGAGACGACAGACACCAAATGTTATTGGCATGTCTTTAGTGAAAACGTACTAGTAGTGTATTAACAACATTCTTATCTCCTGTTAGGAATATAATTGGGCCACATTATTGATCTTGGGAACAGTTTTGTCAATATTGTTCACTTATTCATAACATTTATGGTATTTCCGTGTCATCTTCATCATTCTCCTGCCCTTATCCCAATTTATTTGAAGTCGGCACAACATGCCTTTTTCTTCCATACTTCTCTGTTAGTCGTCATCTCGGTAGTCACCCCCTTTCAAGCCATATCATCCTTCACACTATACCCTAACTAATATTATAAATGCGAAAGTGAGTTTGTTTGTTTGTTTATAACGCTTTCACGCTAAAACGGCTGAATGAATTTGGATATAAAATTTGGCACACGGATAGACCATGATCTGGAAAAGGATATAGGCCACTTTTTATCGACATACCACGCGGACGAAGCCGCGGGTGGAAGCTAGTACACTATAGTCCGTCCATCGTAATTAATTTTAAATAAGGATCTAGTCTTACGCACTTTCAACGAGTGGCAATTTAAAGTTGCGGCCGAAAAAAAGCACCCACTACGCATTCCCTACGCAATAACAATAACATATCCAACAAAGTACGAATGTTTACAAAACAGCGGTCTTTTTCGCGACATCAACACTGGAAATACACGCAAGACCACCCAACGAGTAATTGTTGAACACATGTTATAATAACAGCAATAAAACAACAGATAAACTGTATCTGTCTGCTATTTTGATAAATTAATGTGCCTGAAATTCATATCAACTAGTATTAATTGAAATACTTACGTAATAAAAAACGTTGATAAATAACTTTGCCACACAGTTGAATGTGTTGCATGATTTTTTTTTTTTTTTTTTAAGAAATATTATTAGGCGTAAAGTAAGCCAACTCTAATGGGTTTGTAAAAATACTAGGTACCTACTGCACTGTTTTATTTACGAAAAATCTACTTCCAAAAAAAAAAACTAAAATAATAAACATAAAAAAAATATTTATCAGAATTAATTGTTATTTAGGTACTTACTACAACTTACTATAGTCATCTAATAGGTAAAGGCTACCTAAACTAATGTGTACACCATAATAATGAAGTTATTCAATAAATAGCAATTAAAGTCATAGGCAATTTCAACAAAAACACAATATAATTACTTATCAATATTGTATAGGTATTCATTATTGTAAAAAAGTCAATAGCGATTAATTAAATAATATCAATAAAACGCTGAAGAGCACTACTGACATATTGTTTGCTTACATTTAGAAGAAAAAGTAATACAAATGAGTGTGCAAGTCACGCCACTTAGGTACCTACTTCAAACGTTATCACCAAGTTTCTTGTGGCTAACTACTGCAAACAAACCGTATAAAATCACTACATTTTAAAAAGGAACATTTTTTGTTTCTCTAATCTAAACAGATTCACAAAAATTAAAAAAAAATTCTATCAACAAGTCATCCAACATTCTTGCTGTTTCTCTAGAGGGGTCTCTAAACGCAAAGAAAAGAAAAAAAAAAGCATTCGAAATTCGAACGTCTGTTATTTTTTCGATGCGCGCGCAAATTACATTATTATTTCCCTATTAGATTATACCACATTATTGAAGCTGAGGATCGCGCGTGTGGTATATTTTTTGCGAAACAGAGGAACTTAGGGGTCTTTATTATTATGTTTTAAACGTAACAACTTAATTTAGGTAGGCGCCGTACCGCCTACGTCGATTGATTTCATATAATTTTCGTTCCGCCAAACAATCTTTCGATGAATTGCCACAAAAAACAAACCACCGTGCGAGTTATCAAAGTTTAAGAGTTTGTGGTTCCCGTTGAAGAGATTTTTAACCAGAAAGGACTGAATAAGATAATAAAGACTAGCGTGTAGCGCGTCTTTATTATCTTATTCAGTCCTTTCTGCTTTTCCTTCGATAAATTTTTGTTTTCAATGCAGTTATTTTTAGAATTTTCTTCTCTGCATTAATCGTGTCAATGTATTTTGTGTTGTAATTATAGTAAGTAAATTATTTTTGACATGTTAAAATAAAAGTTTTCTTTAGCAGATCATTTATTATCCCTCATGAAAGTAAATGAAATAGTAATAACAGGTTTCTTGCAAGAATGTGACTCATGTTCCAGTGTTCTACATTTGAATTACTAATCGATTAATAAAATCAATCCCATTTGTTATAAAAAACCTGTTTATGGTGACAAAAAGCGTCATAAATATTTAAACAAGTTTCATTTTCAAAAATATCTTTTTAAAGCCCGAGGCGTCCGCAGTGTTGCCGTTAGTCTTAGTTCCAACCAGTCGCTGTTTCTAACACGATGGGAATAATTAAATTTCGTTATCAGTGCCTTCGAATCTAATTTTAATTAAAAAGCGTCACATATTTCACGATGTATTCGGTGGTAGGCGGTGCAATGTGTCCGGAGAGTACAACTGACCAAATTCAGTTGGACCACATTCCATTAGTATTTTGATATAAACAATCATAATCTAAAGATCATCCTAAACTGGCGATGCAATATTAAATCGTTAAATTTAATATTGGCTCTGTAGTTTATTTTATTGCTTCACAACTAACACGTATGCTAACACGGGTCAAGTGATTAATTTTTTTACTCTGGCAACAAATAAATGTTTATTCTCACGCGATTATTGTTCAAATTAAATTAATGGCTTTCCGCTCTGTATTATTTATTGATGTTATGTAAAAAATCTACGTAATGTATAACATTATTGAACGTCGGTATTTTATAAGTGGTAATTTTGATAGGTATGTATTAGAATTTATGATCGATTTAGTTTGTAATGAACTATGCGTGGGTGACGCAATTATAAAGCAAACATCTTCATAATTAAATTACGTGTCAAAATGCTGATACGAAACTGTCGCAGAGATTATTGGGTCACTAGTTGTACGACCGTCGTACTATGTAATGTGAACTTCACAATAGAAGGTAAGATGGTGCGCTGTGTATAAACACAGCTACCTAAAATCACTCTAGAGAGCAGTTTCAACTTTGTCTCCTTTGACATACAGCTGAAAGTTCAAAGCTACGATTAAGGATTTCAATTAAGTAGATAAAAGACACCACAACAATATGCCTGCATGCTTTGTAATCACCAAATTCCTTTCTGTGATTTTGGACAAAGATCCTTTTGCGCTTACTAATATATGCGAGCGATACGGGCACATAAGTATGAAGGAGAATAATGATCAAAATCACGAAATAAATTCCATCCATTGACTGAATATTTTAGTGCCTCTACTTTCAAGATAGTACGAGCAACAGCAAAAAGAGAAGACTTAATTGGAAAGCAGAACTTGGCACTTATCCAGACAACGCTAGGTAAAATAAAATAATGAATATTTTAAATGCAATTTGCGCGAAATACAATCAGATATTTCAAAATGAAATGTAAGCAGATTCTGAAAATAATTTCAACTCAGGAACGACGGTAACAACTTCAGGATAAAAACTTGCTTATAGTACTTATGTTAGAAGATTAAAAAGAAATAAATGTTAGTAAAAGCTATAGCTATTACACAAAACACGTAATAGGTACGTGTAATAAGCAAAGTCTAATAATAACGAAAGGTGAAAGCAATTTTTAACAAGCGCTGACGTTCACAGTTGCGTCGTCCTAACACAAACATTAAGTAATTCGCAAGTAAGAATACTATTACATATTCGCGAACACTACTTTCGTCAAATAATAGAAAAAATGAAAGCCCTTCACTTGCCAAGCTCAGCTTAAAAGCCAAGTCTTGTATAAATAGAAAAAGTCGTCGATTTATCGCCGATGTCGTTAGGGGAGTTTTTGCAAATGTTTTTGTTGTAACTGGGAGGAATAATGATAGAAAATAACCAAAAAAGTTGTTAAGACTTAAATTATTGCTTGGTTTGGCATGAAAAAACATCGTCGTGCGGTTTTTTGTTATAAATTATTGCACTAAAAGTTTATAACAGAATTCATTCATTATGCACTTGAGGATCTAATAAAAACTCATGACTCTCCAGATTGGTGACTATTAAGTAAGACATTTAGCATCCGTATGAATTTTGATGTCTCATAATTTGGGATTCATCATCATCATCATTTCAGCCGGAAGACGACCACTGCTGGACATAGGCCTCCCCCAAGCACACTCGCAACCGCATTGCAATTTGGGATTATTAGAATATAAAACGTAAATCCAAAGAACCTTCAAATTTGTTAGAATTGTTTAGTTACTTGCATCTACTGAAAATACTAGGGACCCAAAAAAGAACCCAGACACAAATGTGTAAAACAATTTAAAACTTCATGAACAGAACATAGTTCTACAGCTAGATTACCTACTGACAACGCTGATGCATCTTGTTAACAACCAATTAAAGCAATGAAAATACCAAATAGCATGCTATAGCGAGTGAAAAGCTATTGGAAGCTGAGAAATATTTGAAACTATGTACTTTTCACCAATAAACCAGGTATAAATAATAATATGCGAAACACTAAGAACAGTCACATTTCACAGTCATAACTTCGTAGCAATGCTGTACCCGTTACTATATCGCACAGTGGTCTGTACCTGTTGCGGTGACTGGCCGTTGACCCGTCAAGTATTGACATATTCCTATAGTTTCTCACGTCTAGCCCCTACACACTATTACACCGCGTGCTTTTACTGTGTTAGCGAATGCAGCCTTCATAGTACATCTTTGAGTTCCACTTCTTGTGTAACTTTCTTTACTTGTTTAAGAAAGGTTCCTAGTGTTACATTTAGGCCTTATGTGTGAGTAAAGTTGAAATTAATAATCTTTATTGACTACTTTACTGATGTTAAAAATGTGCGTAAAGGGATTCCAATATGGACAATACTGGGCCTGGTCCTAAATAAGATCAAACACTTCTGGTAGTTACGGCAGTAGATATTGCCCATGATAGCAAAATATAAATTTTACATAAAATATGGTATACAGGGTGGAAGGGACATCGACGCACAAATAAACGGTTACCACGTATGTAGAAATTTTTCATCGGTTATTAAAACAAAAATCTGCAGTTTCCTACAATAGTGCAATACCTGAACGGTCAAAATGTATGGAAGAGCAGATTTTTTTTCAATTACCGATGAAAAATTTCTATATGGGGGGGCTCAGAATTATGTACTAAATACGTGGTAACCGTTTGCGCGTCGATGTCCCTTCCACCCTGTATATAACAATATAGATAAAGTTTCTGAGATTGCTTACATGGCAATGGTCATCTCAAAAACCCCCTATGTCAATCCTCTTAATTAGTCATGAAGTATCTGTCAACGGATTAACACAGTACTTAACATCAGACAAGGCAATTAATTTATTATGTCCACATTCCATTATTCATGGAATTCCCCGTCTGACTCTAACTATTACCGCGAGAATAAACAGCTGTAAATATGTAAACCGTTCTACAATTTTGGTTTTGTGGTCAGGTGGCGACTGAATAATTGTAAGCGAAAGGACATACCTGGAACCTACAGAAGCGGTACTCAACCTTTTCAATGATATAATAGATTTAGTGGCAGCCAATCATGAGGGAACCTCCACTTTCTTGTTATACGCAACACATAACAAAGATTATTTTTCACTAAGATTTCTCCAATTAATCAAATCGTTAAAACTTCTATTGCCGTGAAAATAATGGCAAAAGCCAAGCCAGCATTTTTTTTTCCCATTTAACACGAACAAATTTCTTTTTTTTTTTGGGTAGGAAATCATTAATGACTTTCCCCACTCTGGGTGGAGCTGGGAGGGCATGTCAGACGTTAGACTTTTACTGACTAAAACCCACCCGTGTTCCTTCAGCTGCCTGTGCCAGGGCCACGGTATCTCTTTTGAACAACCCGGAACAAATTTCCATGTATCATGAAAAACGATATACGGCCCACGGTTTGCATACCTCTGCTCCATAATAACCACTTCCGAACTAAACGGTTGATTGTCGTCAATTATAGCATTACTTATTCAACAGCTAATGTCTGTATTGTCCTCGCGTTTGTAATTCAATTGGGGGTAATTGATAATTGTTATCGGACATCGTGAATCATATCTCATGTTTACTTTGCAGAGTCAGGATCGATATAGTTTTTAACCTGAATTTTCTATGTTTCCTTGTTTTTGTCAGTTTTAGCTGGACGTATACCGTTTCATTTATTAAAATGGAAGTGAGCAGGTTTTTTTTATAAACAGATCACATTTTTTTAATATTTTTAAGCTACAGTAATGTAGCATCTAAATATTATATGCACCTACGTTGTTTAGTTTTATAATCATAGTTATGATGGTAAGTTTACTGCATTCAACTTTATTAGTATTCTTACAATGAGGATTTGATGTCCTTAGCAAAGTATGTAGTAAAAGTCACATACTAACTAGGATGTAAAATTGTAAATACAGAAGGTACTTACGCTGGTCGTTTCCATCGGAGCGAGCCATGACGGTACCGTTTGGAAACACGTTGACGTACATATGGGAGCACTGGCTGTAGAGGCGAACCGACCGGACCATCGATGGCACCGCACCGCAGATCACCACCTGCAAACAAAACCACCAATGTAATCAATATTATAAACAACAGCGATAATCTCGAATCAACAAATTGATTGCACAATTAGAAGAACGAACAGCACAAGATAAGATTTCAATTTGATGGAGCGCAGGAATAAATTCGCAAACGATTCAGAATATTCTAATATGTCCAGCTTATCGTGAATCAGGTTTGTAAGGGTGATAATTATGAAAATTACCAAGCACGGCAAGATCTCTTAATAAACATTTAGCAAGACTACCTACGGCCATTAAATTCATGAACTTATTGAGCCATTTTGTGTGTATATTCATAATGAAACACAGAACTGGATAGTTTCGCCGCTATCGGCGTTCAAACAGACTGATGGTCATGCTAAATTGACCGCGCGATAACACTGTGCCGTAAAACTCTGATTTACGCAAGGATTACTCACGACTTTTAATGATTGAAGACTGTGTCATAGAAGTGACGTAACACAAACGTACGTAGAAGAAATGCAATTCAGAATTGAAAATTCGATACAAGGAAACGGATGTAATAAGGCGGACTGCGGTTTCATTGGCATTTGATTAAGGCCATGCATCCAAGCGTGGTTTAGCTCGGTGTGTAAGTGAAATGGCGTTATGGCTGTCTAGTTTGACGCACGTGATATAAGACTCTCACGCGCACCGGAATTATGTCGTAAAAGTACAAATAAAATCGAATAAAATTAGATATTAACTATTTAATAATAAATAATCCATCAATGGATGCAGTTTGGCATTTCACATTTTATGGTATATTTTTAATTATAATTGTTAATGAAGGGATAAACAGCTTTTAAAGATTATTAAGAGGTTTAATAATGTTTTGAGTTCCATCACTGTATGCGAAAAGGACTTGAAAATATATATTTTTTTATTTGTCAAAATTATTTACGGTTTATGAGATACACAGCTTTAAAAACCACCTTTAAGACCGTTTTCAAGAAATCTCCGCCTTATGATAATACTCCTAGTCAAAGGAAAGTGCGTGTTGTAAAAGTTAGTATTGATGCATTATAGAAATTTCCCAACAATCTTCTTCTGCGTGTGGTCCATTCCACCTCACTCTAACAGCTAAGTGTCAAGTCGTTTAAATTAGTTTCCTTATTCTGTTGGTGCTTTCACCGGGATTTTAATGGCGCCAGTGTCGACCGACACCTCATTACGCAGATATTGATCAAACCCTATCTCCTATGACCTTGCGAACTTCACGAGTTGAGATGTTGAATATTTTACTCGTTAACCCTAAAACACGACGACTCCCTCTAATTTCCACAGCCAGATCTAGATTTACATTGAAAACTCACAGCTGATTAAATTACTACGTGTGATATCTAGTATTACTAATCAAATTATAATGCAACAACTACACAAACACGCCCATGCAGTGATAATCTCGGCGCTTGCATATTTCAAACGATGTTACGTGCGCTCGGAGAAAATACTACCACATATTGAATTTTGTAATTATTACTAGCACCAGGCGTCGCAGTAAGGAACCAACCCACAATAAGGAAACAATCGATCGTTTTAATGGGTCAGCCGTGCTCAGCTAATCCGTCAGACTGAGGGTTCGGATTGCGACGTTTAGGCAATAATAATTCCTATTTAGATGTCCATCAAAGTTGATTTTTCATATTTATCTACAGTCGTTTTATGTCCTTTTATAACTGTACGAGCGGTGTCATATTCAGGTGGGAAAGCATAGGCTACCGCGACGCGGTCACTATTCAGCCATATTGCATTTCACGTGAACTTTTTGTAAACAATACCGCATTTACTTTTTAGTGTTGAATGTTTAAGTTATTCGGATTGTTGTCGTAGCCATAGCAATTTAGTAAAACCAATACATGTATATGCAAATGAGATAGATAAGGTTGTTAGTTTTGTAGAAACGTGTACAACTTGAGAGCTTGCATTACGAAACTTTAATTAACAGAGAATACTTTTAGTTTTTAAAATCTTGACACATAATCATATCACGTCAAAACGAGTCATACTTAAAAATAACGGCCCTGTTTCCAAATACGATGTGAGAGTTAATTATGTTAATGGAAATGACGGAGATTTTCATATACTTTTAAGAAGTAAGGAATATTATCTTTCATTGGTGTTGAATAAAGCGGTAAAGTATGATCTTATAAACTATAAAGCTAGTCACACGAACAGCAATAAACCTTAATCATATTTACAGTAAATAAATAAATGTATGTTTATCTCAATTAGTTGTAGCATCATGTGATATTAAACTTTGTACACTTGATTCTATTAAGATAATTAATCGAGATATCATATCTTAATGTTGTAACCATGTAATTTATGCGTTACAAACCACGATATAAATATTTAGAGAGCTAATTTATTTCGACGATTTGTTTGTGATATTCAACTTGCATTTAGTTGCTTGGAGTATTTTGCATTAGAATATTTTACATTTCTACGTACTTACTTACTACGTCTTTAAGAATTTGAATTTCCAAGTGATCTGTACAATTTCGTCTTTTCTTCCCCAAAAAAAATGTATTAATTCATGCAACTTTCATTTTGAAACTAACTGTGTCTATGCAAATATTCTGTTAACATTAGTATTCACCAAATCATGTTTACGGTACATGTATTGAGAGGAAGGTCGATACCATCCATATATGCAATTATCGTGTATTTGGAGGTCACTGATCGTTTTGTCATTGGGCTTATCTTGGCCGACCCGAGTAAACGCATTATGGACGCTTGATTACATGTCAACCAACCAAAACTATCCGGTATTAAGTGTATCGGAAATTTTCACGGTACAGAGCACAGATACCGTTGTTCAATAGCATGTAATCTTCAGTATTTTGAAAAGGTACTTCAGTGCTTGTTAGTAATTCGGAAATTGATTTTTAATCAGCTGCTTATCATGTTATGTAAGCTTATGATTGTTTTTTGGAAATTATCGGTTTGAGCTGGCAAAGCTTTGAAGCTTCTGGATCAGAACGCCATGTACCAGCCCTCAGCAAAGTTAAGGTTTTTTTTTTAAATATAACCCTATTATTTATAGCTCTGTGTCCCAAATACCGAAACACATCAACCCTTTCCAAATTAGGAACAAAATCAAATAAAGAATAGATAGGTGTATACTGTTATATAAAATAACTTTACTTTTACGTTTATAAATTCAAAATACAAACTTTTTGTATTTTATATTCATCATGATACCTAGAAAGTGTGATTTTCATTGCAGTCATCGATAACGTAATTTCTAAGTCACACCTCATAATACAAGTACCTTCGTTGATGGGTTAAAAGAAAATTTTATCGGATATGACTGGTATTATCATTTTATTGTGTCTGTCTATAAAATCCGGGTTCATCAAAATTTATTGAGGGATTTACGCCATTTTGAGACGGACAAAAACGTGTTCGGTTTTACTTATGCATTTGACTACCTTATTATTTTGTCTGATCTTTAGAAATTCCTTCAGTGTAAACTAAAATAAAAATGACTCCTAAAATATTTGACACCTATTGTAAGTGTAATGTGCCGCATTGATAAAATCTTTATCATCAAACATTATTACGAAATAGACACTTTTGTAGACAAAACCTAATCTTCCAACATGTCTGACCTAAATCCGATACATTGTAATCACTTCCTTACTTCTCTATCGAATATTGCTAATCGTGGATTAGCTTGAAACGTTCGATTAAGGGGCTATCTGGCTGACACATGTATAGGTCACCTCACTATTGTAGAAATAGAAAGTAAGTGAAACTGTCCGGATAGATTTCACTGGTTCATGCTTTATGGATTTAAATGATTTATTTTCACACATTTCGCCAAGCGGGGTTGAAGAGCACGAAGTACTAACAGTTGCATCACCGTTTATATTGGTATAACATTGCTTCAGAAATATTGTTTTCCTGCCCACTATGCACAACCACTTGCACCTTCCAGATTTTGAACAAGGCAAATGACATGGCTATCTATATGATATCTATCTACTGGTCGGACAAAATTAGTAGGAATCAATTTCCACAAAAAGAAGAAGAAGAAGCCCAATTCAGAACATGGTCTAGAAAAAGAATATGTTGTAGAAGATATACATGATATACACACACATGTAATTTCTGTTAAAGATACCATAAATCTCCCTCAACCAGCCATTTTCAAAGATTCTATCAACAAGGATGATGGTAAGCTGCAAGTGAGACCTCACAATGAAGATCAGTTTGGTTTCCAAATCCTTATCAACATATCATTACTTACGGATTAGACCGGCCACACACGCGACAAGATAACATGATAATAATTGTTTTACTATGATAATGTTGCAGGTTACTTTAATATATTTTTACAATATAAATAGATGTCAAGTTTGTGTTTTATAAAAATGTTTTGAAATTACTACACGATTTTTTACTTATTTTTAATACTTTATTCTATGTATTGATACCACCGTTGAAACCTAACTTCCACCAAACTTTTGGCTGAAATTAAAACCTGTAATTGTAATTTTTTTTTTAACTCTAGAAAAATAGAAAAGCAAAAATGAAGATGATATTTATAAACATGTAAATCTGATGCCAGAACTGAACTGAATTTTTGCAGTATAAAATAAGAATTACTACTAAAGAGAGAAATTTAAAAGTGTTAAACGACAAATCGTGTAAATGATTTGCGAAGATCCGTTAGCCGTCTTGCATAAACCCGTCTCACGACATTTTTTGGTAAAATTATCATTTTATCGTATTAATGCTATTTATGCGAGGCTGCATAATTATTTTCATTATCCTTATTTTTAACTGAATGCGGATTTCTTTTTGTTTCTTGAATCGGGTTTTTTTTTAATTTTTGAGTTCAAGTTTCAAGTTCATAATCTCAGAGGAATACATAATTAAGCCAGTTTTAATGTCAGGTTTTTTTTTTAAATATATAATTAGCATAAAATCATCACGTGAAACGTGAATCCATACTTCCGCATTTGATTTATGGAAAAAAAAACGTTTTAAGTTTAGAGCACTTCCTCCCACCTGGATCGAAGAGGTTCTTACTACATAATTATATTAAATTGCAGGTATATTATTTGACTGCATTCTAAGATTTCAATGCGAAACAAATGTTGCTCAATTTATTGTATCGAAACGTTTACATATCGATTACATAGGTACGTCAACCGATACCGGGTAACAGATAAATTTTGAACTAAACAGCCCAATATCGGCTGTAATTCATGCATAGAGGAAATTACTTATTCTGTAATACGAATGTGATTTATACAGATGTATATTAATGATTATTAATCAGCTTTATCAAGAAAAGAGAATGGACCGATGACTAATTTGATATTTTTTATGGGAGTCAATGATAAACTTCGACAGTAATGTAACTAGCGCGGCTTCGTCCGCGTGGATTTCGAATATCCTACGGGAACAAAAATCTTTCCTTATTCCTTGCCTACATTATAAAGGGAACGTCTGTGCAAAATTCAACTTTCTAGTGTTAATAGTTTGGGCTGGGCGTTGATGAATCAGTCAGTCAAGACTTTTCTTTTTATATATTAAGAAAATGATGAAAACTGAGGGAAATGATAATTATTGTGCGTACGTCGCAACCGCAACAGCCATCGGTCTGTTAAAGAATGAACTTTGAATAGCACACATGCATACATATTAGTCACACGCAGCTTTTAGTGCTATCAATGCACTTGGTATCAATAATCTTTTTGATTCTGATAACCCAGATACAGGACATGTGTCGCCAAAATGTCGAGTGTTCTCAAGTGGAGGCCTTCACATGGAAGCAGACAGATTACCGAACTAAAAGATAGTGCTGAGATATTAAAGATTGTAGGTATACGTTTAGATGTAAAACATGATCAATTGAATTGTGACAAATTAAGGAAGGTGAATAAAGAGGACAATGAAGACGCACATTTAATTATTAATGAAGGTTTAACAATACTCACGGGTCACGGTAGCCTCCAAAATAACGCTGATAGTAGAATATAATGCCCATGACGTTTCTTTGTTGATAGAAGATTTAATTTCACTGGTTGCTCATGCATAAAAATATTCATTATCAGCCTGATAATGTAATAATTATTTTGAAAGGTTGTAAAAAATCAATTTCTAATTAAATGAAATTTTACCACATACGTGAGTGTTCACGTTAAACACTTATTCGTGCCAGATATGCAGTTTGCTTTATAATTAGTGCTGGCCTAAATCGTGCTTTTAGTATGATTATCGTATCATCAGTCGAATAATAATCCTAGTTAACATCTGACTGGACTTTGGAATTTAAAATCTATGCCCCTTTTTTGTTGCACATTTGAATTTATCGACAGTTTTATAAGTGCACGTATTTAGAAGTGCAAAGACAGGGACGGAATATGATATTTTATGGAAACCTTTACGAAAAATCGTTAACGGTTAGGAAAAACGATACTTATAAGCATATTGGGTTTATAAGCTTAAAGCTAGTTGTAAAGCAGGAGCAAAAAGACAAATCTATAAAAATGAATGACAAGAATGTGTTTTGAACACCTACAACAAATCAATATCGATGAACATCTGAATATTGCAAACTTATTCAAAAAAGAAACTGAACCTCATCATAAACGATCTAATATTACATAATAACATACCCCATGTTTTATAGCAGGCTTTGTAATTGAAAAACTAGTAATAGGCGGTATTCAATAAGAGCAAATTTCTTCATCGGACAGCGTGGAGTGTTTGCGTATGTAATCATGGCAAATGATAGGTGGCCGCTAAACTCTCTGATGTCCCGTACTTTGAATATGATGTGTTCGCGGAAAAATAGGGAGCCTTTACAACTTTTAATAGAGTTTTTAGCCTCATTATACATTACTTTAGACCCGATTATAGCGTCTCTAGTAAGTATTTTATCCGTGTGTTGTAAGAGCTTAATGATTTTATCAAGCGCACGAGTAGTAGTATCTAGCAGCGGAGTATTAATAACACTAACCTTAAGAGACTTATCCTGACCATGGTCAATAAGAATTATGTTAGCTTCTACGAGAACAACCATTTGAAGCAAAGCAAATTCAATTCAATTCAATTCAATTTATTAACGAAAGTAACAAAGACTCATTTGTTAGTAAACAACTTATCCTATGTTAGTAATTAAGACAATTTACAAATATACACGTCAGCAGTACTGTCCGACGCGAAACTTCACCGCGGCTCCACCATTCCATGGGAAATGGCGCAGCAGCGATTCACGTATGGACAGTCTAGCCTGCTTGAAATTAGAGACAGGATACTATTGCTACTGCCCCACACCCCACGCACCAGGGACGCACAGCGCTTACGCATTGTGGCAAAGAAACAATCCACATGTGCGTCCGCGAACATCCCTGATGCGCTACAGTAGCGGGGCAGCCTCAACAGTACCCTGAATGCGTTGCAACAAAAACAACAAATATACGCAACAAATATACTGACTGTCAAGTAACGCCCAGCCTAATATTTTTTGCCACATTTTCGTATTTACTTTCAGTTTTATAGTTTCCCAGTAAAGTTTCTGACGTACATACAATTCACGTGATGTTTTTGTAGTAACACTTTCGTATTTTGACAATAATAATGTATGTGGCACATGTGATAATTACGACGACTAAGCCGCAGTCACGTACAGACTCTGCTATTTACTAGAATTAGGAAGTCAATTTGTTAATGGTAATAATACTACCTATACCGTTTCGAAGAATCATGGAAGCTATAGGTATAGAGGTATGAGGAACAGGGTGTAAAATTCACTCATCTCCCATAAAAAAGGGAGGATCCTCCGACCAGACAGTGTTGTGTTTGGTGGGCTACTGCCCGACGTTTTATGTCGGGATATTTTAGACACAACTTGTAGATTCGTAGAAACACAGCAAAAACAGCTTATTTAGGAACACAAAACATTTCACATCTTTTTTTAGATATCTCAACAAGCGAAACAGCCCTGATATAATCAACATCACAAATTAATATTACGTTATTGAACAGATAATTGATTGATTTAATTAAACGGGTGAATGATTGATTTATTATCGTCGTGCGTCTGATAGTGACGGTGGGACACGTCACGTCAACGTCTAGACGTCCGTATCGAACGAATGCGGAACCCTGAAGTATATTTGTATACAATCAAGAACATTAATATACCTGTTAGAGGACACGCTAGCAAATCGAACTGAGTAAACAGTTTGTTCGTTTCAAAGAATGCCGTTCATTAAGAAGCGTCAAAACAAACAGCTCCGCATATACACGGTGTAAGGGAATCGACGTGCAAACTGTACCCATGAATAAATGAATTCAGCACAAGATTCAAGCCCCCTAATGTAGGAATTTTTCACCGGTTATTAAAAAAAGAGCTTTTTCATGTACTTTGACCATTTTTATACCAATATTTGTGTGTGACTTCGGAAAGCACGATAAGCGGTTGCCACGTTGGTAGATCTTTAATAGTCGTTACGGGTAGTCAGATAACCAAAAGTCTGACAACCAGTCTTACCAAGGCGTATCTTGTCACCCAGTAATTGGGTTGTGGAGGTCAGATAGGCAGTCGCTCCATACTAGTATTCAGCTGCATCCGATTGGACTGGAAGCCGACCCCAAAAGTATTGGGAAAAGGCTAGGCATATGATGAATTAGTCGTGAGGGATATTTGTATGATCTAAAGAAAATATTTCAAACCTCGTTAATAATAATTACTAATGCGAATTTAAGTTTCTTCAATTATGCCTCATAAGTATAACCGTACTAAATAAAGTCAACACTGTCAGTCATGATAGCCCTGTGGTTAAGGCCTCACCGCTTTTGCATGAGGTTGTGGGTTGAAATCCGAGCAAGTACCAATGTGCCTTTTCAATGCATATTTATGTACAATCTAAGTTTATCACTGGCACCGGTAAAGGAAAACATCCTGAGGAAACCTGGACTATATGGTTAAAGTTTGAAATCGGCAACCCGGCTTGAGCTAGCGTGGTGATCAATGCTCGTGCCTTCTCTGTATGAGAAGCGGCCTTTGCCCAGCAGTGGGACAGTAACAGGCTGGTATTATTTACATTATAAGCAGATTTATTGATTGTGTGTGTCTCATTGGCTTATATATTACTAGTTTGTATATCAATGGTGTGTCTAGAATAATTTACTGAATTCATGGTATCGGTTTGCGCGTCGATGTGCCTTATATCCTGTATACATTTCATCAACCAAGGGAGAATTCGACCAAAGTTTTATACCTAGTATAAGTCTCCCCTTCGAATAAATTTTAAATTTTTGACAGTTTTCCATACAAAACCTGTCAGTCGTCAATTTTATTCCACCTACTATTCCACGGATAAAAGATGTCTAACTTTGGTCAAATTAGTCCTAAGGCGTTTTACTAGTACCTAAAAATTATATTTTAAACAGGCTGCGCTCCGTGGTTTCACCCTCGTAGCCCGGGATAAAAAGTGGCATATGTATTAATCCAGGGTATAAGCTATCTACACACACACTCACAAACTTTCGCCTTTATAATATTAGTGCGATACACAGGGTGTAAGTGTAAACAGTGGCAATATTTTAAGGGGTCATTGTACTCATCATTATGAACAACTTTTGTTATGGGACCAAACCTGAAATCTTGAAAAAAATATAAGCTGTTCCTTACATTTTGACGAATTATGCGAACATAAATGTACTGAACAGCTGATTATTTTGATCCCTTAAAATATTGCCACTGGTTACACTTACACCCTGTATAGTTAGGGTTCCATTGCTGTAGATATTGTTCTACAAGTTTCTAAGCTCTTTCTTTCTTCTCTCTAATTGTAAACAAAGCACAGATAATAGGTATTAATGGTAACTACTAAAATACTGCGGTTGGTATTACAAAAGTATTCCATAGTACACAAATACTTATTTGCAAATTGAAAACAAATTTACAAAACATGTTTATAATTTACAAGAAAATAAATTATTAGTTTGTTTGTAAGTAAACGTTAATCAGTCACGGTATGGCATTATTGAAAATAAAACAATACTTTAAATTATAAGACGATAAGCCAAGGATGCATACTGTGAACATACCTACTTGAAATCACGAAAAATAAAATTAAAGAAAAATATATCATAATAATCCTAACTAATATTATAAACGCGAAAGTAAGTTTGCTTGTTTGTTATACCTACTTTCACGCTAAAACCGCTAAACGGATTTGGATGAAATTTAGTACATGGTTAGACCATGACCTGGATTAAGACATAGAATACTTTTATCCCGGTTGTACGTTCCTGTGGGATAATTTCCAACACCACGCGGGGAAGCCGCGGGCAAAAGCTAGTGAAATTATGAATGATAACGAAAAATATACAAAACATTGAAAGTGACAAACAAATCTGGGTTCAATAAAATAATACGAAGCCTAAATATACTCTTCTGCACTAAGAAGGTCGCGGTCATGGTTTCTTGCAAAGGGCCTAAAATAGTCCCTTGAGGAACTCCTTCAGAGATACCTACGCCCAAAGGATAATAAAATCAGTTCCTAACATTTAACGGCTGATATGATAATCCAGATCGGTTTCAATCATCGGAAATATATTCAGGTAGGCTCAGTTAAAGCTACAAATACCTAAGATAGGCACAAACGCTACATGGAACCTAATCAAACGTGGATTACGAATTGGAAATACCGAAGCTTAGTTATTTACTCAACCTCGGAGTTCTTAATCTTAATTGTTGACTTGTCGAAACATTTACATAATTACATTTTATGTTATCGTTTCGTAGACAAGATGAATATGCAATCTTAGAGTTAATTGTATGATTGTATTTATTCTGAAGTATGACGTATTTCCGTAATGTAGTGGTATTTCCTCGGATCTTTTTTGTGTGGATTAGAATATGATACGATCAAGATCATCCCACAGAATAATAATTAACAATGTAATGCAATGATGGTTGTATGGAATCTTTATGGTACGAAGTATTTCTCAGAACTTTTATCGCACTATATTGCGTCGTATGCGCTTCACGGCTAACCGGCAGACATTTTCTCATTACACCTAGCTAATGTGAATAAAATGATGGCTGCGATTGAAATTACTAATCCTTTTATACCGGATAACTGACCTTTTTACGTGTTACATAAATTGGTTTTATTAAGAGCTTACATACTTGGGTTATGAGTATACCTAACCTAACCTAGATAGGAGTGAATCAAGCAAATCGATACCTCATGCTAATTTTCAATCATAGAGTGAGAATTTTTTATTGGAAATCATACGAATGGTTCATGTGTGTCAAGTAATGATTTGATTTGAATTTTACCAACTTTGGTAATTGAGTTGTTAAGTGAAATAACCTTTTAGGTATTCGATTTTAAACATTCACAAACTGACAAACTATATATAGAAGCTTAATTATTATACTATACTTACTCTTGCTAAAGAGAAGATTAGGTATAGGAGGCCATATTAGCGTCACTTTCCAAAAAAATATTGCAGCCCACTAATTTCAATTAAACAGTAGTGAATTTTATAGACTACCACGCTTCAAATTATAAGTTTATGACTGCACCCGATAACCTTAAAACATCTGACTTTATTTTTATTTAATTAAAACGTCTCACAACATTAATAAACTTTATGATCACACTTAATTTATTTTATCGCAGATTAATTGAGAATTAGTTTTAAAATTTATGTTCTATGCTAAATGAGTTACTAATTTTATGTCTAATAATGCAGTACAATTTATTATTTTAAAACCTGTTAAATACAATAAAGTAGGAAGATAAGAGAACAGGTCACGCTAAAGATTAGCGCTTGTTATTATTTTACTTATGTCATTGCTATTTTTTGTTACGAAAAGTCGCAATTTTATATCATGGTAATTTTTTTTTCATCATTCGACGTTACGATTTTTATTAAAACTACGTTACTTTCAGATTCATTCAAGGTTGTACTTGATTTTTTATGACATAATATACTCCAAAAATTAGAACTTTAGGAAACTTTAGGAAACGATCAAGCAGCCGATACTCGCCGTTTGACCGCGTCTCTACATTTACTAAAATGTATGTAGAATGATTATGAGCTATGTTATAAAATAATATAAGTACTTAGATAAATAAAAAAAAATATATAACTTTATTGTACAAAGAGAAACACATAAGGTAGTAAATAAAAATGATTGGTACAAGTGGCAGTCAAAATCAGGTTGAGCAGCTGGTTCCTGAACTAACAATAAGTAAAAAGATACTTGTATTTCAAGAGCCAAAAAGAAAAATAATAGAAATCTAAGAAGTAAAACTCACCATCAGGAGGCACAATATCTTCGCAGAGACGGCAAGCTGTGGTAACCTGGAACAGAAAAGAAAAACACATGAGCATCTATATTATTCTATATAACATTATATCCGTAACTATTTGTAACACAATGTTTCAGCCGATCTATTCTATAAAAATCTCATCGTGAAAAATTAAGTGAAGTGCTTGAAGTGTGTTATCAATAGTGTCAATACCTAGCATCTGATGGAATTCTAGCTCACTTCAAGCTTTAACAGAATATAGGTACCCGTATACTGTCAGGTTTAGAAGTGACTTCTAAGGATATAGGCGCTGATAGAACGTATTGGCAATCTATGCATAACACACACGTAGGACAAATAGACTGCCAGGATTTCCATAAGGCGCTGAGCAGATGATGGACAATTTGTCCGCGACAATAGAACGTATTGGTAATCTATGCACCAACGCATAAGACGCTGAGCAGATGATGGACAATTTGCCCGCGACGATAGAACGTATTGGTAATCTATGCAACAACGCATAAGGCGCTGAACAGATGATGAACGTATGTGGTAACGCGGGGCGCTCACACGCGGACTGAATTAAGTTGTTTTTTTTTTTTAATATTTATTATTTGTGTTTGTAACGTTTTACATTTTATCTATTTGTATCTATTTATAATTATTTATGTATTTTAGTATATCTGCCCGTGACATCACAGCGGGCCCTATCAGAATACCAGCGCTGCGACACTCATGTTAAGTGCCGCAGCATTATGCTGAGATAGGGACCTTTTGGCCTCGTACAGGACTTTTTTTGTTTTTTATTTACTTTTTTTAATTTTTTTTTTTATATATTTTGTTTGTTTTCAACTTTTATTTTGTGTTTTAGTTTTAGTTCTGTGCGAGTCACAATAAATACTTTTTCTTTCTTTCTTTCATGATGGACAATTTGCCCGCGACGATAAAACGTATTGGTAATCTATGCAACAACGCATAAGGCGCTGAGCAGATGATGGACAAAATGTCCGCGACGATAGAACCTATTGGTAATCTATGCAACAACGCATAAGGCGCTGAACAGATGATGGACAATTTGCCCGCGACGATAGAACGTATTGGTAATCTATGCAACAACGTATAAGGCGCTGAACAGATGATGGACAATTTGCCCGCGACGATAGAACGTATTGGTAATCTATGCAACAACGCATAAGGCGCTGAGCAGATGATGGACAAAATGTCCGCGACGATAGAACGTATTGGTAATCTATGCAACAACGCATAAGGCGCTGAGCAGATGATGGACAATTTGTCCGCGACGTATAGAACGTATTGGTAATCTATGCAACAACGCATAAGGCGCTGAGCAGATGATGGACAATTTGTCCGCGACGATAGAACGTATTGGTAATCTATGCAACAACGCATAAGGCGCTGAGCAGATGATGGACAATTTGTCCGCGACGTATAGAACGTATTGGTAATCTATGCAACAACGCATAAGGCGCTGAGCAGATGATGGACAATTTGTCCGCGACGATAGAACCTATTGGTAATCTATGCAACAACGCATAAGGCGCTGAGCAGATGATGGACAATTTGTCCGCGACGTATAGAACGTATTGGTAATCTATGCAACAACGCATAAGGCGCTGAGCAGATGATGGACAATTTGTCCGCGACGATAGAACGTATTGGTAATCTATGCAACAACGCATAAGGCGCTGAGCAGATGATGGACAATTTTTCCGCGACGATAGAACGTATTGGTAATCTATGCAACAACGCATAAGGCGCTGAGCAGATGATGGACAATTTGTCCACGACGATAGAACGTATTGGTAATCGATGCAACAACGCATAAGGCGCTGAGCAGATGATGGACAATTTGACCGCGGATTCCATCATCTGCTCAGCGCCTTAGAGTCATCCCCGACGTAATTTTATTTTATTTTAATGTACGACTAAAAGAAAAATCTTCTATTATAATTTAAACTTTATTCGCTCTTGGTAAAGCTCGAGGTCTTGTGGATAATGAAGTAATGACTAATGTTAGAGATACATAATTGTAGAAACGTAGACTAGTTTAGTCTCTGGTCCCAAGACCAGAAAGTAATCTTGCTCGTCAGGCGAAAAGCTCAAACAATGTAGACTGTATTTGTTTTGTATATATGCCTACGCGTAGATAAATGTTTTATTGTTAAATAGATATAATAATATTATTATGCTGCCTCTTAAGATAATATGTAGGAATATTACTCTATATAGCATTAGTAACTGCAGTTTAATTTATTCGATTTTGATAAACAATTTGCTATCATAGCAAAACTATGATAATGTATTGCGTACCTTCGTAATATACTATAATTATACCTACTAATTTCATTCCTCCTTTTAGGGCTCTCTCTGAAGAAATATGTCAGTTTGACATATTTTCAATACAAAAGCTGTCAAATTGAAATATTTATTCTTCAGATAAGAATTATCCGACTATTGAAAAATTAGCTCTAAATCACTTTTTATTGCATTAGGTAATTAGACTACCGACTTATATTAACTTGCCTTATATTTAATCATAGGAAAAAAATTGGCAGCTTATTTCTTAGGTGTCTTCATATCAATAATATTGGCGATGGGCAACTTACTCAACTAACTAATTAATTAATTACTAAATTATCGTTATCTTTCTGATACTACGACTCTATTATTTCGTACCTATTATACTTAGAATGATAAGCACCGATTAAAATATAAATAGACTTTCTACAACAATAGAATACGTTGGTATGTCAGAAAATCGTTCATACACGAACTAGGTACTAATAATTTTTATCTTAAACATTGCAAATTAGGTGTGTAGCCGCGGGTTGTTCTAAAAAGATACCGTGGCCCTGGAACAGGGGTGGGTTTTAATCAGTAAAAGTCTCACGACTTCTCCCGCTCTGGGCGGAGCGGGAGAAGTCATTTGATGATTTCCCATCAGCAAAGATAATGTGTACTTTTAATAATCTTATTAAAAACAGTTTTTGTTCTTTGTGAAAAAATAAGTACCCCAGAAAGAAAACATAAAATTATGTCAAGTTTTACCGCTACTGAAAACATTGTTCACTATTTCAAAACGGATATATTCATTCCATAGAGGTATTTAGAGCAACTTTTCGTAACCAAGAACAAGAATGAAACATGATTTCATGAAATGCAAGAAAATTAAGCCTAACACCTTCCTGTAATCCCCAAAATCAGGCTTTACTAAATTGACCACCAAATTATCAAAACTATCATAATTATAACTGTAAACTTCGGCACAAAAGAGTTTTTACGTACTGAAAATACCCATCATTTTGGAATTTCCGAACCATAAACAAGGTAGGTTTACGCCATAAAAGAAAACAAGAATGTATTTTCTTATCTCAGCCTGTGTCGTAGGTACCTACCTACGTTCAAAGACGCAACGATTCAATAGATTAAGTATTTTTTTTATTTAACATGCTCTTGACTAACACGTAAAATACAATAGCTCATAAAACTTCAGTACTCGAGTACTTGACGAGTCTTACTACATAATAAGTATCTACTTACATAAATGCTTGCAGATCTGAAAAAAGTTGTCAAAGTAAATATGAAGTATGCAATATTTTACCTTTCCGAATTGACTAGGCCCCTCGCGTGGTAAGCGGGAACCGACAATGGGGTCGAGGTGTCTGCTAACGTATGAGCTATACGTATTATTAGGTCTTTACCTCTAAAATTGCCGTTTTAAAAAATCAAACATTTTTGTAAAAAACAAAAATGTAAATCATTTTTGATGCACTTTTGTCATTTTAATGAACGTTCGTTGTTGCCTCTGTTGCAGAAATCCTGGATACGGGAATCGATGAATTCTAAGGCGTTTTTCGTCGCCTCATTGGATTTTAAATTTTTCCCCGGGACTCATTGTTGAGATCAAAATCTGCGTTCACTTGCGGTACCGTATCCATACCTGCACGTCGTTAATATTGCGTGTTGTCTGTGCTGCATTGATGTCACGACGGAACTCGTATTCGAAAATAGCGCACTATTTCGATTTTTCCATGGTTACAGAATCGATAAAGAAAAATCGAACGGCGGGAAAGCAAATAAACAACTGATTTTTTTTTAAATATCATGCTATACCTATTATAAAATTAATTTGAATCTGAAATTCTAAATAGAATGAAAGATATTGATGTTCACACGATACGGATGAGGCACAGCGGGGTCTTGGTATATAAAGATCACCCATCCACGGAACAACCGCGGCAAGCGTAGCTTAACCTGTTCGAACAACCCGTGCGGCTGTTATTACTTAGCCACAAGCCGCTCTTCATTATCATCAAAACTCGTAGACCTTACCGACTACTACGGACGATATCTAGATTCCATACAAAGTCATTAATCACTGATAATCTTACGTCTGCCATTAGGTAACATGATATGTAGGTATCGAAGCTACCGGGCATAGTGCGTAACAAAAACTTGGGTTCATAGGCCACGTGATTATCCTTAGGTAACTTGCGTGGTTACACGTGTGTAGATTGAATACTGGCGACAATCTGTAAGTTCTGTAAGGAACATTCAAGTTTATGAACAGGTTTGCGGCATAATTTTGGGAATGTATAGTGATGGGGTTTAACTGTAACATTTTGGGAATATTAGGCGTTTTATTATTTAAGGGGGATGTGCTAAGGTAGCCCACGAAATTTAAATTTTCTTACGTTTTTTTGCAATTTGCAGGTCAGTGTCAGGTTGTATGTTGATTAAAATGTGATTCGCTGCCGTAACTAATATGGCTTTACAGAATTATAATAATTTAAGTTAGAATTGATCTCAAATCTAGCGATTTCATGAAATCATGGGGTTTGAGGTCAATTCGAACTTATGGAGTTGTTTTGCTGATTCTAATTCTGTAAAGCCGTATTAGTTACGTCCGCAAATTGCAAAAAACGTAAAAAATGAAATCATGAAAAAAAAATATTTTTTTTCATGATTTTATTTTACCACTTCGTCGGCGTGATGAATTGTAGGTATATCCATGTCAAATTATAGCTTTCTAGTACTAACAGCCTCTGAGATAAGCTGCGGACGGACAGACAGACGGACGGACATAGCGAAACCATAAGGGTTCCTTGTTGACTACGGAACCCTAAAAGGTTTGTGTTTGTAGGTAGGTAATTTGATATTTTCTACACGTGTTTCCTTCAGCTAGCGAGTAATAAACAAATAAGAATCAAATGTTACATAATATGCTTGTATATTTGCAGTTTTGCATAAAAGCAAAATCATTAATAATGTTTCTACATAAAAATACTTCAAATACCGAATCATGGGTCGAGTTTCCACGGCGTGATTACTAATACAATTTCACTTGTAAGTTGACATAGGATACGTCACGTACACTTAACGTAAATAATACTAATTTACTTGCTTGACGCATCGTTAAGGAATTCCATTTTACGCAACAAACTGACACGGGAATCTCTTTTGAAATAGTAGTAAACATACGTAAATAAATAGCTGTGTAAGGAGAAGTAAACTTTTGTATGGCCTTTTAATATCTGTATTATGCATTATGCATAGATTTTCGTGACATTTTTTCGCTGTGGGATGCAGATAAAAATCGAATCTTGAACAGTGCGTGCTTAAAAGAGTTTCATAATGTGGTCTATTTTTCTATAAATATGCTTTGAATCCTTTATGCTTACTTGGAAATCTCGATTTCCTACAGATCTGTATTCAAATCTAGTTTGAAATCGAAATCCATGTATATAAAACGGACAAAAGTATTTAAAAAACAAGTAAACTTCGCTTAATGATTGTTACTGGTGACCACGTGGACGCACGTTTTCGTCTTCACATAAAAAGACAAAAAAGTTTAAACAATCGAATGCTGTCAAACCGTATTCAAATTTCGAACACGAATTTTAATGTGAGCCGTAAAAATACGGCTCACATTAAAATAGTAGCGAATAATTATTTAGATTCGGTGACTTCCTCAAGTTTATGCGTAAGGAAATCGAATTTAAATAATGAATTCCTGTGTATATTCTAATAATAAAATAAAATAAAAAACCGGTCAAGAGCGAGTCGGACTCGCGCACCGAGGGTTCCGTTCCGATTTCTGAAAAAGTGTGCTATTTAGAGACATCGTTTTATTTTTGCTGTAATTTTTACATAAACTTCTATCACATAGAATAATTTCAGATTTTTCTCTTTGCAAACTTCGGAGATAAGCCCCCCCCCCCCCATCTCCGAAGTACGGTATTTTTTTTACATTTTTCATCAGAAGTCGAAAACTATGCGGCCTAAAAAGAAGAAAAAAAATGTTTGAGAATGTGCAAACAGCGTTCTTTCATATGATATCCCACATGCCCTAGTAGCCCCACTTTGATTTTTTAAGACCCCCTTTCAGTCCCTGTTGCAAAAAGAAAAAAAAAAAAATTCTTTCTTATTTGCAAAATAGTTGGGTCAACGTCATCTAAAACTGTTCTAAATTTCAAGTTGATAGCATTAGTAGTTCTTGAGATGTCCAGCTGTGACAGACAGACAGACAGACTGAGTGACACCATAAGCGTTCCTTTTTTACCATTTTGGTACGGAACCGTAACAAGGGGTTTGCTTGCTACTTAGTAATACGTGAGAATCAGTAATGGAAAGAATAGTGAAGCAAAATATGTGATTAAATAAAAATATTAGATTTTTTTGCCGACAACGGTTTGTCATCTTCACTACGGCCGAAATATCTTGGCAAGTCTGAACGTAGGAACTTAGAACTTTCGCGCATTTTGTCACACAAACTCGCCTCATGTCAGCATTTGGTTCCTAAAAATCTTACTGCGCAGCCATCTGCACGAAGTTCGAACTTGCCAAGATAAATCCGCCGTACTGTTACTACAGTACGGCGGATTTATCTTGGCAAGTCCTTAGCAATAAAAAATCACTTGACAATTTCAAGAACTGATAACTTATTATATAACGCAGGTTAAAGCCCAGTAACCTAGTTCCGTCAATCTATTCTCAAGCAATGTGATAAGAGGATAAGATAAAAAAAATATCGCAACATGATCAATAACATTCACAAATACTAGGCAGGCATATACTCGTGCCGTACGGCATTAAGAGCCTATACTACCTCAGGTTTTTATCTCGCTCGCGCGATTCTGCGCGCACACTAAGTGAGAGCGAGACTGAGTGCGGTGCTGGGCGCCGATAGTTTAGGTAATTGCTTTTTACGGTGAAAATAATGGCAATTTAAAAAAAATAAAAAACATAAGACCTGCTTTATAGTTAGTTCAGTTAGTATGCAAAGTTTCATGATCTAATTTGAAGTACTTTTTGAATACCAGCGGTTTATTGTTCGGTTTAGAGGTAACTTTGGATTTTTTTTCTATCGAGAAAATTTTATAGAATCGTGTTTTCGGCTAACATAGTACTTGACATCAATCCTCAACTTTACCATATATTTATTTCAAAATTATTGCTGCAATAGTTTCAACATATCGGAGGATCATGCTAAGCCGTTTGAGGTAGTATAGGCCCTTAAATATGTACTGCAATTGTGGCATTTCAAGGCTGCATTAAAAAAATAAATGCACTCGATTGAAGGACACTATTATTATGGTGCTTGCAACCTTTGTGCACTGTTTTCTCATAAAATATCATGCAGACGTTCCAATTTCAAACTCAAGTTGACAGGTTCTTTTTACCCGACTACGGCAAAGTCAAAAGGAAGGGTTATGATTTTAGCAGTCTATGTATTTATGTATGTAAGTATGTATATTAGTATGTATTTTTACCCGACTACGGCAAAACCAAAAGGAAGGGTTATGATTTTAGCAGTCTACTTGTGTATGTATGTATATAATATAAGTATGTATTTACGTGTGTTCCACCGTAGCGCCTAAATTACTAAACCGATTTTGATCAATGAGGTATCAGTAGATTCGAAATAATGGTCCGGGTGACAGGCTATATAAATTCTCCCTAAATTTAATATGGTGGACTTAACACGTAAATTTCTGACCTCGAAAAAAATTTAATTGAGATAATCATGACATGATTGGTATTAAAAAAAAAAGTCTTGACGAGCACATTACAAATATGTACATAGCTATGTCAGTATTGTTTAAGTAAATAAATATTTTGAACTTTTTAGATCAATTTTACTTCACGGCGATCTGAAATATAATTAGTTAAACAGAGTAGTATTTTCTATACACACATATGACTTCGCGACTTTTGGAGGATAAAATATTTGTAAATATTTTTTAAATAGAATTGTTTCACCTCATAGTTGGCAACACATAGCTGTCACTTTTTCTTTTCGCGCGCGTTCTTGACATCGCGAGAAAATTTTCTCTCTAGACAAATTACTCATTTAAAATAAGTTTACGGTGTAGTTGACTAAAATAACAGAACGTTAACTATGCTAGGTGATAAAAAGTGTATCGAGTGCATCGTCGATGGACCTGAGACGCAAAATCTGAGCAACAACAACTCACGTTTGCACAGCCCCGGCGTTCATCAACGACATCTACGGGAAGCCGATAAATACATCAGAAGCAGACGCAGACCCTTAGACCTGACCACAAATGAATGATACGGAGGCATACCACAACCTTGAGATACGAGAATGCCTGGCTTTAACTGACCACCTAGTAGGGACGTGATACTGACAGTTCCTTCTGAGAGCACTATGGTGGTCATTAACACTGCATTTTGCATGTATGCTGTAAACTTGTTAAAGCATTGCCTCTCCAGTGTGCACGCGATGCCCTCAGTAACGTTACTTCCACGTTACTAGCTGGATGAGAAGCTACCAGTGGGGCACGAGATGCCCTTAGCGATGTTATTCTAAATAACAAGTGCTGGTAGGCGCCCGTCAGCAGTACCTCTCCAGTGCGCACGAGATGCCGCCAGTAACACTACTCTCATGTTACTAGCTGGATGAGAAGCTACCAGTGGGGCACGATTATGTCCTTAGCAATGTTATTCTACATAACAAGCGCTGATAGGTGCCCGTCAACAGTACCTCTCCAGTGCGCACGAGATGCCGTCAGTTACATTACTTTCATGTTACTAGCTGGATGAGAAGCCACCAGTGCGGCAAGTATGTGATGCCCATAGCGATGCTACTCTACACATCTAACACCAGTATGTGCCCGCCATAACAGGTGAGTCCCATTCCTATGAACTAGGTTAGGAATATATAAAACAGGTGCTTTGATATATTTTAAACTTATGAGCATGAAAGCTGCGAGACAGCCTTGCTCAATCCTGCACATTGTCTGTGCTGTAAACTTGCAAAAGCACTATACTTCCCCAGCGGGAAGGGATCCCACCCTGCTAACTAGTTTGTTACCAGTGAGTACGAGATACTCTTAGCAACATTAATTATATGTTGCTAGCTGGTACACATTTGCCATAATGTGCACATGCTTAGCATGAGACGCTCATAGCAAATTATCACAACTCTATAGGATCTAGCTCTCGCATCGAGGATGATATCATGGTCACCTCGTCTTGACAGATTACCTTTTATCAATTATTGTTACACATGCCTGCAACAAATGCTAACATATTTCTGTTTATGGCTATGCTACCCAGTTGCCATTTTAACAAACAATTATACCTAATTAAAACAAATCACCATGTACAAGATACTCAGTGCCCATCTAAGCACTAGGTGATTTAATTATCCGGACACAAAATTATAAACAACATCTATTTTGTAAATTATTATAATAATAAAGCAAAAATGTGCAATTTTTACATTAATAAACTCAAATACTAGTACATTGAGTACAATGTACTTTGCCAACATGATTCTGTGGTACATTGGCTGATGACAAATGCCTCAATGGCAATTCTTGATTTCAGATATAACCTAATGGACCAAACAAATACAAAGTACTATTCTATGCTCCCCTACTTACTCATAAGGTCATTCATAAGCCTTACTCCCAGATTCCTTCTAAACTGAGGGAACAAGGGATTGAGATATTCCAGAACCAAATTGGACTGATTACCCCTACCATAGGGAAAGCAATGACTGACCCATGCTAATGAAGAAAGTTAAGACAAAAATAACCTGGTGACTGATTTGGATGATGGTTGCACCACAAACATCTGCCAATGTTCAATACATACCACCAAATAAAAACCAGAACAAAAGTTCAAAAGTAATATAATCTCTAATGATCATGAATCTTAATTTATTATATTTGGTAAACAAACAGATTCTGAAACAATAACAATTAATCAAATAATATTAAAACCACAAGACAATCACTCTTAAGATAATAGAGAAAACTTACCAGTCCTATTGGAAAAATGTAAAACAAGCACAAAAGGAGGTGATTGGTTACAGTAGGTACAACAAATTAAAACATCATACAACGGGGTCAATAACAGGAATCAATCAATATTGAAAACAAAAATGAATTTTTGTGGTGGACCTCAACAATAACTCGGCTTATAGCTATACTTACTCTAAAATAACAATTCAACAAGACTGATACTGGAATCACCAACTGAATGCTGACAAAATAGTTACATGCTGCTGTTATTGGCTGCGGGTACAAAGAACAATAAACTATTTGATAACTATCAAAATTCAATGCCTTAACTTCTCAATACCATTACAGTCAGTAAATACTGAGATGAATTAAAATGCATTATTGACCTACAAACAATTTATGTAAATATCGATTTTCAAACCCAAACAAAATAGCAAATTCAGTTTCATTCTGAACCTAAAACAGTTAATTAGCACCTTCTAGGGCAGTGAAAATTCCACCATATTTTATTGGCAGAAAATGACAAATACAATTTGCAGTAAAAACGATTGCTTTATACTGATACCGACCCGAACATAGTTGGGAAAAGGTTAGTCAGATTGACTGACAATTTGCACACTATTCAATTATTGTTCAATATATCAAAATATAGGTACCTATAGGATTTAGTCCTATAGGTACCCCTGTCAGTTCCTGTTACCAGATACCAAAATAAAGGGCTAATCTTAAGTACATTCTCTAATAACTTCCATATTAGAACTTACATTCTTCAACCTTACCTTATAGCTATGATGTAGGTATTTACTACATTACCAACAGTAAATGATACCTACTGAAACAAGATTTCCTACCAACCTATCATGACTAGGTATTTACTTGTCAAAGTATCAAGACTGCCATAAAACAAAACAGTACTATAAGTAAGTGTATTTAAATGTTTGGACTTGAAAATTAACCATAGAAATCTAACACCTGACAAACATAATGTGAATTGTTAAGTTAGATTGCTAAGCTGTAGGTACTTGAAGCATGTGTCTATACTTATTAGCTCACAAGTTAATGGTTTAGTGACCTTAGTGGCATTACATAATATCAAACCCGTATTTCCTGAAGGACCGGGCAGAGATGGCAATCTTAGTCAAAGGTTATTAAACCAAAATACCTAATTAAACATTCAACCATTTTAACTACCTACTAGTCTAAATAGATATTTAGCAGTAGACTTCAATGATAATTACAAGTCATCACTAAAGTGAAATTGTCAAAGAAACAAAGGGGGGGGGGGCACAAAGTATTGAGGGGTGGTAATTAGAATACAAACAGGTCCATACAATCAATGTAGGCAATATGAATGAATTAACTACCTACAAATCATTTTACACTATAACCACCTGCTCACCAATTTTACACTGTAGCTAATTATACAAGTCCCTCACTTAAACTAATATAACTCATTCCATAGGTAATCTACTTGTGGATATAATACGAGGTCAGGGAAAAGAGGTTCATACTTTTATGCTTTTAGAATAATTAATCTACCTTTTTCTTGTTTAGCTCTCAATCTGACAATCTTATTAAATGCATTAATAGTCAATTAGGAAATTTAGTAAATTAGTTAGCGCAAATTTTTCTTCTATCTAGGCAACAACCTATAAAATGGTGCTTACAAAACTTTAAATAGATAAAATTAAAAGTGTCTTCTGCTTATAAATCTTAAAAATGATAAAGTTAAAAGCATCTTCTGCTTAGAAAACTTTAAATTGATAAAATTAAAAGCGTTTTCTTCTTACAAAACTTAAAATTTATAAAGTTAAAAGGTTCTTCTGCACTTGGCACTCTAGGCTCCAAAATAACTATGTATCTCATAAAACAGATACTTAAGAGCTGTAAAAATACTGTGCATAAATACATTTTTAACAAGGATTTGAATTACAGGACGCCACAAAGTTCTTGTGGCGCGTGACCAAAGTTGGAACTGACGCCGCCACTTTAACTTATCTGCAATTTACGTGAAAATTCAGTAAATCACCTTCTGCAAAAAAAAAAAAAATGCCATCTGAGTGACTAAATACATATAATGTGCCATGCAACATAATTTACAGTATACAGATTATTGTAAACTCACGCAACGCACTGCAGTTCTACACTGCATCTCAAATAATACAGTGATTGTTTACGTTTACGGAGACAATATACAACTGCTATTCTCAATCATAGAAACTTTCTAGACTTACAATTCAATATCACAATTAATATCTTCCTGATCGGTTTATACAGAACAAACCAGGAAAACCTACAAAAAAAAAAAAAAAAAAAAAAAAAAAAAAAAAAAAAAAAAAAAAAAACAAATAAGTACTTACCTACTGAGACTGATTTAAAGTTTTTTTATCAGTACCTTAGCTGTGGTGTGGTAAGTGAGAGATAGATCAATTCTTCAACTCTCACAGTACAACACATACAGCAGCTCAACTTAGAGCTGGCATCAATTGAGAAAACAACGTGGATTAATAAGACTTGCTGTAATAATGTGTGATAATACCTTTTTGCTGGTTAACAATAGCTTCTTGAAAAAGCAATGCTAATGAAGAAAAATAAAAGTACTTAGTAAACTAGAATACTTATAACCAGATAATTTATTAACTAACTTAATTATTGCAGACAACTCTAAACATCTACTCTGTTTAACTAATTATATTTCAGATCGCCGTGAAGTAAAATTGTGAATCAAACGAGCTTACCTGTTAAGCGAAGTCTTGATTCTAATTTTATGAACGGCGATCTGAAATATAATTACCCACCCGCCACCTAACAGCCCCAAAGCTGCAATAATTAGTCTACTTAAATATTCACTTATTCTTTCAGGAAAACCTAGTGAATGTAAGTATATGGAACTACTCTGTACAGAAAACAGAGCTTGTTCCTTATCTCAAGGATCTCTAAAATAAGTGACAGCTATGTGTTGCCAACTATGAGGTGAAACAATTCTATTTAAAAAATATTTACAAATATTTTATCCTCCAAAAGTCGCGAAGTCATATGTGTGTATAGAAAATACTACTCTGTTTAACTAATTATATTTCAGATCGCCGTTCATAAAATTAGAATCAAGACTTCGCTTAACAGGTAAGCTCGTTTGATTCACAATTTTATTTTTCCGTAGTCGGGTTACAGTTTTTTAAACTTTATTCTTGTTGAACATCTTATACTAAGTTCAGTATTCGAAAATAATGATCTTGATTCAAAGCTGAGCATAGTATGAAAATTGAGAGATTCATTTAATGAGCAACTTTCTAGATTATGGAGTAAAATTGCGCCTGCATTATGTTGTAAACGTTTATATGCGTACAATCAATTTTCTCCCGGCCTAATAAAGTTACAGCATATAGGTACCTTATTACTTAACTCTATGGGCTTACTCCATTGGCTTACTCGACGTGTTTAGTTCAGTAGGCAAACGCATATATAACTCAAGCCTAACGGCTGAAAGTGTCATTTCATAATACAGCAGTAATTAAAATTCATACTGCCTGGAATTCTACCTGTCGTAATGAAAATGAACGTACTATTTATTTACTAGTTATACATACGTATACAAAAAGAGGGAAACTACCACGTTGTGGAGGCAAATACCACAGAATAGTGTAGGTACAGAAGGTCGGCTCGATACAGCTAGCGGAAACACGAACCCACACATAGATGCGAACGTGTACATACGGGGCAGTGATCTCAACCGAATGCCAATCGCTGTACTTACGTGAAGAACGTCTGTGTGTGCGTGCGTTTTTCACCTTGTCTGGAGCCAACCTTCTGTAGTATTCTGTGCAAATACTCAGTTGGTAATGAATTTTCTCGCTCCGTCCTTGAACTTCGCGTGCCGTGAATACAAAATGAGCACAGTTTCTAGCGACTGTAAATTCTAATGAGTGTCTGGGAGGTCTTTATTAACATAAATGTTTCGAAAACTAACATAAATATTGGGGAATTTGTAACATAGCATGAGGTAGCGAAAAATTACGTGTTTTGACTATATTTATAAGCATTTTTTTGGTTGTTTACGAGGCGATTTTTTTTTTTTGAAAAATTCCTTGTGACTCTTTGGAGACTTAAATACATACTTAATGATTTATCTTCAAGTTTTTCCACCAATGGTCTTTGGTGGTTATCATTCACTAATTTAATAACGGACTCCAGAAAGCAACCGCTCCGACATTTTTCATTTTATAAGTTCGTTGAAAGCTGACTTCAAAATAATCAGAAAAAATCTAAAAAATGACGTAGATACAGAAATGTAGAAAAACCACGAGTGTGTAAATATGTATAAACACTTAAACATTTAACTTATGTACCTAGATGCAAAAAAAATGTCATAAAGAAATGAAGAACTGGTTAAAGACCATCAACATTGGCTAAGTCACGCGTAACATACCGTATATTCTACTAACTAAGAGGATCCACGTGTACAGATAGACCATACAGTAATAATCACTCAATGTTTCGTCTTCATATTTTTATGCAAATATACCTACACATATAGTACTTTTTTTGCATAGCTCTTCCAGCATTAAGTTTATGTTCGCAAAATGCCGTGAAAATATCGCGGCGGGATTTTATCGCGCACTGGATTTTCAACTCTCGTTGTTGAGCCGAGCATATTGAGAATCCCACCTAACAACAACAGAGATCGTCCCAACGCATCGAAAAAATACACTGTTGGATTTTCAACGCTCTGCTTAGCGCCGAGAGTTGAAAATCCAACAGTGTATTTATTCCTGTTTTAAATTCCTGTGCGCGAAAAAAAATCGCCGCGATATTTTTACGTCCATGCGAACGTCGGCTAACTCATCACATAACATAATATCACGTCTGTATTCCCCGAAAGGTTAGGCAGAGGGATACCTACATGTAGTACAACATTTCGTCAGTAGTTTGAGTCCAATGTAACATGGGGCGAGCCTATTGCCATCAACCGGGCACGAATCCAGTTTCCGGGCTGCTGCTGAGGAATTCCTGATAGAAAAACACAATAACACTTCCCGACCTGGGAATCGACCACTAGATCAGTGAGGTTGTCATTAACTCATCTTTAACAATATAATTATTACCTGCTAAGCGGTCAGCGCACACCAAGAGCAGAGCATTTTCTGAGACTATTGAAAATTAATCTTATGACAATTCCATACATTGCAAAATTAAATACAACAGTCCAAACTTGATGCTCGATTATGCTCGAGCATGCATGAGTTTGGACGTGTATTTAATTTTGCAATGTATGGAATTGTCATAAGATTAATTGCAAAATTAAATACACGTCCAAACTTGATGCTCGACTATGCTCGAGCATGCATGAGTTTGGACGTGTATTTAATTTTGCAATGTATGGAATTGTCATAAGATTAATTGCAAAATTAAATACACGTCCAAACTTGATGCTCGACTATGCTGGAGCATGCATGAGTTTGGACGTGTATTTAATTTTGCAATGTATGGAATTGTCATAAGATTAATTGCAAAATTAAATACACGTCCAAACTTGATGCTCGACTATGCTCGAGCATGCATGAGTTTGGACGTGTATTTAATTTTGCAATGTATGGAATTGTCATAAGATTAATTTTTCAACAATCTCAGAAAATGCTCTGCTCTGTTCTGCTCTTGGTGTGCGCTGACCCTAAGTGAGGCGTCGCCATATTTGTTTGTTACATTTTTGTTATTTTTATTGTGAAACTGTTACAAGACTGCTAATTCAACAGAAACTTTAAAATATTGAGACATCAATACAATTTATTGATCTATAATTCAGAATCGAGACAATGTTATTGATATTTTATGCTAATTAGTCGTATCTGTGTTTGGAAATCAAAGCAAGTTACTAGTTGGTACGAGAAAAACGAAAAATGTAACTTAAGACATATTTTTTATAAGTAATTATGCTATATAATTTATAAATGCTGTCATCGTTATCAAATTAGTAAAATGTAATAACATATTATTTAAATCATTGTCCAACCTACCAAAAAAAAAGTTCATTGAACCGCAGATACTTATCAACGTTTTGTCATACGTAGGTTGATTTAATTGTCGATATTATAATTGTTTCATCACCCTAATATTATAAGACGAGTTTGTGAGTGTGAGGGTGTGTTTGTATGTTTGATACTTCTTAACGCTCAAACGGCTGCGCCGATTTGGATGAAATTTGGTGTGTAGATAGCTTATACCATGGATTAACACATAGGCTACCTTTTAACCCGGTCTAAGTGGGTGAAACCGCGGGGCGGAGCTAGTTAAATCATAATTCTGTAAATCAGCATTAGTATTATTTAATTTCTATGTTTACATCTTACAAAATAAATTCTTGTTAGTTGTTAAATATTCATTATTCATTGTGTTATTATTATTAAATATAATTTGTTATTTGTATTCTTATTGTTTATGTGCAATAAATTATTAAATCTATAGTTTAACTGCATTTTCTTGCAAATTTAATAATTAATTAAATTTGTGTTCAGCGAGATTAAATTAACATAATTTAATACCTATCTTTAAAGTAATCATTTCAATGTATATGGAAGAGTATAAACTGCACAACTGAAGAGCTTGATAACCGCATAGAAAATTAAATACTGGAGTAGATGGCAACACTGAAACATGCCGTCATTCGCAAAAAGACGGTAACCCTGATCTGCAGAATGCGTGGCAGCCGCAACGATGTTGGGGTCGACTTGCAGTCTGACTGGATGCAGCTGAATACCAGCATTTTACATGAAGTGACTGCCTATTCATATAGGCAGTCACTTCATGTAAAATCCTCCACAACCCAGTTACTGGGTAATACGATACCCCTTGGTAAGACTGGTTGTCAGACTTTCGGGCTTCTGACGACCCGTAACGACTGTCAATGATCCACGAATGACAGCCGGGACCTGACTGCCAGACAAGACGCAATAGAAAACCTATTGTTTGCGGTCACCGTGTGTCCGCAGTGGCATTCAATGACTTGACGTGCTTTCCGAGGCACGGAGGGGTCTTCATATGTAAAGATGGTCGCCCATCCACGGACCAACCGTGGCAAGCGTAGCTTAACCTAACCACAAGCCCCTCATTTTCCCCCTTCTTTATAATATTAAGTATAGATATAGATAATATTCGTATCTTTCACAGAAATATCAGCAAAACGCATCAATGTCTCATTTAAAATCACAGGAATAACTTTTATTTGCAGTGAACACTATAAACGCGGGAATAAAATACAAGATTTACGAGTAAAAACAATACAGTTTTATACTGAGAGTAACCTACCGGTACCTATTGCTGAGGGATCTTTCAGGGAATTAAAATTTTTGTATGAAGTATGTTGATTGTAAGAGCAGATATTTTTTTTATAGCAAAGGAAGTAATCTTCCGTTTCGTCTCGCGGCTGAATACAGCGTGACTTTTTTTTAAATTAGGAATCACCATGGCAGAATTTGTTTGTATTTTTTTTTAAATCGTTAATTCAAATTAATAAAACTTCCAATTTTTTTTTTTTTTAATTCAAATACCTACGCTTGAAAAATTCTAGAAGTATGTCTGTCATTGATTGCCCAGCTGCCATAGTGATCCCATATCAAGAACTCATCCAGTAGACCTTTATTAATAATAGTGTCGATCAATATTTACGTTACGAAAATCCTCCAAAGAGTGCAAGTACCTTACAGGATCGGCCATGAAAATATGTACATACTAAGTACAAACAAATGTAATATTTATCGCTCCCGTATCTATTATTTCTTTTCATTGTATTTTCTGATAAAGTTTGTATAATCCTATTTAGTTTGGAACACGCATTGAGAAATGTTAATAGGTTAGCTTATTTTAGTTCGGTTTTAATCGACTTGTAGATTAATTAATTTATTTTTATTAATTAATTAATTTTACTTAGATTCAAATCAGTGGCCTTAGTGCGAGTTTTTATACTTAGTCGATCGCGTTTATGTACGTCAATTTGTATGGAATCATTGTGTTTCCCATTATAGTCACCAGGCGGCGCTTATTCAGTTTAAGTACAAATTGAAGTTTACGTTTAAGGTGATCAAGTAAGTATAAAAACTCGCACTAAGGCCTCGGATGAATTGAATTGAATAATTTAAAAAAACAACATTATCAATACGCCTTTAGCTACCGAAGAGTTAGGCAGCGGTTTACCTATAGTAGGTACCCACATTTCGCCAGTTATGTTTATACCCCATGTACAAAAAATGTATGGTTTATGTCATTTATATTATAACCTTCGCCCGCGTGGATGTCTGAAATTATCCCACGGCAACCTACTACCGAGACAAAAAGTATCCTAAGCGTTAATCCAGGTTATAAACTATATGTGTGTCAAATTTCATCCAACTCCGTTCAGCCTAACATCTTCACAAACTTTCACATTTATAATATTAATAATAGGATATATTGTCATTGTTCTTATTTGCTTTTAATAAAATTATAAAATCCCTATTAATGTTTTCGTTCCAGAATTGTGTTCTAAATTATATTTTAATTCATTCGACCAACACAAACAAGATCTGTGTAATCACATTAACAATAATTAAGATATAACAGTGTAAATAATACTTGATCGAATGTATTAATTAAAGATTAATAACATTAGTTCATTAAAGCTAATATCCATTTCTCGTGACAAAATGGAGAAACGCAATTAAGAAATATAAAACGCATAAGTAAGAAAATAAAAAAAATAAATTATAATTTTCTTCTCGTTCGTTAGTGAATATTAAATAATTAATAAATGTATGCACATATAATTTTCTAAAACAATAATTTGCTTTTTATGGTTTTAATTGATGTTTCATGGTTAATTAAATGTAAGTATTTACAATAATTATTATTTACTAGTTCGCTAATTAATTAAAAATTAAACTAGTTTTTGTACCACCAAAAAGTCTTAGTCATGTTAACATTCATAAATTATTATACAATTTATTGTCTACTAGCGACCCGGCCATGCTTCGCACGGTTTTTACGACTTGACAAAACATGAAGGTTTCTATATTATATATAAGTTAAATATTAATGTATTATACATATAAACCTTCCGGAATAAATTCTCTAAGTGATAGTGAAAACCGCATCAAAATGCGTTGCGCAGTTTAAAAGAACAACGTGGCCACACATACAGACACGAAAAGCGTTTTTATTTTATAATAAGTAAGTGTAGATATTATAATCTCCATGGAACCCAATTATCCGTAATATTAAATTATTTATAACAATTAATTATATCTTACTGATAGCTTTTCTGTAGCAACAGATAAGTATTCTTGACGCAAAACATAATAATATTTAGGCGCCATTATAAATAAAAAGTAATATTTATAACTTAAGTTTAGAGGTACTGTAATATTTTAGCAAAATGTAGAGTCTCTATACATATACCCAAACACTCGTTAGTTTCTGTCTGATATTGTAGTATCCAAAAGATATTCGAAAACAATTAGCATCCATACATGCTGAATCTTCAACTCAAAGTATGTATTTGTTTCAATTAATCCATTTACAGATGCTTTCGAGAGTCGGTCAGTCAGAAAGATGCAGCTTGTTGAAGGATACAGCCTTTTTTCCCATGAGCTAAAGCAGAAACAACACAGTTCCATGTGCTACGACTACGATGGTAAATAGGTAAGGTACCCAAAACCAAATTAAATTCTGTATTGTATATTTTCATTACTTATGTTCTAAAAATCTGTACTTATTGGAATATTACAAAAAATCCAGTGAGAACAGATTAAAATAATTACTCGATTTAATCACTCGATTATTCACTCATTCGATCATTCGTAGATGTCGGTCATTCAAATGTTTTCTATTACAATAAATCGGACCTTCAAACAGTGCACACGTCTTTTCTTTCCTCTTGCGACCCATTTCCCACAATGCCCGCTGATAAAAACGGATTCATTGGGATTTAGAGCCCAGCAATTAATCCGCTTTCATCACCAAATGTCAGATCAGCTTAATAATAAATAATAATATAGTAAATAATAATATTTTTTTATTTATAAGTAATTTGTACATGGCATACATAGCTGTCTTATAGCTTATACCTACTTTAAAAACCGTTTCGTAGGTATTTGTTGTATTCAGATGCTAACTCATAGGTAGTGTGCAAAAACACTCTGCTTAATTAAATTTGTATCAATTTACATTGATGCAAATTATTGATATACATCTGCATTGCATTAATTAATATTTTTTTAATCTTGAAGAATTAATGTGATTTATTACTTATCTCCTAGCGAATCTATAATTTTTATTTTTTTGTTGAGTAATATTTAAGAATTATTATGAAATACACATTAACACAGCGTTTTTTTATCAATAAAAAAACTGTTAACGTAATAATATTATACCTATCTAATTGAGAAATAAGATCTTACAATTTTTGTTCGTCATTAAAATGGCTTCTGAAACTGTATTGTACCTTTATAAACAACTCCATTATGCAAAGCTCACCACACTAGTAAGGCAAATAAAATAATAGCACCCTCTAGGTATGCAAGAAGCACGAAAAAAATCACTAACATTCTACTTCAATACACTTGTATTGAAGTAGAATGTTAGTGATTTTTTTCGTAGGTACTTACCCACCTACTAGACACACAATACAGCGTTATTGGTTATCTACAGCATGATGTTATTACATTATTAGTACTCAAGTTAATGGTTTAATTAATTAAATCGTCGCCTATTCATCACCTCGGGGGGTAATGTCGTGACCTAGGTCAGCCACACTCTAAATGATAACATCATAGAACTATGCGCACATTTAAAATCTACGTGACATACCTACATGGTTGCTTCAGACGACAGACTGGCTCTGATTATTTAGACACAGAGACATTTTATGACAGTTAATGGATCATTAACTAACTGTTAATGGTGTATCAGAAAGTCTTTGTACACTTGCCGCTAATTAAAAGGTAAACTAATATCATTAGTAAATTTATCATCTGCCTAGCATTTTCCCAACTATTTTGGGGTCGGCTTCCAGTCTAACCGGATGCAGCTGAATACCAGTATTTTACATGAAGCGACTGCCTATCTGACCTCCACAACCCAGTTAGTCCCCGTTCGCACGGACGTAAAAAAATATCATTAGTAAATTGTAATATCATTAGTAAATTGTAATAGATTAATTTTGAATCTCGTAGAAAACACTGAAATGTTTATATTTAAGTTTGTTTACCGCATAGTCGCATGCTCTAATAAAATAATATTTACACAACCCTTAAATAATCAAAGTAAAGTTAATGGATCATTAACTGTCTCCAAGTGCGGGGCATTAGCGATACAAGATACTTAGGTTACTTAGAAGTTAAAGTAGCTGTGATGTTTATTTATTATATGATATACGATATTGCTTTTCATTTTAACCACACGTGAAGATAGGTATTAGGTACTGAGTTGCGACTAGGTATGTGTTTCAAATTACATTATGAGTAGTTGCTAAGTAAGTATACATTTAGAAGAGGCATCTAATTCACATTTTACTTAGAATCGCTTGATAGAAATTAATGTTAGTACAAAGTTTAATTCACTTGAAAATTACGAATCCGATTTTCTGAATAATACTTTGTAGTTTTTGTGAAGTAAGGTAATTGTCAATGTTTTTGTTGCTGACGCCGCAAATTAACAAGTACGCAACTGCATGATATGCTAGCACAAAAATATTGAGCAACGTAATTATCTCTTTATTATGTTAATACCTAACTTGACACAACACAAGTATATCAGGAGAATTAACGCTCTTGTCACGTTTATATACAATTGAGATTTACATTATCTACGAGCATATCGCACACAAATCAACGAAGATAAATAAATGCGGTAAAAAATAAATTTCCATTCATAACAAAATTTTCATGGACGAATTTACGTCAATTGTAGGGGTACATTATCCAAATCAAGTGTTTATCGTCGTCTGTGTAAAGATTAGATGGGGTTCGATTATCTGAGAGTGCTAAAAATAAAATTCGATGATAAAAGGCTCAAAAAAGAATATAAAATAATCTAGCTTCATTCATGCCACAGCACTAATCGTATGGCAACTAATGACGCAAATGAAAAGGCTTACTCCAAAAAAAAAAATGCTAAATCCACTTACATAGCCGAACTTTGCCGTCATGTTGTGTCCCGTTGTATATTATGTAGAACATACATCTAACTGAATTACTCGGCCGCTTTTCCTTTATTAAAACTGAACAATCCACTTTTATGTAATATTTTTTCAACACACTTCTCATTCAATAGAACAAAACACTGAAAATAGTATACTTTTTGTGCTTCAATTCAAGCCAAACGCAAACAATAGCTTTTGTAGTCACTAGAAAAAAATACAGAGTAAGAGCTGAACGTACTCTGAAGAGAAACACCTAACGTTTCACATCACTTTCATAATTTTCCGAATAAGCCCGACGAGCGCGATTTAAAAATGGAACACCTTTTTTTTTGTCAAACGCCTTTGACGTGCTGGCGTCTTTGAATTATCCAAGCTGCGATATTTTTCTTAATTTTTCATATACGGGGTGGGTGTATTTTCACGCGCGTATTTGTGAGGCTTCAGCGCGGACGGTCGACATGTGCGCGGCGCGGCGTGCGGCCAACGACTACGAGATAAAAACCTCGCTTGATTATAAACTTATAAGCTAAACTTTTTTGTTCGTGTGCGTGCGTTTGTATTAGTGTGCCCGCGAGGCTTTGTTGGTGACCTTACAAAGTTTTCACCTAAGTAGTTATTTTGTAGAAAAGTCGCTTTTTTAAATCTCGGAACTATGGAATCGCGTCATCGGTTAATAAAAACTATATAAAATCGCATTTCAATGGATTCTGTGTATTCTTCGTAAAATAATATTTTAAAAGTTTATTTTTAACTTGAGTTTTTTTTATATACTTATGTTTTTCCTGTCAATTCTTATCAATGTTTTAGTAATAAAAATCAAAACTTTAGAGTTTTAAATACTAGCAAATAATGATTATAAAACAAGCTTTTACTACGAAGAAAACAACAGAAGTTATTACCTATAACAACATTTTGCAATAAAAGGTATCGTTTATTTCACTTACATAAAATAATATAGCAAATACTTATGAAGTCAATTTGTACTTAAGACTAACATTCTTTAGTAGGTACAAATTTTCTTTAGTGCATTTAAAATAAATTATTATTTATCTATGTACATATGCATAATAACTTATCTCGAGTTTTTTTATACATGTTATTCCTGTCAATTCTTATTAATGTTTTAGTAATAAAAACTTTAGAGTTTGAAATACTAGCAAACAATTATTATAGAACAAGCTTTTTCTACAAAGAAAATAACAGAAGTTATTACTTACCAAACTATAATAACATTTTGCAAATACATTATTTTTAAGAAGTCAATTTGTACCTACTCAGTCTAACCGGATGCAGCTGAATACCAGTAATTTATATGGAGCGACTGCCTATCTGACTTCCACAACCCAGTTACTGGGTAACACGATACCCCGATACGATGAAGTCAATTTGTACTAAATACTACATAAACACGTGTTAATGAACATTTGAAATAAATTATTATTATCCATGTACATAAATACATAATTTACTCGGAAGACGATTAGTCACAAAATACCGAAATGCAAATCAAATTATTGAGAAGGAATGTGAATCTTGGAATTAATTAATAATTATGACTTACCTACCTTTACCTGTGTTAATATTATCGAGCTCATACTCATCACTATTATTTCTAATGGGGTTAGTAGAGACGTAGGATTTTTTTAAATCTACAAGCTTTTAAAACTTACGACGTAAATTCTGTCAATTAATCAAACAAAATAACTCATCATATCGCAGGCCACTACAGGACAGAGGCCACAGCGATGATAAAAACACAATTAAACACCTACATTAAAATAAATATTAACAAAAACTAAACACGGAAAGCGATGCATGCAGCACCTGAGCATTAAAAGTGGACGGACGTAATCTATTCACGACTTTATCAAAATAGGTCAATGCGGCAGTACCTTACTCAGTTACTCCTTTCTGCGGCAGGCTCGTATCGGGCGATAGAGACGCTTTGTTACCTTTACATTGCTCGTTTTGAATTTCAGATTTTTTGCTGTTAAGAGACTTGAGCAGTAATGGATTACGTGTTTTGTGAATCAGAAAAGGGTTATGACTTTATGACTGACGGATTATGAAAAACATATTTAGTTTTTTTTTTTATTGTTGCTAAATAGAGAACATTAATTTTGATTTTGATATCTTGTTGGAATTTGATTGATAGTTCGTCGATCACGGTTTCGCATTAAATGAAATAATAACGCTGTACAGGTTTTTTTTTTTAATAAGGAAAACACCGTGCTTTTAAATTTTTTAATTTACTTAGATCTAAAGTAATTTTAAAAACCTCTGTCGTAAATGTAATTTTTATTCTATAAAATTAAAAGACTACAAAATTTTAAGCAACGAATATTTTGGTAAAAGGTGCGAACAACGTGAAATCTTTTTAATAAGATTCCTATTACTCAATCAACAAATATAAAACCATGAATTTGATGTTTGTGCAGGTGTCAAACCTGCATGCAATAACAACCTTTTTTGATACCGAATAGAAATTAGGACATGAGGAATTACTATGAAGAAAAAAATATTTTTAAAAAATGTGCAGCATCGAGAATAGCGGAAGAAATGGCTAGATGCCATTGTTCAAAAGTGAGTCAACAAAGCTGATTAAATTAAATGGCATTGTGATTTTATTATTTATTGTTTTAGTAAAACATTGCTACGTTGATTGGTTGTACCTAGATATTTAAAAAAAAACTCAATTCATTTCAATTCAACCAATTACAGGCACTTTTGAACTGTTAAAGATTCGGTCAGTAGTCAGAAAGTTGAAGCTAGTGGCCCGTTCCAAAACGTATTTAGGATCTTAACTAAACATGGACTAAGTATGGTCTATGTATGGCAAAACTACAGTAGGTAGGTAGGTACTGCAAGTGATTCTTTGCTACTTAGAATTTATATTCGACTCTCCTTGACATAATAACATCATGGATAGCCAACATTTTGTCAGAAAATTTTGATGCGGTTTTCAACTCACTTAGAGATTTATTCCGGAAGGCATATGTGTACCAGTTTCCTCACAATGTTTTCTTCACCGTTTTGAGAGCAGTGGTGATGAAATAATTTACACAAAGTAAAGCGCCTGTCTTGGTTCGAACCTACACTTCATAAGTCGCGGCTGTTACTACTGAGCCACCACTGCTCTTATAATGGATTAATATTGAATTTTAATATATTATAGGAATCTCGATGTCTTGTCAGGTTTGGCAGATCAGTTGAAGGGCGAAGCAGGGTCGGGAAGCTAGTATTTATTAAAACCTTGCAGTTTGCAGTATCTATGGTCTATAAAAACATCAAAATTTCGGTTTAATTTTGTGCTAATTTGCAGTTTATCACGTGTTTACAAATATTACCTTGTGGATGTTTTTATTTGCATTTTACATACTAACATAGTAAAAACCTCTATTTGTTTGCATAAAACTGACATTGCAGAAGTTTAAATGTTCAATGCTAACTTATTATCCGTACGGAAAATAACTGGTAAGAATATGGATTATGTAGTTTAACCAAGGGCATCTATATAAGGTCAGTTTTTGCATAGACATCATAACGGGTGAAAGGGTGTACTTTAGATGTGCCTACACGTCTGCCTAACCCTTCGGGGGTTATGCGCGAGATATTATGTTAAGTTATTTTACATAGAAACTCTAATATTCCTAAAAGCAAGTAAACTTAGTCGGATAAAATGGTTAAATAATATAAATATTAAATGTCGCAAAAACTGCTGCCCACGATAAACGGTTAACTTTACTACGCGTAGCACAAAAACCTAGGATTGCGACATTTTTAATCTTTTAATGTTCCTAAAAGCTTTTATTACTGTCATATAAATTAATCATAATATAAAATCGATTAAATCACAAAAGTAGGTATTCCCCAATAAAATTTCTCGATACTATTACCTAAACATTTCTTCGCAGAATTGTCAAAATATACGACTGCCTTGGCTTTTAAGAAAAAAAAAAACATGAGTTCGTAAGAATCGATTTAAATTCTGAGCTCTGTTTGTCACATTGTGCAACACTACTTCCGAGTTCGTCCGAGTGAGTACAATAACGTTTCTTTTTTTTCCTTGTTTAGAGTGGAGGATGTCGTGGATGGTATGCAAGTAAAGAGGACTGTTTGGACAGCCTCGCCTTGACCCGCCCAGCGCATGACCGCTTGATCGTCGACCAATAAATCGTGACCTTTTAAAATCTCATTTCATTTCCTTTATTTACAATCCCCAGAAGTGTTCACGATACAAGGAGAGGTACTCATTAACTGGTCGGAAAACAGAAAATTTTATCACTGACAATTTCACCACAACCGCTTATTTTTCAAACATCATTTACATCGTTACTAATTAGCCTGACCATGAAAAATAAGCATTGAATTTCCCAATTTTCTTGACAGCGCTGACGAAACCAAAGGGCAACGGTACACCATGACTCTTATGAAAACTATCGACATCAGAATATGTCAACAAACTATCGCTTTACAATTTGAATAATGTCCATTTTAATACACTATTAACGTCGAACTAATAATAAAGCGGGTTCTTATTGCGAAACGGTTAAATAACACTACAATAATGGCGAGCGCGGTTGCTCGGTTGTCGCGTTTACGAGTGTTTATTTACTGGTTGCACTACAATGCCCGTATCGCACAATAAAGTTACGCTCGAAAAGCTATAATCAGAATGTTCTGTGTAAATAAACTTGGTCCGTGAAGACACTTAACGTGCGAGTGCTTAAGCGAGGCCTCTACTTAACGTTCTACGCCGATAAAAGGGCTCGTCCGTGTGACGTCTTATTCCAGTTTTAGTACCGCCAACATTGTCCGTCGCACGACAACCGACAATTCTGTAAATTTATGCTTCAGGTAAATCTGACAAAAAAAGTCTAAGACGCTGATGTAAATTACAGTGGAACATGAAGTTAGAAAGTGAATTGTTTTGCGATAGAGGTGGCTTTGTCGTTCGTGGACTATCGGCCTAACACCCCACCGGTAACGGACGTCAACGAGAAAAAAGATGACGGCGCCGAAGTAGTGATAGAATAATCTTGTTTCTCGTTGACGTCCCGTACCCGGTGCGGTGGACAAACAGTCTTAAACTTAATATATATATTTCGATTGTAAGGCCGATCGTCCACGAACGACGTTAGACAAACTCAAATCACCAATGAGTATACAAAAACTTTTTCAGCACTATTTCAATGGCGGTCCATATACGATACCGCAATTTTTCTTCTTCGTCGTATCGATGATATTATAATAGGCTATATGATAGGCTATTTTATTAAAATAATCTTGGACCATTCGGCCACTTTGACATCGTTAGCTTTGGCCTAGCAAAGGTCTTTCATAGTGCAGGTGCTGTTGCAAAGCGGGTACGATAAGAGGTGAGGCATCGTTTGTGATGTGACTCCACAGTCGCACTATGGCTCATGAAATATTCGTGATGCGACATTCTGGCTCATTTTTTAGTATAGTTGTGGACGATCGGCCTAAGATCACCAAGTAAATCCAACTTTGATATTCAAACTGATTTATAGACGTTCGTAAACTGTCTTTACTTAGACTCTCGTATTAATTAAGAATAAAGGTTCGCTGCCCTTTTGAAGTTACCTAAGTAAATTATTCTTGAAATCGGTTTAATTTCCGTTTCTATTATTTCGACACGCTTCAGTACTTGGTATTTCAATTTAGCTACATCCTGTATTTGAGAAATACTTTGATCAAATGTCATATTTGCTGACTTAGATCTTATAATTTATATTTTACGTATTTAGAAGGGATCGCAATAGATTATTAATTGGGTAAGTAGCTGGCTGTTGCCCGCGGCTTCGACCGTTGTTGATATCAATACTTCCGATTAGAATCGGATTTTGTTCACAATTTCATGGGTCTAATGATTTTTTTTAAACATAAGGAAGTTACTCTTTATAACATCAGCTGTCTGCCAGTGAAAGTCCCGTCGAAATTGGCCCAGCCGTTTCGGAAAATAGCCGGAACAAACAGGCAGACAAATATTTTATAAACAGTTTTTTTGTTATTATTACCGTATATATTTTCAAATGCATTTAGTAAAAAGCTGTTATTTAGGCATTACGAACTGACACTTCAATTTTATTTATTTGTATAAACCGAGCCAAAACTCCAGCTCTAGCTCCAGGTGTAACCTGGGCAGTCGGCTCCGATTTATTTTATCAAACACCATTTTCGGTTGATTTTGAAGTATTTGGTGTAAATTATTAATGTAAACTAAAAAGAGAAATGGACCCAATATCGAACCTCGAGGAACGCCCATTGCCTTTCAGACCCTAATGATTTTATGCCATTTACTTCAACTTTAACCTTTCTATCTTTCGGGAATGATCTTAGTAAATCAAGAGCTGTATTCTTAATCCCATAGTGCTCTAGTTTTAGCAGAAGTATATAATGATTTACACAATCGAACGCCTTAGATAGGTAGCAAAAGATTCCAATGGCGTCTTGTGCTTCTTTCCAGGAGTTAAAACTGTTCTTTATTAGGGTGACACCGGCGTGACCGTCCATTATCAAACTTGAAGAGTGGCTGATCTTTTTACCACGGCTTTAAAGCGCTGAACAGACGATGGACTATTTGCCCGTCGAACAGAAATGACCGCTCTATTTCTCCTACTCTATTTTTGTGTATGTCCTCCATGTGCGTTTTTGCATAGATTTCCATACGTTCTACCCATGTAACTCGTTCCAACGTGAACGAAAGGCTCCCCGCAGATAGGTGCGTCGCGACTCTGGTAGAACAATTGTTAATGAAGTTTTCATAGAAATTGTTCCACCAGAGTTACGTCGCGTCGCGCCTGTCTGCGAGAGCCTTAAGAATTTTGTAAAAATATTAACGAGGCCGCTTTGACATTCCTCAATACTCATATACGCGGAAATTCTTGGTTTTTTTAAGTGGCAATATTATATTATATTAATGACGCAATTACGATTGATTTGATCATGCCTTTCGTAGCTCTTAGGTCAAGACCGCACCGCGAACGTCGGAAATTTTTACTTAGATATTACCATTGTTTAGGAATTTTCAACCATGTTCTAATGCACACAAAGCTTGATTTACGTATTTTATATCATGCTAGCTAAACGTTTGTCAACGAGTACGAATGAAATGTAAATAAATAATAAAAGAAGCGCCGCCCACACGTTTTCGTATTGATATTTTTGAATTTGCTCAAGACTGTCAACACTAACAAAATTTTAAGTAGTGCTATAAATAACATTTAGTAAATGTTTGTGCTAAAATATAGGTAAAAGAATGCAGGTTATTAAGAACATTTTTTTTTCAATGCCGTTATTGTCTGTACAGTCAGCAACAGTCACACTGTTATGATTTCGAAATCATAAAGGTTTCAAAAAATACATCCTTATGATTAGTACTCCGGAAGCGTTGATACGGAAATCAAAAACATGTTTACATTTTTTTTTTTCAAAACCAAAAATATTCTTTAGAGAATTCGATTACAAAACGTTGTCCACCTTGTAACACTCGATAAAACGGAACGAAATACCTGAGAAAGTACAAATGGACGTCAATCTACATGAAAATCCTTAATATTGACTAATATGTATGTAAATTCGAAAATCTGTTTATACGTAATCAAGAGAACACGACACAAATAACGTAGATACTATCTTCGACTTTTTCCTTGAGTATTTTGTACTTGTTTTTCTTTAGATTGGTATTTTACTCGGTGTGGGCAAATCCTGTAGTAAAAGTTAGCTATTAAAGACGGCTCGAAACATTTATAATGCATACTTAACAATTTTAACTATTGATCGTAACGCACTAACAGGTAAGACGGCGCGATGTGTGAAATTCTAACGTAACGTACATTTAAGTGCTAAGTATGAAAACTAATATTTACACAAACTTCTATATTAACAATACTATTATTAATTATTAGGTACATAAACACTGCGCTCTGCATGGCTTTGAAAAAAGATGTATTTTCATTAAATGGAAACCCTTACTAATTCTCCAATATATTATGTGGTCGTACTTTTATTTGCAAATAAATCTGTATTCATGAAAATCGATGACCTTGTAAAGGCCGCAGGAATCTGCCGGATCCGGGAAGCACAATCCGATCGAAGTGGCGGTGCTTGGGGGAGGCCTATGTCCATCAGCAGTGGACGTCTTTCAGCTGAAATGATGATGATGATTCATGAAACTCCAGTAAAAGCATTCAAGGATTCATGCTTCTTGTTTACCCAAGCATATCTAGCAGTAGGTAGTGCTTAACCGAACTCAAACTCTTATCCGCCTTTAGCCGAGGGAAGCCTAGTAGACAGTGCATGACATGTTTTGTCAATTTACATTATTAAAACATAACATCAAGCCTCTTTTCCCAGAAGCGTTAGGCAGAGGTATATCTATAGTAGGTACGCCCATATTTCAAATGATTATTATTGAATGTATTTAAGATACTACCTACTTTTAATTACAGACCGAATTACAGAACTTTAAATTTCAGCTGAAAATCGTGCTTCAATCGGAAATACTTATTTCAAAATGCTTTTTTCTTTTAGACAAAAATTGAAAAGAGTATACTTAGATAGTTTGGTCATGTTGAGACGATGAATGAAAGGCGACTAACAAAAGGTATTTACAAGGCAGATGTGAGTGGGAACGCCGGGAGTGGACGCTCGAGGAAGAAATTTATAGACCTTATTGGTGATGTTCTTCAGAAAGGTCAGGTGCGGGGCGACGTGCATCCATGACCAGATGTATGAACGTAAACGAGGCAAAAGGAGTATGTAAGGATCGTAGCAGGTGGCGTTCTGAAATTTCTGCCTACCCCCATGGGAAGAAGACGTTAGGTTATGTATGTATGCATGTCTAATGCTTTTTGTACCTACTGGAACTACCTACAAGTGTCTGACGTTTCCTCCGGATTTTCGAATATGTTTTTTCTTGATAAGAACTTTTCAATATGATTGTACCTACAAGCAAAACACTGAATACTTTTTTTCTTTTCGTGTAAACTGTAGACAGCATGTTTAACAATTATAAAGTTATGTCTTTTTTTCTATTGTATTAGTATATTATGTGTGTTTCTCTATTTCTCGCACCTGCACTTTATTTAAACATGTTACCTTCTTATTGGAAAATGAACTGAATGTTTTTTTTTTGTATGGCATCTCGCTGGTCAATGTAGGTGTTTGGCTGCTTCACCTGGCTATCCTGTGGATGCTTTGACAAAGTAAGGGCTCCAGCCAGGGCATAAAATTTATAAAGTAAGCGACTGCACGCCAAGGGCACTACCTGTGGGTTACGGACAGTTAGGGCGTCCCTGGAGGAAGGCAGCAAGGGTCAGGCTGGATCTGATTGTCTGAACTGAACGTTGATCGGTTTACGATATTTTTAACCAATCAACCATCTTTCCAAAAATTCAAAGACATGTGACATCTATCAACCCGCAATCGGCCCGCATGGTGGATTACAGCCCCCTCCCTCTCACATAGAAGAGGCCTGTGTCCCAGCAGTGGGAACGTTATAGCACAATATAAATATGGACAGTAGGAAAACAACGAACAAACGTACGAAACGGCACACACACAGACGCGTGCATCGACGAGACCCCTTAGCCACAATAAATATACTGAGAGCACCGCGACTATCGCTTGGGGCCTCGTCCGTTTCGACCGTTTGTGCGTAGTTTCCTTACTGTCCATATATTTACTGTGGTTATTATGCTAACGATCTTTTACTTTCAATATAATAACAAATCTACGTATACATTTTATTTATTTAATTTTGTGTTCAAGAAAACCAATGCTATTAATATAGGTACTAAGCATAGTTAGGTCTATTAAATAGCTAAGTATGAAGTACAGGTGAAGGTGCGGTCAATGCATGAATAATAGATTTAGTTTTAAAAATGTATACATAGCAACGCCTTAAACAAACACTACATATTTCAAAGAAAGTAAGTACCTACTTACATAAATAGTTATTTGAAAAACTTTTATCAACTAAAAAATGTCCCAATTCGTTAATGCAGGTGAAATATTATCAGATAATGTGATTTGGTACCGACGCGGCGACGTTCCGTTTCCTTTAAGATACCTAATCATAGGTAATATGAGTTCACAAAATTAAAGAGATAGGTATTAATTTTACAAATTAGAAATTGATGATGTCAATCCTTACGATATTGTTCGACGAAATTCACATAAGCTCCCGTTATCTTAATTTTTATGTTAATTTTACAAGCAATCGGAGTACCAGGAAAAACTATGTCATTGTTAATTATATTCGTAGTGTGACGCCATTTGTTAATTTTAAGAATTCTGTTTGTTATTCGATGTATGTAGGGAAATTCGTTTATAGCTCGTTTACACGAGTAGAGTTTCTCGACCACCGTGCACCGAGGCGAAAATGTCGATGCAAGACTTGTAAGCCAGAATAGCCAGGCGATTTTTTCTCAGCTAAGAGTAAACACCGAGTGGAGCAAACTCGGTGTTTATACTCTTAGCTGAGAAAAAAACTTGAATAAATTTGTCACATGATACATCGTTTTTGTACGTGGTTTACAATAAAGTGTTTAGTAAATAAATAAATAAATACAAGACAGATATATAGTGATTTGACTAATCCAACTCGATTTTTGGTTACAAAAATACTGACTGATATGGCGAGGAGTTTCTCGTCATTCTCGATTTAATTATCTTATGAACTGTTTACACGAGTCAACTTTTTTTTTCAACTCTCTATAGTCGTCTATTCGAGCCAAGAAACACTCATCGTGTAAACGTCACTTTAGTCGATGTGTTTAGATTAGTACCGCTAATCGACCAACGAGGTTAATTGGAAGGAGGCTAACAGGTCTTTCTTTTAGTACTTTTCCTGCAAGTTGTTGGGCGAAATAGAACGTGAGTTGCAATGTTATGTTGTTTTGTAGTCAGACCTTTCTTGCGTGGTTAGCAGAGGCGTAAAGAGTAAAGCTACGGTTTCCTAGAAAAGCAATGGCCGCACTTAATGGCCACAGTGACGGCTGTAGTGAAAATGATGACAACGGCAAAGATTTGAATCGTTAGATTCGCCCTACCGCGTCAAAAGGACAAAAAAGTATGTTACTGTTTCGTTCTGACACCTCCGACACGTAATGACACAATGACCTCACTTAACTATCATGCGAAACGCTGTTTAATAATTTTTTTGCTCACTCTTCTCCGAATGGACTCTTTTTCTTGTGACTAAGTACAGTGAGGGCAAATCTAGCGATTTAATTATTCAAATACTGGTGAAAACGACAGATTGTCATGATTCCTTCCTAGGAGATAAAAGCTTTAGTTCTGGTACCGTAAAATGCTGTTATGTGATAAGAAAATACATGCAGTGATTTACAAAAAAGAAAAGAAAAGTACGTAACAATTTTATTATTCTTCCAAAACACCGGCTTTAATGGACCGACATAGGTAAACCTGTCACTATTTCTGTTAAAAAGGAAAGCTATCAGAATCCTATTTAGACAACCAAAAGCTTTAAGTCGTATTGTGTAGGTACCTACTAATTTACCGCAACATTTATATTATGATATTCAAAATGTATAAAATAAAAACTGATGAATAAATTATAGAGTGCATTATTTAATCTCGTAGACTAAATTGACAAGTGCAAATGTCAAACTGACTTAAATTACATTATCATGTACCTAAGTCAGTTTGACATTTGCACTTGTCAATTTATTCTCCGAGACTAAAAAACAGACTTTAGAACAATAAGGGCTATTTCACGATGTCTGAAAAGCCACACTACTTACCGAACAAATTCAAAAATGGAACAGAATTTGTATGAAATTATCTGCCAAGTAAGTTAATAGGAACTTAATCGTAGGCGGTGAAACAGGCCCTTAACCTTGCTACTAAGTTCAATGCACAAGAAAACTATCCGATTTCCTCCTCACATTACCAAAAACGCCACCAAAAATAGTGCTGCACAACCATAACATTTTCGCAAAGATTAACGTTTTCGCGTATATAATCCTTATAGTGTTGAGTAAGTGCTAAAACTAGGTACATTAGTAAATCAGGAGTCTCGACACTATGTGTCTATTTGTTCGAACAATTACTGAGAGCAGGCGCCAGTGGACAAACATAACTACGACAAACTTTGAACGTGCGTATAGAAGAAATACTTAGAGGATTAGATGTTACAAAGTTAGTTGCAGAAGGACAATGCTGCTCAAAGAAATAAAGGAGTCGCAAAAATATAATAAGAGCAATACAGAATTAGTACCGCACCTACCTAAATGCTATACTGCCACTCCAGTTCAGGCAGTCTCCTGCTAAACCAAGTAAGCTTTGCCACCGCTTTTCTAAGCAATTTGGGGTTTAACGCTTTATCATATTGCAAACAACTCACAATCTTTAAGAAAATGGCATACAATACATACAGCACAACATCATAATCAGCCTATTTAATGTTCCCACTGCTGGGACACATGCCTCCTTTCAGTGAGAGGGAGTGGGTAATCCCCCACGCAGGCCCAGTGACGACGGTTGGTATAATGTCATTTGTGTTAGAATTTTTGGTTGGTTCTGGGACATCCTCACACGATAGATCCCATTTCAGAAGTAATATGAATGCCAAAAAGCAGAAAGAGCTTCAAACAAGGAACTCCTGCAACTTAGGAATCAGCAAGGATATGGATATAGTGATTTATTCAAAATGGATCTTCTGCAACATCTGACATAATATATTATTATAAACTTACACATACAATGTGCTATTTCCTATTTGCTGTAATACTGAATACCTATTTTATTTTTTTAAGTAATAATATTTTAAGATTTTAAAATAAATCCTTATATGTATTGTTCAATTAGTTAGAGTGTTTTTATTTTGGTATAGGAGACCACCGCCCCCTAAAAACACTAGTGGAAGTTGATTTTATATTTAAATAACAATGAGAGAAAAGGAAATGAGAGATCATAATTTTTTTCTTCATTTACCACAATAGCCAGAAAATAAATGAAATGATTCGTAGAACCGTGGATGTACTATCGAGGAAACTTACATCTGACCAATTTGAAAACAAAATCCCGCACACACGATGACCACATCTTTTAGCAAGCGTTACTATAGCGGCCAAGGGCTTCGAACAAGAATAGTCCTTATGGTTTATAGATGTTCGTTTCTTCGATAGTAGGTACCTATCTAAGCCTTATTAGGTCAACAAATAACATCTACAATTCTATCCTTTCATTACATGAACTGTCATGTAGAAAACCTAATAAGAAATGTCCTGAAAGATAATTTAGGACTAGAGTTATACAAATTGGATGTAAGATGAAATATAAGAATCTACGTCCTTTTTAACTGACGAAAAAAAGGCGGAGGTTCTCAAATCCAGGAGTATCTTAGAGGAGTATATACTATCATAACTTTTTACAGAGTTTTCCGATTTTGACGATTCTTTTTTGTTTCACTTATTCAGTCCAGGCATTGTAAAACTGTGGAGTGATTGCGTAATACACTTACAGGTAGGAATCAGTTTAATTTTGAGAGTTCAACAATATTCATTGCGTTATTTACGTTGTTGAGTAGACAAATTTTCCGAACGTAAGAAGCAATGGATTAGCAATAACCTTAAAAATGATCCAGATTCTGATTGATAGTGTGTTACGCAATTAGCCCGCTGATGACTATTTGATCGTGAAATGACAGATATTATTAACATGTTACAGGTTTCATCAATATGATTGGAACTGAAGTGAAACTTCAGTACCGTGAATCAGCGCCAATTTATTTGAGAATCATAATATTATCATGAGAATCAACATTTTTTCTTTCACTTACTACTTCACTTTCCCTTTTTTTTCCTCATTTTTCTGTATCCTTAAAGCTAAACCATGGCTTTATTTCCATTGCATTTCGTCTTGTATATTGGGAAAAAAATAAAAGATGGTTTTGTTTGTAAATAAAAGAAGATGTTTGCATTTAAGTATTTGGCGTAAGGTCTTCTGGGAATAGGGTTGCCACCTGTACTATATTAGTATCGTACTATATTGCGGTCAATTGTACTATACATTATAGAAATATAATATAGTACGAAAAATACTATATTTTCATTGCTAACTCCACTGCTGCACTTTTTTGTATAAACATGGACTAAATTGGAACGTACCGAGTGACGCGTTGTGAATTTTAGAACGAAACGCACTCACGAAGCCTCGTTACGGCTACGCAACGAAACGTCATTTCTGTTTCTATTCTGTGGTTCTGTCTGTCACTCTGACATTGTTGATGTTGATTGTCAATTATCCAAAGTGTTATTATCCAAAGCGCAGAGTAACAATAAATATACCTGGAAAAATAAATAATGTTATTCTGTATTTGTGTGTTTCTTTTGTACATACTTAAACTGGTACAATAAAGTGATATAGGATTGTAATTTGTATATAATGTTTAAACATGATGATTTGATGAATGAATGAATGTGTACTATTTTTTTTTCCGAAATTTCCCAAAAGTACTATATTTTGGCAAGGTTCTGAGAAAAATACTATATTTCTTCAAAAAAAAGGTGGCAACCCTATCTGGGAAGCACATGTTAGATCCATTTGAAGTAATCTTTTTACATTGTGACACAATAAAAAATTTTTTTTTCATGTTCGGAATATTTGTAAAATATTAAAAAAAACATTCCATAATAAACATCGAGAACTCAGTTTTATACAAATAGCCTTAATGAAACAACGTACAAAGGAACAAATAATTTCCGTAAAATCTCGCATAACACGAATAAAACAAACCATAACAACACTTATCAGCTTCAATACTTTCATAAACTGGCGTCTGCGCTGTTCAAAGTTATCGAGTTATCATTATTATTGCTATCACACACTCATTGATTTCTGGCGCCATCGGGCTATCACCGGCTTTACGATTTATGCCCATATCTGCATCGTATCGAATAAAATGAAAACTGGTACATTCACCGCTTGTAGAATACGAAAAGTAAAATACGTAGTAAAATATGTGTCACGTTAGTGATGAATAATTTGTGGTAATAGATAATTGGCGTTGTACCTAGGGGGGAATTTGAGGGTCCATTTTCCTTTACCTATTTATGTCTTTTTAAGCATAATCCATAATAATATAATATTATAAATTCGAAAGTAACTCTTTCTGTCTGTCTGTTACCTTTTCACGCCTAAATCACTCAACGGATTTCGACAAAATTTTGCAAGGAAATAGATAGCATCCTGGAAAAGGACATAAGCTACTTTTTGTTTCAAAAATAATCCTATGGGGATGTAAGGAAACCCAACATTTCTTAAGTTGAATATAATTATGAAAATTCGAATTTATGCTTTTGGTACGAAATAAGGAATTATGTCTTACAGCATTTTTATAAAATCATCTCCCATATTTATATTTATATGTACTTCTTTTGAAGGGATTAAACGTAATATGGGCGGCCATAGTCCTTAAATTGAGCTAACATTTAATCTTTATTTAATTTAAATCTATCCACTGGGTCAAAAGTTATTACAATTTATTATCTGTCAACCTGTTACCTTTCCATTCCTTACACGTGAACGGATTTGGATGAAAGGCATACGGATAGATCATGATTTGGTTTAGGTTAGGACATAGGATACTTTTATCCCGGTAGTGTGTTCCCGTGGGACGATATCCGAAATCCACGCGGGTGAAGCCGCGGGCAAAAGCTATTTTATTGTAAGGCTAATAGTGTCAGTTGCTGCCTAAAGTTTTTGACGATAGGTATTGTTATTAAACCAGCATTTCCCATTGATAATGAAGTAATAGAATTAAATTATTTCCATTTAAGAGTATTAAGGAATGTGGTAGAGGTATGTTTTATGTCAGAGTGAGAATATTTTAGGTGTCACAAAGTACATCGGCTTTCCATTAATTCTAATCCGTGCATATTTAAATTAACAAATCTAAATAGAAAACACATCAAACCTATTTATATTATTTTATGCATATTTATACACGCCATTTAAAAGTATAAGCCACTACATCTAATTTAGCCTATTACCAATAATCTACGACACTTATTAGTGGAATTAACTTAAAGAATTTTCAATGACATCTGACTAATCAAAACCACTCAATGCTTACATTATAAAATCAATTTAATAAGAGATAAGAGCGATTGCATAAACTTTCTTCGAAGTACACTCATCGTCACACAGGCTAAAAAAAAACTTAGAGATAAATTTGTCCACTGTGGGTCCACTGGTTATTTCGGTCGTGAGTGTTTAGGCTGTGGCGTCCATCGAGTTTAGGTGTCGCAATATGTGTAGAGGAAGCTCAGCCGTAATGTAACGTCACTGGATGTCATGTGGTCGCATGTGACGTGTCAATGAACTTGTTATGTGTCCAAATTCAATTGCATTTCAATTGAAGTACTGGAGATTGACTGGTGATTAAAAGAAACTGACTGATTAGGTAGACCATTCTTTTTCTAACAGCCTTTCGGAATCTAGTTTTAATTTATTGAACAATTAAGAAATTAATTATAAACTCCGGCTCGTCTATAAATATATTATATTTTTCTGCAAGAATACAATAATAGATTATTATAGAACTATCTATTATACTACTACACTCCAATATGTATATGTAAACATAAATTTATCTCCTCGGGACTTCCAGTGGTCTTTATGATTATTTTCATGTGTATGGTCAGCAACAGAAGTCGGTTACCTCTGCTACTTATTGACATCATTTAAATTAACACAAAATTATACGACTACCTGATTTTAACATTTCATTTATTAGATAAGAGTTAATTTTCTTTAAGATTTACATCTGTTCCGATTTAATGTAGTATTTTTCTCAATAATTAAGATTTAGAAAACTCAAGCGTTAATCGACTTTTGTTGCTGACTGTACAAGGAAAGCGGAATACCTTATGACTAAATTGTTTTATTATTTTACGTAGAATATTCACTTGATTTTCGCATATAACATATAAAACCGCATAACCAAATATGCACGACCTACGTAATTAAGCAATAAGTACCTAATTAAAATGTCTTTTAAAGACCACAAATGTAGTGCTGTTATTTGAATAATTTTTCTACATCTATGTATAGTTCGATTCAAGCATTAAGTTTGAATAGAACTATACTCGCAGAGCCGAGAGCTGTCTCTATCTGCTCTCTCTCCCATCTCTCTCTAATTTTTTCACCACCCTTTATAAGTAAGCAGTAAATCCGCCTTCATACCTTTTCGAGTTCGAAAAGATTAAAATAAAAAATAAATAATATTTGTATGAATCACTTAGAATATTCACTTGTTTTTCAAAACATACAAAACCAAACAACCAAATAAGCAATACGTAATTTAGCAATAATTAAACTATATTTGAAGACCACAAGGAAAACCTAAAATGTGGTGCTGTTAATTATAGTTTGAACAATTTTCCCATACCTCTAAAACCATTTATAGGTACATTAGGAAACAATTCACTGAGGATTACGTGGGGCATTACGTATAAACTTCAACAAACGGTCACAAACACATATAACAATCAATACCTACTGAAAAAGTGCATTGTACACTAAATTCAATGAAAACGGTGACCAAACATTACCTAAGCGATTTAGTCATACTTCTTTTGATAGCGATTATGGCCCGCAAGTGAACTTTATTGTGCAGTTATAATTGTGACCAAAAATGGTTGTAAGTTCAGTTATAAACATTTTAGAATTATAATGTTACCTTCTAGACTTGCTGTTCTAGTAATATCAGCCATTAAAATATCTCTTTGTAAAAAAATAAATAATAAAATAAATAAATAAATAAATATCCTTGGACATTTCACACAACGCCATCTAGTCCCAAGCTAAGCAACCTAATGCTTGTATTATGGTAACGAGATGGCTGATAAACTACTTATATACATTTTTTTTTTGTAAATACATACATATTATAGATAGAAAAACACCCAGACTCGGAACAAATACTTGTAGGTCGTACAAATATTTGTTCCGTGCGGGAATCGAACCCGCGACATGCTGCGCAGCAGTCAAACGCTCAACCACTGCGCCAACCGTGTCGTCAAATATAAATAATAAATCTATGTAGATGTCAGTGGGTACTTGTATCAAAGAAGTTTTCAAACGAAATAAACTAATAATTCCTCTAGTTTTTCCTACATAAATAACTGCTGAAACTTCAGTTAGCACTATCACAAATCAAGCGAAAGAAAATCGACAAACAAAAGACTATCGCTCGAAAAATAAAAGAGTGATATCGAACGAAGGCGCGAACGGAGTTAGTCATGACATTGTTCAAGTACTCGAGAGATTTGTTAATCGCGTTAGCAGCATGCCTGATGACTATAGCAGTTTGTGTGTTATTAGAGCAAGGACAAAGTTATGGGAAAATATTGTTAGTGAAATTTAAATCCACTCTTGAATAATGGCTTAAATCCACTTTTAAACATATTCCGTCTTATAACAAAACAAGGTTCATCTTTAAACCCAGGTTTAAAACATGGCCCCTTTTTTGAATTTCGAACTTTATTCCGACATATTCAGTTGCTAAGCTGAGCTAAGCTGTCAGTTTTGTATAAAGAACTGTATTTCTTATTACATAGCTAGGTTCTTATTACAAAAACTGGCTCGATGGTTTAAACCATGACAGAAGAAAAACCTCGTTTTGTATTAAGGCCGGTAGTGTATAATTATGAATAATCAATACTTTCTTACTGCTTTCAATATTAAATTTTTATATGTGATAAAACAAAAACATCATGTAAGTAAATGATAAGGATCTTCAAGGTAACTAAAAATAATAATCTTACTATTATTATAAATGCGAAAGTTTTTTCGGATAGATGGATGGATGTTTGTTACTCAATCATGCCAGAGATAGATTATAGTTTGGAATAGCACATAGGTTACTTTTTATCCCGGAAAAATGTACGGTTCCCGTGGGATAATTTCCGACATCCATATGCGGGCGAAGCCACTGGCAAAAGCTAGTACTTACATAATTTTTCCTTTGCAGTGTTATGTTTGAGCCGAACCAGAATATGAGATAAGTAAAAACTCATTTTAAAGAGTATGTCTGTTTTTAAACATCTAAACCTTTATAATGTTTGATTATCCAGTGTTTTTTATGCCTAAGTCAAGTTGTTTTGGTAAACTTAGCACCACGGTCAATTGCATATTTTCGAATAAGTAGCGTTTATGAAAAACAAACTCTTGAGAGAGTTGAAGTTGTTTTTCTTGCGACGGATAACTTGAAAAATAAAACAAACTTAATTGAGGAAAATATTCAGGCTAGTCATAATCTTAAACAAACAATCACTGTTTATTTTACTGACCCAAACCCAATGACTTGATAAAGTAATTAATTTTATCTCAAAAATGCAAACACGCAGACACATTTAAAATCACAAACAATTTTTGTTTGATCACATATTCCGCGCACAATGTGCTAAGTCAAATCCCATGTATTTTAATGTTCGAAGTTGACGTTTATTTGCTGAGAACATACCTGGGCATTGTTGCAAGACCACTGTGCAAACAGATACGCCATAAAAGATGCGCCTGACCTTACCCTAAAGTCGATGTTCTAAGTTAGCCTTAGCGGGACAAAATGGTCCTTCGGTAGGGGTCTGGAATGGCTGGGAGTCGCGGTTTGTCAGTAATTTCAAATATGATTTATTGCTCAGTAGTTTTTTCTATTATGGGTTTACTTCTGTGGGTTTTGAATTTTGCCTTCTTTTCTATACTAATCTATATCTATACTAATACTAATAATAAAGCTGAAAAGTTTGGTTTTTGTTTGTTAGTATGTTTGAACGTGCTAATCTCTGGAAGTACCAGTCGGATTTAAAAAAAAATTGCAATTGATAGTCCAATTTTTGAGGAAGGCTATGGGCTATTTAACATCTCGCTAGAACTGTTAGGAGCCGAGCAAAAAGAAAAAAAAGTCGGAATTAACGCTAAGCAAAAACGAAGTATGTAGTGGGCAGGCGATGCTATGCGACGGGGTGGGTCACCAAGAACTTTAATTCGGACGAAATCGCGGGCAAAAGCTAGTGTTTTCATAAAATATGGTAAGTATTATATAATATCTACAGCATTCCAACCAAAAAGTTTTCAATTATCAACCCTTTTAAAATTCTCGTCGCTTTCATTTTTAGGGTTCCGTACCAAAATGGTAAAAAAGGAACCCTTATGGTGTGACTCAGTCTGTCTGTCTGTCACAGCTGGATATCTCAAGAACTACTAATGCTATCAACTTGAAATTTGGAACAGTTTTAGATGACGTTTACCCAACTATTTTGCAAATAAGAAAGAAATAAAAATATTTTTTTTGCAACAGGGACTGAAGGGTGGTCTTAAAAATTCAAAGTGGGGCTACTAGGGCATGTGGGGTATCATATGAAAGAGCGCTGTTTGCACATTCTCAAACATTTTTTTTATTTTTTAGGCCACATAGTTTTGATAAAAATGTAAAAAAAAATACCGTTCCCCTCCCCCCTTTATCTCTGAAGTTTGCAAAGCGAAAAATCTGAAATTATTCTATGTGATAGAAATTTGTGTAAAGATTACAGGAAAAATAAAGGTATGTAAAAATAAGTCTCTAAATAGCACAGTTTTTCAGAAATCATCAACAAAAATTACATATAAATGATGGTACGGAACCCTCGGTGCGCGAGTCCGACTCGCTCTTGACCGGTTTTTTTTTTCAACACAATCAGTTGACGGTGCTTATAGCTGAGCTGAAGGTTTTTATTATGAACACTGTCCCCATCTATTTTATCATGGTCTTTCGAATATGGTATTACCTATACTTATAGGTAAATAATAAAGGGCTCTTGGAGCTTCGACTCACCATCGCGAGGACTCAAGAAAATATGGAGATGACATTCGATCCGATTAAAAGATAATTATTTAAACAATATTACCTACATACATAATTAAAATATTCATTATTTATCATCAATTATAAAGTACATAATCATAATTAAACATTAATTTCATTGTGATTACTATGAAACGATTACTGACTAAACCCATTCTTGTACTAATGACAAATCAATGTATAGTATTACATTTTATTGACGACATTAGTTTCTACTAATAACTAAACACGTAGGTACAATAATGTAACCAATTAGAAATAAATTTAACTATAAAATTTTAATATTATTTCTATAGTACTTGTTGAAACGTCATACATGACTACGATTAGGTATTATAAAATAGGTATTATGTGAACAATAAACACGGGATTTATTTTTTAGTTAGTAAATTCAATTAACAGATATCGGTAATGTTAGAATAAATAAAGATAAAGATAAAGCATCAATCAGTAAACATACAAGCCCTATAGGTCTGAAACAGCCAGCTACCGATTTCAGTAGGATTACTAGGTACTCTCATAGAAGTGATTGATTTCACGCTATAAAAAAAGATAACTATATAAAAGAAAGAAGAAGACAGAAGATTATATCATAAACAAAACAGAAATCAAATACATCATGAACCCGTTAAGTATGACAAACGTACCTATATCATATGGCAACACACTGCAAAGACTTAAAAAAACATATTTTTTTCAGTGCTGTTTTGAAAACGGTAAGACCAATGTTCAAAGTGTAAAAATTAAAATGTTCAAAATTATAGGAATGACGTAGAAAGTGACGTTGTATAAGAAGGGCAAAGAGTCAACAGTCGGTCAGGTCAGGCAGCCCTCGGACAAGGCAATAGCAAGGTTTTAAGGTTAAGACAATATAAACTTGAAGTAGGTACCCTCCAATTGCTACATTAGCACTTTTTACTCATATTTGTTTAAAAGTTCGCTAACATGGTTCTTATGAATGCTTTTTTATGTTTATAATTTGATTTGTGGTATGAATTTTACATAAAGCATGGCACCTTAACCACCTACGATTACCTATTAATTTATCTAAAATACCAAATAATTTGTTCAAAAAAATATCGTGAGGAAACCATTTATGGTCAGCACGCGTAGCATGATTACAGTCTTCTTTCTTTTTCGTGTGGTTAGGAACTAACCTGCCGGTCGATTCTGTAAAAATCTCGCCATGAAAACTTAGGTGAAGCGAGTTTGTTTTTGCTAGGAATTGACACTGTTGACAGGTCACTCCACGCTCCCTTCACCTAAGTTTTCACGGTGAGATGGTTACAGAATCGCACTGCTGGTGTCAGAGTTTTTCTACCGCCCATGGCCCTTTAACATTTCGAGAAATATCTCTCAGGTTTCTTCACGATGTTTTCCTTCACCGTTTTCGAAGCAAGTTATAATTATACAATAGGCACATAAATCCGAAAAGTCATAGGTGCGTGCCGTGCCTTGGGTTTCGAATTCGAGACGTATGACTTGGCAGTCCGACTGTCACACCACTAGGCTATCACTGCTGTTATACCTAACTAGAAACGGAAGAAACGAAACACAAAATTAAGAAAACAAAATGTACTTTCTATAGAAAGATATGTTCATCTACTCTTCGTAGAAGATAGAAGATATAAATGAAGACAGAAGTGTCATGTGATATACTGTACGCGTACTGAAATCATCAATACGTACTGATCATGCACCATAGCGCCTTAAATTATAAAATTCTCTAAATTATTAAGAAAACAACGACCAACAATGACCCTAAACAGAACTGTTTGACAAAAATCAATTGAAAACAGTAATTAAAAATACCTATGAATTCAATTATCTAAGTAGAAACAGCTACGTTTTACGATTACGAGCTAAAGTTCGCGAGATCAGATGGTGCTTGCATACTGAATAAAGTCGTTGAATTTTCAATTAACACAACCAGGTCAAGATGTTTTTCGCTGGAGAGTACTAACATTTTAATTCGAACCTGTGATTAGCTTTCTGGGCACGTGGCAAGTCAATTGAGACTTTGACTTCTGACTTTTGACTTTTGGCTTTGATGTTGCAATGTATGCTTCTTGTTGATAGCTTTTATGGTTATCATAAAACCATCATTACCGTGGGTCGGCTTTTATTTGAACAAAATGCCGCTGAATTTTAATAATAACATTATGCATGCAGTGTCTGACATAAAACCTGTCAGCAAACCAATTTCTGAGATACCGAATTGGTGAAGGTATCTATCAAATGTGGCTATATTCTAATGCTGGATGCAGTACAATCCTTGAGACTTTCCTTCAGTTTGCTGTCATTACTTGTTAGCGAAACTATCGAATGGTGTAATAATACTTACAGTGTTTTTTTTTTCAAAATCAACTGGTTCGATTCCTGGCTAGAAATATTGATTTTTTTAAAATCCGATGACACAGTTTTAGTTTTCATCAAAATCGAGCCCGAGATTCCTTTTCTTTGAGTACTTTTCGCTAGTAAACACGTATAACCAATTATACGTGTTTACTTAAGTCAATGAAATCTGGTAGATACGGTACCAATTGAACATGAGGTATGTTCTTCCATCTTCAATTTAAGCGCCAGATATCGCATATTGAACGCACTTAAACTCACGCCCAAATCGCTAAGTAAAAACACGTGAACACACATACCAAACATAAGTTTATCGAGGTCAATCCACGGAGTTTTCCGTGTTGTCCGCAGTTTTCCCATCATCACAAACATTTCGTTGAAAACATTAGCTACCAACTAATTAATGCACCCTCACGTTTCACGACTTAACATGATCATACGCAACGTGTCCGATTTTTATTTTTTAATTATAATGCAAATATGGAAAGTCAACAGTCATGTGAACATTCCGCGGGTATTTAGGAATTGTGTCATCAACTATTTAATTCATTAACACGTTCTAATTGAGTCATGATTACTTAAGAATATTAAGCACATAAACATTGTGGTATTAATGGATAGGTATGAGTCGATGTCAAAGTCAATTTAGGCGCCGTAACTTATGCAATGGAAATATTCTATTGATCCTTTTAAATCCAGTGAGACTCATATGATACAGCTATGCAAATGGATTTTGCTGCCAAACAAGAGGACGATGCTCAACATATCAATCTGCCTAGCCTTTTTTCAACTATGTTGGGGTCGGCTTCCAGTCTAACCGGTTGCAGGTGAATACCAGTATTTTACTTTTACTGGGTAATACGACACCCTTGGTAAGACTGATTGTCAGACTTTCGGACTTCTGACCACCCGTAACGTCTGTCAAAGATCCACGAATGGCAGCCGGGACCGTGCTTTCCGAGGCACGGAGGAGTCTCAGTATGTAAAGATGGTCACTCGTCCACGGATCAACCCGGCACGCGTAGCTTAACCTAATGGATCGACCCGTGCGGCTGTTATTACTTAGCCACGAGCCATTAATAACATGGGCTGGAATTGGTGATAATGAATTGCAAAAAAGCAGGAAATTTTTGATAGAGACACTCTGGTGACAGCTTGCAATTGTATAATAGAAGCAAAAAAAGAAGAGGTTTAACCAACCAAATCTACTACCAAACATTGAAATTATAGCTAGAAATTGATGTAACAACATTACCTACTTCGCGCTCACATGACACTGAACCTGAACTCCAATCAACAATAACCAGGAAGACCCATAGCCTAAGCTAGTATACAACAAAGAAGTAAGAGTCAGTTCACACCGAGACCCGTAATTTTTGAAAGACCCATCCAACAACACCCTACACCATGGGGTAGACGAGAAAAAAAAACATCCCCACTTTACGTGTACAGAAAGTACCCTAAAAAATTTTTTTTTCATGATTTTATTTTACCACTTTATCGGTGTGATGAATATGTATATACATACGAAATTATAGCTTTCTAATACTAATAGCCTCTGAGCTAAGCTGCGGACGGATGGACGGACGGACAGACAGACAGACAGACGAACGGACATATCGAAACTATAAGGGTTCCTTGTTGACTACGGAACCCTAAAAATGCTCGCGTCGCGTCTCGGTGTGAGCTGTCCCTAAGCCAAGTAATCTCATAGACGTAAAGTCGCAATAACCGCGTCATTTATCTGCCATACTGCCAACATTTCAAGGCTCTACGTATCAAACGTACAAGATATGATTATTAGGATGGCACAGTCGACCGCACGCCACGTCGATTACATACAGATCTCTAATGGAAACCGCAGCGCATGCGTTTGTTAAGCTTAGGACTTGTACTGGACTGGTTTATATAGTTTTAAAAGAAATAAACGATAATAATAATAAACCATATATATAAATAAATAATAATAGTAACCTACCAAATAAACGCATTTTTCTTTCTTTCTTTTGTATACCTTGTGAAAAACTGTATTTCTGACGAAAAATAAATACGAGTAATAGGTAGCAACTAGTAGGTAATAAGTACAATCCGGCCGTTGAGAGAATGTGCTCTCGACACCTGTCAGTTTCATACTAACGAATATGTTTTTTACGAATTCTACTAGAAATTCTCCAACTGACAAGTGTCAGGAACGCGTTCTCTCGACGGCGACGGCCGGACTATAGTGAAATTTACCTGCAGTAGAACACAACAGGTTCATAGTAACAAATAATAATTACGTTACAAGGGTCTTAGTAACAAAAATTATCTAAGAACCAAAACGGATCAAGGACCAAATAGGACAAAGGACAAAAAAAACTTAAAAAATCAAATCAAATCAAATAATTTATTTGCCTGAATATGGGTAGTACATAAGGTGATACATGTTACAATAAAGGAAAAAAAAAAAGGAAAGGAAATAAAGGTGATCTAAAGACCAAACGCAACAAAATCCAATGCAAACAAACTTATTAGAAACACAATCACGTTATTTCAGACGTTACGGTTCGTCACAAGCCCGAAAGTCTGACAACTATAGCCTTATCCCAGTAACTGGGTTGTGGAGGTCAGATAGGCAGTCGCTCCATGTAAAATATTTGTATTCAGCTGCATCCGGTTAGACTGGAAGACGACCCCAACCTAGTTGGGAAAAGGCTAGGCAGATGATGAATCACGATATTTCATTAAAATCATGTAATATTTCACTGTTTTTGTTATTGTAAGCCTATCTCGTACAATATGTCTGTCAAATAGTGCAAACTTATCTTTAAGGCATAGATTATAGATACAATGTTTTCATCAATGTACTCGCAACCTTGGAAAATTCAGATCAAATTGATTACATAACCAAATATTATGATAAATCTTCATAACACGCATTATAATGACAAGATCTTAAATTATTATATTTTTCCACATACCTCCCTGTCTAACCAACAGACAAGCTTCCGTGTTTGTATTATGGATCTTTAATTTCACGTGAACTTTACTATCATCATTCAAGTAGGTACAATATTTAACAAAACAAAAATCACGAACTTTAATCTTTGACGAGCTTAACCTTAACTTAAGGGCACGACACCCACACAAAACACAACACACAAACATGTATGTATGGAAAATTTTGAATTGACACATTGTCACTCCATTGGCGAGACCACCCGTGGCATAGGTAGGTACTGTTAGGTATATTGTCCATGTATTGGCACCTCCATTCAATGATAGTACAGGTTTATTCAATTTTAATACTTACCATTCTAAGATGTCAAAAGAATGATTAACTTATCTCTATTTTCATGCAAATCTTGTAAATGCTGTGTGTCATCTTGCAAGATTTAATGTTTGCCAGAAACATTTTCTTAAGGCATAGCCAGGCAATATTTTCGGCTATTGACCCAATATAGCTTGGCAATGTGTGGTCCACACAGAATATTTGAGATATATTTTAGGTTCTGCATACAAATTATCTGGCGTCTAGACGTGTGGAAATGTGGGATATAAAAGTTATGGATACATTAGAAAAGAGGGGTGTCTTTTCTACATAGGCCAATTTTTGAAGTTGCTCCCGAATACACATGGAACATTCGGCTTTTTCGACAGTGCAACCATTTTACTAAAAATTAGGATTCCTTGTTAATGGAGTTAGGCCTCTTTTCTTCACATACTATGGATACCATCATCATCTGCCTAGCCTTTTTCCAACTATGATTGGGATCGGGTCTTGGTATGTAAAGATGGTCACCCATCCACGGAACAACCGCGGCAAGCGTAGCTTAACCTGGATACTACGAATCTATGGAAAACTACCGTTGAAATAACCGTTTTGCCACCCATGGAATAGACATGTGTGTGAAAAACCGGTCAAGTGCGAGTCGGACTCGCGCACGAAGGGTTCCGTACCATATTATATGGTTAACAATCGCAAAGATAACTTTTTACTTATTTTATAATGATACTGTGAATTACATGGTTATTTTTTGCAGTTGCAGAAAATCACCCATGTTTAAACAAAATACCTTATGAATCGCCGTTTTCAGTATTGTTGCTTAAATACAGTATTTATGGTACCTACATGGTATAAAGAAGTTTCAAATTCCTAATTTGTTGAATTGTTGCGCTAGAGTTCGTACAAAAATGGTCTAAAATTTCTTAATTTTAGAAGAAAAAAGAAATGTGTTTGTACTCTACTCAATGAGTTCTAGACGATGACACCCCACATGCTAGATTATTTATTTATTTTTTTTCAAAATGAAAAGTTTATTGTATGGGGATCGACCCCTTACATTTTTAACTTTGCTTTATTTTTATTATTTGTTGTTATAGCCGTAATAGACAGCGGAGGCTTAGTAAGTTTGTACTGGACTGTACGTGGTTGTCTGATTTCATGGATTTTAATTTTCTTGCGCGGAACCCTAATTATTTTTCTAAAATAAAAATAGCCTAAGTTACTCCTTAAAACATCAGTTATATGCATGTCGTCAAAATCGGTGAATTCGTTTGGCAAGTTTCCTAACTTGACTCAAAGTACCATTTTTTTAATCGGACTTCGCTTTAAAATTCGTCTATACAAACTTTAACATCCCTAACATCATTTGAGGCGTAGTTTTGAAAAACTAATAATGACAAACATTATTAATTACCTATGCAAGTATTTGTGCTAAGTTTCAAGTTCATTAACCAAATTAATAAGATTTTTCATATAAACTGTATCTCTGTTTTCACGAACACAAATAACGAATTTCAAAAATCGTCTGGTATGTTTCCATAACTTGACTCAAACATTATTTACACCAATTTTAGAGTTAATCAAGCCCCCAATAAAATCCTCCGCTATAAAATTAACTTTTCACCCCTTAGGGGTAGATTTTTGGAAAACCCTGATACACGTTAGTCTTAATTTTTGGTCTCAAGTATAAAAACTGAGTTTTGAGTTAATCGGACCGCGTGTTAAAGTTCTTCCATACAAACTTTGACACTCCCAATCCCTCCTTAGGGGGTAGTTTAGGAAAACTAAAAATGATAAACTTTATAATTTACTTATAGATGAATATTCGTGCTAAGTTTCAAGTCTATTAACTCAAGGGATAGAATTTTTCATACAAACTTTCATCCCCTATTTTACCCCCCTAGGGATGGAATTTCCAAAAATTCTTCCTTAGTGAATGTTTACACTATGTAAGGTATCTATGTGCAAATTTCAAGTCTCTAGGTCTATTGGTTTGGGCTGTGCGTTGATATATTAGTCAGTGACTCAGTCAGGACTTTGATTTTTTTATATATATAGATTTACCATGTTATTTTAAGACCACAGACTTCTTATAGGTTTTCCTGTAATCTACAGGTATAGAACTATTTTCTATATTTTTTTCAAAATTTTAGGCTCAGTAGTTTCGGAGATAAGGGGGGAGGGAATGGACAATTTTCGTCAATTTTCTTAAATAACTTTAAAACAATATATTTAACAATTATAAAAAAAATATATTTGAGACCCTCATAGTAAGCCCTTTCATTTGATATGTCACACGGTACAGTTTACAAATTTTTTTTTTTTAATTTTCTTATTTTCCCTCTAAAAGTGACTCTCATATTCAAAATTCATATATTTACTTTAGCTGTACGTGTTTGGGTCACAGAAATCCATATGTGTACCAAATTTTAACTTAATCGGTCCATTAGATTCGGAGCAAATTGGCTGTGACAGACGGACAGACGGACAGACAGACAGACAGACGCACGAGTGATCCTATAAGGGTTCCGTTTTTTCCTTTTGAGGTACGGAACCCTAAAAATGAGTGATAATTAATTTGAACTAGAGGATGTCAACTCCATGACATAATATCTTATTAGCCATGTATTTTGATGAGATGACAAATAAAGATAACGTAATTTAATTGTTTAACAATGTTATTATCACGCGGATTCCAACAATTAGCATTTTTGTATGAGATAACAATGATTTTCATGCGGTAGGTTACCGAAGTAGGTATGTTTGATAAAAGTGCCTGATGTTTTTCATTTTGTAATGATAATTATTGTTGGTTTAATTACAGTCATGTATGAGTATGTAAGGATCGTATAGTTTGCGTTCTTTAGTTTCTGCCTACCCCCATGGGAAGAAGGCGTAAGTTTATGTTGTGAATATTAGTTTTATGTTCGGTATTTACCATATTCGGCAGGTTTACCGAATATTCGGCCGATTATTTGTCAAAAATGCCGAACATTCTACAGAACAATATTGTGTTAAAGTTGCCTCTATAATTGTAGAAGCATAGATAAAGTAGCGCAATTACATAATTGTATCCATAATAAGTGTGTCTTATCATTTATCTGTCTATATATAGAAGTACACAGTGTTTTCATAAATACATAAAAATATCTATCAAGTTCAATAGACACAGTGCTTTTTGATTCTGCCGAATATTCGGTTCAGTAAACTTTTAACCGAAAATTCGGCTGATTATTGGTATTCGGTAAAATCCGTATACGGCCCATCATTAAGTATGTATTGTATGTATGAGTAGATTTGTGATTAACACGGGAATATCTGAGGAATTAAATTAATCACTAAACTTAGGCACTTTGCCGACTGATCTGGCAGCATTTTCCAGTTTTCCTATTCTATAAAGTGAGGCGTATTTTTTTGTAATAGGCTTTTCGTTCAAACTCTTGAGCTAATTGGATGAGAGAGAGAGAGAGAGCCAATCCTCATCTACTTTCACATCTTCATAATCTTTTATCAAACAAGTAGAATCATAACCGTCATCTAGATAAACTATCATTAGTAAGTATGATATTTTATTGTTTTCGGATATCGAACTAGCAGAAACTTTAGTTGCTTCATGTTATTATTAATATCAGCAAACTTTATTACACTTTTCCTTCAAGAATATGAATAAATTAAATATAACACATTCGATATGGCACCCTTTGGGTTGATCATCTCTGATTGCATAGAATCTACAGATATTTTACGTGCTTGCAAGTATGACGACTAGATGGCGACTAAGACACGGCACAGAATATACATGTTTTATGCATAAATGGACGGTTTTGGCGATTTTTTTAATACGTTAATTACGATTTATTTAAATTAATGAAAACGATATTTTTAGTTATTTATTACCAGGTATTGTACCTACCGCGTATGTGCCTACTATTAAATCCTGGAAACAACTTTAAAGGAACGAAAAAGTACTTTTAATTCCCTTCCGTAGACAACCTACGACAAACCGTAGCAGTCATAACATTAACATTTACTGTCAATTTTTATACGTTTCAAAAACTGGGTTACCAGTTTACCAGTACACAATTAGATTAAAATACAATATAACAATCGAAAACCACATTTCCTAAGATAAAGTTCGTAGAATTGAGTTTTAAATGGCGTTTTTATGTGATTGCAACATTGTACCTCACTGTTAATCATTTCGCTGAATCCTATGTACTACGTTGTATAATTTTACGACTACAAAGTACAAACTATGAATATGAGTATGTGATAATGACGTAGATAAATCGTTTAATTTTCTCGGTATCTAATGGGCAGCTGACCTGGTGAAGGTCGACGGAGCCGTTTGATGTCACCACGGAACTTTACGGAAATCTCTGAGAGACCTTTTGTTCAGGAGTGCAGTTCTGTAAAAAGTGGATTATTATACTGACCCATTTGTGCCTGAAAACTTTCGTTTAAAAAATATTAAATAAAATTCTCTAGGTGATTGTCACCTACAGAATTTTATTTGTTGTTTTTTCATAAGATATAACATTAACTTGATTTCGCTTCCACTTCACAATTTTTACAGCTATGTACAACCTAAACGATTAATTCAAAATACAATTCAAATTATACAGGAAAAAGACATTTAACGACATAAATAATTAATAGGAATGACTTAACCAAAGAGGGAACCATCAATTAGTGACAGCCACAATCGTTAGGGTGCATAGAAAATAGGGGGCTTCATAACAAAGTACTGAGGACGTTCAATTTTCCAGAAGAACATTGTTTTGGACTATTTAAGTACATTTTAGTATGCACTTCAAAACAGTTATGGGTTACGTTGTTAGTCTCTGACGATTAAACAATTAGATAATTGGCATGCGCCTCAAAGAGATGTCAGCAATGATGGGGTCCGATAGGCCAGATGCCGCCGGGGTCACGGGTTGTTCGAAAGAGATACCGTGGCCCTGGCATAGGCAACTGAAGGAACACGGGTGGGTTTTAGTCAGTAAAAGTCTGACACGCCCTTCCGTTGCACCCAGAGCGGGAGAAGTCCACAAAAAAAAGGGTATTTTGTAAATTTTACCCTGCCTTAATTGCTATTTTACCCAGAAAAATGTTTGGCGTTTTCACCCATTTATTACTAACTAGGTACCTACTTAGGTTGGTAGGGAAACGTTAGAGCAAGGTTTTTCCCGATTTCTAAAGCTGTGTAAGTAAAATTAAGAGGCGTATAATTCAAGCTTCGTTTAGCTTTTAAGAGGAGAAAGGGGTGAAATTATATCGTTTGTAAAAATGTCAAACTATGTATAACTAGCTTTTGCCCACGGGAACGTGCTATCGGGAAATGCTTCCTTATTCCTTGTTTACATTATAAAGGAAACCTCTGTGCAAAATTTCAGCTTTCTAGGTCCAAGGGTATGGGCTGGGCGTTGATGAGTCAATCAATCAGTCAGTCAGTCAATCAGGACTTCTCTTTTTATTTATATAGCTAGATATATAGATAAAATGCAAAGTATAAAAACTAAATCTAATTAAGTTAAGAAACCTTTCTTCCATCCCGATAATATTAATTCCGTTCCTAATCCAATAATTTTCTAACAAACTTAATCAAAACTAAAACCAATCCAAGTTCAAATACCCTAATCAAATCTAAAACACAGTGTAGCTGGAATACCTACAAAACATTCAGAATCACGACCCAGCTTGAACCTAAATTAGTAAAGCACACTGAACTCTATCGAATTAAGAACACAGTGTTCAAAGAGCACGAATCGTATAGAAATAAAACGTTGCAGAGGCTTCGCGAATTGGATTAATTCAGTGACCCCAACCCCGTTTACCGACATTCAAAGTCACGCGAGTTTCGATCTGATTGTTGCTGAGCTAGTTTCTAGATTTAGTATTGTAACAGTTGGTATTTCGTTCCTAATTGTTAGTCGATAAAGACTTGGAAGGTCAGACGTTACTATTTGCCTAGTTGGGCTTCCAGTTTATTCGATTTTCAGCGTATTTTGTCAATAAAATATCAATGGATTCAAAATCAGAGCGGACCCGTAGCTAACTGCTTAAGGTTCGAGAGAATGAAAGCAAAGACAAAGTAAGTACAACGAGTAATAATTTGCAGATTGACAGAAATATGCTGAATTCAGTTCTGGATTTAGTTCTACTTACATGGGAGATAAAGCTCTGGATAAACTGAAGCGAATGAAATTCGGCTTTGCCAAGTATGTCAACTAACTTGCATGGGAGGTGTTGAAATAGTCGCGGGACTTTCAAATTAAAAAAAAAAACGTGTGTGGTCGGGGAATATCAGAAACGAAGTTCTTTATGCGATACTCGCACACACACACCCTCGATGCACAATCTTATTTAACAGAAAGACAGAGAAAATTGCATGGGGGGCATAACACTTTTTTCTTACGTGACGATTTCTACCAGTCAACTCCTATCTACCGCAAGTTGCGTTAAGAAACTTCGTTCCAAAATCCCGCCCGGAATTCGCATCATATTTATAATACACAATTTTGTTTTCTTAAATTGTAGGTGCCACACTATCTAACACCAACGCAAGTTATATTCTGTAAAACACAATGTCATCTTATACAAAATCAGCACACACGTCACAAGAAGGATTATCGAGTAACCTTACGATGACTAATATTCATCTCATAGCCTAAATATGCACTCAATCTAGGTGGTGTTCAATTTCTCCGAAGAGATGTCTCAGTATCTTGATTAATTATGTCTTCAGCGAAATTCTTGAATATAACAGTTTAGTCAGACTGCTTGACGTCAAACACACTGTGACTATGACGTCGAAAATTTGGAAAATGTGACATTTTACTACATAAGATAAGACAAAATTAATTATATTGTTTTTGAATCATAAGGTAAGTAGTTGGGTAGATATTTCATCTTCTTTTATTATGAAGGTAGTGATCAAGCTGTTTTTCTGAAGTAATTCTTGCTGACGGAAGTGTCGTAATCATTCGAATACATATGGCCTATTCCTCTCTATAAGTAACCCTTACAAGATATCTGACGATCTTTATGGCTGTTATTCGTTGCTGACTCTACTCTTAATGTACTCTTAGATATGTTCTAAATGTGTTCATTGGATACTGAATTCTGACTTGATCAAAACTCAATACGCGGCAATGATGATAAAATATTGAGTAAATTATAGTAATTTAACAGAGAAATATAGCTCTCGAAATTATATTTGGTGGAAATAAGACTATTTCGTAAAAATATTACGATTTGCCACCTCTGATCACCTTAATAGTCTTACCTATGTTAATAAAAAGGATTATGTTAAGGCATATCAAGGTATTGCTAATACCAACCACAACATCTGTGCTTAGCGAGGTAAAAATATGTGGAAGAGTAGTCTTGTACAAATTAGTGTCAATGCTAATCAAAAGTTACATAAGGAGCTCGTGGCTACGTATAATAACAGCCGTACGGGTCGATCCATCAGGTTAAGCTACGCTTTTCGGGGTTGTGTCCATGGATGATCTTTACATACCGAGACTCCTCCGTGCCTTAGAAAGCACGTCAAGCCGTTGGTCCCGGCTGTCATTCGTGGATCTTTGACAGGGTTGTGGAGGTCTGTTATGCAGTCGCTCCATATAAAATACTGGTATTCAGCCTGCATCCGCTTAGACTGAAAGCCGACCCCAACATAGGGGAAAGAGCTACTAGGTTGATTGCTAATCAAAACTTATACACAAACTAGTCGTTAAAGCCCATTTTATTACAATCCGAAGGATTTTAAAGAAAATTGCCAATCCATTGCTTCATTATGTTTGAAAAATTTATATGCTCAACAACATAAATGAGGCAATCTTCTTCTTAGCGTGTCGATGGTAAAAATAACTCGAAAAAAAATATAGTTTTTTTTTTTTGTTTGCCCCAAAATTCAGCGACGCGATTACCGTTCGCTGGCGTAGCCATTAGGTCCTCGCGTATGCAGACCGGGCATGCGGTGCAAGATGGGAGGTGAGCCATTGTCTGTGGAGAGACACCACATAAACACCGGAGATCTGAACCGTCCATGAAATCCTACTTGTGGAGGTTGTCCTTGCTGCGGCCTAAATGGGTACAAAGTCTATTTTTAAGACACTGAGGGCCTGTTTCACCACCTACGATTAAGGTCCTATTAACTTACTTGGCAGATAATTTCATACAAATTCTGTTCAATTTTTGAATTTATTCGGTAAGTAGTGGCTATATTCGGACATCGTGAAATAGGCCCTAAATTTTGTTGAATTGTCATAATGAAAGGTATTGCAATAGTAGGTGTGCTATGCAAATACTCCGCTGGTTTAAAAAAAGAATGACCTATCAAAGTATCATTTTGCCGAAACAGCTACAAAATTCAAATGGCCTTTTTCCGAGGATTTAACTGTAGGTGCCGAGATTGCTTCATTAAAACGGGCTTTCGTCTTCAGTCGGTTTTATCCGGATCTCAGCTATATTTATCAAACTTGTATAGTAGGTATATAAATATTAAGAGATCTACCGAACATTGTTGACTACGATTGATAAACAGAATAAACACATTTATTTGATTTCGCCAACTTTGATTAACATACTAGGCTGACGAGAAATCGTACCTGTTGCAGTGATCACCGTTTTAAAGGTAGACAAATGGACATGTGTGGTAATAAATTACTTAAATCATAATTAAGGTAAATTAATCAACAGTGTTTGTTTAGAGCATATTTTTACATAATTTTAATAATTATTAAAATATAAAGCATCATTTAAAGATTATATTTTATATTTCAACTTTAAATTACTAGAATTTACTTTAGGTAGTTAGCTACAGAATATCTTAGAAAAATATATATAAATAATAGTCGATTGTAATCTAATATCGACATTTAATTCCAGAAAATTAATCGTAAAACTTAATTCACGACATATTTTAGGCTGTTTAATTTTAATCCCGATACCAATAAAATCAAAAGCCGAGCTTTGCAACATTTAGCTGTAATAAACTATAAACCATGCATCGGTTTACAGCCAACGTGTTCTATGCAGTACCTATCGGACAACTCTGGGAGCTATCGACTTTTGAATATTCATTAGGGAACCTTGACCAATACATTTGTCCACACAACGGACGGGTCTCACCACGGTGACGTTTCGAAGACCATGTCTATGTAAATTTTGAATTTCTACCGAAGGAAACTGGACATTTGTTAAGAAATACCGTTTTCGACGTATGTACGCAACGCAATTACAGCTGTTGAGATTATAGGTTAATTTGTTCGATTAAATAGCTAGGCGCCGTTTAATTACCGGATAATTTGTTCGACGTGCAGCGGTTTTAATGGGCGTAATTATCGAAGTCTTTAATCGGTACCAAAAATGTTCAAAAAATTGCAATGACGCATATTCATAAAATCTCTCTCTATTTATAATTAATTAAGATATATTTTTAGTGTTCTTTCTATTTATGCCTCTCATACTGAGCACCTGCCATAATTCTCTTCACCACCCTTGGTTGACTGGTAGAGAATGCCTAAGGCATTAAGTCCGCCTTTGTACAAATTTTAGTGCGAAAAGTTTAAATAAATAAATAAATAAATATTGTGATGTGATTTGGGTAAAAATGTTTATTTTACGAGTCAGCAAAATATATTCTAACTAACTGTTGCCCGTGACATCGCCTGCGATCCAGGATGAAAAGTAGCCTTTATCTAATTTGTACTCTTTTAAATCCGTTCATAAGTTTCTATGCACAAGTTGTATAAATGTACCGAATTTATCGAATTTCTAAAACGCCAATATAAAAAAAGTAAAATTGTATACCTAAGCCATGCATATACATGCGTGATACGAAAGTAATGACACATAATATACGCACCAAAATTCAACACACAGGAAATACCAACGCGTGTGGCCATCTCGGTATATTCCCGTTTTTGCATCAGCAGACAATATACCATCGTTAATGGGATAAAAGTGAGATAAAAAAGATATAAGTACTAATAAAATACTTCCCTTGTAACATAACTGTATTCTACAAATCAAGAGACCAAATAATACGAACTTAATTTTCTTCGTGTATACAACGTGCAACGTTGAATGCGCAAAACCTCTTAAGGGGTCATTGTACTCATTATTATGAACAACTTTTAGTATGGGACCAAACCTGAAATCGCGAAAAAAAATTTGCTGTTCAGTACATTTTGACGAATTATACGAACAGAAATGTACTGAACAGTTTTCAGTTTTGGTCCCATAGTAAAAGTTGTTCATAATGATGAGTACAATGACCCCTTAAGATGTTTTGCGCATTTAACGTTACACGTTGTATAGTAATAAGCGTAAATTTTTACTATTATAATAATAAAAAATAAAATATAATAATATATTATAATAGTAAAAATTTACGCTTATATAGACTTGGTTTCCTATGTAAGATCCCTGCAATTCTTTCAGGGTCGTAGTTTACAGTATCGATACGGGTGCGACATAGCTGCAAGAATGTAAATTACGTTAAAATTAACATAATCTACATAATAGCTTAAACCATAAATATAAAAATCAATAAAACTGTAACATCAGCAGCCCATTGCCTCCAACTTTCAATTCAAGACATAATGTTAATCAGCTGATTCAACAAGAATGTGCCTCGTGGGAAGTGCCACCAATATACATATTACGAAGTGTAACATTATAAACAGAAGCATAACATCGAGCCATCGAATTGAATCGATAACGACCATCGAGTTACTTTTACGAGTATCGGAAACGAATCGAAACGACATCGTAACTAATGCAAATGTCAATTTAGAAATCAAGAATTCGAGAACAAAGAAAAATAAATAAGTTTCCCATTGAAAGATAGTTCCACTTTCTTTGGCCTCAACCTAGTATGTTTTTGGAAATAATAGTATTATTTTCTTTAGATAACAAAATTTATGGGATACTAGACGCTAACGTGATTTGAAAAAGATGGTTGGATGATCAATGTTCAGGAATTACGAATACACGAACTGTACTCGTAACTTAAAAATTATAATGTAGGTCTCTATAAAAGTGGTTATCATTTTTAACGCAAATCTTAGTTCTTACATCATAGACTTATAAAAAAAGATGGACTCCGCGCCACGCATATCGAAAGTGAAGCACAGTAAGTATGCCGGACCGTTTGTACAAACACATAGTATGCCGACCGGCCGCCATTACGTGACACGAGCGACAGCGTCTTTGCAGGTACTCAAATCATGCACACATAGATCGGTACGGTGCTTCACTTTCGATATGCGTGGTGCGGAGTCCATCTTTTTTTATAAGTCTATGTCTTACATATTTTCTTTCGTGTAGGTACCATACCTATTATGGCCAGGTAAGTCTGCTTCACAGTTTGCCATTAACACAGTTCAATGTTTAGAGCTCATTGTGCATAGTGAAAGTATTATTTAGTGGACGTTACATGTATTCTTGCAGCCTTACCGTTTTCTCGAGGAAAACTAACACAAATAAATACTTGTATTTCCATATGACTTTGTGGAAATGGAACAAATGCGTAGAGGCAAATCAGTAATATATCATCTCTTGCATAATACAACCTAAAATATGTTGACTTTGATATCTGAATATGTTGGACCAGCAACCTTGATTTATGTTATGAAAATATGATTGTTTTACTAATGGAATATGTGATTTTAGATTTAATCAAAAGATGAGAAAACTAAATCTATTTTTCGGTAGAGCCTAAGATTTATATTAAAAACTGTAAGGCTATAACTGAAATAAATACATTGTATTTAAATTTTGTATGTTAATATTTTAGTTATACTACAGCTTAAGTGTGTTGACAAGATCTAACACAAAACATCTGACCCAAAGAGACTCAATTTCGATTTCAATAACCAGGACGTACAATATTAATAGCCGTCGTATAATCTGCTCAATTTAAATAGTTAATTATGTGAAAAACAAAGGTGTGGGTAATTAATTATATTTTATTTGACATATTACTGCAAATTCCGGAGATGCTACGCCTGATACCGGTTATATACCAATAACTATTTGTCGAAACAATAATATATTGTACATTTATGTTAATTGAGAAACTAGTAGGAGACATAAGCAGGTTTTATGGAATTTTCATTATCTTTATTATTGTTTCATGTTCGGAATGCGAAGATTCCTGTTTGTGTCATTTTATTATAATTTATATTAGTCAAAAATTATTTTTGTACTGAAGCGAAACAGCGAAGTCTAAGTTTAAAAAACGAGAGGTATAAAAGCTCTCCAATAAAATTTAAATAGTTTTACGAGAGCGTGTTGCACGACAGCAATAGAAAATACGTCATGAATAAGTTTATAACAATATGCATAAGTTATTGCTCAATATTTTAATCAACCGTCCAATCAAGCTGTGCAATTATTATTTGTTTCACAAAAAAACAACAAACTTTTACGATATTCACGATTCGCACGTCTCTTCGGAAAAGAACAAGCAAAAAAGCAGACAATTAAATTCAAACGGACAAAATGACATGTAAATTGGCGAATTTACAATCAATATACAGGGTGTCCCGTAAATAATGGATCAAACGTAACGGGTAGGTAGCTTACCTAATTTCCAACAACTAATTTGAATATTAAAAAAAAAACCGTTACAGTAACCAGGATATTAATTTTTTTTCGAATTTTACGATTTTGTCTTCCAGAATTAAGCTTTTTTAATGCTGTCGCTGCAAATGATGACATTTTTAGGTATGATTTTTATTTAACATTTCTGAATAGCTTACTAATGTTATAAGATACCATTTTTTTGAATACCGTTTTATTTGCCTTAGAAAAAAAATCTTGAGTTGAAAAGTTTTTTCTTTAGGATGTTAGGACCAAAATTGAAAAAATTCTCCTGTAAAAAAAATGTATGACACCGAAGACCACCATTATTTTAAAAACTTGTACATTTAATAAGGTTTGCAAATTGGTATAAAACTTACGTCTAGTCCTTATCGTTACAAAGATATTGCTATGAATGTGATGAAGAAGACAGAAAATAAATTAAATTGGTACTATTCCATTTTTCCTTTTCGTAATGGCTTATGCTTGAATGCTTGTAATCGAAGCAGGTAGTTAAGCGGATAGCATAATTCCGACCCGATGACGTCATCTGTCCGGAATTTGGGACCGCTACCTGTGGCGGAGTTGCACCTCAGTCAGTGTGAAAGGGATAGATAGCGCCGCTTTTTGGTAAATCGGTTAAATCGGTATGAAGTTGCGCAGGTTCTTTTGTTCTTTCCTGCGCCCTTCACTCGTACAGGCTTCATTGTTGCTTGATTTTATTAGTTTAGTTGTAACTAGTCTCTCTTCGAGTTGCTACGTCAGACAACTTTCGCTCCCGGTCAGTGGCTCGGTGTTTTCTTCTGTAAAATTTGACTTGTGCTGTGTTTTTGGACTTTGCTTTGCCTATCGATTTGGAACTCTTTGCGTATTGGACAAACGACTTGGCGATCCTACGGACTCCGAAAACATTCGTTTGTGTGTGCTTGTACGTGTGTGCAGTAGCGCTGAAACCTTATTCAGCCCAATGCCTCGTTATGAGTACACGCCACGGCAGTACGCCGAAATGCATTTTATCTACGGAGAAGCAAGAGGTAATGCCAGGGCGGCTGCAAGATTGTACCGTGAAAGATACCCGAACCTGGTTCGTTATCCCGATTATCGCGTCTTTATTAGAGTGCATAACGCGCTTCTTGAGGGAAGAATTCTTGGCACCGGAGTTGGTGGTACCCGTGAAGGACGACCGCGACAAGTTAATGACGAAGTCATTCTTCGAGAAATCGAGGAAGATCCGTCAGTCTCCGTTCGCGTCATAGCGCGACGCGTAGGAATTTCTAGATCGACGGTGCATCGAGTGCTACAACGGTGCCGATTGCACCCATATCACGTGCAACGTGTTCAAACGCTGACGTCGCGTGATTACCAGCCAAGAATAGAATTTTGCCAAAGGATGCTTAGAATGATTCGGGCGGACCCGCAGTTTTTTAACAAGATTTTATGGAGTGACGAGTCTTCATGCCGCCGAGATGGATATTTAAATTTGCATAATTTGCACAGTTGGCAGCTGATAAACCCACATTTGATGCGAGAGGACAGGAGCCAACATCAATTTAAAATAAATTTATGGGCGGGAATAATCAATGGGCAAATAATAGGGCCCTTTGAACTACCAGCTACTCTAAACGCCGAATATTATCTCCATTTTTTAAGGAATGAGTTGCCAAGGTTATTAGAAAACGTTCCAGAAGACGTACGGCAAGCAATGTGGTTGCAAAATGATGGGTGCCCCGCTCACTATGCGACGGCAGTAAGGGCGCACCTTGATGAAAGTTATCCGGACAGATGGATCGGCCGATTAGGACCAATTTTGTGGCCTCCGCGATCTCCGGATTTAAATCCCCTAGATTTTTTTTACTGGGGATGTTTAAAAGACAGGGTCTACAAGAATCCAATAACGTCGGAAGAAGAATTACGACAGCGCATCCAATCTGCTGCATCAGAAATAAACCAAAGCCGTTTTGTCCGTCGGATAAGAGCTTCCTTTATTAGGAGATGCAGACTTTGCATTCTTGTAGAGGGAAGGCAATTCGAACATTTATTGTAAAAACCAAATAAAACGATTTATTTGAACTAACTGTTTTTTTTAGTACGGCCTCCTAATTCTTTTCATACGCCTCAATAATTCAATGAACATTGCGTCTGAAATACTACAGTTACACATTTTAAAGAAAAAGTTTAAATGTACACACTTTTTTATTTTTTTTATTAACGTTGATTTGGAGCACCTCTCAGATTCATAGCAATTATCTTTGTAACGACAAGGACTAGAATGTACAACTTCATACCAATTTACCAAAAATACAAAAGCGGCGCTATCTATCCCCTTCACGCTGACTGAGGTGCAACTCCGCCACAGGTAGCGGTCCCAAATTCCGGACAGATGACGTCATCGGGTCGGAATATGCTAGCCGCTTAACTACCTGCTTCGATTACAAGCATTCAAGCATAAGCCATTACGAAAATGAAAAAATGGAATAGTACCAATTTAATTTATTTTCTGTCTTCATCACATTCATAGCAATATCTTTGTAACGATAAAGACTAGACGTAAGTTTTATACCAATTTGCAAACCTTATTAAATGTACAAGTTTTTAAAATAATGGTGGTCTTCGGTGTCATACATTTTTTTTACAGGAGAATTTTTTCAATTTTGGTCCTAACATCGTAAAGAAAAAACTTTTCAACTCAAGATTTTTTTTCTAAGGCAAATAAAACGGTATTCAAAAAAATGGTATCTAATAACATTAGTAAGCTATTCAGAAATGTTAAATAAAAATCATACCTAAAAATGTCATCATTTGCAGCGACAGCATTAAAAAAGCTTAATTCTGGAAGACAAAATCGTAAAATTCGAAAAAAAATTAATATCCTGGTTACTGTAACGGTTTTTTTTTTAATATTCAAATTAGTTGTTGGAAATTAGGTAAGCTACCTACCCGTTACGTTTGATCCATTATTTACGGGACACCCTGTATTATAATGTTAGATCGTTTCGGTCAATTATGGTAGTTTTATGGCATTCCTTGTATTGTCACGTTGTGCCGTCCATTGTGCTACCGTAGACTTAGCAACAGTTTCCACTATGTTTAATTAGGTGTGTTTTGTGTTTTATTTTACGATTTGGATTCGACAGATGGACTTGAAGTTGACATTTTATTAGCACCATGTTAAAGCTTTTCTAGACAATTGTTTTATTTTTGGAAAATCCATAAATTGGTAATCGCAAATTCACCTTATACCTATGAAAAAAATTGATAGTGTAGACGTCCTAATAACACTTTTATGAGATCACCAATCGAGATGTCAGCTACCAAAGTTGTGTGGCGGATAATGCATTGCTCAATAGAAACTATAGTTGAATTCAACTCGAATTTAAAGAGCATACTTATAAAGAACAAAAACCAGAATTTTCCAGAGAAACCACTGCAGGAAAAATCAGAATAGACGCAGAGGTTTTTTTATGACTCAAATTTTCATTGGTATATCCTTCCAAAAGACATAAAAAATGTCCATCATCTAACCCAAAGGAGAAATATTTGTATGCAACAAAGAATAGAACAATTTAAAGGTAAATCACACGTCTAACCGACCTCAATTATAAATGTATAGTTCTTCCAAAATAACGTCTTATTTGTATTCACAATGTGACCGCAACTGGTGTGTTCGCGTTAGTATTCCCAAAACACTATACATTGTCGATTTAGAACTGATATCAATTTGTAGTTAAGCACGCGAAGGGAATATTAAACGCAACGTACACGTAATAAATTTTAGTGAAAAAACGTTGCATACATAAACACGATAGGTTAACGATTTGTTTCTCTTTTTTTATTACGATTATTAATATTTATTGTCGTGTAGGGAGTTGAGTTCGAACGATGTGACAAGTTAAGAACAAATGGCAGTCTGATCTAGTGGAAAGAAGCTTGTTCTATGTAAAATAATGTTCTGAGAGTTCAGAAGGAACATGCGTTAGTACCTATCTATTTTCTTTGACAACTTAATTTAAAGAATTTACTTCTTTGATTGCCGTCTGTGTGTAAAAAGCATTTAAATGATGCAATATAAAGATATATCTTGTGGCGGCATCTACATCGCCACATGCGTACTACGCATCACACTGACGTCACGCAAAATCCTGCATCGCGCAAACAGAGTTTACCGCGCGACTAGCATCTATACAACGTCCCGACATCAATCTTCGGGCAGTTGCCCACCAGACACATCACCCGTCTGGTCGGAGGATCCTACCTTTCCTATGGAAGATGAGTGAACTTTACACGCTGTTCCTCATGCCTCTATGCTATCTCACTACATTTTCTGTTAACTGTCACCTAATTAGTCTACAGTTTGCTTATTATCTACATTTCTTTATCTTTCTTTATGCGCAAATATAATCATGCCACTCAAAGTATAGACAGGTAAAGCCAGAGAAATTAATTGTTAAGCAAATTGACTAATTAACTTAAATAGACCGTATTTCAAATCACAACTGTCATTCTATTACAGTTGTATGAAATGGCAAACTGACGTAGGGTTCCCTGCCTGTACGTACAGTCTCGGCGTTTCCACGAGCGTAATAAAATCGCGGCGGGATTTTATCGCGCACTGGATTTTCAACTCTCTGCTTAGCGCCGGGAGTTGAAAATCCAGCAGTGTGTTTTTCGTCGCGCTGGGAAGCAATCTGTTTTTGTTAGGTTGGATTCTCAAGGCTCAACAACGAGAGTTGAAAATCCAGTGCGCGATAAAATCCCGCCGCGATTTTATTACGCTCGTGGGAACGCCGACTTATCGTTTTACGTAAGATAAAATCTTCAATCGTCTTCTCGTTTTACGTTTAACAACGATGCGACATGGTTTTGGTCATGGCCTCTCCTACTAAAAGAACAAAATCCGATTGCCAAAAAGCACTATAAACCGGTTTTAAACCAAACAAAGAACGCGTCGCGCTCTATGCCGTACGTCACACCTACACTATCTATGTGCACTCACGTAAATGCAAAGCTCAGCTTAACCTACCTAGATATGAAAATCCGTCATTCCCTGACACTACTCATAGTGCAACCTGCTTTAGCAAACTCGGTGCTTCGATAAAGCAGACCCTAAGTACCTCTATGAATATATATGCCAAGATAATCTAGATAAAGTCGGCGCGGCCATCCGTCAGTCCCTCCTATCAGTAATTTAAGCATTGCTGTTTGTATGTTTGTGATATCTACAAGTTTCATATCATCCGGGGTAAGTAGAACCAATCTGTCAACGTTTGACAGCTGATGATGTTTATTGGATCTTCCACAATTTTACTCTTTCTAATTGTGCTCTTTTGTTAAACCAGACGATTAAAGTAAATTGACTTCACGGTCCACTGTTTTTTTGTAACTGGGTTATGTATGTTTACTGATGTATGTGATACAATGATTTTTTTCTTTAATACATAGGTACACCAACGATACACTTATTTCTGGAATATTCAATTTTTACTTGGAAAATTGTTTTTGTGAACAGTAAATGTGTTTTTCTGAAATAAAAATTTATTTATTTATATGTGATTGTTAGATAGGACTACCTTAAGAGTACCTAGAGCAGCTGCTTTTGATATTTCATCCAAAAACCCTAAAATTATGAATTTTGATTTAAAAACATTTATTTTACTGTAGGTACAGAATACAAAAAATAAGCCACTCTCCTTAATCACTATTACCTTAAGTAACATATACATAAACACTTGTCACATTACTCAGTAATCAGTAGGTATAAAAGTAACATGCGTAGTACTAAGTTACGCCGCACGGGGGCGCCGCCGCCTCCTCAGATATCGCACCGGTATATCGATGCTTTGAACACCGCCGCGAATTATCACAGGCCGGATACACACTGAGGTCATGAGAAATTTCATCATCATCATTTCAGCCGAAAGACGTTCACTGCTGCATAGACCTCCCCAAGCACCGCCACTTCGACCGGTTCTGTGCTTCCCACATCCAACGGATTCCTGCGGCTTTTACGAGAGACTTAAACAGATAAGAGGAGGAGCTCGTGGCTAAGTAATAACAGCCGCACGGGTCGATCCAGCAGGTTAAGCTACGCTTGCCGGGGTTGGTCAGTGAATGGGTGACCATCTTTACATACCGAGATTCCTCCGTGCCTCGGAAAGCACGTTAAGCCGTTGGTCCCGGCTGTTATTCGTGCATCTTTGACAGTCGTTACGGGTCGTCAGAAACCCGAAAGTGACAACCAGTCTTACCTACGGGTATCGTATTACCCAGTTACTGGGTTGTGGAGGTCAGATAGGCAGTCGCTCCATGTAAAATACTGGTATTCAGCTGCATCCGGTTAGACTGGAAGCCGACCCCAACATAGTTGGGAAAAGGCTAGGCAGATTGATTTAAACAGATAAGAAAAAATGACCTTTCAGTACTACAAATTAACATAAAGAAATCCATAGAGTCGGAAAATATTTATACGCACTGACAAATTGTAATGGGAAATGTAGCTTACGATTAACAAACTATTTTGAAAGACTGACTAGTTTCAGTTGAACCTCTTTTCACTTCATACATACATACATAAACTCACACCTTCTTCCCCCATGGGATGGTCCCCATGGGTAGGCAGAAACTACAGAACGGCACCACGATCCTTACATACTCCTTTTGCCTCGTTTGGTACGCTCATATATCTGGTCACTACAGCTATTATTATATCATGTCCAAAACTAGTTTGGTGTTAACGGTAAACAGCATTGAGTAAATAATAAGTTATATAAGCAATAAAAAGAAAATTATTCGCAGTAAGCTCCCAGTTCAAACAAAATTTTAAGCGAATACATTCAATTATAAAATCAAATAATAGAAACAATATCGACACCCCATAAACTTTTTGCTAAGCAATTTTAACAGTTATATCGTAAAAGGAAATTCAATTAACAGCCGATCCAAAGGCGTGTGCGCACACAAGTCATTAATTAACTATTGCGTTCGAAATACAAAATTCCTAACATACAAAAATAAATGTCATCGTAAGTATGTGCCTATATGTAATTAATTACGTGAAGCCAAACATACATTGGTGTCACAGACTTTGTTCATAATTAACATGTTACGGTGTGTACACAATGACAAAAACACAGCAGTGTAATCGTTAAACAAGCGAAATTTAACATCGAGTCGACAACTATACGCCTATGTTCCTTATTTTCGGCGCACACATTCGATTAACGGTCGCCGAACATCGAATACTTATAGTGCTAACAGTCACAAAGTTGTTTAGGATTAATTGTATATGCTGCTTGCTAATAATGTTTATATGAATGACTATCGGCATTAGCATACTCAAGCATTGCTAAGTTTTTTATTTTTACTCAATATTCGTTTTCGTTTTTGAATATTTAACTGCGCAATCACCGGGCCGTCCCCTGTGTGTCCCGCACCGAATGACAAAGATTCTCGACTCGGTCTCCGCTGTATCTCGATTGTTTTGCATATCGCGCAACCACTTCTGTGCAGCTGATGCGAGGCAAATTAATGATCAAATGGAATCCCGCCACTGCCCGGTTTACTTGAACTTCCGACGTGTGCCGGACAAACGAAGAATGCACATAACAAGACGCACTTTGAACTTTATTCCGCCGACACATGAAAAAGTTGACAAAGCCTAAGTACGAAATAACTTTGGTATCATAATTCAATTACGCTGTCCTTGGCGAGTGTGCGGACGTCTCGTCCATCAATCACACTTTCAACTGTATCAAGCTTTTTTGCCGCTTGCGCCATCACCGCGTCTCTTTAAGAGACCGCCGAACAGACTGCCATAATTTGTCAAACTTTTTTATTCAATTAATTGATCACCGTGACCGAGCCGAGACGAGCGCGTAGCGCACTGAGGAAATATTAACATACTCCATGATTGTGTATCTAAGAACTGAATGTCATTAACCATTTCCTGCACAAGAGTTTCGAGTGTCCATCTTTCAAGTCGGTATTGAATAAATATTGTTCAACAAGTTGCCAAGTGACATTTTGTTGCGCTGTCGCTTCGGACGGCTCCCCCTCCCACGTCATCTCACGATGTCCACTCTCAACGTGAACAATTTATTTCCAATGCGTTTTATGCAAAACATGACAATTAAAATTGTTTTATGAATTCATAGTCGGATCAATTAAGATTTCATTTTGATAAGGACGCTGCTTTTGTGAACTATATCATTAGGCTTCATCACGTCCAACTAGTAGTTAAGTTACGAGGGGATGCTACTATATTAATCTATCGTTTGCACGGTAATGACAGTTTTTGCAGAGGCTGTGGTCCAGCAGTAACGGAGCAAAGATTTTAAAAAATTATGTCATGAAAAGAATATAGTTGACAATTTTAAATTTATTGGAGCTTCATCATAGGAATCAACGGGTACACCAAATAATGTTCACAAGAAAAGAAATACAGCTATCAATAAAGTTCGAAAAATAAAAATTAAGAAAGATGTAGATCTATTTCTAAGTGACGCCGAACTACTGTCTCTGGTCACATTGAATTTACACTGAGAATCAGGTTACAACGATGTAGTTTCAGATTTATAACATTCCGACAAAAGCTGCGAAGCAAATGTTTTGAAGAAAGAGAACATAAAGAGAAATAACGCAGACTTCATACATGTTTCAAAGAATAACACAAAACGCATAACAGCCAATTTTCTACTTATGAAAGTGAAGTACAAAAGCTTTAAAATACTGAGAACTGACTCATAAAATCTTCCAAAAGGCAGACCGATATGTAAACGGCCGTCAAATCTTTAGGGAGTTAAAATGAAGACATAAAGAATAATGGAGGCTCGCAAAAGCAGTGTTAATTTCCTACAAACATTAACAGGGCCATCTTAACAGCACATCGGTGCTTCACATACCGACGGACAAACCCCTATTGTCAGTAGTGCTATTCGTGTCATGGACGTAGTTACGCTGGGCACAGCCAACGCAGCTATTGTCGGGTACAATGTAAATATGAATGGAGACGGTAAAGACTTCCGATTGTCTGGAAAGTTCGTCTGCTACATTATTAGCGAAGACAGATGACTTTTGTGTACATTAAAAAACAAGTGAGTTCATAATAATGCTGAGGACTTGTCAATGGTCATTTTAATTTAAGAGCGTTCATTCCGCGCGCGCTTGTTATAATAAAATTATTGTTTATTTATTTCTCAGTAATAAAATAAACAATTTCAAATACATATACCTACTACCGTTGCCGGTGTAGAAATATTAAAATTAAAGTACAATTCTATTCAATGTAACTTTTTGTGATTATTTCATTAAATTTAAATCAAAGTACTATTTTTTTCACAAGTAACTAGATCGTTGGTTTGTTCATACGTATGCTATTTTTTATATTTGAGTTATTTTGCTATTTACCCAAAAAAATTGTCGTTATTGTCAATTATTTTCTAATTGCTGTATTACGATTAAATATTTTATTTACTATAGAGTAAATGTTAAAAACAATTATAAAATACAATGATCTAGTTAATTGATAGAAAAAAATAGTACTTTGATTTAAAAATAAAATAATCACAAAATCCTCTGGAATTGCGATGTTGCCTGCCCGCGCGGGATGATAAAGCTAGGTTTAAAAATTATAAACTTGCCCAAAAAATCAAATATCTATTCAGTTTATATCCATGATGAACTTTGAAATGCGATGGAACAAAACAAAAGCTGCTAGTACAAATTCACTTAAAAGCCTATAAATCTAACTAAACAGACAGAAATGGTGATTGGGTAGTGACTGCAAATTAATATATTGTCTTATTTGGACAAGGAATGTTGGCGTGACATAAAAGTTTCTTTAACGAAGCCTAAGGCTAACAACTCATGTCGTAATCCTTAATGTCAGAAACAGAAAAATACAGCTTTTAGAATAAAGATGTCTTGCCTCGACTCTCGATCCTTACATCTCAATATCTCTTTACAAAAAAAACCTAAAGAATATTTTACTGTAAATTCAGACTTATTTAACATACCCACCGATATCTTTATAGCTTCTGTAACCATAAAATGTTTCGCGAAATATATAAACATGATTTATTGTGAAAGTAATGTTTATAATAACATCTTGACTGGCTGCTTTAGAATTCTCACTATGGGCTTCTAAAAGGAAGATGAGTATAAGAAAAATAGGGTGAGATTGTGCAGTCGTAGTACTGGCGCCTTCGCATCTAAAACATTGATTGAAAAGAAAATAAACAATGCTAATGAGTCTTGTCTATCAAATCGTGGTTGTTCGGGATCGGTATCTCAGCTTCGTGTTAGCCATTGAGCTAAATATTCATTTCATAATCATTTATTTGTTGCGTGATCATTAACGGATTGATTTTGATATTGATTGCTCACTTCCGCATTGTTCTTGTCCGCCTGTTCGTGTTTTGTTCCCAAACAAATTGTTTGATCTTCATCAATATTTGTTTTGAAATACGATCTATTAGAGATCGTGTAATTCTCTCGATTATTGGTTTAGTGTTGTTTAACACGATCACAAATTGTTTTATCGATTTTTATTTCGAGTATTCTTTCCGACGTTAAACTATTCTTCGTGTGTAATAACGTCGTCTTTGTGGTTTACGATACAGCCTACAATAGTGTCTATATTGAATTTTATTACTGAATCAATTATGTTACACACGGAATCTGTTATAACGTCTGGAATTGTCCAGGAACTTGTTGCAGACTAATAGCCCCATAGACAATCGTGTGCCCAGAACGATTTGATTAAAATAATATATTATTTTATACGCTACCGTAATCGCAGCTCATGTTTCTTCATTAAGACGGCCATTTGTTCGGCCGCCAGCTGCCTACTGTGCTAATACGCTTTTAATGGAAAGATGTTCTTTTTTCAACTTTTAGGTGCCCAGACTCATGTCAGTGGCAGAGAAACTTCGCGATTGATTAATTTCCAAACTTTCTAACTATAAATTTTATGATGCATAAGTAGGTAATATTCTTAAAGCCTTTTTTGGAATTTGAATAAAATTCAATTAATATTCTAGAGTAATATGATATTTGAAAAACAATAAAAATCACACCACTTCCGTCATTTTACGGTCATCATATCTGACAGTAGACTCAACATTGACATCAAGAAGAAGAATTTATTATAGCCGTTGCATTTTCAATCTATTTTATTTGGAAGTTTTCTTAATAAAATGCGGCATATGGCATAAACCCACTAGGGCAAAAATGCCTACTTTACAACATACCATTGGAATGTTATCCATACAAATCGAACCAATCCTTCAAATACATAAAGAACTTACACAATAATATCAATGGAACGAATTAGTCTAGTCTCCAATAACTTTCTCTGGGCATATTACAAAATGTCTTTAAATCAGAAGCAGGGCGTGTTATCAATTAGCCACCAAGTCTTTAGCATTCATTTGATTCGCGTTATGTCCAATTTAATTGAACGTTAGCTACGCCTTCTAATAAATATTATAGCGGCGTTTAAGAATTGATAGGACATTCTGATGTATGTTACGAGTATAGAAAAAGTGAAATTACACCACTCTAAATTACACACAGGGCTACACAGGTGTTGTGACTTCGAACTGTAAATTACACCACTCTAAATTACACCACAGGGCTACACAGGTGTTGTGACTTCGAACTGTAAATTACACCACTCTATATTACACACAGGGCTACACAGGTGTTGTGACTTCGAACTGTAAATTACACCACTCTAAATTACACACAGGGCTACACAGGTGTTGTGACTTCGAACTGTAAATAAAGTTTTTTTTTTATATAATAAATAATAGACTGCACCTTGTTGCGCTTGTGGTCGCAAGCGAGATTGAGGTGCTGAGTTCGATTCCCGGATTGGGCAAAGTGCTCAGTAGCAGCCCGAAGTCTGCATTTGTGACCGGTTGATGGGACTAAAACATAACTGGCAAAATGTTGGTTTTCTGGTAGACCTCAGCCAAACCGTTCGGGGATTGCAGGCGGCATGTTTTTATCCTAGCAATATTTATTATTATTTATAAATCAGATTGGAAACACGTCTATCTTTATTTTTGTAACCGACAAATTTCCCTTTTATTACTATTTTTATCATAGCAAAAAATGGAGACTGGAAATGTTTTTTTCTGACGCAGTATTTCCGCGGCAGAGATCTGACATTCTCCTTTATCTTAACGATGATCAGTGTCATAATTTACAGTAAATTATTGCCCTCTTGAGTGAATATGACGTTAAATAAAAAAAAAAAATGGTCAATTAAAAGTCTCAATATACGGAAAAGTATGAATTGCTTAATTTTTATAACTCATAAAAAATAATTAGTACGAAACAACAGCGCCTAAATGTCATAATTTTAAGGATATTTGCACACTCCACCTACTGTTCTTTTTTCCATTGCTGAATAACAATGGATGTTAACAAAGATATAAATATGTCTAGATAGACAGTCAAAGCTGTGAACTCGTCGAAAAAAATAGCCTCTAACTGTTCGCCGCAATTTGCACGCAGACTAGAAAAATGCAATGCAAGCACAATGCCTGGCACGAATGTAAGACGTCATCTGTCAGGCTGTCACGCACACCAGCTTATCAAAGTTTGTATGTATGTTTTAGTTCTTTTGCAGCGCGACACTTTTATGACATATACAGGGTGGTCAAAAAGTCGTGGATCAAACGAAATAGGGAGATAAAGGAGGTCATTTCCAACAAAAAATCTTTCTACATCATGACCATAATTTAATTGCCCTAAAAATGAATTGCTCTTGAAATTTGGTACCCAGAGCCGCAATAGAACTTTTGTAGTGCTGATACATTATCTAGTAATAATACAACACCGTTAGTTTTATTGTTTTATATCACATTTTTTAAATTAGTCTAATTGCAGCTCTGGGTACCAAATTTTAAGAGCAAATTATTTGTAGGGCAATTTAATTATGGCCATGCTGTAGGAAGATTTTTTGTTGGAAATGACCTCCTTTATCTCCCTATTTCGTTTGATCCACAACTTTTTGACCATCCTGGATAAAATGAAAGGATATAAGTAAAGTGGTTTCGCCTTTCCAACAGATCAAACCAAATTTTCTTTAGTTTTGCAAATTGCTAGACGACAGAGTAATATAATTATTTTTTGTATACTTCGAAGTAAAGCCATAATAAAAATGCTAATATAAAATGTATCTAACCCACCATCTTATCAACTTTAATAAGCATACAAATTCCATTTTATATTACAAAGAAACTGCTACATTAAAATATTGAATTTCGCGCAAATTCAGTGAAATAAAGCTACAACAGTAAACAAGACACTCAGACATAGAGGCAACATCACAAAAAAAATTGCAAAGCTTCGCAAAAAGTTCATAGTGTGTAAAAGGCTTAAACAGATCAGATACCACGTTATTGCTCCCTGATAAAATCTTTTTTTTTTCTTTAATAAAAATTGTTCAATGTTGTAAACTTTTTATAAACTCGCGATTACTTTAATTGTAAACTCCGAAGGCATAAACCAAGTATTTTATTATCATTAAAAGTGACACTTTTGCTTGTCGAAGACATGTCGATTACAAATTGACTACCAATGACTTTTTTGCCGCATTGACCGCAGAAGGAATGCAGTGTTGGTTTATTGAGACGTTAAAGTGGACTGGGGAATTGCTGTTTCTATAAATTAGGTTTGTTAAAGTTTAAGTTCTTATAGATTTTATAACATGACGTTTCGCAACAGCCAATCTCTGTCACAATGTGTTACAAAATCGAAGTAATATACTGAAGTTACACATGTTTTACAAAATCTAAGTCCCCCGAGGCCGACCCAGGAAGAGGTGAGACGAGACGACCTAGACGCATACCGCAAGGAAGTGTGGCTTGGAAGGATTTGGGGGAGGCCTTTTCACAACAGTGGGAAGTGCAGGCTAACATAAAAAAAGTTATATACTGAAGTTACTTAGATTTTGTAAAACTGAACGATATTTTCCAAATCAAGAAAAGAATCATGGCATTTAAATGACAATTTTTATAGTTACAACGCTGGCCATTCCATTGTCACCGCATCATACGGGCAATAAAGCTCTCCGTAATAAGGACGCTACAATGTGATACCCCTTACAAAACAGCCAACATCATTGACATGCGTATTCTTGCTAATTGGTACTCACTAGTCTTACAACGTTGAATAAGATACAACGACTTTTATTTCTTTCTTTCCGTATACTTTAATGCAATTGATACTGATAATTATTTAAATTGGATAGGATAGCAAGTGCATGTCTCATACTACGAAATGCTAATGTAAGGTTTCATTTAAATCCCAGATAGTATTGAATCGAATTAAAATGGCGATTTTATAGAAGCTTAGTCACCCTTAGGCGTGGATTAGATAGTGTGACATTTAATTTAGTTTGTAGTTTTCGATATTGGTATTGCCTTTGGCGTCTATGTTAGATCGTTAATTGATGCTGATTGCTGTTTTATCTGTTTTTGGGAGGAAGTTTTATATACGCTACACGTAGCTCGAAGAGTGAGAAAATATAGAGGCTTTTCTCACAAAAATGATATTTACCACAATTCTAATTAGCTTTGAAAATTCTATCTTTTTTAAACTCCGCTACCGTGTTAGAAAATGCTTGGAACGTACAGTTTTACTAATTAAGTGATCCCTAGAATTCATGAACAAGCAAGAAATAAACTGAACTGTGTACATAACGCATGAACCCACAAACTTATCTATGTCTCCACAATCTGGGACGTAATTCAAAATTTTTAATATTCGTACTTGGCATAAAATTTTAAATCGTCTATAAAGAAATATTCACACGACCTCAAAGTACCGACTGTATCGATAAACATCGGCCTGAACTTGAAGTTGTTATGTAAAGCCCAGATCGCCGAATACGATAAAAGTCTAGCTTAGATCTCAAATCTAGATACGGTGGAAACTTGAGCCCTGGAAACGGGTCAGGGGCTTAACGAAATACTAGAGGAAAATATAAGCTGCCCCGATGCGGGTGGAGATACGACTATAAGACCGGCTGTGTAACAAAATGACTTTGTTCAACAAATTAGAAAATTGGTTGAAATGGTTGCGTTGAAACAGGTGCGAGGTGTCCTAAGTCAATATGTAAGGTTCAATGATCAGGAGCGAAGCTATTGTTCTTCTTTTTCCAGAGTTGCAGCCATGATTTGGTTAATTATAGTCCCGAGAAAAATGTTTGAAGCAGAAAATATTTCTGTCGTAGGCGACGAACTTAGCGTTGCATTAGCAAAGTCTAAATGGTGAAAAGCAAACAAACAATTAGCGTTGTCTGGGTGAAGTAAAACCAACTGAACATTGATAGTAAAATTTAACAGTGTTTGTTCAAAACATCTTTACGAATGTTATAAAAGGAAACATGAAAAATTCCATAAAAATTTCACCAACATAAAATTCCTTTATACTCGGATTGTTCTGTCTCGCATAAAGCAACATTACACTACTTCATAAAATTTCACACCGACATTTAAATCATACATTGAGCGACAAGAAAATCGAATCGAACCACGAACATTATAATTACTCGGCTTTTAATTTAAATTAACAAACCGTGAGATGATTTTACGGCTATAAATATCAGTAACTATGAACATTGGTTCATTCGTTTATTAGACGAAGATATGGTTATGATCGAAACATGTAAGTGTGTTGAAACTGCCATAATATTATGTTATATAGGTTATGAAGTGTCAGAATAACGTGTCCGTAATAGAAAATATTGTGGTTATTAAATTAATTGTTAGTAACTATGTCTGACCACACGGTTTGTGTTCATAAGTTATGAGAGAGGTTTTATTAGTAGATTATAAAGCTCGGACTCTGTTTGGATCAAAAAACGATTTTCTTCGATGCTACAGACATAGATTGTAATTCATAACTAAACTACACTATATTCATATTGGAATGAAAGTAAAATTCCGGCCGTTGAGAGTCTGACAAGAAAAGTGATATCGGTATTTTTTTTTTGACGTAGCTATAGTGTTTATACCCTTCGGTAAATAGGTTACTTCGGGTATATCAGCCACAACGTTATCAAATAATTTTCTACTGAAAGCTTTCCAAGCAGCATCACGCTCGAATTATAAAGCTTTATCTATATCTGATAACATTTCCCTACCATTACAATTACCGTAATTATCTCAACCAATCAATCAGTCATAGATAAAACTGGCACTTCTAGAATTTAACTTTCGAAAAGAACTTGAATTTCGAACGTGTTAGCGTTCGAAATTCAAGTTCTTAATTCCAAATATGGCCACCGTGGTTTAATGTCAAATAAATTTTAATTAAATCGAACAGTGTCAAGATGGTCGTATGCCAGTAGTAATTGACAAGGTCTTGATGAATCGCTTCAGCCTCCTTGTTATGTTATAACTAGAACCCATCTGTCTTTTCTTGGCACTTTAGCCGTACATTGGAAAGGTTTAATTTGATTTTGAATCTATGAGTGATATATCGTATGGGTTTTCGACATTTCGCTTTCTTTTTACGTGTTTGTTTGCTTGTGGAATAGAGTTAATATCGTATTATCAAGTGAAAATTCTTAGGCAGCGATTCGATATTTGGACGAGAATTGAGAGTGAAATTTCAAGGACGCGGTCACGTTTAGGCACATTTAGTTACAAAGAAATAATAAATACGAAAGATATAACTCACTCTGTCTCTCACAGTAAATCTTTCTTATTCTTTATCATGTATACGGTGCTGCACGTGCAATTTTAAATTTCATATTTTTTTTTTCTCTTTTAAATCGACTTCAAAAATGAAGCTTTTAGAGCTAGGTACACCGCTGCGAAACTCGAATACACGAATCGCGATTCGAGTAGTGGAACACCATGCGAATAGTTGAATTGAACTACTGCAGTTTCGCTGCTATGGTTCCGCGGCGGAGGTGTGCTAAGGCCCTTAAGTTTGACCTGTAGGTATGTCTGTACATCAGAAGGCCAATTCTCGTACCTAAAAACGTTCAAACTCAAGTCGCAATCTCATGCCAGCGACAATCAAAATGTCAAAGTTGTAGGTAAACGCTATACAAATTTTTGACAGATTGACACTGAGATGAGATTGTGAACGTTGTTAAAAATACGGGAATTGCCCCTCAGGTATGTTCGAGATTATTTAAAATCATTCGGAATGCAACTTCACGTGTTGCTTCTCTACCAAACAGGTTTTTTTATTCTTGATTGATAGAAGTTTATAATAAATCCTGCTAAACGCTAATTCTATAATCCAAATTCCCACCATATTTTAGAGGTATAATCTTAACATTTCGGCCTCTACAAAAGCTAATCCTTTTGATACATCAAATCAAACATAAGCTCATAATTTTCTTTTACGACTCTTTATAGAAACGTATCAACATTTGTAATAAAAACTTTCAATAAATTAATATCCTTCCTATCGTCACGTAACGGTACAAAATCAAAACTATCAAGAATGCATTCCTTTAGTATCAAAAAGGAATAAAAACAAAGCGAGTGTTTCTTGAGTTGTATCTTAAAGGCGAGAAGTTGACATTATTCTTCCGTCAGAGCCTTTCAACGATCAACAAGGATGCTCTAATAGGAAGATGAGGCATTTTGTAAGGAGCAAAAACAAAAATAGTATTTTGAACAAATATATGTTGCGTTTTGATTGTCATTTTTATATTTCTGTCACTTGTTTTGAATTATAGGTCAGTTATCGTAGACACAACAATCGCGTTAAGTCGCAAAAAATTGCACTGTTACTGATTTTTTGGGATGTTGTCAGGATAGATACCAATAGTGTAAAACCAAGTTTGCAGCTTCGAAAGACCTGTGCAAACTGAGTGATGGTTAAAAAAAAATTAAAATACTCTTCCATTCATTCATACCTCCGTGTAGCGATCATACGACACTCGGACAATTTGTCGTGAGACATCAAAGTTCTTGCCCACTTCGTAATATTAATCTCACTATCCCACATTAAATCAACTATGATACACCTACACAGATTCCTATCAACTTACATTATTTCATCCATTCGTAATAGTCACTTCGAGATAAGAACAGGATCGTAATAAATGAAACTTAATAAAAATACCGTTAATCAAGGATTACTATCTCCAAAACGTATTTAAATTAAACAATAAATTCAGTGATTAAGCTACTAAAAAATTAATAAATAAAAATTTATTTTCAATAATAAAATTACACAAAAATGTAGAAATCGATTTGAATAACAACAGTTAACTTATGAAAATTATGAACCGCTGGCAGGATACAGCTGCGTTGGAAAAAAGAACACAAGATTCCATAATTAAATTAGCGTGTTGGAAATTAAAAATGGAAAAGAACACACGGGACGTCCTACCGACCGCTGTGGGGCGCCGTCCGCACGACACATACCATAGCGTTTTATACCCATCAAATCGACCGATAATTGAAATGAGTTCCTTGTAAAAAGCAGAAAAACGATTATCCCTATACCTTTTAAGACGTCCGAGATACACAAATGGACTTTGTATTAGAATTTATGTCACTTGAAAGAGATGATATAAAAAAGCGCCGACGGGTTTACACGCAATAAAAATATGGGAACGACGAGAATGCCTTCCCGGTTGTCAATCGAGGGGTTTAATAATCGTAAAATGTTTTTGATCTACTCAGGCCGCGTGGTTGTGTTTGGGCATTTGTGTATGACACTTTGTTTATATTGATTGCAGGATTTATAAAAAAATAACTGTGTTAATGACCTGAACTTCAGATTCACGAATCTTAGTTTTTGTTTTACGTTTTACCCTAGTAGGTGAGTATGACTATTTAGAATATCATTGAAAAAAAACATTCGTAGTTACTCGGATGTTTATGTTACCCTTTAAACATAAGAATTTTTATTGACAAAAGCGCAATAAAATTATTAAATAAATGATGCACTGCACGTTGGTATATAACTTACTAAATGTAGGAAAAAATATACCTAGAGGCCTTTAATTTATTATAATAAAATTAATAACACGCTGCGTCTCGGTGAATGCGTGTGAGTCGTGTGACATCAATATGCTGATATTGATTTTATGACTATAAGTGGCAATTACAAACGTTGTTTATCTAAAAAATTTAGGTACCCAGTGAGCGAGTTTTACGACCAATGCAGTAATATCGTATTAGTTAAACTAAGAAGCGATAAAAAAACGTTTTAACGTTCTTTAAAAACCCATAAAGTAATATAATTATTGCATACTAGTTACCGCTTTCACGTGAATCGATCATTTTACTAAACACCCTAAAAGGTTATAATTATCTTTAATTACAGAGACGGTTTCTTGGCGGCCATTTTTCTCGTTTCTTAACTATTTTCTGACAACTAATAACGCGTTAAGGTAATCGGTAGGTAATTTATATGCCGAATTCTTTACGCCCTGAACGATTAACGCGATGCTCTTTTTAATATTCATTAAGTATATCGGTCTGTTCTGTTTAAACGGAAATGCACACTTCACAGTTTATTGGATCGCCTACACAACAGGCGTTTATCAATAACAACACAAACTGATAAAAAAAAATTAAAAGGATGTGAACACTCCAATAATACTGTTGTTTGTTCAAAAAGAAATAAAAAGCCTGTAACAATAGAATCTCAATCGATTTGTGTTTGATATGCTACGTCCATTAAAAAAAACTTTTATACAAAAAAAAGAAACTACGGACTTCCAAAAAAAAACACTACAAAGTGAAAAATAACTTTAATTTCGGAAGTCAGTTTTTTTACACTAGTGTAGTAAGTGGTTCTTGCAAAAGCTATGCTGGCCAAAGGTTACATCTCTCTTCCCATGAGTGTTAAGAATATGGATCAGGAAGCTGCGTATGAATAACAATTATATTCTCAATTTAAATCTAAAAGATCTAAGAAGTAAAAGTAAAAGTATCATAAAGAAGTAAAAGTGTTGTTTGTTTTATTTGAAAGAGGTAATAACTGGAATATCTGATCCGATTACAAAAATCTTTCACTGTAATAGGATATGTTAGAGTAGATCTTAAATGGTATAGTGACATGCATGTGGACAAAAGTCGCGGGCAGAACCTATTTACCGATATTTTTGCCACGCACGGTGATTATTAAGAACAGTTAAATAAAGAAGTTTATTAGGTCGTCTAAGGCGAGTATAGCTGCTAACAGCGGCACCCTTGAAAACAAAAAAAATAAGTCTGGAGGATGTCAGCGCCAAAATCCAAATTCGCGATTTTCCATATTATTTATTTTACGAATTCTTTAAAATACGCAACATTATTTTTCATAATTATTATTTTTTCAAATTCTTATATTTCCGAATTCTTAGGTTTCTTAACTATTTATTGTCCTAACACCAAAATTTTACGAATGAGTACAGTTCGATACAAAATGGAAAATAAACGGATTGTCATATTATATTTTTTTATCAGATAGTGAAACTTTAACTTAAAAATCAAAATCATTTATTTCAGCTAGTACTTTTTGTAAGATAGTCTGTTAACCTACCCTCTTGATTGTATGAGAGCCTGGTATTGTTCTAAATCTAAACCTAATGACTTTAAAGGCAAATTTTTGATACCTTGAGTTACATTATTGCAATTTTCGTAGGGATCTCAATTAAAAAAATATATATATATAGACTTATAAAAAAAGATGGACTCCGCGCCACGCATAGCGAAAGTGAAGCACCGTACCGAGCTATGTGTGCATGAAATGAGTACCTGTAAAGACGGCGTCGCTCGTGTCACGTAATGGCAGCCGGTCGGCATACTATGATGTAAATGTGTGCGTGAGGCGTGTTTGTACATACTTACTGTGCTTCACTTTCGATATGCGTGGCGCGGAGTCCATCTTTTTTTATAAGTCTATGTATATAGCCTATGTTACTCGCTGATAGTGTAGCTTTCTATACCTACGTGAAAGAATTTTTAAAATCGGTTAAGTATTTTTTGAATTTATCCATGCATATATTTGTTAATACAAATTAGAGGATTATATCCAAGATAAGAATGCTTATATAAACGACACAGAATTCCCTCCAAAGAGTTAATCATACAAGTTGAATCATGTGTGGAACAAAATCTGTTACAAAGTTTTTATTGTGATTGTACTTATTTAGGGGAAATACAGAATGTGGACTAAAATGGAACATGTAATAATGAGAAAGTGTAAATAAATGAATATGAAAAATTCGGAATATGTAAAAATAAGAATTCGGAAAAATAAGAATATGAAGGAATAAGAAATTGGACAATTTAGACTTCGGAAAGCATCGCCGACACCGTCTGGAGATATGAAACATTTTGAAATTTCCCATGCACACATTTTTAGTCAGATTTTGTAAATTTTTTTGTATAAAAAAAATCAACACAAATCCTCCTATGTTCGAAGTTATAGCAGTCAACGCTAAAAACGGCCGTTTAATATTGATTTTTCTATCTCATCTGATTAAAAATGTGTTCTTATGATATTTCTAGACTTATTAATTTTTCAATGGGCCGCTGACGGTTAGCAGCTATAATAGCCTTAAGGATCATGTTCAGGGAAGGACGTTTACGACTTGATAATTATAAGGTTTTTCTTTTCAAGGAGGTTTAGTCATTCACAGCCTCTTTAATTATTTGTAGGTCACTTCATAATCTAGGCACAGGTATACTCGGTATGTTTTAGTAAGATAAAGGCAACGAGGCATTAACCCAATTCTTTGAGCAAGGCTTAGGAGATAGCTGTAAATAATTTAGAGCTGACGCTAGTAGTATGTAGGTTACCCTAAATATTTTGATCGTTGTTCATCATCATTCATCGTCATTCTCCTGCCCATATCCCAATGTAGGGGTCGGCGCAACATGGCTTTCTCTTCCATTTTCCTCTTTTCTTTTTTTTTTTTCTCTTAGTAGTCATCTCGGTAGTCACCCCCTTTCTAGCCATATCATCTTTCACACAGTCCATACATAGCTTCTTTGGTCTTTCCTTGCTCTTATAACCGTTCATTCAAATAAAAAAGATTACTTGCAGCAAAATATAGATTAGCACATAATTGGTTGAGCTTTTTGGTTTAAAAATTGCATAAACGTGTGCTTTCTAGTTCAATCCTACTAATATTATAAACACGAAAGTTTGTGAGGATGGATGGATGTTTGTTACTCTTTCATGCAAAAACTACTTAATGGATTTTGATGAAATTAGGCACACACATAATTTATAAGCTGGATTAATACATATGATACTTTTTATCCCAATATTCTTACGGGTTCGAGATTTACTCGGGTGAAACCGCGGGGCAGTGCTAGTGTAGAATAAATGTGTGCATCCGACATCCTCCACATCCCTGCAAATTATTTTTAAGCAATCCACTCTACATAGTTATTCCCAAAAAACGCACAAAAAAACCAATATAATTAAAAATCTTTAGCGCTGCATATATTTCACTAATAACCGAGATGCTGATGATCGCCGTTAATAAGACATCAACGGTTTATGGTATAAAATCCTGCCCCCGAGTTAATATAATACCTATTCATTAAAAACACTTGCGCCATGTAAAAATACTGCAGTTGAGGCGTGGTGTAAGACATAAACGGAAAGCGGAGGGCGAGATATGAGATGTAATTTTTGTTATTAATGATGTAACAACAATATAATTTCAAAGAGTGTCCATGGAATTTCTTGCCCCGATCTTCCCTGCTACGCTTTGGAATCGGCAACTAGCTACATCTTTCTGACTGATTCCTTGACAGTTCAAAAGTGCTTGTAAATTGTTTAATTGAAATAAATGCTTCGACTCATGAGTTGAGTTTTGAAAAAATTTAATTACAAATGAATTATGTTCTTGTCTCGAGTCTTTGTTAGAGGTTATGACTAGTTTTTGGGATTCTATACTATTTATATGTAAACATTTATCTTAAGTCAGTTGATTGATTGGTTCTCGGGTCATAAAATCCTAATTTCCTAGTCTTAACTAATCCTAACTTTTTTTGTTTGTTACGCTTTCACGCTAAAACGGCTGCACGGATTTGATGAAATTTGGCACATGGGTAGACCCATGACCTTGGAGAACTGCTTTTCATCATGAATCGCAGACGAAGTCGCGGGCAACAACTAGTAATAAATAAGTAAAGGTACACCTTTTAACAGTCGTTACGGGTAGTCAGCAGTCCAAAGTCTGACAACCAGTCTTACTAAGGGGTGTCGTATTACCCAGTAACTGGGTTGTCGAGGTCAGATATGCAGTGGTTCCATGTAAAATACTAGTATTCAGCTGCATCCGGTGAGGCTGGAAGCCGACGCCAAAATAGTTGGAAAAGCAGCAGATAATGATGACACCGAATACAAAATACAAAACTACAAAATAGTAGCATTCGACTACCTATCTATTTTTAGCAATATAGTGGCCATTGCTAATATTCGATAGATCACACCTCAACTTCTATTTAAATCTAATATATTCATGCGTTTACAGAAGCCTCAACTTGTTTGAGCTAGCCACCAACTCATCGTGTAGTTAAGACGTAAAAAGTAACCCTTAGACCCAACCCAATAGTTTAAAGCTTCTGTTTCGAAATCATCATCATCACTCCCAATCATAATTCAGCCACAAAAAGCGGTAAAGACAAAGCCCACATTTCATAGTTAAATGAGTGAGTCTACACTTTATTGTCAACAAACAATAAATATGTATCTGAAAACAGTAGCTCCTAACATAAAATATAGTAGGTATAGTAAATCTAATAACCGATGCGTAAAACAAACAATAAAACTGGACATATTTATGAATCATTATTTAAAATCTTAAGTAGAATCATTGTCTAACAATGATTTATTTATTTATTTCTAAAACATCCCCCGTGTTCTTATAAAACTATATCGCCCTACAAACTACAAACCTTTTAGTTAAACTAGTGTTTTTCTTCTTTTTTTTTTTTTTTTTTTTGTGATTGGCTTCTTGCTGTTGACCACGGGGGATCGAGACTGTTTAACCGAACTTTCCTGTGGCTGCTTTAAGCGAGAGCTAAAAGCCTCCGGCCAGCCTTAAAACTAGGACTTAAAACTAGGGGTTTGAGCGACTCTGCACATCGCTGCGGTAAGGGTAGGGAGGACAGCCAGAGGGTTCAGGCTGGGTCGTGACGCGATAACATCCAAGGTACGAGGTACGAGAATGATCGGTGGGAAAGGGGAGTTTAGTGGCGGGTTAGAGGCTACAGGCTCGGCTGCGCTACCGGCTGGCGCAGCCTCGCCGAGTAGAGGGCAAGGGGGAGGTGGGCAATTACGTTTTCGACCTCGACGGCGGGGTCGGAACGTAGATCTTATCTTGCGTTTGCGGAGCGTACTGGTGGCCTTATTACTCTCCTGTAGGAGGGTTATAGGGTCATCAGGTTCGGAGAGAACATGTTTAGGATGGCGGGCCCTACTAATCCGGGAGGGAACATAATTGGCGGATTCGACAACCAAAGGGTTGCGATGTTTCGCGGCGGTTTCAAAGAAACACACGGAATTGCGTTTCAGAAATTGTCGGATCGTTGGGATTTTGAGGTCAAGGTGGAGGTTTCCGTTCCGAACGAACCAGGGGGCACCCGTTATCTTTCGGAGAAAACGGTTTTGCAGTGTCTGCATTCTATGTATGTGGTGGGGCTTGGCGTGAGCAAATACCGAGCCCGCATAGGTCATGATGGGCCGAATGACGGCTGTATAAATGCGCAACTTGCACTTAAGTGACAATTTGCTACGTGCATTCAGAACGGAATGTAGTCTACCGAGGGCAAAAGCGGCCCGTGAACGAGCGAGCTTTATGTGCTCCATCGTGATTGGTCGGGGTAAAGGACGTGTGTGGTACGGTTTCAGAAAGAGAACCGCTTGGCTTTTATCCGGGTTTACTTCGATTCTCCACCTACGAAACCACCAGGCGAGGTTATCGACTGCGGTTTGGAGAGTACGAGATATCGCGTCTGGGCTTTTTCCCGTGTAGTAAATGGCCGTATCGTCTGCGAACAGAGCCAACTGAGCCTTTCTACTTTTCGGGATATCGCTGGTAAATAGAATCATTGTTAGAACTTACGTTAGCTTATTTAAAGAGTATTTATTACCATAACTAGCGACCCGGCCCTGCTTAGCACGGTTTTTACGAATTGACAAAACATGGTGGTTTCTGTATTATGTATAAGTTAAATATTAATATGTTATACATATAAACCTTCCGGAATAAATTCTCTAACTGATAGTGAAAACCGCATCAAAATCCGTTGCGTAGTTTAGAAGAACAATGCGGCCACAGAGAGACACGAAAAATTACTTTATTTTATGATAAATATTGAAGAGTATTTATTACCATTTCTACTCACGTACACGTTCTAAAGAAAATGCATGAAGAAACTCGACTAGCTCTTGATGTAATTGTCAAAACACCTAACGTTGGCTAAGTAGGTATAACTTGTTTGAATAGTGTATATTTTTCTATCTATTATTCCGCCTACGCCCCTCTGTCTTGGTAACAGGTGTGATCATTTAGAACAAAATGAAACGATACATTCAGAAGGTTTACATGATTAAATACTCGATTATAAACCGCCTATAAACCGCGATTATAAACGCGCACATAGATAAACAAAGCTGAGGAGCTCGTGGCTAAGTAATAACATCCGCATGGGTCAGGTTAAGCTACGCTATAGGTATGTATTTTACTTAAAATGAGCTTCCTATGTAAGATTTACTGTAAAAGTTGTACAAGTTTCCGTAATAAACCTTTTTATTTTTTATTTTTTTTATGGCTGACCTTTATTTACATACCGAGACTCATTCGTCCCTCGGAAAGCACGTTAAGCCGTTGGTCCCGGCTGTCAATCTTTGACAGTCGTTACGGGTCGTCAGAAGCCTGAAAGTCTGGCAACCAGTCTTACCAAGGGGTATCGTATTACCCAGTTACTGGGTTGTGGAAGTCAGATAGGCAGTAGATCCATGTAAAATATTGGTATTCAGCTGCATCCCGTTAGACTGGAAGCCGCCCCCAACATAGTAGGGAAAGGGCTAGCTGATTGATTGCACATAAATAAACAAAAGACGGATAAATTTGAACTGAAACTTTTTATGGGGCGATTTGATAATTGGACGAGAATTGAGATTGAGAGTGAAATTTTATGGACGCGTCACGTTAAGGATGATGCGCAGTGGTAGCCCACAAAATCGAAAATAAAAACAAAAAAAAAAAAGAATTCGCGGGCTACACAGCACAATCACCTTATGGCACATTTTGTTACATGAGAGAGAAGAAAGATATAACTCTCTCTGTCTCTAACACTAAATTTCTCTTAGCATAGCATAAGCATAATCTGCCTATAATGTTCGGCCCAACTGCTGGGACAAAATTCTGAAATTTCTCTTATTCTTTATTTTTTATGAATTTTTTTAATTATTGATTTTTTGTTGACGATTTTTTTGTTTTTTGATGTTTTTTTTTTTATTTATTTTTTTGTTTTTTTTTTAATTTATTTATAACCTAGATATTCTTACGTCTGGTTTCTGCAGCGAAAATCAACACAGCAAAAAAGCTAACAAATTGTCAATCGCATCACTTGCATAATCAGCCTATAATGTTCCCACTGCTGGGACACAGGCCCCCTCTCTGTGAAAGGGAGTGGGCCGTAATCCACCACGCGGAACCCGTGCGGGTAGGTAGATGTCACAGTCATGTCTTCGAATTTTTGGCTGTAGGAGGCCGGTTTCCTCACGATGTTTTCATTCACCGTTTTGAGAGCAGTGGTGATGAGATAATTTTTACACAAAGTAAAGCGCCTGTCAGGGTTCCAACCTACGACCTACAACTCGTAAGTCTCGGCCGTTACCACTGGGCCACCAGTGCACTCACATGCATCACTTGACTTGCGTTTAATTTGACGCGTCGATAATTTTCGTTTTACAAACCGGGTGTAGGATTCCTTTTCTATCTCTACTTGTGATACACAACAACTGAGTGAGAACTGAACCTTCTGTTTATCTAACTTCATTGACAAAAAGAACGTGCCTTTGTCAAAGTCTCATTGTCACTTTCTCCGCCCACGCTACCTCTCGTCACTCGAGCCGAGGTGTTAACCACTAAACCCACAATTACGCATATTGCCTGATCACATCAAAAGCCTCGGCCGACCGGCTATTATGATGCCAACGACGAATTAAAATGAAAGCATTTAATTTTGCTATTAATAGTATGTCGTATGGGTTGGTGAAGATTGTTATGGAAAACAAGAGATACTTTTAAAACCAATGGAAAAGTTCAGAATAAAAGCTCTGCTATTCTAACCGCGTATCGGCAAGCGTAGTGTGGAACGCCCCCCAGCTAGATGGACCGACGACCTTAAAATAGTGTCTGGGACAGACTGTATGCGGAAGGCGGAGGATAGGGTGTTGTGGCGCAGACTGGGAGAGGGCTATGTCTAGCAGTGGACTGCGATAGGCTGAGTTGATACAACTCGCATCAATTAATTAAGGTGAGGGAGGACTTTGCAATAATCATTTTCTATGTTGCTAACCAACATAGGGTAGGTACTTTTTATCCCGGTTACGCACCGGGATAAAAAGTACCTACCCTATGTATTAATCCAGGGTATAAGCTATCTACATGCCAAATTTCATCCAAATCGGTTCAGCCGTTTGAGCGTGAAGAAGTAACAAACATACACACACACACACACTCAAACTTTCGCCTTTATAATATTAGTGTGATTTAATAAATAAATAAAAAAATATTATTAATAAAATTAATTATTATATATAAGTATTTTTTTATATAATATATATTTTTAAATTCATAACCCATTTTTCCGCATCATGAACGCAACCAATTTCAAATTCCGAAAACCCGAGGTTATTTTGAATTAATTAATTATTTAGTTATTCACTTTGACAATAATTAAACAAGATGTATCGTACCTACCTAAGTATAAGCTATGGTTTTGTTCGAATGGTATTTTCTTCGACGATTTTCCAAGAAAATGAGATCCCGATCCAATCAAATCCAAATAATCGGTGTACACGAAACTCACGAAGTTATTTCAAAGAAAATAGCCAGATAACATCACGAATTCACGACATAAAGAAAGAAAATCTATTTTTAAATAAAATTCTCTATAGCATACCTAGATTATATAACTTTTAGTTCGCTTCCAAATAGTTTTGTTTTCCCGTTTTGTAGGAAATGGCGAGTCAAAGTTACGTATAAATTCTTTTCCTTCGCCATTTTAACTGTGGGGACGAAGTTACATCGAGTCTTTATTGTAATGGACGTTTATAGCACAGTAAATGAATCGCATTTTCGTGAAAATGCAGTTTAAATGCACTTTCGAAAAGAGTTGTTTCTTCGGTCTGCATCGTTGGTCTCGTGGTTGCATGAGGTCCTGGGTTCCCACGTCGGGCAAAGTGTTATTGGGTTTTTCTACCTGGAATTTCTCAGTAGCAGCCCGGAGACTGGATTTGTGACCGGTTGGTGGTAATATGCTCGCCCCTTATTACATGGGACTTAAAAAACTGGCGAAATGTGTGTGTACTAATAGGTACACGTCTGCCCAACCCTTCGGGGTATACAGGCGTGATGTTATGTTTTTACCTTTGGTCGGTACTGTAGAGGCTTTAATAATAATGTGGTTTAGCATACAACCTTCGTGGGTAGTAGATTATGAGACAAACATTGGAACGAAAACAAATGATGTCAGTTGAGACGTCAGTTAAAACCTAGATAAAAAGTGATATAAAATATGACAGGGTGTAAGTGTAAATAGTGGTCATTGTACTCATCATTATGAACAACTTTTACTATGAGACCAAACCTGAAATGGCGAAAAAAAATCTGCTGTTCCCTACATTTTGACGAATTATGCGAACATAAATGTACTGAACAGCTGATTTTTTTTCACGATTTCAGCTTTGATCTCATAGTAAAATTGTTCATAATGATGAGTACAATGACCCCTTAAAAGATTGCCACTGTTTACACTTACACCCTGTATAGAGAAACCTGAAACGCGTGTTATTTGTAGATCCCAAGGAAGTGAGAGTCCTTCAGACCTTCACAGTACATAGAACTTTATACATATGTATATTTTTTGTAAATTGGTATATGGTGCTTTTGCCAAATCTTCAGGGACGCCCAGGGGCTTGGTTTAACTTTTACCACTTATTTATACGTTAATTTTAAGAGTCGATGAGATTGTCGATACATAAAAAAAAGAGCCACCTTTTGGCAATTACCTACTAACAAAGCTTGATGAATATGAGCTGACTGGTGGAGTGGCTCTATCGGCACTCACTCGTTAGCCAACATAGGCCCGAACACGAGAGGTCTATGTCCAGCAATTTCCCAGTCATGCCACTTAAAACAAATCAATAGACCACTGATTGCAATCATCTCCGCACTAAAAGTGAAAGTGATAAACTTAATACACAAATATTTTGACACAAACTTTCTGTCAACTCAAGTAAATGCTTCATTACATTTGATGTGTTTTTCTATGCCTTCTCCCATAAAACTAAGACATTGAAAATGTGGGCCACGCCGTTAGAGACACCATTGCAAGTCAACAATTGGCTATCTTCATTAAGTACTTACATAGGCTATCTTCATTGAGGAGCTCGTGGCTAAGTAATAACAGCCGCACGGGTCGATCCATCAGGTTAAGCTACGCTTGCCGGGGTTTGGTCCGTGGATGGGTGACCATCTTTACATACCGATATTCCTCCGTCCCTCGGAAAGCACGTTCAGCCGTTGGACCCGGCTGTCATTCGTGGATCTTTGACAGTGGTTATGGGTCGTCAGAAGTCAGAAGCCCGAAAGTCTGACAACCAGTCTTACCAAGGGGTATCGTATTACCCAGTTGTGGAGGTCAGATAGGCAGTCGCTCCATGTAAAATACTGGTATTCAGCTGCATCCGGTTAGACTGGAAGCCGACCCCAACATAGTTGGGAAAAGGCTAGGCAGATTGATAGGCTACCTTCATTAAGTATTAAGTACGTACTCATTATACTCTGGAAATAATTTGTGGAAACCGTTTACCAATAATCTCGTTACGAACAGTGTTAGACTGTTTGACTACCGCACCGGGAACGTGTCGTCAACGTGAAACCAGATGACTGCGCCATAGTAAATGTACTGTCGCTACTTCATCTGTTTTCTCGTTGACGTCTTGTTCCCTGTGCGATGGACAAACGGTCTTAGGCTTTGTTTCTCAGTTCAATTATAATTATTTATAAGTTTTATGCCCTGGCTGGAGGCCTTAAGTTATTAAGACGTCCACAGGAGAGCCCGGTTAAGCAGCCGACCAACTCATTGGTTGACGTGCCAGGCGCCATTAAAAAACAACATTACGTCTGGAAAATAATCCGGAGAAAAGCTTAGGCGTAAAAATCTTCACATAAAGCCTAATTTAACAATGTCTATTTCAGAAACCTACCCAAACATTTTACCGGCTCCATAAGCCAAAGGTGAAACCTACCCAAACATTTTACCGGTTCCATAAGCCAAAGGTATGCTCAATCAATCTGCCTAGCCTTTTCCCAATTATGTTGGGGTCGGCTTCCCGTATATCCGGATGCAGCTGAATACCAGTATTTTACATGGAGCGACTGCCCATCTGACCTCCACAACCCAGTAACTGCATGGGTAATACAATAGCCCTTGGTAAGACTGGTTGTCAGACTTTCGGGCTGCTAAAGGTATGCTCAATCCTAACTAATAAGTTTTATAGATGCAAAAGTGAGTTTATTTGTTTGCTACGCTTTCACGCTAAAGCGGCTGTACAGTATTGGATGAAATTTGGCAAATGGGTGAAATTTGGCATGAACTGGTTTAGGACATACGATACTTTTTATCCCGGTAGTACGTTCCCGTGCGATAATTTCCGACTTCCATACATGCGAAGCCGCGGGCAAAAGCTAGTTAGTACATAATAAAGTCATCAACATAGTCTATAACCCCACAACAATATGAACATCTTAAATAATGTTTTGTACAACCAAACAATTTTAAGTTTCGAGCACAATTCCTTTTACACATTTGAAAACAACAAGAAATCATTGAACCCACATAAGTTTTCAGTCGCGTCGCTGACTAAGGAAAAGTAAGTTTGCGTTTCGCACAGTACTAACCAGCTCCGTTACGTGGAAGATACTATTGTGATCTAACAACCAACCAACTTTGTAACAAGCACTGTTGGTACAAAGTACAAACTTTGTCGTACAGTGTTGAGTCAACAACCTCGTGGCAGTTCTGATAAAGGAACTGCTCAAGTAAACAAACAGAAATAGCTTTAAAGGATATTTTGAGAGAAAGTACATCACGCCTTGTTTCCCCAAAGGGTTGGGCAGTGTACCTGCGGTACACCCACATTTCGCCAGGTATGTCCAAGCCCCATGTAATAGGGGGCGAGCCTATTGCCACCAACCGGGCACAAATACAGACTCCGGGCTGCTACTAAGAAATTTCTGATAGAAAAACACATTATAAAGAGGAATCAATATTTTGCAAAAACTAAATTGCGTAGTGTGCGACTGTGAAATTACAACAGCTAAATGTCATCGACACCGATCTTTGCCAAATAGCGAAACCAAAATCAGAAACCTGCCCCATTAATTCACTTTTAAAGGTTTTGGTTGCAATGATCATGAATTTATGAAATCATGGAGTTACATATGATAAAAGAATGCCTGTTAAAAACTAAAGTGAGTGGTATTTAAGAACATCATAAGACCAGTCCAATATGGCAGCGAAACGTGGGCCATAACCAAAAAGAACGTGCATACCATTGAAGTTGCTGAAATGAAAATGTGGAGGTGGATGTGGCTTGATAAAATCCGTGCGAGGAAGCCTGGGCGTGCGCGATATCGCCGACAAGATGCAAGAGAGTAGGCTGCGATGGTATGGTCACGTGAAAAGGAGGCCGCCTGAATACGTAGGGAACTTAGCGCTACAGCTTTCCATTCCCAGAAGACCCAGCGGCAGACCCCAAACAAGGTAAAAAGCTGTAGTGCTAAAATACATGAAAAAGTGTCAGGTATCCGAAGACGATGTCGAGGATAGAGCGAAGTGGAAGACCAGGAAGGCTGACCTCACCACCATGTGGGAAAGAAGAGAGAGAGGTTGCAATGATCATGTTGTTAAGCCCTGTAGGACTTAAAATCCTGCCTAGGACCGGCCTGGTTAGGATAGGTCGCACACCTCACTACCCTCGCGGGCCTGAGGAGGCCTGCAAAGGCGTTCCGGCACCTAGCCGGGGATCGTGGAAGGCGCACAAGTTCCCATGTTCCCGGTCCAGGTGTGAGAAGGGAACACTGGGGTGGTTTTTAGTCAGTAAGAGTCTGACAGACACCTCCGCTCACCCCATGGCGGGGGACATCCATGAGGATTTTCCACCCCGGAACAAAAAAAAATTCTCAGAATAGAGGGTTAGGGCTCACTGGGGATGGTGAATGTTAGATTATATAAAAATCACAACAACTAATTAATGTGGTGAAACAGCTGCATCCGATTGTTCTCTATTCAATTCATTAGAAGAGTTCCCCAATGGGTCCGGATCACAGTACTATGTTAATTAATTTACTGTCACATCCATGTTTTCGGTATAATATGCAGCTATTGTTAAACACACATGTAGGTCTTTGACGAATTTTAAAGGGATAAGGCAGTCAAGGACTCCAGGTATTTGGTTGCTCATGGGAATAGAGTTACAAATAACAACTAAAAACGGTTCACATTCCCCTTAAATGCGACTACATTCATTCAAATTCACATTCATTATCCAAACATACCTTACACAATAAAATACTATATTTTATGACAAAAATTAAACAAACACAAAGCTATAGATCATAAAAATTACTTTATTCATATAATAAAAAGTTTCAAGTTTGACTCCTTCTTGTACCGAATAAATGCGCCCACGCATTTCTGGGTAAAAGTTGCTTTCCAAACGCAATTGTATGGCGTGACGAGTTCAAAAAACGTGCTTATGCTTCCCTATAGTAGCCCCGGCTGTTTACGATAATTTGTTATGTACAAAAGACTTTTACTTTAACGAGTAGTATTTTGGTTTCCTAAAGTGCAAGTTTCTTGCCTTTAGCATACAATAAACTTTATTTTTTTCTTTAACTATGACTTGTATCCAGTTTTTTGTTTTGCTTACTGGGCCTGCTCTTGACTCCGATCACGTCTGATGAAAGCGATGGATGCGGTTATTGTTGGTTCAACTTACGGTATGCACCAGGCAATTAAATTGCACCGTGAAAAGTAATACTGAGGAAGGTGATTGCACCGATAGGCGATAGGTCGTTAAAAATAATACTTGTCTTAAACATTTAAACATCAACTGCCAAGTTGTACAAATCTTAACTGACGATGTATGTAATTTGCTGTTTATGCTATATCCTCGTAGATGGCCTGACTTGTTTTTTTTTTCGTAATCTTTCGTTCAGCATTGGTGCTGAACGAAAGATTACGAAAAAAAAGCAATGCCTAAACCTTCAATAAAGTAAGTTAAAACGTACAAACTGATTCGCTTGTTATTAGGTATATTCTTCAACAATAAATAGAAAATTTACGTTCACCTAATAAACCAAGTACTTTAAAATTAAAAAAAGTGGACATTCACCTTCCATTCTTATTTACGCACCTGAACCTTCATAGACGAAGAATAAATTTCTTTAATAACTATGGACAATAAATTGCAAATTAAATGTGCGTCGAATTAACTATTTCAATACCTTGTGACCACAGAATAAGAAGAAATGGAGAGCACTGACCACTGACTTTGGCGTAGGCATTGCGTAGCTTGCTACGCTCCGCCTACGCCACCTGCCGTTGACACTTGCAGCTGCTGCAATTGACAAATACTTAACTCGAAATTAGAAGTACCGATAAATTATTTGACCATTGCAGGAACTACTTAACTACTACCGCGTTAAGGAACGCGGTTGGTCCGTGGATGGGTGACCACCTTTATATATCAAGACCGTGAAGTCTTGTATGTGCCTTGGAAAGCACGTTACAGCCTGGCCACGACCTTGCCGCTACCAGCGGTAACTTAGCGCGGGGCAGTGAGCGGTAAGGACAATTATAGTAAAATGTATGAAACACGCCACGAGGTGCCGCACGCAGCAGCTTCATACATTTGTTCCCACCGCTCGCCGCCCCGCGCCAAGCTACCGCTGGTAGCGGCTAGGTCGTGGCCGAGCGGTTAAGCCGTTGGGTCCCGGCTGTCATTCGTGGATATTTGACAGACGTTACGGACCGTCAAAAGCGCGAAAGTCTGACAACTAGTCTTACCAAGGGGTATCGTATTACCCCGTAACTGGGTTGCGGAGGTCAGATAGGCAGTCGCTCCATGTAAAATACATAGATGCAGCCAATTAGACTGGAAGCCGACCCTAACATAATTGGGAAAAGGCTAGGCAGATGATGATAATGTAGGAACTACTACTAACGGTTTCACTCTTAGAAGCTTCATTCCCCCCCTCCCTCAAAAAGCATCAGTTTAATTGTTTGAGAAAATCTAAGCACTCCATTTGAATACTCTGTGTCTACAACGCGCGATCGTGTTACAGCTAATATGCCGTATAATAATGAACATATTACCTCGACCGTCTGCCCACTGCGACACCTATTAGCTAAACAAATTATAATTACATACATCACCTCTGTTTAATTAATATGATTATGAATTCACAGTAAGGTCAAGCAATTAGGCAGCGACCAGATTATCGCGTGGGCGGGCCTTATAATGAGTTGTTTAAACTTTGGTATTTTTGAGTATATCTCGAGGATATGTTGTATTTTTTAGTCTCCTGAGGATGACTAAAACTTCGCCTACCTTTATTGCAAATTATTGCTCAGGGCTTCTCAGAAAACACAAACATGTTTATTGCACGAAAAATTACTGTATGTTGATATGTTCACAGTTATATGTTTAACCTATAACTATACAGTTTCATAACATAATAACGTTTACGATATGAGGGTTCTTAGGTATCGTTTTGCCATTGACGACAATCAGTAAAGAAAACTAATCCGTCTATTAGTATTAGAGGCCCATCGCGCCACTTAGCCCATTCAATTCGTGAGCAGGCAGCTGTTAAGGCGAAGTTTTGAAAACCTATAAAATATTTATGCGAAGGAATTTTAAACTTGAACTAGTATTTTTATCGCTAAGTGTCTATCACAATATTGTACCACAATAATGCACAACAAACATCTATATATATAAAATTCAAAGTCCTGACTGACTGATTGACTGACTGATATATCAACGCACAGCCCAAACCGCTGGACCTAGAGACTTGAAATTTTGCACATAGATACCTTATGCAGTGTAGGCATCCACTAAGGAAGGATTTTTGGAAATTCCATCCCTAAGGGGGAGAAATAGGGGATGAAAGTTTGTATGAAAAATCTTATTCTTTGACTTAATAGACTTGAAACTTGGCATGAATATTTATCTAAGTAAATTATAAAGTTTGACATTTTTAGTTTTTTTAAACTACCCCCTCAGAAGGGATTGGCGGGTGTCAAAGTTTGTATCAACGCACAGCCCAAACCGCTGTGTCTAGAGATTCCAAATTTGGCACGTAGGTTCCTTGTAAGGTCTAAGGGTGTACTAAGAAAGGATTTTTCAAAATTCAACCCCTAAGTAGGTGAAACGGTGGTCCAAAGTTTGTATGAAAAATCTTATTCCTTGAGTTAATAGACTTGAAACATGGCACAAATATTTATCTAAGTAAGTTATAAAGTTTGCCATTTTTAGTTTTTGTAAACTACCCCCTCAGGACGGATTGGAGGGTGTCAAAGTTTGTATCAACGCACATCCCATACCGCTGGGCCTAGATATTCCAAATTTGGCACGTAGGTTCCTTATGAGGTCTAGGGGTGCACTAAGAAAGGATTTTTCAAAATTCAACCCCTAAAGGTGTGAAACAGGGGTCCAAAGTTTGTATGAAAAATCTTAGTCCTTGATTTAATAGACTTGAAACTTGTCATGAATATTTATCTAAGTACATAAACTATAAAGTTTGTCATTTTTAGTTTTTCTAAACTACCCCCTCAGGAGGGATTGGGGTCTCACAGTTTGTATGTAGGAATTTTAACGCACGTTCCGATTTACTCGAAACTCAGTATTTATACTTGAAATCAAAAATGACGAATAACGTGTAACAGGGTTTTTCGAATATCCACTCTTAAAGGGTTGAAAAGGGGTAGTCAATTTTACAGGGCAGGTTTTACTGCGGGGCTTAACTCGAAAATTGGTGTAAATAATCTTTCTTTTAAGTTACGGAAATCTCACAAACGATTTTTTAAAATGGTATCCCTGTGGGGGTGAAAACAGGGAATATAGTTTATACTAGCTTTTGCCCGCGGCTTCGCCCGCGTGAATGTCGGAAGATATGCCACAGGAACAAAAATATTGAGATAATTTCTGCCCGCGACTTCTTCCGCGTAAAATTTCATGTTCCCCCAACCCACCCTGTCGCATCGCATTGCCTTCCCGCGCTATTACTTCGTTTTCGCTTAGCGTTCCTTCTCTCTTTTTTTTGCTCGGCACTTAAGAGTTTTAGTGTGATGTTAAATATATATATCCTATAGCCTTCCTTAAGAATTGGGCTATGAAATGCAAAAATAATTATTAAAGTCCGACTGGTAGTTCCTGAGATTAGCACGTTCAAACAAATAAAAAAAAACGTGTCAGCTCCGTCGCACGGCTGGAGTTTACTGCTGTTTTTTGTGTCGCTTCGAGTTTCCGACTTTCTATTTTTCAGTAATTTCTGTCGGGCTGGGTTTCTTTAATGAATCAGTGCAATACAAAAAGCAACTTTAAGGTGTAAAGGCACTGCTACCTCTTCCCCCTAATCTCCCTTTCACCCCTCCTCTCTCTCTAACCCCTCCCCTTCCCACTCTCTTACCCTCCCCATCACTGCACTCTTTCACCCCCCTCACTCTCTCCATCCCCGTCTCCCTATCACCCCCTCACCACATAACTTTCCCGCTAACCTCCCCGCCCCGTCACACCTTTTCCCTTCTCCACACCCTCACCCTCACTATGCTCAGACTATCTCTCGCCCCCCAATCATCCTCCTCCTCAGCCTCCTCCTCACCACCCCTACCCTCCCTCTCTCTCACCACAATATAGGATATATATATTTAACATCACACTAAAACTCTTAAGTGCCGAGCAAAAAAAAGAGAGAAGGAACGCTAAGCGAAAACGAAGTAATAGCGCGGGAAGGCAATGCGATGCGACAGGGTGGGTTGGGGGAACATGAAATTTTACGCGGAAGAAGTCGCGGGCAGAAATTATCTCAATATTTTTGTTCCTGTGGCATATCTTCCGACATTCACGCGGGCGAAGCCGCGGGCAAAAGCTAGTCATAATATATAATAATAATATGGCGTTTATGATATTTGCAAATATTGTGGGATATAAAACACGCGCTCGAATACAATTATACTAAAGAATTTTCCATGGAAAATTTACCGATCGAAACCAAATAATAGAACGTATCTGTATATTTATGCGTTCTATTATTTGGTTCGAATCTGTGAACTTTTTTTTGTCTAGTAAGTAGGTAGGTGTGCTCACCTTACTAGGCGCAATAAAATAAGACATTCTAAAAATAAATCTGGTCTCAATATAATTAGGTATTATACCTTATTATTTAAGGAAAACAATAACAAAATCACGTCGATCTGATAAAATATGGATGCTAAGGTCTATTTTGGGAAATTCTCGGAAAAACACTCAGTTTATTTTGTTATTTAGTTACAAAAATAATGAGGAAACAAAACCGATGTTGTTATGAGTCCATAATTTTTCAAGAAAACCCTAACAAATGATTTAGATTTTGACATTTTTGTGTCAACATAAATAAGTATTTTTAAAGGATCAATCAGTTTAAATTCAGTTAAAGAAGAAAGAAAGAAAGAAAGCACATTAGGTACATACATTTTTTTTATTATTATTTTTTATTTATTTATTTTTAGCTAGGCATGTAATGTCAGGGAAATGAACTGTCATTGTTCGACAGCTTCGCCCGCGCCTGACGAGACACAATAGAAGTTTTATTGTTTTGACGTCTATACACGTCATACGCGCGCGAACGTGTACACATCTCCGCTGCATGGCAGTTGTCAATTTGATAAAAAATTAATGTCCCTGACTGTATACCTACAACAATCTCCTTAGCCCTTTTCTAATCTAACCTAACCACAACAACAACGAAAGAAACAATAGCCTTTAACGATTGGTAAATAAAATTATCCTTTTACCCTTAAGACTCCGGGCACAAGTACCTAGACTTTTAATAACCGATTAAAAAATTAAAGCTTCTAACAGCGTCTACTTAACACGCACCATCTCAATAATTCATCAGGGCCCCATATTTGGACGGCGTGTGTTGATATGAGTGACATATGAATTACTTTGTGTCTGCTACCATGGACGCTGCCTCACGTACGCAGAGGTCTTTAGCAAAAAATGATTCGTCTATTTCTTTTAATAGTAGACAGACATAACCTATGGAGAGGTCAATAAATTATGATACCTTTAATAATATGTATTTTCATTCGGCATAGTTACTCCAGGGACCAACTTGGATATTTATATTTATAGCGTGGATCCGTGCACTTGACGAGGGGCTCGTCGCTAAATAATAACAGCCGCACGGGTCGATCGAAGTCTAAGCTTCGCTTGCCGAGGTCGGTCCGTGGATGGTTGACCATCCGATACCCCTAAGTGCCTCAGAAAGCACGTTAAACCGTTGGTACCGGCTGTCATTTGTAGATCTTTGACAGTCAGCCGTTATGAGTAGGTACTCAGAAACCCGAAAGTCTGACAACCAGTTTTACCAAGGGTTACCGTATTACCCAGTAGCTGGTTGTGGAGGTCGGAGAGGCCGTCGCTCCATGTGAAATACGGGTATTTATTCAGCTGCATCCGGTTAGACTGGAACCCACCCCCGACCCCAACAGAGTCGGGAAAAGGCTAGCCAGATGATCTCATCTGGCTAGCCTTCCAGACGGACGGACCATTTGGTCCGCGCACTTGGGAGTGGACAAATTTGGATAAGAAAGTTAATTCTAGGGAATCATTAAGAAACACAGCTCCAATAAAAACTAATATTTAAAACCTACTCAAAACGGTGAAGGAAAACATCGTGAGGAAATCAGAATGTTCTAGAACTAAAATTCGAAGACATGTAACATAAATCATCCCGCACTGGGCCCGCGTTGTGTATTACGGCCCACTCCCTCTCACCGAGAGGAGGCCTGTGTCCCACCAGCAGTGGAAACATTATAGGCTGACTATACTAATCTCAAGGACACCGTCAAGAGAGTCGAGCTTGAAAATGTGGTATAATTCAGGTGATCAACAATAACGTAACTATACATACATACATAAGCTAACGGCTTCTTCCCATGGGGGTATTAGGCAGAAACGGAAAGACGGAAACAGGGGGTCTACTTCCTAAGCACGAAGTCCATAGTTTCGGCCTTCGTTACGGGCGTTTCGTATCACCTACGGACAGATGATTGGTTCGGGGCCCGAACGAAGTATGAATGACAACACGATACGACAGTTGTCCCTACTCCCGATGTGTTTTTACGCGTCCGAAAAATTTAACTTTTACACTTGTTTTGATGGATCGTTATGTCAGACGGACGGACGAACGGACGGACGGACTTAGGGAGTAGGCCCCCCCAAACGCCAACTGCTACAATCCTTACATACTACTTTTGCTACGCCGATTGCGAGTACTACGCATCTGAACTTTTTACGTACCTGAACTATAGTAAACTCAAATTATTCACAAAGCCTCTTGACCCTATGTAACTCTAAACTGCTACTACACCTAAAACAATCAACAAACAAGCACACAACAATCAAACTAACGGCATATACACACCGAACACCAAAACGTAACACCACACCATATCGCCATACATCAAACATTGGAACAAAACGCAGCTATACTTCTACGAGCCACAGAATCAATCATGATTGATTTGTTTTTAAATCCCGCCCACACTTTACAAGTAGCTGAAATAAAAAATGTCTGCCTTTCAATGCGTCTAGACGGTTCTGTTGTAATCGGTAACGTTGTCCGCTAATTGGCGCCAATGTTTGTAGTATTGTTTTGTTTGTTGGTTCAAATGGTCTGAGCTTTTCTCATGGAGAAAATATAACATTTGCAATTTTATTTGAAAAATATGTTACTTTATAGTAATTCTTGAACGTAATGCAGCAATCCCCTAATTTAATTAGGTATCTTTAATTTGGTTTTTTTCAGTATACCTAGACCTATAGAAAATCTTAATGTTTCTTAACATAATCAATGTATTTCTAATTCTTTAATATTTCACTCTACAGTAAAACTCGACATCTAGTACCATGCCTATTCCATCAAAAACGTTGGCCCAAATACTGGCTCCAATATGGAAATATAGTAACCTGAGACAGCCACAAACAATTTTCATCTACCCACATAAAACAGTTATTGTTGCCGCGTCTGCCTGGCGACGAGTCGGCGGTTTGTTAATATGCGAATAAAAAATTGTCTAAGACCATTAAATCTTGTAGTTACATGCATGTGAAGACAGCCGTTGGAAATAGTATAATGTACTCCACATGGAAGTAGCATTATTTAAATGTATGTAAATGTCTGTTACGTAGCCAAAAGATTAATTAATTATATCTGACAGAGAACATTATTGGGGATTGGGCACCCGTCTACACAATAGGTAACATACTGTCCGAGTTTACATTGGGAATTGGGAATGTATGAAGAAACAAAATCTACCTCTGATGACACTGGAATCAAAGTTTATATCAGTAATTGTTGATGCAGGGGGCAGAAGAACAGCTATTAGTTTGGTAATAGAAGAAAGTTAGGTAGTGGAAGCAGAAGCAAAACGAAAGAACGAAAAAACTTACAATATGGCAACAGCAGGGAAAAAGAGTTTTGGAGAAAATAGGTAAGTACCACAATAAATTTAGGGAGAGTAAGGAAACTACATTAAATATAGATAGTAGGGAAACTACGAACAAACCTACGAAACGACACACTCACACAGACGCGCGCACCGACGAGGCCCCAAGCGATAGTCGCGGTGCTCTCAATATATTTAGTGTGGCTTAGGGGTCTCGTCGATGCACGCGTCTGTGTGTGTGCCGTTTCGTAGGTACGTTTGTTCGTAGTTTTCCTACTATCTATTATATATTTTGTAAGTACTGTCAACACTCCGCGGAGCGCTGACGGTACCTACCAGGGCAAATTTATGAAAGGCGTATTTGCAGTAAAACTTCGATAGTTATTGGTTTCTTTAAAATTCATATGTACCTACTGAAAAACGAACTATAATCTAAGCAAAATGTTAGAAGAAAGAAGAAGCGACTTCCTCTTATCCATTCCACTTATAACACAAGGTAGAACCTCACATTTTGATTTAAAATCATCGCTTTCACTAGGACGTGATGTCAAACGTTATTGCTTCATTCAATTATACCCTTAAAAGGCTACCTACTCAAAATAAGCTATAGGCTGTGAGGCTATAAAATTCAGTTGCAATAAATTCCTAAGCGCCACATTATTGTCTGTTTACTACGGAGCGGCTTCCATTGAACTTACATTGTGTTCAATTTCACTGTATGTGATGTTTTGCCGTTGGTTAGATTAGCAGTGATCTCTTCTTTGTAGGTTTCATAGGAAGCGAGTACGGGGTTATGTCAGATGAAGAAGACCAGCTCTAGCTGGATAACTTTATGCTGTGTTCTCTGAACTCAAAACCGTTATATCTTAACCTGATGGATCGACCCGTGCGGCTGTTATTACTTAGCCACGAGCTCCTCTATATAATGGTATATACCATTATATAATAATAAAATGGTAATTTGAAAAAAATTAAAATATAAGACCTACTAGTAGTTAGTTCAGTTGCAAAGTTACACGATCTAATTTGAAATATTTTTTGGATACCAGCGGTTTATTGTTCGTTTTGGTAGTAACTTTGGATTTTTTTTCTATCGAGAAAATTTTATGGAATCGTGTATTCGTCGAACATTAATTTAACAGTAATCCTCAACTTTACCATACATTTATTTCAAAATTAATGCTGCAGTATTTTCGACATAGCGGAGGATCATGATAGGCCATAATTGAGGTAGTATACGCTCTTAATTGTAGCTACAATGTCGCGATGTCGTTAAAAGATGTTCCACGAGTTAAAATACTGAAGTAATAAAGCCGCACAAACCAAAGGGAAGAAGAAAAGTATAGCTTAGGATTCCTACAAATTTAGTGGAAACTTGAAATCAATTAAGTGTTTAATTCAATCCAATTCTATAAATTTCCATAAGACAGAACAACTACCTAATGCCAATGCTTCCCAATTTAATTGGTTTAGAATAGTTCAGATATTATCATTCCCATACAAAATGTGACTCTAATTGGAATTACGTTTTTTGTGACTCTTGTAGGTACTATATTTGTCAGAGGTATTGTCATACAAATTAATCGTCGTGTAGGTGACATAATCTTTTGATAAAAGATACATTAACTCAGATTTAAAAATAGACGGATATGCATTACTTAAATTGCACGTTGTGAGGTCGTGTTAGTTGAAAAACTTGACATTTGAATAGTACTAATAGTACTTTTTGGGAATGAAAAAAGGTTAAGTACATACTATTTGTTATCGCTAACAAGTTTTCTGTCATCAAAAGATACATTCATATTTATACAGGGTGTAAGCGGCAAATTTTTAAGGGGTCATTGTACTCATCATTATGAATAACTTTTACTATGGGACCAAACCTGAAATCGCGAAAAAAATCAGTTGTTTCCTGCATTTTGACGAACTATGCGAACACGTACGGAACAGCAATTTTTTTTTCGCGATTTCAGGTTTGGTCCAATAGTAAAAGTTGTTCAAAATGATGAGTACAATGACCCCTTAAAAAGTTGCTAATGTTTACACTTACACCCTGTATATATAAACTCACGCCTTCTTCCCATGGGTGTAGGCAGAAACTACAGAACGCCATCTGCTACGATCCTTACATACTCCTAAGGGCACATGTCATGCACACTACCTACATTTTGAGCATAACTTTGAGATCAAATGAAGACTTTTCAAACCCGCAAAATATAATACGCACACGAAAAAAACTGAAAATGTGGATATAAGGTATAGTAAACGTTAAAGCAAGACTAGTAATTGATAACTAAGGATGCCTACATCTTCGAATTCAAACTTTTTGTATATTATGTGTAAAACCAACTGTACTTGGGCTTTTAATCGTATTCAATATCTTGACAGTTCGAAAATAATTTTCGTTTTTAAATTTGTTATCGTTTACATTATGGTATAAACGAATATAACTTGCGTTTCAATTAATACAGTCTGTCTGTCTGTCTGTCACAGCTGGATATCTCAAGAACTACTAATGCTATCAACTTTTTATATGACGTTTACCCAACTATTTTTGAAATAAATAATAAATAAAAATATTTTTTTTGTAACAGGTGCTGAAAGGGAGTCTTAAAAATTCAAAGTGGGGCTACTAGGGCATGTGGGGTATCATATGAAAGAGCGCTGTTTGCACAATCTTAAACATTTTTTTATTTTTTTTAGGCCGCATAGTTTTCGACTTTTGATGAAAAATGTAAAAAAAAATACCGTTCCCTCCCCCTTATCTCCGAAGTTTGCAAAGGGAAAAATCTGAAATTATTCTGTATGATAGAAGTTTATGTAAAGATTACAGGAAAAATAAAACGATGTCTCTAAATAGCACACTTTTTCAGAAATCGGAACGGAACCCTCGGTGCGCGAGTCCGACTCGCTCTTGACCGGTTTTTTTCACCTCATTTCTTTTTATTGTCAGGGACTTATCCCTTCAACTGTCAAGTTACTGAAAGATCGATTCTTCATTTTCCCACCAAACCACAGACAAATTAACACATTATTTTTTCTGTTATACGTAAATTATATAACAATTTTTCCTTATAAAAAATACTAATAATATTTGGCTTGCAATTCGCAGACTAACAAAACTATTAACATATAGTAAATATTCCAAATAAGTAAATACAGGTGACACATATTTTATTACTCATAAACTCTCATTTGAGCCAATAAGAGTTTAAGATCGTATTAGACTTACAAATAAACCCGATAACTGAGACTTTAGTATCTATAAAGTGATATTTATATTAGTTTCGCACCATAAAAATATGTAGAATTCCTCCTTATCACGTGTCCTAATCTTTTGTGATGGGCAGTTGTTATGCGGAGGTCAGACGGTAGTTTGTTCGGGCAAAGTATTGATATTTAACCGTAACCTATTAAGGCTCTTACAGACAGAGGCGATATCGCGAGCGATATTGCGATATTATCACGTCGCAACACCAACCGCTACGCGATACGTCGCGACGCCATATCGCCTCTGTCTGTAAGAGCCTTTAAGCGGTAAAGTTCCGACTGACTTGAAAAATTAACTGTTAAAAAATATAAATTACTGTTACGTACCGTTCTCTTTGCAGTTGGTATTACGTACCTACTGAATTAATTCTTAGAGATTTTAGAATAGTGTTTTCTTCACCCCACAGCTGGTAATCAGGCTTTTTTGTGTAATTGCCGAGGGTGTTGATTTGAATAAGCTTCCGGTGTTTGCTCATCGCCCATTCGTGGAGCCTTCTGATTGGTTGCGGATGAGCACACTAGCGCCGCGCTCCTGCGTGTGTTTTTTCACTGTACTACGTACCATACGGTGTGTCCGCGCATACACGCGACGCGCGATATATATTTTTCTACAAAAATAAGGTCCTTCGGTGAAAACGTGCTACAATCCCCGCAAGATACCAGATATACCCTGAACCAGCGCCTGTGGAAAAATATGTGAGGTGGAATTGAAGCAAGAGTCAGAACTATCGAACGCGCCTTCTTAGCCCATCGGTGTGCGAAGCGGTGGGACGGCAGCGACCGGTAAGTTTTATTCGAATCTTCCCTTTTTACAGCACATAATTGTTTGATCTCTTCGAGCCTGGATTTATATCTAGGTACTTGTTGTGGGGTTATTTTCCTAGTTTCCTAGTGTTCTTAGTTCAAAGTCCATTTGCGGCGTTACGCGTCCAAAATGGCGGAACATATTCAACAAGACATTTTTGAACGTGAGATCATTATCGATGATCTCAAGCGTATTTTAGAGTTCATAGATTCAGACGAACAACAGTTTAGGTCACGCTCAAAAGAATTAACTTTGCAACAAAGAAAGTTCTTCAAACTTCAGGCAAAAATAGAAAAATTCTTAATAAAATCCAATACTTTCGACAAAGACGAACAACTGAAGATTCGTAACAATTTTAATGATTGTTATTTCGCAATTAGTGTTCACTTAGATAAACTTAAGGAAGAGGATAATGATCGTAAACGAAGAATGTCCTCTAGTACGTCATTTAATAATAACTCAGTGGTACATGTTCCATCTACTCATACGAGTAATAGTTGTGCAAGTAGATTACCTATTCTTCCAATGCCTACCTTCTCAGGGGAAACCACGGATTGGCCCCCATTTCACGATTTGTTTCGTTCATTAGTACATGACAAAAATACCTACACGGAGACAGAGAAGTTTCGTTACCTGTTACTGTCATTAAAAGATGAACCTTATAATCTTATTAAATCGATACCAATTACAGACGAAAACTATAGTGTTGCGTGGGATATTTTAGTTTCTCGGTATGATAATAAACGGGCTATCGCCACGAAACATCTCGAAAAAATATTATACATTGAACCTAGTACCGAGAAAATGACTCAAAGTCTAAGAAACTTACTCAATGTTTATCAAGAAAACATCAAGGCATTGCAGGCCATGCAATTTCCGATAGATCAGTGGAGTTTCATAATAGTGACGATTTTACTCCGTAAGATTCCGTCTAGTGTTCGAAAACGTTTCGAATTATCACTATCGAGGCCATCGGATATACCTGACATAAGTACATTGATAACTTTCTTAGAACGCGAGTTAGCTGCAAGCGAATTCTCTTCTCACCCACAAAATAAAAATAATCTTGAAAAGGTAGGTACTCCCCGCACATCGCGCGGTAACGAAGGCTCGCGACGCGCGCTCGCAGCCAATGTCGCTTCATCGAGTTCGAATACAACAGACTTACAGTCTACCAAACAAAATAATTTAAAAAATAATTGTTTATGTTGTGATGCTCAACATACGTTGACAAAATGTTCGAAATTCCTTAATTTATCTCCCCGTGATAGGTATTCCTTTATTCAAAACAAGAACGTTTGTTTCAATTGTTTACTTGTCGGTCATGATTTAAAACAATGCAAATCTAACTTTGTTTGTCGTTCATGTCATAAACGACATCATTCATTAATTCATTTCGAAAAGTCTAACAGTTTATCAGTTATTAGTGGTAGTAGTGATAATGCGGTCTCACTTTCTGTGAACGAAACGACAGAGACAGCGGTTCCCAGTACCTCGCACGCTGCGATGACTGCGGCGGTGAACGATCGCAAAAACGATTCGCGTTCTATTGCTCCGTCGGTTAGCGCGAGTACGGTGCTCCTATGTACGGCACTCATCAATGTGCATGTTGGCCCACAAAAACACACAGTTCGATGTATTATTGATACAGGCAGTCAGGCGACTTTTATTACCGAGTCTTGTGTTCAGCGGTTAGGGTTACATCGCAGCCAAGCGAACGTTCCGGTGTTCGGTGTTGGAGGGACCGAGGTTGGAGCTGTTTACCCAAAGGGTGTAGTATCTTGTCATATCACTCCTACACACGGGGATCAACCTTCAATTTCAGTTAACGCATTAATTTTATCTAATCTTATTTCACGTATGCCATGTGTGACATTGCCTTTTAAGGGATGGCCACACATACAAAACTTAACTTTAGCTGATCCTAAGTTTTATCTTCCACAATCAGTGGAAATGCTTTTAGGTGCGGATATACTATCCCAAGTTTTATTAGGTCACGTGATCACGGGTCCACCCGGTTCACCGATGGCTATGAACAGTATCTTTGGTTATTTATTGATGGGTGATGTTTCATACAACCAAAATACATCTACTTCACTTCAAGTTTGTCTCAGTAGTTTAAGCTCATCCTACGATGACGACATCAACCTGAGACGGTTCTGGGAATTGGAATCTCTTCCGGAAAAAAGAATTCTAAGTCCCGACGAAGCGTTGTGTGAATCTATATTCGTAAATTCACATACTCGTGATGAAACTGGGCGATATGTGGTTCCACTCCCTTTCAAACCTGATGCACCCACCCTCGGCGCATCACGAGATACGGCGGTCTCCAGGTTTAAGAAATTAGAGTATAGGTTGGAACACAATCCTCAACTTAAGGTAGACTATCATGCGTGCCTCCAGGAGTACTTGGAACTCGGTCACATGGAGCCCGTTGATTTACCTGTTTCGTTAGCTAACAGCTATTACATTCCGCACCACTGCGTGGTCAAAGAGTCCAGTGAGACTACTCGTACTCGTGTCGTCTTTGACGCGGGTTGTAAAACTTCGAATGGAATATCACTTAATGATGTTCTACTGACTGGTCCGAAGCTGCACCAGGATATAGTAGACGTTTTATTGGGTTTTCGTATCCATGCTATTGCTGTCACTGCCGACATAAAGCAGATGTACAGAAACATAAAATTACAACAATCCGATTGGGATTTTCAACGCGTTGTGTGGCGTAAATCACATTTGCGCACCGTCACCTTTGGTGTCAGCTCATCACCATACTTAGCCCTTCGTACTATTCAACAGTTGGCTCATGATGAAGCTGCTAACTTCTCGTTAGGTTCTAAGGTTCTCCAGAACCAGGTTTTTGTTGATGACATCGTCACCGGAGCAGGCGACGTAAAGCAGGCCCTGGTTTTACAACGTGAGTTAGTAGGTATTTGTTCGTCAGCTGGTTTCGAGCTACGTAAGTGGCAGAGCAATTCGCCAGCGTTACTCGCTGCTTTACAAACGTCAGTCGTTCAGGGCGAGCGGTCTGATAACGTTTCTTTCGCTCTGATGGAGAATGACAAACAAATAAAGGTTTTAGGACTTCAGTGGAATCCTGAATCTGATACTTTCACTTTTAGCGTTCAGTCAACTAATGATAAAATTACAAAGCGATCCATACTATCACAAATAGCGAAAATTTATGACCCTATGGGATGGTTATCTCCTGTAACTATTTATGCGAAACATCTCATTCAGTTGTTATGGATTTCAGCGGTCGACTGGGATGAGTCACCTCCTTTAGATATTATAAACGCTTGGTCTAGTTTTCTTAACGAGTTACCATTATTATCAAATTTTCAAATTCCACGTTTCGTTTTTGCAAACGTGAATGCAATTCAAATTCACGGGTTTTCCGACGCTTCCGAGCGGGCTTATGCCGCGTGTGTTTACGCCCGTATATCCGATAATAATGATAACGTTAAAACATTTCTTCTTCTCGCTAAAACGCGTGTAGCACCTATAAAACCGGTTCTTACTATTCCGCGCCTAGAGTTGTGCGCTGCTGTTTTGTTATCAAAGTTGATTGATAAAGTGAGAAGTGTGTATGATAACCACTTAAACTGTGAACATGTTTGTGCGTGGACTGATTCATCCATCGTGTTAGCGTGGCTTCGTTCTCCACCACACGAGTGGAAAACATTCGTTTCTAATCGCACTAGTGAAATCTTATCCAGGCTTCCGGCCACAACTTGGAGACATGTCCCGTCAGCTGACAATCCAGCTGACGCACCTTCTCGAGGAATGCTTCCTACAAGTTTTGTCCAAAATGAGATGTGGCTCCATGGGCCCTGGTGGCTCGCGCGTGATTCTAGTTCTTGGCCAAGTCCCAAGAAAATACTAGAAGTCACTGAAGACAAACGCAATCTACCTATGTCTATGGTGTCAAACTCTTCCACCTCAGCACTACCTGATGTGGTCGAGTATATTACTAGATTTTCTACTCTAGGTAAACTTGTTAGGATAACAGCACTGTTATTTCGATTCTATAATAAATGTAAGAAAGTTCAAAATTCCTATCCAAAATACATAACTGTATCCGAGTTTAATTTTTGTTTAAATCGACTTATCCATTTAGTTCAACATTCTTGTTTTTCCGAAGACATTAATAATATTTCAAATCGACTCACTAGATGGCGTAGAATACAACAATGTGTGCAACACTTTTGGAAACGTTAGAGTCGTGAATATTTACACGAAATTCAACAACGTAACAAGTGGTTTCGAGATCGCGGCTCACAACTCCGTGAAGGTATTATTGTCATTGTACGAGATGATAATTTGCCACCATTACAATGGAGACTGGCTCGTGTCCATACTCTCCACCCAGGTTCCGACAATATTACTCGTGTCGTAACTTTACAGATGGGCAAAACTTTCGTGAAACGCTCAGTAGTCAAAATATGTCCTTTGCCTTTAGAATAATCATTCTGTAAGTTTCGTTAATATTGTTGCGAATCTTAGTTAAGTAATCTTAAGTTAGAATAACTTTAGTTTAAAAAATTTAAGCCTTCATGCTTTCGTAGCATTTTTCATTCTTTTTTTTCGAATGTTACATTCTTTTTTTGTCTTTTAATTTAAAGTTAAAAGAAATTCATTCTTTTAAGGCGAGCGGCATGTTACGTACCGTTCTCTTTGCAGTTGGTATTACGTACCTACTGAATTAATTCTTAGAGATTTTAGAATAGTGTTTTCTTCACCCCACAGCTGGTAATCAGGCTTTTTTGTGTAATTGCCGAGGGTGTTGATTTGAATAAGCTTCCGGTGTTTGCTCATCGCCCATTCGTGGAGCCTTCTGATTGGTTGCGGATGAGCACACTAGCGCCGCGCTCCTGCGTGTGTTTTTTCACTGTACTACGTACCATACGGTGTGTCCGCGCATACACGCGACGCGCGATATATATTTTTCTACAAAAATAAGGTCCTTCGGTGAAAACGTGCTACAATCCCCGCAAGATACCAGATATACCCTGAACCAGCGCCTGTGGAAAAATATGTGAGGTGGAATTGAAGCAAGAGTCAGAACTATCGAACGCGCCTTCTTAGCCCATCGGTGTGCGAAGCGGTGGGACGGCAGCGACCGGTAAGTTTTATTCGAATCTTCCCTTTTTACAGCACAATTACTTTGTAACAACTTTATTTTTCTGGAGCTTCAACTGAAAACACTAGCAGAAAAATTAAGAAACATGAAAAGTTACATCAAATTATCGGAAAATTTTCAAGAAAGAAAAGCTCCATTATATGTAAAATGTAAATGTGTGTAATTATGTTCTGACTGGGTATTAACCCTACAACTACCTACTTACAATATGTAACCCTATCACACATTAAGAGGCCAATCTGAGGTGACGAACCTGCGTCAAGTCCACGTGACTAAATGCGTCCACATTTTAAACGAAAAATCCAGGCTCATCTGTTTGGGATTTGCTACAAGTATTGGTCAAACGGGTCACGTGAGGAAACCGTCATATCTAGAACCAAAAATTCGAAGCCATGTGACATCCACAAACAGTAATGAGCCCGGGTGGTGGATTACGGCCCACTCCCTCTAAAAGAGAGGAGGCCTGTGTCGCAGCAGCGGGAACATTATAGGCTGATAATGCGTACGGGTCATATAAAGTAGGTAGCCTTAAGCTTTACTACAGACTTAAGGCGCGGACTGACTACGATTACCGCACTCACACAACCGTGTAAATTGAAAATAATATTTGTGTTGCCGAGATGGGACTAAGCTGCGAATGTGCATTTATTTTCCGTGTTTTCTTTAGATTATTCAGAACATACACAATAAGTTAAATAATTTTCCGGTTAAAGTTTAAAAAAAATGCTAATTCTAGTAAATTCTTATAAAAAAGAATGTCGTTATCGCTGAAAATACAGAGATTTTCGACGACAAAGTTTATTTTTGTGAAGCAACTTCCAAATTTTTTATTGGGAATATCAAACTATTCTGTCCACTGTATTTTTTGCGTCGGATAGTTTCATTGCGTTACGTCATACTTGACAATACAAGAAACCCATTTTTGTGAATATTGAGCTAATACCGCGCCTTAACGAAAGTGTTCTTTTAATAAGCCCAGATCTCACGACAGTTCATTACACGAACTATACCAATAACTCTTTACTTAATTAAGAAGCGATCGTGCAACGTCCCGGTACAAATATTTTGTAACGGCGCCTGTTTGGATAGCCTCTTTCACAAGTCTTGCTGTTTACAATTAGTAGTCTTGTGGTATTAGATGTGCGACACTGTAGCACCTTTGAACTGGATGTAATTAATTAAAAGTGAGGTAGAAAGTGACGAATAAATCAAGATTCTATCTGATTTTGCGACCTCGTATTGAAGTGATGCTTTAGATATCGATAAGTCAGCTTTTCCGGACAAAATAAAATATTTCTCTTGTACAATAGTTACACGTCTACATTTCGCGGTTTTCAAATCAATCATGTTATTAAAGGAACATCATTTTATATGTAAAAATTATAAAATTGGTTAATCTTCAATAATCTCCTTAAATATTTACCTACCTAAATATTTAGCAAGACCAATAAATTCAATGGCCAACCATGGCCAAGTAATTAAAGCAAAGCGACCACTGTTCCATGTTTTGTTTACGAAAGAACCTTATTAACATTGACTACTATCTTTCTAGCATCATTGTTCCATTCAGAGTTCATGACCGACTGGGCACGCCACAATTGCGGCGATAAGTCCCCTCTTTGAGGAGTGGTTAGAGAGGCGCCACGGCGTCCTCACCTTCCGCCTGACGCAGGTCCTCAGCGGACACGGTTGTTTCGGGAGGTTCCTGTTTCGCATAAGGCGGGAGGAAACGCCCGAGTGTTACCATTGTGCGGATCGCCCGGACGACACGGTGGAGCATACAGTGGAGGTCTGCCCGGCTTGGGCAGAGCACCGCCGTGTTCTCACGGACGCGATCGGCGGCGGCGATCTCTCGCGTCCGAGCCTGGTCCAGGCCATGGTGCGGAGCGAGAGTGCATGGGAGGCCGTCACCTCCTTCTGCGAAGCAGTGATGCTCGCGAAGGAGGAGGCGGAACGCGTGAGGGAGAGGCAGCCTCACGCCCTCAGTCGCCGCAGGAGACGCCCTGGGCGGCGGGAATCGCGGGGCGATTTCCGGCCACCGGAGGCGCGGGCCTGCGGACGGTGAGCAGCGGGTAGCTCGCCGTCCGGTAAGGACCAGGCCCAAGTCGACGGCGCGTTGTGTTCCACGCGCGCCTCAAAGAGATGTCAGCAAGTGACGGGGCCCAATAGGGCCGACGCCGCTGGGGTCGCGGATTGTCCGAAGGGGTTACCGCGGCCCTGGCATAGGCAACTGAAGGAACATGGGTGGGTTTTAGTCAGTAAAAGTCTGACACGCCCTTCCGCTCCACCCAGAGCGGGAGAAGTTATTTGATGATTTCCCACCCTCAAAAAAAAAAAAAAAAAAAAATGACCGACCGAACTACATAAATAAACAAAAGAACAACAAAATGGTACATCAGTAATTTACAATTCACTCACCCCACAAAAATATGTCACGCTTTGTATCCCAATTCAAATGCCAAATTCTAATTAGACACATTGGCCGACAAAAAAGCAATATGTATGCTAATATACGCTTCAGTAAGATGTATTTACATGATAAAATAACCTACTGTGTTACACTACAGCACTGGCTTTGCAAATATCGTTCATTAGCTATGCATCGCCCCAGACAACCGTTGTTATTAATTATCCTATTGTGTCCGATTTTGGTATGTCTTGAATACATAGAGTGGGCGGAACGGATCGGTCAAGGGTATAATTGGGCTATATGGAGCCAAAATCCTCCAGTGACCTTTAATTTTTAAGTCAAGACACCATAAAAGTCAGTTATTCGTTGTTTATTACTGATATTAAGGTGATACGGCGATCAAAATGTATTCTGTTATTTTGAAATCCATATTTCGAAATTAACAATGTTGTATTGTTCGCTAATACCATAAAGGTTTGTATGGACTTGCTAGATTTTGCCATTCCAATAAAACGTTGGAAGTAATATTATATTTATTTGACATAATTATTGATTTTTCTGCGGTTATGGACGTAGACGAGAGAAAATATATAAAATACCTATACGCCATAGTTCTACAGAACTTTAGAAACTTTACAAGCAAACTAGGCACTGATTTTGTTCTATTTCTCACAATTTGACAAAAATGTAATTATTATTAATATGACTAAAAATTAAATTAAAAATTTAAAAAACCCCCAACGCAAAAAAGAAAAGAGAACATTTAAAAAGTCAAAAATAATACCTATCGTTGAGCCATCAAATTCGATTGAGTAATACCTATATATATTTTAATTACAGAAATTGATGGATGGCACGATAAGGTTTGCTCATTGAATTGGCGCTATAATTTCGCGGCGGGGTACCGCATATGTACATAGTCAATCAAGTGAAGGGTCTGACTTACTTATGCGGTACCCCGCCGTGACATTATAGTGCCATTTCAATGAGCAAACCTTATCGTGCCATCCATCAATTTCTGTAATTAAAATATATATAGGTATTACTCAATCGAATTTGATGGCTCAACGATAGGTATTATTTTTGACTTTTTAAATGTTCTCTTTTCTTTTTTGCGTTGGGGGTTTTTTAAATTTTTAATTTAATTTTTATTTTAACCTTTTTAAACAATTTAACAATACAGAAATGAATTTTTAATACTGCAGAATGTTAAGTTTCTCTGCACATAACATTAACTTATAATGATGCCACCATCGTACTGCAAATAGAATTAAATACTGATAAAAAAACGAATACAAACACTACTATCTGCTATTTTTTTTTCAAGAGTGTACTAGTGTGCTGGATATCCTGACTGCAACATCAGCTCATCGTGTAGCCACCATTGCATTGTATGTAGAATCAAATACTGATGTAAATGAATCCAAACACGACATATCTGCTATTACTTTTTCAAGAGTGTTCTAGTGTGCTGGACATCCTGGCTGCAGCATCAGCTCATCCTGTTGCCACCATTGCATTGTATATAGAATCAAATACTGATGTAAATGAATCCAAACACGACATTTCTGCTATTAATTTTTCAAGAGTGTATCCAGCACACTAGTGCTGGATATCCTGGCTGCAGCATCAGACCAAGAATTCCATAATCTTGCATAGATAGATAGCATACATGGATGTTTCAAATTTTAGGTCACACTAAGGTTTGAAAGTAAAGTAAATACCCATTACGCGTCTAAGATCCCTACCGCAGCTAACAAAAGAGCAAATAACTTTGAAACGGCTGAACCGATTTTGATAAAACATGTTTAAGAACCATCGCTGGAAAACCTGCTTTCAAATAAAAAAAACCGCATCCAAATCAGTCCACCCGTTTAAGCGCTACGGTGCCACAGCCAGACACACACACACACACACACACACACACACACACACATAGCGGTCAAACTTATAACACCCCTCTTTTTGCGTCGGGGGTTAAAAATCGAATCAAGTATAAGGAAATATTGCGCCACAATATTTTATACAAAATTCATAAAATATCACTACTCTAATCTGAACACAACTTTAAGCACTCTCATATCAAGATTTTTATATAAAGTAAAGCCCACGAACCGCATTCAAAATCACTTGAATAAATCGATATCATTGGTAAGCCGATAATCGATATCTCGGTGTACCGATGACCCGTAAAATGTAAATTAATCTTGTAATAACGAATTATCTGTTTACCATCAAACAATATGGCATTCCTTACATCTTGACACGTCTCCGTGACTTTTTTGACAAACGCTTTGAGCAAACAAACCGTGTTGTTGCCAAAGTTTTTTGCATCTCCTGTTGCTTGTATTAACAGATCACGTAAGACCCACTTTTGGTTATTGAATGATATAGGTAATATATTTGCCAAGTCATTTATTTTAAGGACAAAAAATTGTTTCAATTGTACTTTTGTAAAAGACTTTGGCTGTCCACCCAGTGTCAACAATGTCTGTCAATAGACACTGTTCATTTATGACCAAATTCTTGGCAGAACTGTCTTATTAACACTAATTCAATGACTCGAAGAATCATACATGTATAAGGTTATCTAAATCCTGTAGTTCCAAACAGTCGGAAGCATTTCACTGTAACTGCGCTGTGTGAACGAACTTTATCTGTCTTATCGAAGAGCACTTACCGTAATCTGTCGATGGAAATTTATTTCTACACTAACAACTAGCAACAGAACATTAATGTTAGAATAATGTGAAATATATTCACTAAACACGAAACTTTCTTTCACGAAATCTGTTAGTTAAAATTGACATATAACCTAATGTAAGAAGTTCATTAAATCAAACATTGTAGAGAAGCTAGAAAATTATATACACGCACGACACAAAATGGACATGAAAATATTAGTATGTATTTACGTTTCTGTCGTAAACAAAGTTAGTTACGAACGCACTGAAGATAATGACAATAAGAAAGACGTATTCAAAGAAGTTTTTGAGTTGACAAAGGCAGAAATACAGAGAGACGAAATCGCGCCATAAATCGAACAGTAACTAGCCACTCCCGTAAGACACGCCGAAGAATTTAACGGAATGTATTGACACGTTTTATGTCCTTTACATTGATGAGCGTAAAGGCTGTAGTAGGACAGTAATGATCGTAAAAATTCTCATTACCATTTAAGATTTATTCCGGTTGAAAGTAATTTTAAGAGTCACAAAGTTAGAATTCGTTAAGATATCTCGAGTTGACATACCTACTGGTTCTAGTAGTACCCGCAATAGAACGTTGTCCAGAGGAGTGATGACTGGATGTCGTGAAGGATGATATGACCGGGAAAAGTGGAAAATATTAGTTGGAAGGCAGTCCCTTAGCAACAGTAGGGAATGAGCACATAAAAAGAAAGTAAATAAAAAGTCATATTGATACAAATGTTTTTAACAGTTGGTACAAAGCAGGTTTACAAGTTCTATTTTCAAGATTTTTGTAACTTACCTTACCAACTCACTCCACTATCAAATAAACTCAGAATTAGGAGTGACAATTGATAATTAAATGAATATGTACGCTTCAAAAGACACGAATAAATACAAAAAAAAAAACATATTCACGCTGAAGAACCATAGAGGCATGTAAACATCAGTAAGTAATAATGTTTGATTAGTAGAAACAAGCAATACTCACGTGTATACAGATAGTAGCATCCAGCACTGCAGTCGCGCGCTGGGAAGCCACGTGACGTAGCGACCTGACAGCGCACAGTCGATCCAAGATGCAATATAAAGCATACCACCGCAGTGGCCACCCCGAACCGACTAACGCAACCCCTGGTAACTCACTATACAACGATTTTTAACTATTCTGACTAGTATAATTTCAAAATCTTTATCTTTTATTTTTGCAGTTTGTGAATTTAAATTTTTGGATTATTGGGCCGAATGTTGAAAAAAGATTGTGTTATTATCATCTACTTATCTATGCACCGGCTATCATCAGCCGAGCTGAAGCTGATGTCTGTAGGGGAAGAGGTAAACGAGAGGTAACTCTCCTTAGAGCACACCCCAGCATCTTTGTTTTTAGAACCGATTTAAAAATGAGGTGTTTTATTCAAATTAAAACTTAATCAAAGTCTCCTAACAACGTGCCGGTCCAATACGTCATTTCCATATTGTTCCTGCAACAAAAGAAATGGTGCGTTAAACATTTTATTGGTTCCGATCACATATTATAAACATTCGATTCAATTTAGACTAACATAACAAGTCACAAACCACCCAAAGTCGGTCAAGAGATCGCTTTGAAGGTAAGGTCATAAATAAAGCGCACCTTCACACAACCCCGAGTCCCTTTTGTTTAAATGCTACCAAGCATACAAAAAACTGTATATTCCTGGCAAGCTGTATTAAAAAAAACAGAACTGACCGAGAATTGTGCAAGATCACAACAGAAAAATCATTAAACAATGCCTCTGCCAGGAATTGAGGTGTTTATTATGTCGGTCCACGTTCGTCCCGAGTGATTCTGCAAAAAAACCAAGAATCCAGGTAAACTGTTACTACGTTTTTTTGCACCCGGGAACTTATTATGCGGGATTTATGTCACTTTTTGTTGCGTCCGAGCTAATTATTGTTATCTGCTTTCTGCTTGACCATAGCGTTTTCTATGGAGCAATAATGGGCCACTAATTCTCCTAACACCTTCGGAGTTAAAGCGTCAATCTCCTGGCGGACGGTCCATTGTGAGTGGACAAAGCCACCCGCAATTCCTACCGTGCCTTTAACGTTTTTATTATTTGCATTGTAAATAGATGTCTCATTCAGCTTCATCTCGAGATTCCTTTATGGCTTTTGCGAAAATTTCTTCGCACTATCCGCATAAGCTTATTGGTGTTGTCCATTAATTACCATATCGCTGACTCACTGGATCTGCCGCTAATATGCTAACAAAGGATTGCAAATTAATTTTTTTCGAGCGGCGTGCGGCAAAGGAAAAAAGCGTAACAAATAAAATATCGAATTTAGAACAGCAATCCGGGCGCGGGCTTATTATTTTAGCCAACAAAGTAGAAAACCATTTACAATAAATCATTTTGAATGCTTTCTTGGTTCCCATGCGTCGGGCGACGCAAAGGGTGATTTCTGTCTGAGTGTACATAAATAAAGGTTCTGAGTGCGGATCCCAGGTACTTTTGGTTTGAGGCTGAGTACGCAAAGATTGTGTTACTGGAAATGGCACACACCACTGTGCGTGTGCGCTCAATGGGTTGTCCGGCTTCTTTACACGCAGTGTGGTAATGAGAAACGGTTAAAGATAAAAAAAAATTTAGGGTTAATTTATAATGACTATTTTTTTTACTTAGTATACACTTGTCCCACTGTTGTGTAAAAGCCCAAGTTTGTACCGTACGCGTACCCCAAGAACGTTATATAAAGACTACTTAACCTAATTTATTTCATACCCGAATTTATTTCCTATATTTTTTTTTGTAATAATAAACTTGCTTTTAATAAGAATTAAAATGACATGTACATAAATAACAACTTATATCTAATTAATTAATAAAAAAAATAACAATATAGTATCCTAACTAAATATCAAATCAAATAGAAAATACAAATATTTTTACACGTCAAATAACCCGCCCCTAACTGTTCCTGGCGCAAAGATGCCCATAACGCTTGCCACGTCGGATGGCAATAGCAATTATCAATTACTTATATTAAAAAATATTCAGTTTTAATAAGAGTTTAAGCAAATGTTTTAGAGGAGAAAAGCAGAATAACATACGGCAGATTAACTTAAGTCCGTTAGCACAGAATATTCCAAAACAAAAACTCGAACCTTCACTTTCAGTTACAATCAAATCTGCGTGAATACTACGCTTGTGGTGTGGCGACCGCACCATAGAATGTTGCGCTTACACACGCGACACGCGTCTGTCGGGCAACGCACCAAACGCGTTGCGTGCGTCCGCATCACACGCGTTCGGTGCATTGCGGTAATGAACTCAGCAACGTGGCTAGTGTACACTTTACCGAGACGACATTTGTGTCCTCGTAATTGAAAATAATTATTAATTTCACTCAGCGGTTGCCACCTAGCGTCCAGGCGGGAATAAATTTCAACTATCATAAACATGTATTTATATAAAGGACTAGGAATTTCCTGCATTATTGTAACATTATAGCTTTAGAACCTTAGATGTTTTAGACTCAGAAATAATTATGGAACGATAGTATTGCTTTGTTAGTCATTTAGGTACTTACTTGTTAATAATCTTGAATATTATAAGGTCTATCTATTCAAACTCTTAAAGGGTCATTATAGGATTTGTAGGTACTAATGAATCCAATCCCGCATATGCGGGATCCCGCAAAATGCGGGACTGTTTTTGCGGGATCAGTAATGCGGGATTACAGATGCGGGATCCGCGGGACTGAAAACAAATGGGATTCGAAGAAAAATGGGCGACAATATGCGTATATAATTGCATAGTACATGTGTGAGTACTATGTTCCTCGTCTTTCTTTGACTTGAATGTGCCCTGACGCCTGAGAGTATGTCATGCTCAATCTGATGGCGGCACGTGTGTTGGATCATTTAGCTCCCTACAAAATGGTTGAGCTGAATGGTGCTAATCCTTGCGTCAGGTTCGTGAACGGGTGCTATCAGAGGAGGCTGGTCATTTCTTAGCTGCCACGACTTATTTAAATTTAATTAAAATTTTGAATTGTTTTTTTTATATTTTTATTTCAGACGATTTGAACGTTCTGCATCGTTCTCACATGTATAATTTCAACATGGATGATGTAACCAATATTTTGTAACCGTATTTTGATTTAAAAGAGTGTCCGTGGAGTTTCTTGGCCGTTCTTCTCCATAGGTAGGTACCTACTACGCTTTGGACCCTTGACAATTCAAAAGTACCTGTAATTGGTTTATTTGAAATAAATGTTTTGAGTTTAAAAGCATTCACACCGTGCGACTGTACCTACTCTTGAGCGAGACAACTAGGGATACAAAAAAATAATCGATACTTGGGTAGTTTTTAGTAAAGGTGAGTATACTCGATACTTTGGTTACGATCGCGATACCGATAATTTTCGTACTCGATATTTTTGTTTCGATACTTTATTACATACTTTTAACTTTACTTGATACACGAATTGGTCTATCATATTCAGGGACTTCCCGGTAAAATAAATAACTTTAGGGAAAAATTAAATGCACCATATCGTCCATTCATGGTGCATTAAATTTTTATTAATTGCACATATGTTTGGATTAATTTTTATCCCGGTGAAGGCAATTTCGTCATCATTCCAATGCAAATATAGTTAGTGATAATTATGTGGTAAATAACTACATAAGTATATTTCTTAAAACACTTCATAAATTCATGACATTTGTATGTCCATAAGTATGATTTTAATTGCAGTCCCGCAAATGCCGCAGATCCGCGGGATTGATGACGTCGATCCCGCAAGCTTGCGGGATTGAGAGCTTGATGCGGTATTGGATTCCCTAGTAGGTACTCATCATTATGAACAAATTTTACCATGGGACCATACCGGAAATCACGAAAAACAAATGCAGTTCTCTACTATTATGTTAGCTTATCTTGTGAAAATGTAGGGAAAGTTGTTCATAATGTTGAGTACAATTACCCCTTAACCCGTCGCTCGCCAATTAGCAGACACAAAAGATTTTTTATTGTTATCTGCACACCCTGGGTGTCAATCGACGTTTAAAGAGTTAAGAGATTTTGTGTATACCTTATATATAAATTAAATCCGATATTGAGAACCTAATTATATTAACAAAGCTATAAACGTAATACGGTGGGTGGTCCTTTTAACGTTTCCTCATGTTACAAATAAGAGCCATAAAAAGAAACGACACTCAATACTTTGAATTGTTTAAATTTTGAAGGACCACAAGACTTTTACTTTTTGGAAGCAATGGGCTTCTTTACCAAAAAAGGTAACCAAAGATACGAAAAAAAAAACAATTTATGACACAGTACAATACAGTAGGTAATACAGGTAATTGGTTGTACAGTAGGCCGCATGTCGGTGGTAACTCTTTGACCTTGAGCTGGCCTAGCGCAGTACCTACAGTACGACAACGTTCAATGGTTCCATCGCATCGTTTATTTTCGGAAAAACCGAACTTTGCCGAATTAAATGCGACTGATGGTCCAATAAGGCAATGACGGAATTAGTGCGTTAATCTACAATGCGTTTCAACTAAGAATAGGAATGACCTTGCGCCATATTGTGAAGATTTAGCAAAACTGCGCCTTGTTTACACATTTGCAAAGTCAGTGACACATTTTAACAAAAACAAATTCCAAAAACTGAAAATGGATAAGAATAAAAAAAAAAGGAAAAAAAAACTACAAAACTTTGCAAGCCTTAGATTTCTAGCTTCAGTTGACAGTTAGAGGTCATTGACTTTCCTATTCTTAGTTGAATCGCATTGCATAATAATTTAGGTGGGAACAGGCGCTTTACTTTGTGTAAATAATTTCATCACCACTGCTCTCAAAACGGTGAAGGAAAACATCGTGAGGAAACCGGCATGTCCTAGAACCAAAAATTCTAAGACATGTGATGATGTGACATCTACCAACAAGCACAGGGCCTGCGTGGTAGATTACAGCCCACTCCCGCTCACTGAGAGGAGGCCTATGTCCCAGCAGTGGGAACATTATAGGCCGATTATGTGACCAGCATTTTAGTATAAGTTCGACGTCTCCATTTAAATAAAAGGATTTTATTATACAGTTTTGTTTACCCCAATAACCCTGCAAAGCTCAAAAAAACTTTTCATACAGATTGAAAACGGAACTGACGTAAAATATAGCATTCTCAGTTGCCAGTAGCAGTTAGCAGGCAATAACGAAACTGACACTATTAATCACTCGCGACGGCTACCAAATTCATTTGGCAACTATATGGAAAATATTGGAAAGTTTATTGGAAAAATTGATGAAACAAGCCTGTCTATAAGCTGTTGTGTTTTAAGAAAAGCTATTGTTTTTTTTACACGCTGTAGACGGCTCTTTTTGAAATACAAGGGTTTATTTATGTTAAGAGACGTTTAAAAACATCTAAAAATGCATATAGATGAACAGACGTTAATCATTACTTAAATTAAATCAAAGTTTATGAACAAGTAAACCCCTTAATTTTAGAGAAAAAAAAGTTCATTCGCTACATTTTCATTTGATGCTAGCACTTCCCGCGCAGCTTCGCCCACGGTTATATCGGAAAATATATCAAGGGAACGTGTTACCGAGAAATCCTTCCTATTCCTTGTCTACATTACAAAGTGAACCTCTGTGCATAATTTCAGCTTTCTAGGTTTGGGCTAGGCGTTGATGAGTCAGTCAGGACTTCTCTTTTTATTTATATAGATTTCTGTAAAAGGTAACGATATGGTGGTGGTGGTGGTGGTGCCTCATGTCTCCAAGCATAACCCGCTCCATAGCGCCCTGAGCTACCTTGAATGTGGACCAGCCCCACTGTCAGTCTCCTGGGGCTCTTCCCCCCAAGTTGTTGTTGTGTGTTGTGGAAATTGATAATCTGGGAGATTCTTCGTCCAATGTTCCTACATTTGTAACTGATTATGTAATTATGATAAAGAAGCATTGTAACTGCTTCCAATATTAATGTCTTTACGTGGGAGTCTGTAACGACATTATAAAGTATACATAATTATGTATTTAAGTAATTTGATACCTCTTGTCTAACTCTTACTGGAGCGGTTTTTATTTGCTTTTGTAGTAATAAATTATTATTGTAAAATTTAAGACACCATTCGATTTGTTTATGTAAAATAGGAGGAATAAATATAACAGGTTTTAAATACTTTTTCCTTATTTTTTTTAATCAGATTTTTTATATAGGTAGCAATGATTTTCCGCAGAAAATCCAGTATAAACTGATTTGGACAAACATGTTAGTAGGGCGTAATTTACCATCTAGGAAATAAAACACTTACCATTTTCCAATTTTAGCCAAAATTATTGGCAACAACATTCACCAACAAAAAATCAAGACAATAGATTAGATCAATAGAATACGGATGTTGTTTCAATATTTTAATGGCTTGACATGACCAAAAGTTGGAATAAAAATTATTGTCATTTTACCAAATGCAGAGTATTTTATTTTAATAACCGTGTCCCTATTAACTCATTAATATGTTCCGGAGGTGACTTTAACATATATTTTGTCTAGTTAGCATCGATACGAACATGATATTACCTCCTTTAAAGGCGCAAGCGCATCTAATATCAGTATTATTTATGTGTCTGGCTGGTTATCCATTTTTGAATCAATTTTCCGCTTGGTTTTGTATTTTTTTTTTTGGAAATAATAATGAACTAGCCAATTAGATGTTTTAAGCTTGTTTTGATTTTTAAATAGGTACGGTCCCAATTCAATTTAGAGACTATTCATATTCTTTAAAAGACAGGCACTAATTAAAATGGCTTCCAGTTTCCTCGTGTCGGTAGAAGCTATACGAGAATAGCTTAAACTATATGTAAATAAAGAAATAAAAAGCAGTTTGTTCCGAAACTATAAGATAGCCAAATTTACAAAAAATCACAAAATATCTCGAATTTCGGTGTGCCTCATGGCTAGGCCTCCTCTAACAATTTCCACTGTCGTCTGTCGCGAGGTACCCTCCTCCAGTTTGGAAACTGTAGGTAGGTGCCTACTAAAATTCAGAGCCGTCCTCCAAACATGATGACTGAAAATGTTCCAGTTACCTTTCACAGTCTTTTTGAGGCTTTACTGCTCGCCAGTGGACATTTACGAGTCCATCTCGGTTAGACGTTGAAAATCCGGGTTTCGCGACAAAGAGCGATCATGTTACGAGCCATAATGGCCGTTAATGACTGAAATATACAATTTACTTGACTAATTCGCATGGTGTTACACAATGTATCAGATATCCTGTTAGCTGATAGCATTATGATATCAAACATTTATTTTGATCATCTTTAGTACGAGTTATCATGAAAGTTAGTGTCAAGGTACCTCCTCTTTTTCAGTTTACTTTAAGGAGTTTCAATTTAAATTATAGTATTTTTATCTCATGAAGTGACACGCGCTTTACTTGTGTTTACCAAGTGTACAAACACGTTGTGAATGTGTGCGTGACGATACGTAGCGTCAGCACATAACACACACACACTCTTCCGACTTCAGCATTGTCTCGAACGGTACCGAGATCTCCTGCGCTTACACACACATTCACATCGTGTTTATACACTTGGTAAACTCAAGTAAAACGCGTGTCTCTTCGTGAGATAAAAATACTGTAACGTACCACAGAAACTTTATTATCAAATAAATTCTTACAAATCATATTATTATGTTTATGTGTATGTAGTTCAATAACCTATTGCTAAATATGAAAAATCAGACAAAACAATAACTAGACAGTTGACTCTCAATTACGAAAATGTTCTGACTAACATAACGAAGACTACTCAATTCCAGACTAAAAACATTTCATCTGCACAGCAATACAAGACGAATAGTCGACATTTTTCACTCGACAAATTGCAAGAGACACATGATAGGGGGATATAGGGACACAACACAATCTCATCTCGTTTGTGTACCGAAAACAACCATCCATTTCGCGGCAAAAATATCCGAACCAATAATAAATCACCAGACATTTCTCAATCGACATTTTATACTAAAACGTACGGAAGTTACCAGTTAGACGTGTCTGTTTACTTGTTTGGGGACAACTATGTAAAGCAAAGTCGGGCTATTCTCGAACGAACGAAAATATCTAAAGGGTTTATGTGAAAGCACAAAAGGATCTTTCCATTCAATATCCTAGTACCTATGTACTTATAAAAAAATTGTCAGTCAAGGGTAGATTCTTGTATTGTATTGATTCCTATATAAAGTCTATATAATTATATTCATGGTCGAAATCTCTTAAGGAGTTATTGTACTCATCATTATGAACAACTTTTACTATTGGACTTGGGACCAACCCTGAAATAGCGAAAAAATAAAAACTTTTTTACAAAAAAAAAACAACCGACTTCCAAAAAAAACACTACAAAGTGAAAAATAACTTTAATTTTGGAAGTCGGTGTCTTTGGATCTGTATTTTAGTTTTTTGCCACCGACTTCACTTTTTTTTTTGGAAGTCGGTTGTTTTTTTTTGTAAAAAAGTTTTTATTTTTCACTTTTTAGTGGGTCAGTTTGTAATTTATCACTTTTTACAAAATATTGTTTTTCCCGATGCAGGGACGTTAATTGTTGAGGAGTTCTCCTAGTAATAACCAGAACTGGAGCTCCATGGTGAAGACATCATCACCATTATGCATTTTGACGAGCATAAATTACTTAGCAGCCATATTAAAGTAATCGAATGAAATACTTATAAATTGAGTAGTTCCGATGGCCATCTGTGGTCTTCATCATCAGTTCCACTTCACCAAATGGTGTTTTCCGAGAGCAAATGCACGAGTTACTATAAAAAATAACCAAATCGCTATAGTTGTGCCTATAAAATTTGAGGGTTCCCCTTGATTTCCATGGGATCCCCTGATCAGATTCTGATTTGGTGACAATGGGACTACCTCGAGAGTATACCCTTTCAAACAAAAAAAGAATTTTGAAAATCCGTCGACAATTGGCGGAGTATTCGATGAACAAACATACAAAAAAATAAAAAACATACAATCAGCCGAACATCGTGCCTACTCCTTTTTGTGAAGTCGGTAAAAATCAGCCTACATTTATGTTCGCATAACTCGTCAAAATGTAGGGAACAGCTGATTATAATTTCTCGATTTCAGGTTTCGTCCCATACTTAAAGTTGTTCATAATGATGAGTACATGACCCCTTAACAAATTTCGTGTAAGTATATGAATAGATAAACCTTATATTAAAGGGATTGCTTTTTTACCAATATTTAAAAATTTCAATTTTGCAAAATACTGAAGAAACTGCTTCCGTCCACTGCAATGTGTATAGAAATCTATATGATTAAATTCAGTTGGCTTTCTTAAATTTCCAACAAACCAGTAACAAAGGTTCACCTCTTATCAGTCACATCACAATCCGAAATCTTCAACAATTTCAACTGTCATAAACGAATCAAAATCTTTACAAAACGTCATAAAAGATACTATGTCTATACCTTTGAATCCACCGCAACCCTGTCACTGAAACTTAATAGACATGTTATTTCATCATTGGACGTATCATTGCCTTTCTGTTATTGCTTTTCCGTATCGTAAATGAAAATTTAATGGGCGGTGAAACAAAATACCGATGCCTTTAAACTAATATGGAACTTTAACCGCAAATCGATATTAATGTTCTCGCGAGTATATACAAGAAACTTGTTGTGTAGGACAACTGTATTTTTGTCGTCATCTTTAGTAATACTTCCTATAGATCTAAAATACATAAAACTATCGATAGAGTCTTCATCAGGTCCATAATTCGAGAATTTCTATTGAAACCAACTTTAACACGTTTACTTATCTGTGGGAGCAATGATGAAAATAATACATTAACATTACATTCTTTTACTTCAAATTTTGATTTAATAAAGAAGCTCTTATTGTAGTACTGTTGTACCTTTCAAATCATTATACCAAAAAATATGAATATCAAAACAGCACCTACAAAATACAAAACAAACTCGATCACTTAAAACGCTTAATCGAATGTCAATCGAGTTATCACAGTAAGTGCCAGCATACACAGTACCAAAAATACGCACGTACGGTGCAAAGTGAATAACGTATTCGGAAATTGTGAACGTTGTGTCGACAGCGAGTTCAAATGACATCAATAGTGCAACGAACGAGTGCAGCGGTGCAAAATGTAGATACGACCATTTAAAAATACAAAGCTGGGATTTTATATTGGGGTGCATTACTTTTATTTTCAGCGTTTCTATTGTTGGTTTTAAACCGAATGAGTTAACTGTTTTTGTTTGATTTTATCTAAACGGGTTTACTCCTAAGCTAGTTTTGGCAGAAAGTACTCGTTATAACCTCATATTGCACTTTAAGGTACCTAAGTGCAGTGAAAACAACTACCTACAAGTACTTAACTAACCATAACGTAACTTTAGATTTAAATGTCTTTTATTTTGCGCAGACTTAAATAAACCAATGTAGGTATGCAGCATGTATCAATCCTCAAACATTTTTCAAAAGAAACAAACTTCCTTGACCTCGTAATAAACCAAAAAGACACACAGTGAACACGCTAATTGAAAATCAAGTTATCCCAGTAAGTGCAAACACCCACGGTACGAAAAATACGCACGTACGGTACCGAGTGACTAACGTTTTCGGAAATTGTCGAACGTTGCCGATTCTTCGCGAAAATGCTGAGTGCAACGAACGTTTTAAGTACACACCACATGGACGATTTAACACGACAAATTGCGAATATGTGAAATATTTTCGCGATAGTTTGGGATTAAGATTGCACTGTATGTAAATTGAATTTGGCTGGGGAAACAAGAGTTTCGTAGAATACAGATGAAAGGGTTTCAATGAAAGATTTTGTAATGTTTTATGAGATTTCGAATTTTATGGTTTGGTCTTTTGTTTTATATGGACATTACATGTGGTTTTCATTTTGATGATTGGAAATTAAATTTAACACTTTCATACCTACATGAAAATACCTGAACCTGATAAAAGTTTACAGGATTGCAGTAATAAAATATGAATTAAGTATGGATTAGTTTTCTGAGAATTATAATGAGTGAAAAAGAAAATTCAATAGATAACTTTCCTCATCTTTAAAAAATATAATTCCCAGATCCTACAACAATCTGTATACAACCACAGCTTAACAAATCTGTAAAACTTTTCATAGTGCTTTCACAGTTAAGGCGAAACCGCCAGGGTAGCTCGAAAAATTCACTTTTTTACAATTTGCAGGTCAGTAGCTACCCCCCTTAATCAAGTGACAGGCGCTATTACAGTGCGTATTCTAATACGCCACTAACTCATGCTCAGGTGACACGTGGCGCTATCGAGTGTATCGAGCCGTAGTATATCACCGATGCAGGCTTGCAGTTTATTATGATCGCGAGCGGTTATGTAATACGAGTATAAGCCTTAAGCGGTTGGAAATAGAAGTTTGTTTTTTAACTAAAAATCATTTAGGTTCAACTTTTGCCATTGAGCTTTTTTTGGGAAAACTAAGCTGCTTTTGATTTTTTTTTTCAGTTTCAAGTTTTTTTTAAGTTTAGGTAGTAAATTTTGTAGTGGATGACTAGATAATGACACTTTCAGTAAGATTCCTACCTACCCGTTTGCAAAAAAGCGGAGCCCTGCATTTCCATCTTTCAACGTCAACGTCAAATCATTTATTTTAAATAGCCACTTAGAAGGCACTTTTGAACGTAAAATTTTACAAAAAAAAATTATTGATTCTAGACCTCCCTTCCAAAAGTTAGTTTCGTATGGAGAAGAATGGACAAGAAACTCCACCGTTACTCTTTTATAATGTTTTACAATATGATTATGTGAAGAAGATGCACCTAGAATAAAATTACTACCACAATTGGTAAAAAAAATAAAAATTAAGCAATGGCAGATATATTAATTATGTGACAGATACATGGTGCTCACATATTTACAAACATTACATAAGTATATGATTTTCCTAAAAAAAATAACAAGTAATAGGTAAGTCAGTATATGAGTAAAGTATTTAGGTAATCACAGAATGTAAAATCAATGTCATAAAAATAATAATATATAATTTTTTTTTCATGGCATTGTTTTTACAATTTTTAATTAAATTAGCAAGAAAAGCCTTTGTAAAGCCTGGGTATAAAATTTGTATAGACTGCTTGACTATAAAACCCTTCCTATTCTCAAAAATGCAACCAATGACAAAATCCTTTACCGAAACGTTCGAAGCACTATACGTTATTATAATGTGACAAGGAGACATCCAGACACAATTTGTCAAAACGCACTCGAAGTATCGAGCTCCACATAACAAATAGATAAATATTTTAAACTTAATAATACATGGAAGTCTTACAAATACGTAGTTTATGGGTTTATTGATAGAATACGTGAAGTAAACGAAGATTTACAGATTGCTTTTACTTGAGATATTGGTGCCGTAACACAACATGTTTTTGTTCGGGCGCTGAAGTAAATACGTTACTACTGTCATGCTGAATTCAATCTGCCAAGCCTTTTCCCAACCAAGTTGGGGTCGACTTCCAGTCTAACCGGATGCAGCTGAATACAGTATTTTACATGGAGCGACTGCCTATCTGACCTCCACAACCCAGTAACTGGGTAATACGATACACCTTGGTAAGACTACTTGTCAGACTTTCGGGCTTCTGACGACCCGTAACGACTGTCAAAGATCCACGAATGACAGCCGGGACCAACGGCTTAACGTGCTTTCCGAGACACTGAGGAGTCTCGGTATGTAAAGATGGTCACCCATCCACTGACCGACACCGGCAAGCGTAGCTTAACCTGATGGATCGACCCCTGCGGCTGTTATTACTTAGCCATGAGCTCTTCATCTCATGCTGAATTGTGAGTAGGTTATTCATATATTTTTGAAAATATTTATGCATAGTGAGATCTTGTAAATTCTGTAAATGTAGCATAGCATAATCAGCCTATAATGTTCCCACTGCTGGGACACAGGCCTCCTCTCGGTGAGACGAAGTGAGTTGTAATCCACTACGCGTGCCCAGTGCGGGTTGGTAGATGTTACATTTCTAAAAATTTTTGGTTCTAGGACATGCCGGTTTCCTCACGATGTTTTCTTCACCGTTTTGAGAGTAATGGTGAGGAAATTATTTAAGCGAAGTAAAGCTCTTGTCTGGGTTCGAACCTAAGACCTACAACTCGTAAGTCGCGGCCGTTACCACTGGGCTACCACTGTTCAATTTTTTTTTTGTAGTGCATCTTGTAGCTGACCTTGAGTGGCCATGACTATTTAACCGGTCAATCCTGTGGCTGCCTTAAGCAAACTCAAAGCCACTGTTCTATGCAACGTGTAAAATGATGAATGGCTCAAGTATCCACGATATTTTTTGACTGCAATTCTAGCGAGATAAAAAAACTCTTTGTTTTCAGTAATGTTATACTGCTCGAAAAGAATTACCACAACCCACACTGACTTTCACTTTTAAAAATATTCTGTGTCTATTACTATTTTAGTACACATGCAAAATAAAGTCAATTATTGATTTCACCAACTCTATTTCGCATCTTCAAATTATACTACTAGACTAATAATTATTCAAAACGTGTAGTAGATACCTACTTAATCAACAGCGACAGACCGACAGACGATACGAACTTGCGCAACCAAAAAGTCGGTTAACTAAACACTGTTGATGTAGGAATAGCAAGCAATTAATCAATCACCTAATACCACACTATATTAGTTGGTACACTCTTAGCTTAATTACTCTGTGGCCTCTTAGAGCCTATACTACCTCAAATGGATTAGCATGATCCTCCATTATGTCGAAAATACTGCAGCATTAATTTCGAAATAAATATATGGTAAAGTTGAGCATTAATGTTAAGTACTATGTTTGACGAATACACGATTCCATAAAATTTTCATGATAGAAAAAAAATCCAAAGTTACGTCCAAACCGAACAATAAACCGCTGGTATTAAAAAAATACTTCAAATTAGATCATGAAACTTTGCATACTAACTGAACTAACTATAAAGCAGGTCTCGTTTTTTATTTTTTCAAATTACCATTATTTTCACCTTATAAAGCAATTACCTAAACTATCGGCGCCCAGCACCGCACTCATTCTCGCTCTCACTCAGTCCGCGAGCAGTATCGTGCGAGCTGAGGTAGTATAGTGGGCTCTGTCAAACAAAGGTATCCCGCGAAATTAAAATTTTCATGCGTTTTTTGCAATTTGCAGGAATTTCGCGGATGCGTTTGCGTTCTATGAACGTGCCGTCACCCACATGCTTGCTTGTAATGAAAATGAATTGTGTTCAGCATCGTCAAAAAATGAAAATACATTTAACCATCAGCAAAAAACGACAACAACTTTCGAAATTAAAGTTATTTTTCACTTTTAGGGTTCCGTATCAAAATGGTAAAAAGGAACCCTTATGGTGTGACTCAGTCTGTCTGTCTGTCTGTCTGTCACAGTTGGATATCTCAAGAACTACTAATACTATCAACTTGAAATTTGGAACAGTTTTAGATGACGCTTACCCAACTATTTTTCAAATAAGAAAGAAGTAAAAATATTTATATTTTTTTTGTAACATGGACTGAAAGGGGGTCTTAAAAATTTAAAGTGAGGCTACTAGGGCATGTGGGGTATCATATGAAAGAGCGCTGCTTGCACATTCTTAAACTATTTTTTATTTTATTTTTAGGCCGCATAGTGTTCGACTTTTGATGAAAAATGTAAAAAAAAAATACCGTTCCCCCCCTTATCTCCGAAATTTGAAAAGATAAAAATCTGAAATTATTCTATGTGATAGAAGTTTATGTAAAGATTACAGGAAAAATAAAACGATGTCTCTAAATAGCACACTTTTTCAGAAATCGGAACGGAACCCTTGGTGCGCGAGTCCGACTCGCTGTTGACCGGTTTTTTTGTGTTGTTTTTGGAAGTCGGTTGTACTTTTTTGAAAAAAAAAATTTGACAGTTCAACTTCATTCATTGCGTTATTTATGTTGTTGAGCAGACAAACTTTTCGAACATATGAAGCAATGGATTAGCAATTAGCTTAAAAATGATTCAGATTGCGATTGTGTGTTATGCAATTAGGGTGCCGTTGATGTGGCGTTGGACAAATGTCCTTTAGGGTAGTAAAACAATTACGAGGTTGACTGTAGGTACTTACAGCATTCTATGTTCAAGAAACTGTTCACAGTGCATTCATAGTACAGTTAGCAACAAAAGTCGATTAACACTTGTGTTTTCTAAATATTAATATTGAGAAAAATACTTCATTAAAATCGGAACAGATGTAAATTTTAAAGAAAATTAACTCTTATCTAATAAATGAAATGCTAAAAAGTAGGTTAGCATATCATTTTGTGTTAATTTAGATGATGACAAAAAGTAACAGTGTTAACCGACTTCTGTTGCTGACCGTACAAGTAGAAAATGTGTGAATATAACTCCTCATATCACAGACCACCGTAGAAAATAACGTTAGGGCTCTTAGGTAATTACTTTTTCAGTGTTACAAAGTTCATTGACCTAAGTTTTTGCTCACCAACACCCAAACAAACATGTTTTTAATCCAATCACATTACCAGACTTACAGATTTTATTCAACGATTCATATATTACGTATGTTACATAATAGTTTTACAAATGCTTTCACACACAGTGAATGTTTTGAGCTGAAACTTTGCAAGTAAAATTAAATTTTATTGGAACTAAAACGGAATTGAGTTGATGTAATTTCAAGAATATTTTTCTTTAGTCAAATTTTCTCATCCGGTTTTGAACTTAGCCATCAACATTTTAAGTTTTAAAATCATTTGGAGAAATTTTACAGTTTGGTATAACCTGATGATTGTGCTGTTGTCTGTATCTTGCAGTATCGTAAGAAAACAACTTCCTTTACAATCAATCTGCCTAGCCTTTTCCCAACTATGTTGGAGTCGGCTTCCAGTCTAACCGGATGCAGCTGAATACCAGTATTTTACATGGAGCGACTGCCTATCTGACCTCCACAACCCAGTAACTGGGTAATACGATACTCCTTGTTAAGACTGCTCGACTGGTTGTCAGACTTTCGGGCTTCTGACGACCTGTAACCACTGTCAAAGATCCACGAATGACAGGCGGGACCAACGTGCTTTTCGAGGCACGGAGTATCTCGGTATGTAAAGATGGTCACCGATCCACGGACCAACCCCGCCAAGCGTAGCTTAACCTGATGGATCGACCCGTGCGGCTGTTATTACTTAGCCACGAGCTCCTCATTTCTCCTTTACAATACAATGTAATTTATTAGCAAGACTAATTAATTGCAAATAAAACAGGACGTGATCAGCACGTTTAGGCCGCGTTTCCACTGACGCGGAGCTGGGCGGAGCGGAGCGGAGACGTGCAGGAATCGTCCAATTACAGACGAGACAAGAGACGCGATGAGGATTACAACCATTATGATTGGTCGATTCCTGCACGTCTCCGCTCCGCTCCGCCCAGCTCCGCGTCAGTGGAGACGCACCCTTAAACCGCGTTCAAGAGCTGTATATCAATATTCCACAACAATGACGACATTGCGACAGCTCTCAGTTTATATGTGCTGATCGCGTTTAGTTTCATCAGTGAAATTGACCCTTAATATTTTGTTATAGACGATGAAGAAGAAGTGAAAGAAATGCCCTTACTCTATTTGCAATAAGATTAGACATTTAAACAAACCTTTTTACAGTCCGTTCAACCGATTTTGACTTCTATTCCATAGGCTTATGAATGGCATTAAAGGCAAAAAAGTGGTTACAATACCAACTGTTTGTTGCAGGTGCCATTTGTCATGCCACCAACGCAATAGAAGTGAAAATAGGTTGAAAAGACTGTAAAAATGGTTTGTTTAAATGTCTCATGTTATTGCAAAGTGGAGTATAGGTAAACTAAGTTTTACCCAGGGTATCTTAACACTTAGGTCATCCTTTTCACTACTACTAGAATAGTCACATTTTTAACCGACTTCTAAAAAAGGAGGAGGTTCTCAATTCGGATGTTTGTATTTTTTTTTTTTTTTTTTATGTTTGTTCGCGCATAACTCCGTCGCTTGCCAACCGATTTGAAAAATTATTTTTTTGTTGGAAAGGGTATACTTCCCAAAGGAAAAATCGAAGGAACTCTTCAAATATTATAGGCACACCTATAGCGATGTGGGTATTTTTTTATAGTAGCTCGTGCATTTGCTCTCGGAAAGCACCACTTGGTGAAGTGGAACTGATGATGAAGACCACAGATGGCTACCGGAACTACTCAATGATAAATATTTCACGGGTTGCGATTCGATTACTTTAATATGGTTGCTAAGCAATTTCCGCTCGTCACACAATGCGTGTGGTGAGTGGTTGTTGAGGAGTTCTCCTGGTTCTTACCAGCAGAACTCCTCAACAATTAACGTCCCAGCATCGGGAAAAGCAATATTTTGTAACATGTGATGAGCAATTGACATTAGACTATTGTAACTTATACAAATTATAAACAGACCCACTAAAAAGCGAGAAATAAAAACTTTTTAACAAAAAAACAAAACCGACTTCCAAAAATCACTACAAAGTGAAAAATAACTTTGATTTCGGAAGTCGGTGGCAAAAAAAAAAGAAAGTAAATAAAAAACGAAAGACACCGACTTCCGAAATCAAAGTTATTTTTCACTTTGTAGTGATTTTTGGAAGTCGGTTTTTTTTTTATTAAAAAGTTTTTTGTAGTCTAGCTTCCCTGAAATCACTTTGGTGTGTTTGGGTTATACGACTTCATCAGAATAGCTGCACCATAATTTCCCGAATTATGCTTCTCTGACAACTACGGGTTTCGTTAAACATATAGTTTTTCAGAAATCTTTAATTAAAATTGTAATCTAGCAACAAACCTTTCTTTTTGTTATTGTTATATAGGATATTTGTAAGTGACCTAGGTAAACTAAGGTTTGTTCAGGGTATCTTAACATTGGGTCATCATTTTCACACGAGGCACATTTTGTGGTCCCTGAAATCTCTTTGATGTGGTTGGGTTGTGCGACTTCAACAGAACAGCTGCACCGTAATTTTCTGTGGTAAACTTAGGTAAATTCAGATTTATTTAGCTTCCCTGAAATCACTTTGGTGTGGTTGGATTGTTCGAATTCGACAGAATAGCTAGGTACACCATAATTTGCCGAGGTAAACTTAAGTTATTTCGTATTGTCGAAAAACTAAAAAAAAACTAAAATTACAGTAGGTAATTACTACCTACGTTTGAAAAACTTGACATTGATTCTAATATTCTTTTAATTTCTTAGCTTACTGGTAATTTATTTAATTCGCCGTATTATCAAATCATACCAGGATCAAGCAAGGCCAGTTATTACTGACCTGACTATCTTACATACGTTGTCGCTTGCAAGTCGATCTGTCACTTGTGTTGTGCTGTACCGTGTCGTTCGTTAAACCCACAGCATTATTGGTGTACACGACTGTAAGGGTATTGACACACATCGAGGCAGTAACGTCTAGTGTACCAATTGCCCTCTATTTGAATGAGGACAAAATAGAAGCTACTCGAAGCTGTTAAACTATTCAGATTACGTTTTCATGAACCGCATTGAATGAAATGGTTAATTATTGGACATTTCTGTACTGTTCAAAGATACATGACTAAGAAAACATAACAGTTCAGGTACACGAACACTTGCAATTGGAACAAAATGGTTGAGCTGGATGGTGCTGATCCACGCGTCATGTTCGTGAACGGTCGCTGTCAGTTGAGGCTGGTCATGTCTTAACTGCCAGGGCTTATTTTTAATCTTATATTTTTTTTTTTTACATTTATCTCACATTTAGAAGCAACAAGAATGTTGGGTACATTCTTGTTGCTTGGATTATGTAATATCTTGATTTCAAAGAATGTCCTTGGATTTTCCTGTTCGTTCTTTTCAGAGATTTAATACGTTTTGGAATGGGCAACTAGCTCCAACTGCCTTGACTAACTGACCGACTCTTTGACAATTCAAAAATGCCCGTATAACTGGTTTAATTGAAATAAATGCATTTAGTTTGAGTTTGGATGAAAATACATAAAACGCTACTAAGAATCTTAAAACCATCAGCATGGTTAAGCTATCTACTACTTATTTGTGGGTTTAATGAGCGGACCACGAGGTTTTTTACGGAAAACCACAATAGAAGGCTGGAGAAGTGATGAGACCAAGGAAGAGATAATTGCTTCAAATGGCATCAAATTACTTTTTATAGCACCCCGAACTTAACCAAACAACGACAACAAAAGTAACACCAAACAAATAACTAACTAAATATATATTTTTTATTTCGCGGAAATAACGCCCCAACCATATATATTTGGTTGTACCTACATAAGCATGTTTATATAATCTGAAACTTTTCGAATCGTGGATGCAGTTTCTAAGATACGCTTTCGGAAGTACAGTCGCGTTGCAAACAGTTATCCACGAACTTATTCTTACGAGTCAATAACACCGTTTCGAGAAATATATGGGATAGCGAGTTTAATACCCATTCCAAGTTATTCCTGTGTACTGTATGCGTTCGTTGGACAACATATTACCTGAGACATTATTGTACTCTGTAGTGTATTTTTATTTTTAAATCACAGAAGTTTTTGTCGTACAATTTGTCTTGTTGACAAGGACGATTTTGAAATCGTTGACGTTAACGTCTATATTTCTAGCTAAGATTAAAATATTGACATTCATTTAAATTCTGCTGACACTAATCCTAATTAGTTTAATTTTTTATTCAAATTAGCAATAGATTTAACACTCACTCGAAACTGATTTCTCATAGGTAGTGGAATACCGACCACAGAGAGAAACCACAGAAGATATTTGTCTTGCGTATAAGGAAAATCGTAGTAGTTATTTGCAATGCACAAAAATAACCAAGACACGACTTTTACATTGATTCTAATAAAATAAGACGATCGTTAGGCTATATTTCGGATTTGCGAGATTTGTATTATTCATATTGGTGACATCCCCAATATATTTGCATGATGTAGCCATACTTTGTGTTGCGTTTTTTTTTTTTTCATATCAGGGCCGTAACTTTTTTAGTAAAAAGATTTATTAACCAGTAACTAGGCATGAAAAGTAGGCCTAATTAAAAATACATAAGTTAGGTCTAGTTAGAGAACCTTGAGACTTGCCTATTTCGTGTTGCCTAAGGGCGGGAATACACATGGCTGAAACTTGTACAAAACTATACAAGTACATTGTATGCCATTATGACATTCACCAATCAGAAGCTGTTATGGTACATTGGCATGCAAGCTACTTGCAAAGTTTTGTACAAGCTACAGGCATGTGTATTCCCGCCCTAAAGGTAACATTATAAATGCTGGTTTAATTTTGAAACATTTAGTTTGTTACTTCAAAATTAAATTACAGAAATCTTTGACCATATATAGCCCTTTGACTTTGATATTATCAGTACCGCAATAGTTAATTGGCAGTTCGATTTTCATGTTTTTTTATAATTAGTAGGTAAACTACACAGGCAGAGGTAGATGAAGAACATGTTAAGGCTCCCGCAGACAGGCGTGATGCGACAGCGCGATGCGACTCTAGTAGAACAATTTCTATGAAAACTTAATGGAAATTGTTCACGAACCGTCGCGTCGCACTTGTCTGCGATAGCCTTTACTCTTGTGGTTTAATTATAATAGCATTTTTAGTAATGAAATAGTCAATTAAGCCTAAAACTGTATAAAATGCATTTTTAAATGTTAACCCTATTTTTGAAACCCACCTTTGCTGTTTCTACCAGCATCTTAAGTAACACAAAGTATAGGTAAATGATAAATTGATGTTTTTTTCTGTAAGGAGATTTAAAATACAAACACTTTTATTTCAATAATTTTTAAAAGTAGATGAGGGCCGTAAAAATCTTGATTCCTTTTTTCTAAAGGAAAACGTTCTTATCAGTTTATCCCCTATAACAACAACAACAACATGACGACACGGTTGGCGCAGTGGTTGAGTGATTGACTGCTGCGCAGCATGTCGCGGGTTCGATTCCCGCACGGAACAAATATTTGTACGACCTACAAGTATTTGTTCCGAGTCTGGGTGTTTTTCTATCTATAATATGTATGTATTTACAAAAAAAAATTGTATATGAGTAGTTTATCAGCCATCTCGTTACCATAACACAAGCATTAGGTTGCTTAGCTTGGGACTAGATGGCGTTGTGTGAAATGTCCAAGAATATTTATTTATTTAATTTATTTATTTATAACACGCAAAAGAGGCTGAAGTCTTGTTAATTTTCGAATACAGCACCAGCTCATGTTTTAATGGACATATTATTATAATGACATCTGATACGTTAACAGTTAACGTTACAGTCCCAATGGTTATTTCGCTTTCCTTGATAAGTTTACTCGATTTTAATGACTGAAACGAATGTACTTGTCTTTTAAACGATTATGGCCGGTATGTGCTGGTTGGTTAGTAACGTGTTTAGAAGATTCCAGTTTCAGTTTTGTGGTGAAGCTTTGAACCATACTGCTAGCGTTTGATTAGAGATACAAGATTGTAATCGATTACTCGTTAAAAGATCGTTTGCTCGATTATTTTTGTTACGGTCTGCGTTAAGGTGACGACACACTTGTTCAGTTTTTCCGATTATCAAATCGACCAGATTGAGCGAGTCGTTTTTGTTTCATCGAAATTTCATTCGTCGAAAATGTAACCAGTGTAGCGCCAGCTTTATACCTACGTAATATCTTGATAGGAATATGATTCCTAAAGGGTTAAGCAAAGTCGCAATTAGCGTGAAAATACTAATTACCTAAATTGAATTGTATCCGCGTTTGGCACGTATGTAGGTAAAAGTTGACGATATTACGTTACCTTTGAAGATGGTTTGTTTACGTAACAAAATACTTAATTTACAAACTCTGATTTGAGAAATCTGCATGATTGTGATTACTGTTGTGACATCAGTATTCTAACGCCAGTAATTAGAAATTTGGATACAGAATTAAAATCAAACGAAGTAAAATTGACTACCTAGAATCATATTCCATACTATAGCTTTTGCTCGAAGCTTCGCCCGCGTGTTTGTCGAAAAATATCCCACGGGAACTTACTACCGGGAAATCTTTCCTTATTCATTGTCTACATTTTAAAGGGAATCTCTGTGAAAAAATATTCAGAATTTCAGCTTTCTAGGCTCAAGGATTTGGGCTGGGCGTTGATGAGTCAGTCACTTTCTTTGTACAATATTTTGGAAGTTTATGAGTGTAGAATTTTATTATGAAAGTATGAAATAGTAGAAATGTTGTATTAAATCCTAGTCACATTATATTCGATGTACCTGGCGGGGTCCCGTCATCTTGACATTCATGAAATTTTGCACAGAGGTTCCCTTTAAAATGTAGACAATGAATAAGGAAGGGATTCCCGGTAGTATGGGATATTTCCTGACGTCCACACGGGCGAAGCCGCTGCCAAAAGCTAGTTTATTATATTTTTATGAAATGTTTTTCTTCAATATTCGGCTTTGTTTTGGGGAAATAGTTATGATCGGTACTAAAAAACTTTTTTACAAAAAAAAAAAACAACCGACTTCCAAAAAAAACACTACAAAGTGAAAAATAACTTTAATTTTGGAAGTCGGTGTCTTTGGATCTGTATTTTAGTTTTTTGCCACCGACTTCCAAAATTAAAATTATTTTTCACTTTGTTTTTTTTTGAAAATCGGTTGTTTTTTTTTTTTTTTTTGTTAGAAAAATAATATTTTTACCATAATTATCAGCTTTAGCAAATGAGGACAGACGAAAAGCATGTGACTAAAAGAGTGATGAAATACATGTTGATGGATGGAGAGGCAGAGGAAAGCCAAAGAAAAGATGGATGGATTGTGTGAGGAATGAAAGAGAAGGACTGAATGATAGCGTGACGGTTGACAGGGGAGAATGGAAGAAGAAAACGTGCTGCGCCGCCCCCAAGTAACATGGGATAAGGGCAGGAAGATGATGATGATGACCAGCTTTAGCAAATGGATTGGTGATCACAGTATAAGTGAAAACTGAAGTTATGATATAGTTTAATTAGACTAACATCTTGACAGAATACCAAAGTTGACAGGGATTAAAACCTAACATAAAACGTTTAGTCCACTTTCGGTCCCTCAACCCCTAAACATAGTTCACACTCGACCCCCAGGTAGTGAGACTGAATTTTCATACAAAGGACAGGTCTACCTCGTCCACTTTCGACCCCTAGTTCGGTAAGTACCTAAAATTAATATTTTGGTACAGTAAACTACAGAAAGCAAAATTCAGGAATTGATATTAAAAAAATATATATTGAGAGTATTTTATTTAAATAGTATGCAACTATAGGGTAGACTGGTGATTTATCATCGTAACTGACTGTACTTTGGGGGTCGAGAAGAAACTAAAACTTGCCTGGAAATAAAATCCACTCTCGACCCCCAAGGGTCGAGAATAAACTATATCTAGGGGTCTAGTGGACACATTATATTTATTGGGGATCGAGGGGCCGAGAGTGGACTAAACGACATAAAAGAACTGAAAGACTGCCTGTTGGTCTAGTGATCACAAGCGCTATGCTGAGCATGAGGTTTGATTCCCAGCTCGGGCAAAGTGTTACTGGGTTTTTCCATCTGGAATTTTTCAGTAGCAGCCCGGAATCTGGATTTGTGCCCGGTTGATGGCAATATTCTCGCCCCCTATTACATGGGACTTTAACATAACTGGCGAAATGTGGGTGTATATAGGTACACCTCTGCCTAACGCTTCGGGGATTACAGGCGTGATGTTATGTTATAAAAGAAAACTCGACACGTCGAAGAAAAAGGAAAAACTTTCTATTAGCATCTTTAGCTATAGACGCAAGCTCTCACAAACGCAGCTCTGACAAACCGATACCACTATGGAATCTTGCTATCCCTTATAAGATACCAAATAATATGACCAAGTTAACATTAAAACCACTAAGTATGAATTTGTTTCACTTCAGAAAAAATCGTGAAATAGAAAAAATATTTCACAAATCGCTAATTTACTTTAACCGTTTAAATTAACGTTTAAAAACCTTAACTCAATTTTCCAAAACTTTTGATAAAGCCTGAAACGGTACAAAGTTTACACACTAACCACTAGCATCGTAAAACTTCTTTACAAACTGCCTGCACTATTACAATTCGGGTATTTTCATCCCCAATAATAAGTACCTACACTTTAACTTATGAATATTTTATTAAGAAAATGTTTAATAACTTTTGGTAGATATGTACACGCCTAATCCATCCGGCCACAGCGTGTTTTTAAAGATCTCGAAGATAAAAGATCAATTTTATTAATCGAATAGAAATATTTCCAATAATATTAATTTGTACTGTAAGAAATTAATCATTGACGCATGAGGCTGATCGGCTTAAATAGTTTTCTAAGTGGTTTATAACCGTTAATGCGAAGGCTTCGTTGGCATGATAAATATGTTGAGTAACGAGTTTTTTTTCGCAAATAATCAGTATGTAAAAGCAAAATAAAATCACCTCATTAATATTATAAAAATATGCCAAAAGTATTTATTTGGCAAAACGAGATACCTAAACTTTTTCATACGTTTCAAAAACTTTTCCAATCCAATTACGAACGAGAAAATCACGTTGACCGAAAAAGAGAACTTGTTAAGTTAAAAAAGACGCGTCGGTCATCTATCTTCGATAATAATGCGTTTATCATAATCACAAACTAATATTAACGCACATTCCACTTAACGGCCCAATAACTGCCGACCTACGCAGTTTCTCATAGTTTCCGCAAACACATAATTAACTATAACTACGGCAATAAAATCAAGCACTTAATAACTAAACAAGGTATGCATAAAATATAAAAAAAATAAAATGAAAAATAAATAATAACCAACCAAAAACTCCGGAACAAAAAAATCCAAATCAAACAGTGCACAAAATAAAAATCACTTCACACCATACGAATGTTTCGGCACACGGTACAGCACACAAATAAATTAAAAGAAAATCTTAAAAAGCTCTGAAAGTTATCTAAACACTGTTAAGGACACCAACACACAACTTTACCGTTTGCCGCCAACTGCTCCAAATTTTTCAAGTACAGAAAAAAAAAATATAGTTCGAAATTTTCGTTAAATATTTCGCGAATTCGAATTTCAACTTTCGCGTCGCGCCGCCGCGCTTGTCTCCGGGATTGTGGAATTTTCGGCTATGATGGGGAAGATGCTCGCATAGCTGTGGCTTAGATGAGACTGTGGTATGGTACCGCGCCGATCCAACTGTGTGGCCGGAGCCGACTTTCGCCCCGACCGGTCGCCCTACAGCTCTGGCGACCGGTGACGCATCCAGGAACTCTGTTAATTCACTATATTTAACGCCATGACTAAATTTTTTTCTTGGGATATTCATATACGTTAGATCCTTTAGTGACAACAACCATAATTAACAGAAAAAGTTTAAACTTTCATTAGAAGAAAAAAAAACTTAAACACTGAGCACGTAAGGGTTGAGCGGTAGAGCCCGTCTATGAATGAATATTGTTGGCAGCGAAATTATTGCAAGTATGCATTCTTTTGTTGCTACGCCATGTTTTATTCATTTATTTTATTTACATTCCAAGTTTTCAATCGGAAGTGCGGTGTCATTGCAAGAAATTGATGCGTTCAAAATATTTGTAGGTATACAATATTATGATAGGTATCGATTAGTCCACAAAAAAACTTAAACACTTTGAGCACGTAAGGGTTGAGCGGTAGAGCCCGTCTATGAATGAATATTGTTGGCAGCGAAATTATTGCAAGTATGCATTCTTTTGTTGCTACGCCATGTTTTATTCATTTATTTTATTTACATTCCAAGTTTTCAATCGGAAGTGCGGTGTCATTGCAAGAAATTGATGCGTTCAAAATATTTGTATACAATATTATGATAGGTATCGATTAGTCCACAAAAAGTCGATTCATCACTTCCGAACTCAGAAATACGGCCACATTATTCATTCTGCTAATGTCCAAGCATAATTTAGTTGAAACTGGGTCAGTTATTTTACGACGAAAATAATTCTTTAGAAACAACATCAAATTACCGGGTAGCGAGAAAAACAATTAAAGGTCATTTTAATAATAACTACTGAATGACGAATAGAAAAACCGCAAAACTGAGTCGACTTATATGGTGCGGCAAGTTTAAAATAAAGCAAGAGATGAGTATTTATTTATATAAGAAACTCGTAACCTAAGCTGCGGTTAAGTATATATTTGCAGCCATAATCTTAAAATATTATCTTTGAATCTTAGAGTGTAAAAGTTTATGTGCTTGGAAGGAAAACACAGATTTTTAATTAATGTAAATTAGGATAATATTGTCTGGAACTAACTCATACACGAATTTATATTCGCGAACTTTTTAACCCTCAAGACAAGCCTGACCAAGAAGTGAACTGAAATAAAAGAAACAAAAACTATCGCCATATAAATCCAATTTTTAAAAGGAAAATAGAAATACAACAAATAAAGTGTCTAGTAATAAAGACGTTATCTAGTATTATGTCACCAGTAACCCAGTTTGTGGACAATGCAAAGTTAGAACAAGGATTGCTGGAACCGCAGGAAGTGACAGGAGCAGGATATTCCGACTGCGAGTCGAACTGCGACGAAGCCGCGGAGTTTACAACAGTTGCATAGTTCGCCGCGCTATTTATGATAGCCTGGTACCATGATTTCTCTATTCAGGGCATTTATTGTATTGCGTAAGCTGTTTTAGATTTATTTTTATTGAGTAAACGGGCTTTATAAAGATTTTGGCTTCTACTGTCTGTAAAAGCGCGTTAAAAAAAACCATTAATTTGTTTGTTACACTACTAAAAATTACTGAAAATTTCTTATACTTTACTTCATCCTGTGCCCGAATAAAATGTCATCCATAATCATCAAACAGCTAGGTCCATTGCAACTAGCAAGCCACTTCTGGATCGACGTTGTCCGCCTCTTGTCTGCAATTGCTGCCAATCTACCACTGAAAGATGTCTGAAAAAAATCTGAACACACTATAATTTAAGTTTCGTCATATTTTATCAATCACATTAGATCATTCTAGAAATATAATGCAACTGCATATATAGTTTTAAATATTGATAAAAATCTGTCACCGTGGAAGTGATTTGAAAGTCTAATTTTCTTTCGAAGGAAATTAATTAAGAATTAATTTAACGGTGGTCTATAAAACGTGTACATAATTAGGCGTCTTTTTCTTAAGATCCGCTTTCCTGAGACCGAAAGACGTCATGAAGATGAAGAAATATGCTGCATTAGTGACCCCCTGGACTCTATTCGTATGGATATTATGATTTCAATGTCATTGTGGACACTATAAGCAGTATAATGTTGTACATAATCATACTAGCCTGTCGACTTCGCATTTCCCGTAGACCGTTACAGTGAACGATCTTGAGTTGGAACTTCATGGTCAAGATGCTGGCTGGGTAGACTGGTGAATGCTTAGACCTGATCATTTTCCAGCAGGCATAACTAAGCAAAAAAACAATAAAATGAACAATCGGAACAGAAGTGTATTTATATGTATTAACAAGTTTTTCATTGGATCTATAGAGACGGTTGCGAAAGTTGATGGTCTTCAGCAACTCGCACAAAGGCTTTTATTACTAAAGGAATTAAAGCGACAATAGCTGTCTAAGACGATGGTGCTGTGATGGGCATTCAATAACATTTCATAATTTAACGCGTCTTTGTTTTCAGTTAAGGAAATAAACAGAAATTGTAAAAGGTTATTGACACCACGTATTCCAATAATTATGAAAGTATTGTGTTCAATAATTTCAAGAATGTGCAGGAGTGTATGTCCTCCCGCACAATTGTGTCCTCAACGCAAAATTTCAAATTCATCTGCTTCTAGACAAAGGGTCGTTGAAGGCATATCATGTGTTGTTATTTCTAAAGGAATATTATGAAAACCTTTAACGACCCTTGTACATTCTCCGTTAAAATTTTCTTGACGTAACCGGGGTACTATATATTGTATACGCGGAATGCTGTTTTGATCCACGTTAACAATAACGAATAGTTCTTACACGTTTACAGTTACTGTAAACAGTATCTTTTTAGATACTGTTTGACGACGACTTGTTTAATTTATCAGTGATTCTATAGACCAGAAGCGTCGCTCGACTGACATAAATATTTGAATGCAACGAAAACGTGTGACTACAGTGTCATTCATTAAACTTTCTCTCGAGTGTGACGCCCTTTGACTGATATCAATGGGCCCTCAACAAATAGGTTTAAAATGTTCGCCTCAATTGATAGCCTACTAAGAAATCATCACAAGAATTGAGTATGAGTAACTACTTAACGCTTGTTCCTTAATTTGCTTGTTTAGGCTCCGAACCTTTTACTGAGTATAGGTACCCAACTGTGGAATCGTCTAGAATGTAATATTTAAACCGAGCTTTAAAAGTAATACTTCGCGTTGAATATTTGAACTTTATTGAAATCCTCTGATTACAAAAGAAACCATTAAAACAAATGAATTAACGAACGCAACTGAGTACGCAAGCATACCTACATAAACAGACAGTGTAGGTGTTGGCGTATTAAACCAGCATCTGTTATTAAATACACCTTCAACATTAGTTAAAATTATTGAAGTTGCAAGTCAGGTACCAGTTTAATGACAAACTTGATTTGGAAATTATTCGTTATCGTTCATCTATCTTGATCTTGCAGACAACTCACTTGTAGAGGCAGCTTCTGCAGAGCTACCGTCTGCAGTAATAAACAGAAATCCGATACCCTTGCTACGACAACCATTTAAACTACCAGATCTCTGATAAGAGCATCGTTCCTTTTATTATTTACAACCTGTACTCTGTCGTTCATTACGCCAAAATTGATTTCAGTTTTATTTATATATCAGTACCGCTTACTGTAGCAACTGAATGTTTGAGCTTTGTAACTAATCGCAAAGCGAATTCTTAATCGTTGATAGTGGAATCGCATTACAAATTCAAACACGGCAACAGCTGCGGCCTAAACTACAAATTCTAAGGCCTCATATTAATTTATTCATTTATCCTTCACGCCCTAAATCCCTCGGTGGTGATGAATAAAAGGGGTCGATGTGCGTCGCCGCGTGCGCCTGCCCATCCATCACGCACGATGCGAAGCTAATCGATTTCTAGGCACGCGTGATTTGTTATTTCATTATCGGCAATTTGTTCTATCACAGACGCTACTGTTCCTGATTTCCATCTAAGATATTCCTCAAAACCGTCAAAATTAACTATCGTAGTTAAACCAATATCCATTTTATTGGAATATTTTATTGCGAATAAAAGTTGTTGACGTTAAGTTTTATATCGAGAGCTTGTTTTATTATACTTTTTGTAGTAACTACGAGTAACCACGTAACTATTTCTGCTAGATATTATCGCTGTTGTTAATTAATTACAGATAGCAATCAGTAAAATTTAATATCAGCCGGGTGTACAACATCTTAAACAGAGGAGCTTAACAAACTACCTGTTTGAAACTGAGGAATGTTAAATATTGCACAATAACCATAGATCATAATTAAAGAAAGATAATGTTGTTTCATGTGCGGATATCTTTGAAACCGGTACCAGAAGCTCGGAGATTCAACAGCGATTATTATTATCTTAATACTAATTTATTGCAGTCTTCCTTTTCACCTTGTACATACTTACCTACTAAATGTGTCTATTTGACACTATTAGAATTAATACTGAATGTAATGGAGATTAGTGTACACGTGCAAATTAGGGAAAGTGGGGACGTTCGGTACCACGAAGTATCGGTTTTACCATTCAAGCATTATCATGTTAGTGAGAGAACTTGCGCTTTTATTTTTGTACTTTTTATCCGACTACGGCAAAGCCAAAAGAAAGGGTTATGATTTTAGCAGTCTATATATGTATGTAAGTATGTAAACTACGTACATTTACGTGTGTTCCACCGTAGCGCCTAAATTACTGAACGGATTTTGATGAATGAGGTATCGATAGATTCGTAATAATGGTCCAGGTGACACAGGCTACATAAATTCTTCCTAAATTTAATATGGTGGACTTTACACGTAATTTTCTGACCTCGAAAAAAATTAAATTGAGATAATCATGACATGTTTGGTATCAAAAGAAAGGTCTTGACAAGCACATTACAAATATGTATAATACCTATGTCATTATTGTTTAAGTAAACAAATATTTTGAACTGTTTAGATCTATTTTATTTTTCCGTAGTCGAGTTACAGTTTTTTAAACTTTATTCTTGTTTACCTAAGGGAACATAAAACAAATACGAGAATTTGTTATGTACAAATTCTCGGAATGGGAAGCAATGGCACAAAATGGATCTCGAACAAAAAAAGTTGTTGTGGTTCGGAAGCCGAAGGGTGAAATAGGAAGTGATACCGGTTTATATTTCCGTCCCCACACTATGTATCGATTCCCCGCTGTCACCGCAACGGGGTGTTACTTTTGAAATCATTTTGATTGATGCACACTGTATTGTTAGCGTACGAATCAAAAGAATATTGATTCGAATCTGACAAACAAATAATTTGCGTTGTAGATGTTTTATTATTTATTTTTGGGTTTATTCTAATACGTTTTTTAATCTGTTGCGGCTTAACAAATAATTGCTATGGTCGTTTGCTGGTGTGTCGTGTTAATGGAAACTCCTCGATTTTCGTGGCAAATTCCTCAATTTATAACGTGATCATATTAACTACCGAGTGTGCTACTGTTTTTTGGCAATACTTGGTGACATAGTGATTTATAATAAACTTGTATTTTAAATGTTAATAGTTATTTATGCAACTGACGTATAATAAGGGGTATTAAAACACGAATGTGGGTTTATCACACATAGCTTTTGCCCGCGGCTTCGCCCGCGTGGATGTCGGAAAATACCCCACGAGAACAAAAATCCTTCCTTATTTCTTATCTACATTTTACAGGGAACCTCTGTGCAAAATTTCAGCTTTATAGGTCTAAGGGTTTGAGCTGGGCGTTGATGAGTCAGTCAGTCAGTTAGGACTTTTCTTTTTATCCACCCGCGCGCCTATAGCCTTCCGCAAAAATAATTATTAAAGTCCTACTGGTAGTTCCAGAGATTAACACGTTCAAACAAACAAAAAAAGTGTGTGTCAGCTCTGACGCACGACTGGAGTTTACTCCTGGTTTTGTGCCCCACTTCACCTCTCCGCTAACCTCCCCCTCTAACCCCCTCTCAATACCTCTTCACCGCTTTCCCCTCCCCCTCCACCCTCACCAACTCCTCCCCTCTCCCTCTTTCATTCTCCACACCCTCCCTCTCACTGCACCCTTCTATCCCTCTCCAACCTCTCCCGCTGCCTCTATCATCCACCCCCTCTCCCTCCTCACCACCTGTCTTCTCCCTCTACCTCTCACCACACCCTCCCCTTCCTCCTTTTTTCCTTACCACCCGTCCCCTTCCCCCTTTCCCTCCTCACCACCCCTCCTCTTCTCCCCTCCCCTGTACCCTTCCCTCTGGGGGAAAAACTATTACTGACAAAATTACTTGCTTAGGCAAGTATTTGTACCAAGTTCAAGTTATTACCCCCACAGGGATGGAATTTCAAAAAATCGTTTGCGATATTACCGTAACTTGACTGAAAGATTATTTACACCAATTTGCGAGTTAATCAAGCACCGCAGTAAAACCTGCCCAGTAAAATTTACTATCCCTTTTCACCCCTTTAGGGGTAGATTTTCGAAAAACCCTGATACACATTATTCTTTATTTTTGGTCTCAAGAATAAATACTGAGTTTCGAGTTAACCGGAACGCACGTTAAAATTCCTCCATACAAACTTTGACAACCCCCAATCCCTCCTGAGGGGGTAGTTTAGGAAAACTAAAAATGACAAACTTTATAATTTACTTAGATAAATATTCCTGAAAAGTTTCAAGTCTATTAACTCAAGGAATAAGATTTTTCATACAAACTTTCATCCCCTATTTATCCCCCTTAGAGATGGAATTTCCAAAAATCCTTCCTTAGTGGTTGCCTACGCTGTATAAGGTATCTATGTGAAAAATTTCAAGTCTCTAGGTCCAGCGGTCTGGGCTGTGCGTTGATATATCAGTCAGTCAATCAGTCAGTCAGGACTTTGAATTTTATATATATAGATAGTATCACATGAGTGTTTTAATACCTAATTATGTACAGTTGCATACAAGACTTTATCTACATCCATGTTATGAATCCTCTATAAAAGGTTCTGAAACAGTTTTTTGCAATACTAATACTCGTATCGAACATGGCGGCCGGCGTCATAGGATACGACGTGAATTCAAATAAGTTCTTTTTTTTAATTACGGCGCTGTTGTAGTGAAACGCGCGTGCATTACAATGTTCTTTTTTTGAAAACGATTTGCATGATGAAATTCAGTACAACATTATAACACCCGTTTGGATGATATAATGGTTACCTACTATGACACTGGCTGTTTTAATGTTGGCAATAAGCTAACTGTTTCAGAAACTTTTATAGAGGATTTATAGCATGGGTGTAGATAAATAAATTTTATGGATTTGTTAATCAGGTTATTTCTACAACATTGCAATCTTGTATGCATGTCAAAGTACTCTATCTAATGATGGAGATGTTATTCTTCTCACCATTTGAAACATTTTATGGGTCCAACCTTGCATTACTTGCACATTACATTACAAAAGACCATCTAAACACATTTTAATAATAGAGGAGTAGATTGCTTCAAAATTATTTACTATGTATTCAAAAGCAGACATACGAAAATAATCTGCATAAAGGTGAGATGAAATCGCTTTTACCGCAAGTTATACAATACAGTACCATCGCAAACATGTATTGTTATTTTAAGAGCGAAATTTTAATTAGGGAAACATTATTATGCAAAGCTATGTCCCTTCCCTAGCTTTTACAAGGTCAAATTAAATAAGCTAGCGAAACTGTATCCGCAAACGTGATGGGTCGATATGACAAAACAAAAAAATTAAGTAATTTGATGGTGTTTTGTTTTAGGTGTCATCTACCGCCGGTAGTCACTTGAAATCAATCAATCTGCCTAGCCTTTTCCCAACTATGTTAGGGTCGGCTTGCAGTCTAACCGGATGCAGCCGAATACCAGTAAATACATGGAGCGACTGCCTGTCTGACCTCCACAACCTAGTAACTGGGTAATACGATACCCCATGGTAAGACTGGATGTCAGACTTTCGGGCTTCTGACGACCCGTAACGACTGTCAAAGATTCATGAATGACAGCCGGGACCAACGGCTTAACGTGCTTTCCGAGGCACGGAGGAGTATCGGTATGTAAAGATGGTCACCCATCCACTGACCAACCCCGGTAAGCGTAGCTTAACCTGATGGAGCGACCCGTGTGGCTGTTATTATTTAGCCACGAGCTCCTAGGTAGTAGGTAGCCGGTAGTCACTTGAAATATCAGTTTTTTTTTTTTTTTTTGTGTAAACTTCAAGGACATTTGATCGGTATCGATATCTCAACTTTTACGAACTCAAACTTCATAAGCCGTCATTGACTTCAAAAAAAAATCATCAGATCCTTTTAGGGTTCCGTACCAAAATGGTAAAAACGAACCCATGGTGCGTGTCTATCACAGCTGGATATCTCAAGAACTACTAATGCTATTAACTTGAAATTTGGAACAGTTTTAGATGACGTTTACCCAACTATTTTGCAAATAAGAAAGAAATAAAAATATTTGTATTTTTTTTGCAACAGGGACTGAAAGGGGTCTTAAAAATTCAAAGTTACATATGAAAGAGCGCTGTTTGACATTCGCAAACATTTTTTTATTTTTTTTAGGCCTCATAGTTTTCGACTTTTGATGAAAAATGTAAAAAAAATACCGTCCCCCTCACCCCCCATATCTCCGAAGTTTGCAAAGAGAAAAATCTGAAATTATACTATGATAGAAGTTTATGTAAAGATTACAGGAAAAATAAAACGATGTCTCTAAATAGCACACTTTTTCAGAAATCGGAACGGAACCCTCGGTGCGCGAGTCCGACTAGCTCTTGACCGGTTTTTATTTTGTCGTGCGTGTTTAGATATCCCATCAAGTCTGCTGAGTTTTGCTAGCTAATTTAATTTGACCCTGTTTATGTAGAATGAAGATGTCAGCGGATGGGTGTCGTGTGCCAAACCGGTCTACTTTCAATAAAGCTGTAGTGTTTACAACGGCGCTATTGTTAACATTTTAATTGGCATTACTATCGCTGAATTAGCATAAGGGCGAGGGTCATAACTAAGCTGTTCTAATTCCTACACCCAGGCTCCCTGTATTAAATAGCTCTATTGGCGATCGTAAATGGAAACAAACGGAGTGAATGTTGAAATAAATTTTGGATATAGACTATGAATATGTAAAGCTGTTACTGAAGCTGATAGTAAATTTTGATGATTAGGAATTGGGATTGTATTAGTAGCGGCTTATCTGCCCTCGCAAGATGTAGGAGTGAGCGGGTAATGAGTCGTTTATTATTATTGTTTGTAGGCGATATAAGCAGTCTGTCTACATCTTGGCGGTATTGCCGATTAACACAATGAACAAAATGGGTGAAACTTTTTAAATTTATTTTTCTTCTTTCAGGAGTTTTCAGCTATAAGATTGGCTCCTTAAGAGTCTAAATCCAATCAAATCTGTGCATAGGCTTCTAGAGCTATAATTATCCATTCGAGTTTGATGGTAGCAAGCTTTAATTTTGTATCCTTTGGTGGAAAATGTACCTTTTCCTAATGCATAATTTGAATTATGATATTATTTAGGGACGGGATTATTTTATCAAGATGACATGCCATCAACATAACTTTTATGATGTAACCAGATGGGTGGAAATCTGATCGATGACCTCCATACTTAATCGGATCAGATTAAGAAAATACATATTTTGACTGTTTTGGACAGTAATAATCCGCATATATTTGGCCTACTTTTGTTTAACTGCATTTTTATATCTAACGCAGCTGTGATTTCCTTAATATTATGTGTTTCTAATTCCCTTACAGACAGTAGCATAATGCGATAAGTTACATAAATAAAAATAACACTTTTTTTGTGTTTTCACTGATACTGATTCATTATGCAAAATACAATAAAAACATATCTAATCAGTCTTTAATTTCATATTCAACAAAATCGAATTAGTAAAACGAAGTATCGTGAGATATAAATTTTTAACGCAACGCAATAAAATGAATGATATAGCGTATTAGTGGCAGGGCAATAAATAAATATTTATAGCATATTAAACATCAGTAAAATCTCAATAAACGGATGAACTGTTACACTGGAAGCGTATTGTGAAACGTCATATGATTAACAATAGAGAGTCTACTTACGTAACCATCAGTATAATCTAAAACGATTTTGAACTAAACGAGAAACGTTGTCTGGTCGTAAACATAATATTTGGGAGAACTACTGTGCGTTTTATAGTCTGTAAGTTTAATGTAATGAATGCCATACAAAGGTTCGGTTACTCGGTAAAACATATTTTTATAATATTACCAATTACCAATAAGTAAACCGGTGTCGCACAAGTACAACACCGGTTTAACCGAAAGCAAACGTAGGATTCTCTCACACTTATTAAAGTTAGTGGAGGTAGTGGAATGGACTATGATATTCTTGGGAAAGTAAGTACAGCCAGGGTAATAATTGCCAGGCAAATTGATACCCTACGTCAATTTGCAGTGTTATAGCCATTCCATACAACTGTCAAAGAATGACAGTTGTCATTGGACAGGTCCAGTCAAATTTATATGGTTCTCTGCTTAAAAGACCATCTCAGATATTAACCTGATTAAGATTATAAGAGACTGCGACCTCTTAGTTTATTTCGGTCTTTCTTCTCAGAGTAGTCAGTTCGGAAACACCGAACTCGTCTAGTTTTAAAGACACAATTTAATTTTAACTTACAAAAGTGTTTTTTGAACCATCATCATTCTCCTGCCCTTATCCCAATCTATTTAGGGTCGGCGCAGCATGTGTATGTAATATGTATATCTATCTATAATATGTATGTATTTACAAAAAAAAAATGTATATAAGTAGTTTATCAGCCATCTCGTTACCATAATACAAGCATTAGGTTGCTTAGCTTGGGACTAGATGGCGTTGTGTGAAATGTCCAAGGATATTATTATTATTATTTATCCTTTATTTCATTTATGTACATATATTTTACATTTTTAAATATTTTTATAAAAACAAAACTAAAAAAAAACATTTAAAAATATAAAAATAGTAGCCCACCGATATCGGGAACAGGGTCCAAGCTACCGGTGGTCAGGGCTCTAGAGAGAGGAACCTCCTCACTATGCGTGCCGTGTCCAGGAGTACTGCTTTCTGAATCAAGCCCTTGATCCAGCCGCGCAATGAGAGCCTCCTGAGGTATTGCTCGAGGCTCTGTGCTATTAGGCCATTAACCGTAACGATTATCGGTACAATGATTGCAGAGTCTACGTCCCACATGTCGACAACCTCGTGTGCTAAGTCAAGATACTTGATTTTTTTATCTTTCTCAGCTTTCACGAGATTCTCGTCATGAGGGACAGCGATATCAACAATAATTGCACGGCGCTCTCGTCGATCTATCACCACAATTTGACGACACGGTTGGCGCAGTGGTTGAGCGATTGACTGCTGCGCAGCATGTCGCGGGTTCGATTCCCGCACGGAACAAATATTTGTACGACCTACAAGTATTTGTTCCGAGTCTGGGTGTTTTTCTATCTATAATATGTATGTATTTACAAAAAAAAAATGTATATAAGTAGTTTATCAGCCATCTCGTTACCATAACACAAACATTAGGTTGCTTAGCTTGGGACTAGATGGCGTTGTGTGAAATGTCCAAGGATATTTATTTATTTTATTTATTTTTACAATATCAGGCTTATTGGCTACAGTACTCCTGTCTGTGATGATAGATCGATCCCAGTACAATGTGGCTTGGCCATTCTCGAGAACTGGGTCGGGCACATACCTGTAATATGGCACTTCGGACTCCACAAGGTTGTACTGCAAGGCAAGTTGCTGGTGGATAATCCTAGCCACTAGATTGTGTCTGTGCAAGTATTCGCCGTTAGCAAGACGAGAACAACCGGAAACAATATGTCGGATTGATTCACCGGGACGGTGGCATGCCCGACAGATGTCAACCGTACCGTCCTTGACAATGTATTTTCGATAATTATTCGTCATGATAACTTCATCCATAATTGCACACACAAAACCTTCGGTTTCCCCGAAGAGGTCGCCGAAACGTAGCCAGGATACAGACGCCAAAAAGTCTACATCAGGCCCATGGAGGGCCCGGAAAAAGCGTCCGTGAAGCTCTTTGCCTTGCCATACTTCCCTACGATCGTTAGTATCAAGTACTGCAGGTTTGCGCCAGTTCTCTTTCGCCAAGGAGAGTGGGGTGAGGCCCTTGTCCACCGCGACCACATCTCGATGCATCTCCACGTCGGCTTCTAGGAAATATTCCCTGAGACTGCATATCTCGCGATTGTGGAGGGTCTTAGCATTTAAAAAGCCTCGACCTCCACACTTTCGCGGGATATACAGTCTCATTACCGATGACCGTGGGTGATGCATTCGATACGCAGTCAGCAGCGTACGGACCCTCCTATCCAGGGCGTCGAGTTCGGTCTGAGTCCATTTGAGTACGCCGAAAGAGTACATCAAAACCGGCATGACCCAACCGTTGAAGGCGCGCACCTTGTTTCCACCTGATAGAAGACTATTAAATACTTTCTTCAGGCGGCCAAAGAAGCGCTCCTTCAACGATTGCTTCATGTCAGCAACATTGATGCCCAACGCTTCCGACATACCCAAGTACTTGTAGGTTTCGGTTGAGGAGAGGGATCTAAGGTGTATGGAATCCGAGAGTTGGGTTCCCACGGATTCCATAATCTCCCCTCGCTTTACATGCATGACTGCACATTTGTCCACACCAAATTCCATCCTGATGGCGCTACTGAAGTTTTCTGTTACCTTCAGTAACTCCATCAGTCGCAAATTGTTGGGGGCAAAAAGTTTCAAGTCATCCATGTAAAGGAGGTGAGATATTACCTGACCACCTCTTCTCAACCGATAGCCTAGACCTGAATCCTCCAGCAGTGTGCTTAGAGGATTCAGGGCTAAGCAAAACCAAAGCGGACTCAAACTATCGCCCTGAAATATTCCCCGCTCAATCCTGATTGGTTCATCGATCCCTGGGATCCATCGACATCCTGGACAGAGAAGGACCGTCTTCCACTGCCCCATACACGACATCAGGAAGGTGCGTAGAGTTGCGTCTATTTTGTACAACTCCAGCACCCTAATGAGCCATGTATGTGGCACCGAGTCATAGGCCTTCTTGTAATCTATCCAACATGTCGACAGATCCCTTCGGGATCTACGAACCTGTTGGCTTATGGTCATATCTATAAGGAGCAGCTCCTTAGTACCGCGGGACCCATTCCTACATCCATTCTGAGACACAGACATAATCGAGTTATTATAAATATGGTGTGCAATTTTTGCTCTAAGAATGGATGTAAGGACTTTATAGACCGTCGGTAAACAAGTTATTGGTCTATAGTTTTTAGGTTCCGCTGTACTACCTGATTTATGGAGCAGGTGGGTAACTCCTGTCGTAAAGAGCAGTGGTAGCGACCCAGTCTCTAAAGATGACTGGAATTGCGAGGCTAAGCAGGCGTGTGACCTTTGTAGCCATTTAATCCAGAAATTGTGCAGTCCGTCCGGTCCTGGAGATTTCCAGTTAGGCAACGGACGAACTGCACAGGCCACATCCAGAGGACTAATGGTAACAGCCTCCATGTTTGGTATTGAATCACACGCCTGCTCAACAACACGCATCCAATCACCTTCAGTGTGACTGACAGGCACCGACCAAATGCTTCGCCAAAAAGCACTCATGGTCTCATTATCCGGTGGACGCACGTCAGTCACACCTTGAGTGGGAATGGGCCGCTCCCATGCTCTGTATACCCACCTTTCATCACTCTGGAACATGCGGTTCTGAGAATACCGATCCACTCTTCGCCTATACCGACGAATACGGTTCGCCCATGCATAAACTTTCTGCTTCAGAAAGTCGATGCGCTCTGTGATACGGGATACATATTCTTGAGGACTAATATTAGTTCCCGAGAACGCCCGTCTCACAAAGCGCATCACCCTTGGGCGTGTATTGCCTTCCCTGAAGCAGATGAGCTTCCCGATGAGTACCCTGGCTTCATTAATACGACGCTCAATCCTGCACTGCCAGGCTGGTGCAGCGGGTTTTGGCCGTGTAGCTCGGTCAGTGTTTGGAAATTTGACACAAGCTACACGACATGCCGCAACAGCCGTGCAATACAAGATTGAGTGTGTATCGCAAAGATCTGCGCTGCTTTCAATAAAATTTGGTAACAGCGCATCCAGAGCACACACCAGTGCTCTGTTTTTTTTATTCATGGGCAAACGTGGTAGTCGTGGTCTAAGGTCAGGTGATGTGAACCGGTACTCACGGATCGCATCCTCCAGAGCGCTCCTTATTTCCACATTGCATAGGTTGTCTGCAGATATAGCTCTGGCATTCTCCTCCTCATCACGCTGGTTTGCTCGCAGTGGAATCTCGGCAGGCACATGCATGACATTCTGGGATGGGGGAGGGTTACTAGCAGAGCTACTCTGCATCTCCGAGCGCAGCCGATCAAGTGTAGCGTTATCCAACCTATGATTGTGTTGGATGACGCGCACCTGATCCGACAATCGTTGGGCCGAGACGTTGACGGCAGGTTCAAGCACCTGAAACAGAGAGAGCATCCGTCCTCGATACGCTGTAAGGTTAATTCCTCCCTCTGTAGCCCCATAATATGCGCGCATGACATTTTCATTTATGGACTGGGTCCATCGCATGCGCGACACATTTCCACCGGCAGCGGGGACCCTGTTCGGGGCCGGTTGGCCTCGAGGTCCCAAGCCCGCTGGTGGCCGTCCTCTTCCTCGCCGTCGTGGTGGTGTTGGTGACGACGGTGGGGAGAAATACTCGTCGCTCGAGCTCGACGCAACTGCCGCGACCGGTGTCGTCAGAGCGTTCACAGTGGGGCTGGATACCGGCGGCGGCGAGGCGGAGCTGAGCGAAGAGTCCGGAGGTGGTGGGCGTGCTCGTGCAGCTGATCTCGTCAACATTTTTCAATTTTCATTCGTAGGTTTTCATTGTGTTTTGTCGGAGGTAACACGGCAGTTTTTGAAATAAATCTGTAGGATTCTGGTGCATTTTAGTATTTTTAAATTATGTCTTGCTTATTATTGTTTCAGGTTTGTTGTAAGGTTTCTCATAAACTATAAAAACTGCGACTAAAATTAATAAAACTGAAAATAAATATAAATGAAAATTTCGTGACGTGTTGACGTTGGTGTTGCCATTATTATTATTATTATTACCTTTTTTCCATACTTTTCTACTTTTTTCTATTAGTCGTCATCTCACCCCCCTTTCTAGCCATATCACCTTTCACACAGTCCATCAATCGTTTCTTTGGTCTTCCCCTACTCTTATCGTCATCGACATTCATACTCAAAACTTTCGTCACAACATTTTTCTCATTCCTCCGCATCACATGCCCAACCGATTTCCACACTACTTTTCAGTCACCGGTGCAACTTTCAAACTTCCTCTTATTACTCATTTTTATTCTATCCATTCGTGTAACACCACAGCATGCAGCTGAGATGAGAATGCTGAGTGGGATCTCTCAGCATTCTCATCTCAGCTGCATGCTGATCCCATCATCATGCTGATCATCCCTTTTGTGGCCTAACATTCTGATCCATACAAGACAGCAGGACCAGCCTATTTACATAAATAAATATCATTTATTGAATTTACCTGTCTTTACATACACCAAGCTGCTAAATCAGATCTATGGCGAGCCCGAAAGCCAGAATGTTTAATATATGGAAATTTTAAATAACTTTTCCGAAAACTGCAACGTCATTTGACGGTTTCATGACATGAATTTTTTACTATTTATTTTTAAGCTTGAAGCCGTTCGTATCAAGTCGTAAGTATGCATCTCTCTTCATTACCTTTACAAAGTAAGAATGTTCCCGGCGTCATAAGGAATGTAATTTACAAGTCACTGCTCACATTAGGAGTTGTAATGGAACTTTAAGATCTAATGAAAATATCTTTGCAATGACAGCATTGCTTCTGTATTTTGTTGTAAGATGCGTTGCTAAGAAAACAACAACTTATTCTGTTGTTGGTGTTATAAGGAAGGATAGGAGCAGCAAAATTAGCGCAGGGTCTCCTGCATTGTACAATTATAGATAAAGTGTCTTATAAGAATTCTTGAGTTCCTATTCCTTTCTGAGTTGATAAATTTTTCAAACTAGGTCAAAATAAAAAATGCACTTTCAGTTTTCCAGAATTTTCCATTTTTCCCGGCAATTTTTCAAACATTTTCTTACATACAAACCTTGTCCTGACAATTAGAAACACAAAAAAAAGAATTAGGCAAATAGGTGCAACCGTTCTGAAGTGATGCACGTACATACATTCGGCAATAGATTTTTATATAGATAGATATTTTCATCAAACTCTGGAACTTAAGATGAAGATTAAAAATTGGGGAACGTAATAAGGAAGATGAAAAAAACTACCATATTTTTACCTTTTGAGTTAGTGTAGTGTAAAAAGTGTAGAAATAATAGTGACAATGACACTCATATAACACATGAACAAAGTGTTTATATTATTATATTAGACTCTAAGAAAGTGGAACGGACTTGTGTAAAGTACAATGAACACTATTCTAAGTTTTAAAATAATTATCACGTAAAAAATTAAGTTAGATTAAAATTGCTTATTAGTCTTGTAGGCTAAATTGTAATGAATTATTAAGAACCTGGGTCTTTTTAATAAAGGATAAAAAAAAAAAAAAAAAAAAATATTTTTACAATCAAGCATTGCTATGAGTATTCATGAACCCAGTAGACGAGCAACTGAAGTATTTCATGACGTTAGAGCTTGCTACTGTTCAAAAATATAAAAAAAAATCAAATCAATTTCGAAAAAAAGGCTATCGTTTGCTTCCCGCTAAGAAAACCACTTTCCTCCATTCAACTATTCTACATAAACTCTAAAAGAATCCAACAAATAATTATCATATTATCTTTACCATATTTATGATATTATTAGTGATGGCATGACATGCGCATGGGCCATTATCATTAGATACAACACTTAGTAAAGCTTCGTGAGGCATAAAACAACGTGTTTCGTAAGGTGACCATGGCGACCATATAGAGGTAATAACGAAAACTCACGGGCTTTCATACCAATAAAACAATATAAAAAAGTTATTGACAATAATTTATTCAATGCTGCACAGAGCTCAGACGGTATATTGGGTAGAATGGGACATTATAAGGTAATAGAGAAGTGATAATGGCATACCGATGTTTTGCCAACTGTAGGGCTATTCTGTTAAGGTCAATACGGCAAGGTAACCCGCGAAATTCCAATTATTATTCTTACGTTTTTTTTTGCAATTTGCAGGTCAGTGTGATTTCGGAAATCATGACATTTTACAATAAATCTAACTTAGAGAAATGTATTGATGATTTTTATGGTCAATACATATTTGTTATAATTACGAATCATATTTTTATCGCATCTACCTTAAGTTCACTTTAAACTTCACTCAAGTTACCATAGATAATTTGAAACTGAATTCATTTGTTTTCCAATTTCACTCTTCAATATCGTTCTAATTTAAGGTTGATGCGCCAGGTTAGCCCGCGAAATACAAAATTTCTTACGTTTTTTGCAATTTGTAGGTCAGTGTGAGCTTGTATGTTGATTAAAATATAATTCGCGGCCGTAGCCAATATGGCTTTATAGAATTATAATCATTAGAATCAGCAATACAACTCCATAAGTTAGCATTTACCTCAAACCTCATGATTTCATGAAATCGCTAGATTTGAGATAAATGCTAACTTATGGACTTGTATTGCTGATTCTAATGATTATAATTCTGTAAAGCCATATTAGCTACGGCCGCGAATCATATTTTTAACCGACTTCTAAAAAAGGAGGAGGTTCTCAATTCGGATGTTTGTATTTTTTTTTTTTTTTTTTTTATGTTTGTTCGCGCATAACTCCGTCGCTTGCCAACCGATTTCAAAAATTATTTTTTTGTTGGAAAGGGTATACTTCCCAAATGGTCCCATTTTTGTCAAAATCCAGTTCTGATCATGGGATCCTGGAGAAATCGAAGGAACTCTTCAAATATTATAGGCACACCTATAGCGATTTGGGTATTTTTATAGGAGCTCGTGCATTTGCTCTCGGAAAGCACCACTTGGTGAAGTGGAACTGATGATGAAGACCACAGATGGCAACCGGAACCACTCAATGATAAATATTTCACCGGTTGCGATTCGATTACTTTAATATGGTTGCTAAGCAATTTCCGCTCGTCACACAATGCGTGTGGTGAGTGGTTGTTGAGGAGTTCTCCTGGTTCTTACCAGCAGAACTCCTCAACAATTAACGTCCCAGCATCGGGAAAAGCAATATTTTGTAACATGTGATGAGCAATTGACATTAGACTATTGTAACTTATACAAATTATAAACAGACCCCCTAAAAAGCGAGAAATAAAAACTTTTTAACAAAAAAAAACCGACTTCCAAAAATCACTACAAAATGAAAAATAACTTTGATTTCGGAAGTCGGTGGCAAAAAAAAAGAAAGTAAATAAAAAACGAAAGACACCGACTTCCGAAATCAAAGTTATTTTTCATTTTGTAGTGATTTTTGGAAGTCGGTTTTTTTTTTGTTAAAAAGTTTTTATAATCAACATACAAGCTCAGACTGACCTACAAATTGCAAAAAACGTAAGAAATTTTGAATTTCGCTGGCTACCCTGGCGCGATATCTAAAAAGAATAAAGCGGTAGGTATCTGATTGTCAATACAATACAACCAACCAATAATCCAATTGTATTTCCATTTCTATTGTTCCATTTTTATTGTTATTGTGTCAAATGTTTATAACTAAACATACTTGTTTAGTTAATAAAGATAGTCAAATAAGTCAATTTTCTGTATTAACAAGTTGCTATACCTACTTATACAGGATGAACTTGATTTCATGGGCATCCTCTTAAAAAATCACCCTCTCTCATTGTACTCATAAAAAACTTTTACCAAACCTGAAATCGCAAAAAATATCAGCTGTTCCCTACATTTTGACGAGACGAGAGAGAGAGTTTATGCAGACATAAATGTAGGGAACAGCAGTTTTTTTTCGCGACTTCAGGTTTGGTCTCATAGTAAAAGTTGTTCATAATTTCCGGTCATTGTATGATCGGAACTACCCCTAATAGTATGCCCATCAATTCAATTTCATCCTGTATAGGTGCATTATTTAGTAACGAAAAAGCGAGTATTGTCGTTAATTAAGTAAAAGGGGTTCAGCATCTAATTATTTCTAACATTCTATTATAATTTTGACACAGTAAGCTTAAATCCTCTAGCTATATCAAGCCGCGTTAATCTGCGTGTTATCGACTCAGTTAAACCGACTCCAGTCACAGAACCGACGCCGGCGCAACGTTCACATCAAAAACTATAAATCCGTACATTAACGTCTTTCCCGTATCTCTTATGGTGTATAGAGTCAAACTCTATGCGAAGCCAAGTGGGCGGCCCTAATCTACTGATTACAACAGTATTATCATAGACCAACCAAAGAAGCACACATAACTTTTCCATAAATACGTAATTTGCTTGAAACATATTCTATTCATACATTTTGTTTATTCAATATTTTATCGAGTGTGTATACGAAGTGTCCCGGAGCATAATCTCAGCTTATATCTATCCGTTCAAAGGCATATCTATTGAAATTAATTTTGGTTTCGGCTCGTAAAAATTTTAAATTCACAAAATGAAATTCTTTTGATAACAGTGACAATATTTAACACTTACAGTTTATGGTACAATTTATTGTTGGGTATCAGAGTGAAAAGGTGACGAATTAGAAGAATCCGATTGGACGCGTCTATTTTTATAAAAGACGACATTCCCAACTCATTCTTTTGTAGGTAATAAAAATAATAATTTGAATAAATTGAATAGAATAGGTATTTAGCATGATAAAACTGAATTTGTTAATTCCATATTTTGTAAGGAAAATCCAATTAGCAGACAATAAATTGGCACGATACATTCCAAAAATGGTATTCTTCCAACATACATTTTACCAAGCATACCTACTTGCATTTAGCTCTAAGAGTATAGATAGTTTGCTGGGCTGTCGAGTCGAAGGCAGTCGCAAACATCGTGCGCCCGCGCCGCCGCGCGAGTCATCGCTCCTTCAAGTGTTGACATTCGATTGTTTATTCGCCTCGTCAAAGTCACATAACAGTTGCACAGACTAATTACATATAAATACGACATTTTTGTACACAACTTAAACAATGTCTTATGGGTTATGTATGACCCTCAACTCGTTGACCCCTTTGGAGGTAGTTCCCCCAAGCATGGAGGTTAAGGTTTAATCTATACTAATACATTATAGCTGAAGAGTTTGTTTTTGTTTGAAAGCGCTAATCTCTGGAACTACCAGTCAATACAAACTAGCAATAGCCCAATTCTTGAGGGAGGTGTTAAAAAATTAACTTTACAAACTTTAAGGTCCGTATTACAGAAAGAAACTCAAGCACTGATCTTTGTTTAAGTTTAAAACTAGTTTCAACTAATCAAATGGCTGGAATCTAGTTTTAAGTAATGCTTGAGTATTGAGTGACGTTCTGTAATACGGACCTAAGAGGTGCTTTAGACCATTGAACTGAATAACTTTTATTATGGGACCAAATTTGAAATCGCGAAAAAAAAACAGCTGTCCCATACAGTTTAGAACAGTACCTAGTACTTTAGTAAGGTACAGCAGATTTTTTCTCCGCGATTATTTATACGTAAATCGAATTCTGCATCATCTGTGATGAACTGTCGAGGCTATACCTATAGCAAAACAAAATTTGAAACAAAATGGATATTCATTTTGTTTGAAAGACAATTGGGCATTTTCGTCAAAATGTCTACCAACCCACTTATGGGATGTCCCATACATACAAGTTGCAAATAATTAACATTTTTATAACATAGAAGTGTCGAGTAATTATTAAATAGTTCCAAAAGACTAGTTTTCTTTTTTACTTAAATTGCCAACAGAAATTTAAAAAAAAAAATAACAAAATTAAATCCTGAAATGTCATCTTACGTCTTGCAGTACTATCCTTATTATTTGGTAACGGTCATGACCAAAACGTATCTAAGTTACTATTTATTTACATATATTATTTGAAATAAGCTCCATATAATAAAAAAAATACATACCTAGCAAAATTCGTAAAATTTATCATTCGACTAAACCAAGAATTTGCTAAAATATCCAAAACAATATTAGTAAGCTGTTTTCAAAGTAGGTAGCAGTTTAAAAAAAAATGCCCAATTATTTTTGCCGCGTGCGGCGTGATCCTATGACCAACGCAAATTGGTTAAAAGATACCGAGTGTAAAAAGACACTTGGCGAAGCCAAAAGCCACATATTCTACTCATTATTTGGATCGTTCTTTTCCACTAGACCATACCTGGGAATCCACTGGTTCTGAAGATATTGAAGGCTAAGTGTTATTACTAAACTTTTTCCGTCAAGTAGGTACCTATACGCGTACCGTAAAGTAAAGGGCGGGGTTTAACTCCGTTTGCCTGGGTTCGCGTTACATTGCGCGTAATAAAAAATTGCTATTTTTTATACCTAAAAATAAAAGCCGTTTCAAAGCAATAATTTTTACGCAAAGCTACTTAGTTAGATGTACAGTATGCATAGTTGACGGCTTTGTGATGTGTCTTTTAGACCCTATATATCTCACAGTGAAGGCCAATAGCGGGTTATAAAGTTATAATATAGGTATCATAGTGAAAAGCAAGTTTGTTGTCGTTTAACCCGACAAATGGGAATTGCCTTTCAATACCCGCAATGAGAGTAATTAATTCATCATCTATAGTCAATGTCATAATTTTAGCCTCTTTTCTTCATGACAACCGTCCCGATACTGTCCGCGTTCATCTTTTTCACCCAAATCCCGCACATTCCACGTTTTATTAAGATGAAGCTAAGTGACGCCTAAAGTTTATGATCATCTTTATATATTTTTCCCGCCACCGCATCCTTGACACTTCTGAACAATATTTTGATAAGAACAACAATAAATAAAGGCGAAATTTTCATTGTGTCAGTATTTACTTACCATATAAGTATTGTATGTGAAATATTAAGTGCACAAAGTCTGACTACCAAGGTCGAAGCCCAGACATAATCTTTTGGATTAAAGAAACAGATGGGACAGAATAGTCATAAGTTCATGTAAAGAAAGTAGTGTATTATTCGCGTGGAAAGTTACGACGATGTTCTTACAAAGACACATTGGATTGGTAGTAATCTCGAGACATCGTTCTAATTCATAAAAAGAATCTTTCCATATTTTTCCGACATTTTCGCAGTAAGTCATCATCTGCCCAGCCTTTTCCCAACGGTATTTGTGTCGGGTTCGACTCTAACCGGATGCAGCTGAATACCAGTATTTCACATGGAGCTTATCTGATCTCCACAACCCTGATACAGGTACTGGGTAATACGATACCCCTTGGTAAGACTAGTTGTCAGAGTTTCGGGCTTCTGACGACCCGTAACGACTGTCAAAGATCCATAAATGACAGCCGGGACCAATGGCTTAGTGTTCTTTCCGAGGCGCGGAGTGGTCTTGGTATGTAAAGATAGTCTCCAATCCACGGAGCAACCGCGGCAAGCGTAGCTTAACCTGATCGATCAACCTATGCGGCTTTTAGTACTTAACAACACACAAGCCCCTTTCGCATTAAATGTCAAGGAACTTTTCTGTTGAATCGATATACGAGAGGTAAAAAAAATACGCAAGTGGTCCCATTCATGATCCTATATAGATTACACTCATGTGCAAACAATCTCACTCATGTGTAATGCTTGCAAACAATTGAATCTTAACTGGACAAGGACATAGAGGCTCTCCCAAATTAGCTTCTTCGCCTTTCGCACACAGCCTGCCTTCTTCAGGTACCGCATTCTCAACGATTATGCTTCTAAATTCAAGGACTTTTCCAGTCTAGACATCGGTCCTTCAATAGACTAATGTCTAGCCCATTCTAGCCCTTGTAGCTTTCTTCGAAGTCTTGTTCGAGTGAAGATTTCCGTTTGATAAGTCCCGGCAAAGGAAGTTGTTCTTCAACAAGCATTTCACATGTCGAAAAGGAAGTATAATGACTGATAGCTTGTCAAACTATGTTTTAATCACTAACATCAACTATTACTTTACATTTGTCATCAATACCAACTAATGTATCTTCAGGAAGTCCTAGTTTCATATCAAACTTCTCGATTGCGACATACCGTCAATCGATGTTTGTACATGCGATAAAATACATAGATATTAAATAATACTGCATTTCTGTAATGTTATCTTCACTTGTCAACTTCCTTAGTACAATCTTAGTGACATAAGTAACCGCGGCGTGAGTGAACGGACTTTTGAATATGTAAAACATTGTTCTTCTAGGAATATTTATCAGTGAATTAAATCATGTATGTTTAAGAGTTATCTTATCTTGATAACGTAATAAAAGAAATTATGTCTAGTGACTATGTCTGATGAGTAATGTCATTATTATGTTCTGACTGATACTTATCAGGCTTAGACTATCAGGCAAACAGAATTGAGTCTGAACATATATTATCAGCTAGACAATGACAGTAATCATTATTGTCAACAAATAGTCTTTAACAGGCCAGTGCATCGGTCTCTTTAATAACCTATCAATTTCACGCTGCATGATAATTATTACAGGCTAAAAAGACAAAAATAATAAACAAGGATTAGTCATCACAAAAAAAAAATTACATGTGGCAACCAGAGGCCTTAGTGTGAGTTTTTATACTTACTCGATCACGTTAACGTAAACTTCAATTTGTACTGAAATTAAATAAGCGCCGTCTGGTGACTGTAATGGGAAACACAATTATTACATACAAATTGACGTACGTCAACGTTAACGTAAACGCGATCAAGTATAAAAAACTCGCACTAAGGCCACAGTGCGCTTAGTGCGAGTTTTTATACTTACTCGATCGTGTTTACGTAAACTTTACCTTACGTCAATTTGTATGGAATAATTGTGATTCTCACTATAGTCACCAGACGGCGCTTATTCAGTTTCAGTACAAATTGACGTTTACGTTAACGTGATCGAGTAAGTATAAAAACTCGCACTAAGGCCTCAGAAACAAAAACAAAACGCTTCGATTCTTTTACAATTACAAATTAAATGTCGAACAATCATAGACACAGGATAAAAATAATTTCACTTTTTATACGTTTGCACATTTCACTTCCACGTCGCATCGGCGGTTGCGGCATTCGAGGAACACATTTCCTTACAAATCGCTATCGGAAATGGCGTCGAGTGAAGTTGTTTCGCTGGAAAACCCTTATCTTGCAACAGAAGGTACGAGTACGTCGAGTACATCGTCATCATATTAATACGTGCATAGGGTTGCCTGGAACTTGGAAAGGACAGATACAGTTGTTGATTTCGTAGCACATTTTCTTTGAGAAACTCATAAATACCAGCTTTTCATGAAACCAAAAATGTTTTAAAAACAAAATATATAGAAAGTTTAATTAAAATAATTACAATATTCGCCAAAAACAACGTGACAAACGTGTTAACAAACGTGATCTGCCACTGGTCAGCGATCGTCTCTTAACCGTTGTAATGCTGGTTTCACACGAGGGCAGAACAGTGAGGCAGAACAGTGGGCAGCACAGTACTGCTACAGTTTGAACGCACAGAACAGTACTGTTCTGTACTGTTACAGTTTGAACGCACAGAACAGTACTGTTCTGTACTGTTACAGTTTGAACGCACAGAACAGTACTGTTCTGTGCGTTCAAACTGTAGCAGTACTGTGCTGCCCACTGTTCTGCCTCACTGTTCTGCCCTCGTGTGAAACCAGCATAAGAGAACTACCACCCAAGCTCCTTGTTATTACTTGATGTTTTTGTTGTATTGTCCTTGTTGTTGTCTTGTTGTTATTGCTTGTTCTTTATTATTGTCCTTGTTGTTGTTGTTGTTTAAAGTCGTGTTACATACTAAAAGAACTTTGTAATTCAATACAGTTGTATAATTTTAGGCACTCCTCAACCTCTCGTCCTGCTAAAACGATGTTTGACAGCCCTATGAACCCATCACTGGAACTTTGAACCTGTTTAACATGACATAATGTAGTCGGAGTCGGCCTCGTCAGCCAGGAGATCTCTTCACAATGATTTGTATTATTTTTACTAGTAGGCAAATATAGCTAGAACAGGATATATTGCAAAGTTCATGATTCTGTACTGAAGGTATTGCAACACGATTAGTAAAATGGCAAGAATGCACAGAAAATACTTTACTCTGTAACAAAAGTATTTGAAAAAAAATACCTGTTAATCCCAATTTGTAGTGCCAGTTACCAATTGAGTGTTTTGATTTGCATATTTGAATAAATAAATCCGAAATTCTAATTTTAAATCACATTAAAGATGTTTTTCATTTGAAAAATTGATTATGGTATTTTTATAGCATCAGTTTTCATCGAAGATTTTTCAATTACATTTTAATAATTATATTCAAACAATAATTGTTGGAAAAAGTGACGAGATAAAAAATTTAATCCTTTTTAAGTTCTTAACACAGATGAATGTGTGACTAATTCCCGTTAGCGAGTGATTGTGTGATTGTGTAAGGATTTAACACACTTTCATCAAAAAACTTTTGGAGCAGATTGGCATAAAGAGAAGCAGTGGTGGCCCAGTGGTAAAGGCCTCAACTTACGAGTTGTAGATCGTAGGTTCGAACCCAGACAGGCAAGCTTTTATCTTCATCATAATTTCAGCCGAAAGACATCCTCTGATGAAAGCCTTCCCCAAGCACCGTCAGGCTCTTTACTTTGTGTAAATTATTTCATCATCACTGCTCTCAAAACGGTGAAGGAAAACATCGTGAGAAAAACGGCATGTCCTAGATACAAAAATTCGAAGACATGTGACATATACCAACCCGCATTGGGCCCGCGTGGTGAATTACGCGAGGAGGCCTGTGTCCCAGCAGTGGGAACATTATAGGCTGATTATGCTTATGCTAGCATAAAGTGGTAGGCTATTTGTGAAGAATCTCGTCCGTGGAAGGTCTACCTACTCTGCCATCAACCAGCATTACTGATTTCGGATTTGTAGGGGTTTTGGTCGCCGATGAATAACTAAGATAAGGGCGAAAATACACATGCTTATTAGTCATAACAACTTCTGATTGGTCAATGTCACAATGGCATGCATATTTTCGCCCTTAAGGATTTCCGCCATTTCAGCTTTGTCTCTAAGATGGGCAACACACATTACAATGCCTCTGGTAATGTAGATGTAGACTTTGAAGAAAGTGTCTGTAATCTACAAGTATAGACCTATTTTCTGTATTTTTTTTTTCGGAGATAGGGGGGTCAATTTTCGTCTATTTTCTTAAATAACTCTAAAACTATTTATTTTAAAATTATAAAAAATATATATTTGAGACCTTCATAGTAAGCCCTTTCATTAATTTGATATGTCACACGGTACAGTTTGCAAAACTTTTTTTTTTAATTTACTAGTTTGCCCCCTAAAAGTCACCCTCATATTAAAAATTCATTTATTTACTTTAGCTGTACGTGTTTGGGTCACAGAAATCCATATGTGTACCAAATTTCAACTTAATCGATCCATTAGATTCGTAGCAAATTGGCTGTGACAGACGGACAGACAGACAGACAGACACACGAGTGATCCTATAAGGGTTCCGTTTTTTCCTTTTGAGGTACGGAACCCTAAAAACCCTGTAGTCGCCGATGCAAATGGAAATAATTATAAACAGAAAGCACCTCCATCTCCTGACGTCACTTCATCATTATTTTCATTAAACAATTACCATGTAACTGCGAAACCGATGTCACTCCATAAACCTCAATAGCCAATAAAGAGTAATTTGGGGAAAGTTGTGTCAAATTGTATGTTATAGTATCCTTGACGCCTCTAATTGGAATCGAGTTGCTTAATAATTATTGGGAGAAAAAAGTCGGTGACATATTTTTGGGATGCCCAAAATTAGGTCAGCTATATACCCACATACATGGATCATTTCTTGATTGATAAAAATGCTTTGGGAATTGATAACATAACTAGGTATTCATATTTTTAAATGACAGGCTCATTTAAAAATATGAATATCTAGTTATGTTGCTAGGTGCAATTCATACCATTTTTTTCGACATTTGCCAATTTCTTTGTTTCCTCTTATTCTAAGGGCCTATTTTTCTACCGTCATCGTCAGTTAACTTTTATCTGTAGAATAAATATTTGACATATTTTCGATACAAAATCTGATACACCGCAATTTTTATTCCTAAGATGAAAATGAATTAAAGATTGAAAAGTCATTTAAATGCTACTGAATTTTAAAAGTTTCCTTATAACAACTCTAGCGTACCTACAAATAATTGGAGAGGATCAAAAGACAAACATAAACGACAAACAGGAACCCTCATTACACAAAGACCACAATACTTAGTAGCTTAATCGTAAGTTGTAGTGCTTAGACAAGTGCGTGCAAATCTTAATGTGTCTAAAACAAGTTGTATAAGAGTGCTTGTGAGTTGCTAGTCACGCACTCACCTCTTTGCAACGGAGTTTATAGACGAGACTAACTGTTGTCGCGGCGTTTCCTCTGTTAATGTGGTTGGTGTTTTTGTCTTTAATAAAGAATGGACTGACGTTGAGGAAAACTGAATTCTGTAGACAGATAGGCTAGAGAATTGTGTACCTTTTTAGCCTACTTTAACGATGATACTGTTGATGAAGGAGCACTATTCGAACTTGAAGATTCCCAGATTCAGACACTGTTGTTGGGAGAGCAACTGTTTCATCTGTTAAAACATACTGTTAAGTGGTGGGTACATGATGGTTGTTAAAAGTAGTTTCAGCATGATGCCTTTCAGCTTTGACATGTAGAATTAAGTGTGTGGAATTTACTAAAAAAATTTTTCCTAGAGGCAAGTTAGTAACTCTTAGTCCATTCCTCGCGAAAGTAGGTACTTTTAGGCAGGTTTGTACCTACAAATAAGTTTATTATTTAACTCTACACACGCAGTCTTACTGTTTATATTATCCTACCTGTGGAAACAACTTGATATTTTTTCTTGAGATTCCAACGAAGTCTGCCTTAATAGGCCGAATAATAACTTCTATGAAGTAAGATTACTTTGTTTTTTCGGAGACAGGTTCAACTAGGTATATTGTTTAACTCCCATGAGTTTTATCGAATCCTGGGAGTATAGGAAAAAAGGGAAAAACATCGTAAGGATATCCGCACACCTAGAAGTTCCTTGCGTTAAATTCGTTTTGATATGGATCTTCAAATTCAACATTGTTTTCGTAGGAATACTGTAATTTAGGACTTTGGTCCCTGAAATATTTTTTTTTTTTTCAGTGGCAGATTATTGGTGATAAAAATTTTACTTCAAGACCACTAAGCATAGATACAAAAAAAAAAAGTTGAAAAGAATTTATCCCAAAAATACACATAACATTTTAATTCCAAAAAAAATTTGTAGGTGGTGAAATTACAAATTAACAATTTTCGGACTTTTTCCTTTACTTGTGCTGTGAGACCTTGCTTCTTCCCAAATTCATGATTCTAGGACAACGGGAGGCACCCTATTGGTTTTGATTTACTTGCGAGTATCAAAAATGTTCGCCTAAATGGCCGTATTTTTTTATTGCGTTGACTTAGAAGCTTGATTTTTTTAGAACACCAAGGGACCATAGACTTACGTATTTGATATTAATTTCAACTTGATACCTCCACGCGTTCCTGAGAAAAAGGGTCTTGACAGAATGACAGACAGACAGACAGACAGACGGACAACGAAGTGATCCTATAAGGGTTCCGTTTTTTCCTTTTGTGGTACGGAACCCTAAAAATGAAACTAGAAAAAAATTGTCATAAATTTTAGTTAATAAACACAACAACAAGCAAACCATGAGTATTATAATACAAGTAGGTACCTACTTGCAATCGATTAACACTTTAAAGATGCTAATATTAAACATAGCATCTAGTTCAAGTGCCAATTAATTGACCTAAATGACAACTAATATTCAAAGATAATCTCCCTTACATATTAATTGTTATTTACATTTTAATAATGTTCGTTATCTATTACGTTCAATTGTTAGTAATAATGTTTTGTTCCGCAGCAATGTAAATTGAACTTTAAAGTACTTGTATACAAAACGTTAATTTGCTAAGTTATCTAGTTATTAAGTGGCGCTTAAATAATTAAGTGCAAGTAGTTTTATCAAATACGCGATATTGTTGGAGGTGTGTCGTAATTAGTAATAATAACGGTTTGAGTTTGTGTTGACACTTGAATAATAATTGTGGGAAATGTTTTCCTTAAGGCGATACCAAAATAAACTGGGGGCTTTTTTGTAACCATTTATATCACTACTAGCACTTCCCGCGCGACTTCCCCAGCGTGGATGTCGGAAAATATCCCACGAGAACGTACTACCGGGAAATCATTTCTTATTCCTTGTCTACATAATAAAGGAAACCTCTGTGCAAAATTTTAGGTTTCTAGGTTCAAAGGTTTGGGCTGGGCGTTGATGAGTCAGTCAGTCAGTCAGGACTTTTCTTTTTAGGGTTCCGTACTAAAATGGTAAAAAGGAACCCTTATGGTGTGACTCAGTCTGTCTGTCTGTCTGTCACAGCTGGATATCTCAAGAACTACTAATGCTATCAACTTCAAATTTGGAACAGTTTTAGATGACGTTTGCCCAACTATCACACGTTTAACTCACACGACCAAACGACTGTCAAAGATCCACGTTTGTATTCAAACGACCAAATTTCTAGTTGATAGCATTAGTAGTTCTTGAGATATCCAGCTGTGACAGACAGACAAACAGACTGAGTCGCACCACAAGGGTTCCTTTTTTACCATTTTGGTACGGAACCCTAAAAATATTAAAATAAATAAAATTATGTTTATTTATCTCTGAAATTACATTCTTATATCCAAAACCATGCAGTTGAAATTAGGACTGCTTCGTTGGGGCAATGGTAGTTGAGTGGTAGCAAGCTAGCAAGCGGCACTACTGGGCATGGGGTTCTGGTTTCGATACCCGGGTCGGACACAGTGTTGTTGAATTTTTCCATTAGGAATTTCTCAGACAGCCCGGAGTCTGGATTTGTGCCCGGTTGATGGCAATATGTTCGGCCCCCATTACATGGTTCTTAATTGGCGAAATGTGCATGTTCTGTATGTACACGTCTGCACCTACGTCTACGTCTGCTATTTTGCCCTTCGGGGAAACAAGGCGTGATGTTTTGTTATGTTAAAATTAAATCTCGAAGTCTTTTTCTGAGAGTAGGTACTACCGACAGAACGGACGCCTTGACATCTTAAAATTGCTTTTTGTGTATCGCACCTTTGGGAACAAAGGGTCACTTCTGCTTGTTTTCCAACTTTACAGGAAGAGCCTTTTTTAAATATTTTTTGACACATTTTATTATTATTAACTCTGTACTTATTGTTTTAGAATATTAAGGCGATTCTCACAGTTCTTTTTTATTTTATTAGTTCTTCACGGACAATCGTGACTATTTTTTAAAAAATACAAGAAGGAAAGATGCAATAAATTGCAGAAGTGACGCTTTGTTGCCAAAGGTGCGATACAGTATGTTACCGGCCAAACCCGATTTCAGGCCAATCTAGTTTGTCCTAGGCCAAACCGGTTTATTCTATGCGTGTCAGGATATACTAGTTTAGCCCAGGACAATCTAGTTTGGCCTAAATACTTTAGGCTGAACGCTTAAAACAATACTATAACTTATAATAATTATGTACATATACGCACGGCTACAGATCAAGCTATAAATTTCCAGTATAAGCTGATCTCGCATTGTATAGGATTTCCTAACAATGAGAGGTCAGTGTAAACTGGAAATGTATAGCTTGATGTGTAGCGGTGCGTACATGTACATAAGTATTATTTTTGTTATATATAAAAAAGAGGGGAAAGAATCATAGAGCAACAGAAAATTCGTCCGCATCGCTGTCAGAAAAAGTGTCCAAAAGGCTGGCAGCATTGCCATTATTTTAAGTTATATATAAAAAAGAGGGGAAAGAATCATAGAGCAACAGAAAATTCGTCCGCATCGCTGTCAGAAAAAGTGTCCAAAAGGCTGGCAGCATTGCCACGTAGTATGGACTTGCTGATTCTCTGTCCAAATTATTTAATTGATAAAAAATTTACTGTTTTTCAAAAGTAGGTCAATTTAATCTATTACATTAAAAGTGACCCAGAAACACTATCTCACAACAAACTTACACGGCCATCTTAAGTGCTAATACTCGTAACCTGTAGGTGTTGACGCAAAAAATCAATTAATATTAAATAATTACTTCGGTGAGCCGCACGCGCCGATCGTTAATCGATTCTGATTGAGGTATTTAGAGCGCATTGCTTACATGACGTGTGTTTGGAGACTCTTAGGAATATTATGATCAAGGAGAGAACAAGTTCACTAAAAATAAAATTAAAAAAACTGCTGGGGCAGTGGGAACACTGATTAAGCTGGTAGGCTAGATAGTGATCACACACACACAGGCCTCCTCTCCCTGAGAGAGAACCTGCCAGCGGTACCAGCATTTTATCTGATTGTTCTAAGGTGACAGATAGGTACCCAACACTACAACTCTGGTTTCCGTAAGATCTCTGATAACTGCCAGTCTATAAGTGAATTTCAGATATACTGATTAACTGAAATTCACTTCTATACAGGGGGCCTAAAACGGCCACATTAAGCAATTTCTCTAAAAGCGATTCATTTCCTGAATTCCCAGCAATTTATTATGATTGTGCTATTTGACGTATTTGACATTAAACTTCAATAAAGAAATTCATGTGAAGCTGTTCTCGAGGGTCGTCACGAACCGTCTCGCCAGAAGACTTGACGAGTTCCAGTCACCAGAACAAGCCGGTTTTCGAAAAGGCTTCAGTACCGTAGACCACATCCATACTGTTCGGCAAATTGTGCAGAAGACCGAGGAGTACAATCAGCCGCTGTGTATGGCATTCGCGCACTACGAGAAAGCCTTCGACTCCACCGAAATGTGGGCAGTTCTGGCCTCTCTGCAACGATGTCGAATTGACTGGCGCTACATTGAAGTGTTGAGGTGTCAGTATGACGCTGCCACGATGACTGTCCAGGTCCAAGATCAGAAAACCAGCCCCATCCAACTGCTCAGAGGGGTGAGTCAGGGGGATGTGATATCCCTGAAACTGTTCACCAATGCGTTGGAGGACGTCTTCAAGACGCTGGACTGGACTGGACAGGGTATCAACGTGAACGGCGAGTACATCTCACATCTTCGCTTTGCCGATGACATCGTCATATTAGCAGAGACGCTGGAACAGTTAGGCCAGATACTGCACAGCCTAAATGGAGCCTCTCGGCGAGTTGGCCTCGGTATGAATTTAGACAAGACGAAAGTCATGTACAATTCACTCGTCTTGCCGAGTCCAATCCGCATCGAGGGGTCGCTTCTTGAAGTTGTGAAGGAGTATGTCTACCTAGGGCAAGTCATCCAGCTCGGTAGACACAACTTTGAAAAAGAAGCCGACAGAAGGATCCATTTGGGATGGGCAGCGTTTGGAAAACTTCGTCAAGTATTTTCGTCACCCATCCCGCAATGTTTGAAAACCAAGGTTTTCAACCAGTGCGTCCTGCCCGTTATGACATACGGTGCTGAAACGTGGCCACTAAAAGTCGGGCTGGTCCACAAATTCAAGGTCGCTCAGCGCGCTATGGAGCGGGCTATGCTCGGAGTTTCTTTGAAGGATAAAATCAGGAATGAAGTTATTCGGAAAAGAACCGGAGTAACCGACATAGATTACAGAATAAGCAAACTGAAGTGGCAGTGGGCTGGCCATGTTTGTCCAAGGACCGATGGCCGGTGGAGCAGACAGGTCCTGGATTGGAGACCGCGTATCGGTAAGCGTAGTGTGGGACGTCCCCCAGCTAGATGGACCGACGACCTGAAGAAAGTGGCTGGGACAGACTGGATGCGGAAGGCGGAGGACAGGGTGTTGTGGCGCAGCCTGGGAGAGGCCTATGTCCAGCAGTGGACTGCGATAGGCTGAGTTGATTGAAAGCAATTCATAATTTCTGGACCAGTTTTCGAATCTCCATACAAAACTGTCAAACAGATGAATTGTCAGTTTGTGACCGTTTTACGATTTCAAATATGATTCATAATACCTATTATCCTATTATGATTTTGCCAAAGTGCCCGTTTTAGCCCCCCTGGCCGTTTTTGATCGTTTAGCCAAAACAATTACAACCAATCTCACAGATAACATGAGATGCTCATAGAAACCGTGGGCTATTAAGTACACGCGGCTACACATCAAGCTAATACGACCTCCCATTGTAAGAAAATCCTATACAATGCGAGATCAGCTTATACTGGAAATGTATAACTTGATATGTAGCCGTGCGTACATAGGTACCATGAACTTAGTATGTACTACTTACTCATTGTTTCTAAAAATACAGCTAAAAGAGATAAATTTAAGATAACCACAAAAAGGGTCATAAACTGACCAAGGAAGGTGCAAAAAAAGTCTTCTAACTTCATATAAAACCGCTACCATTTTATTATATAACACAAAACGTTAGATCTCCCACGCAATACTCTATATTCGCCGTGGAACACTACATAAAATAATAATGATCATGTCTGTATGTTTATTTCACACACGTACTTATTTGCGACCACTGTGGTCCGTTTTATAGCTACGTTTCAACAGATGATGATCCGACTTAGAATATTAAAGAGTGGAATTTAACGTTATAATCAAGGCGTTTTGATAGGCATAGAGTAATACGCAGAAGCGTTGTTTGTGCATAGAGTAAAGAATAACACGCAGACAAGCTAATTGGTTCGTTTTGCTTTTAATTATGGTGCCTTAATAAATGTTATATTAATTAGTGAATTAACAGAGTTAATAGAATTTAGAAGTCAGTCGAGGTTTCATTCGTTATCTAGATGTTATTATTATTATTGATGAAGTTCAACGTAAGTATACGGGCTGATTTTGAATTAATTGATACCTAATCTTTCAGGGGTTGAAACTTACTCAATAATATAAAAAACTTCTACTATGGAACCAACTGTGAAAAGTCTCGTCTTCTATGTAAAAAATTCAAAATAATACAATTAAAATCTATATCAATAAACTGCCCCATAATAAGATTAACCACACTCAAACCACAACAGCTGAATCTCTATAAATCCGAAACCATTTACTAAACTGCTCATCTGCCGCTATTAATTTAACAAGAGAAGCGACAATTAGTGATAATATATTAGTGAAGGGTGACCCTAACCGCGAACTAATCGATTTACCTACATCATCGACTGCATTCATCACTCCCCCAAGCGCCGCGCCGTGCCATGAAATGACCAACACTGTCACCCCGAAATAATATAAATAGAAAACGTATAATTCTCGGATAAATTGGTCTATTTCCGCACAAAATCGAACGACTCAATTCGTCACGGAATGGACAATGGCCATCCGTTTTCATGACTGGAATTTGATCTCTATTTATTGCCGAATAAAGTGCAATATCGAGTAGAAAGGGTTGACGGACATCGCAAAAAAATGGGATGCCATGGAGGGATGCAAATCTGAACCTAGGGTTGAAAGTTAAAATACATAGTTATTTTGTTTTGTTTGTTTTGTTATTAGCATGTTTCACTAATAAAATTGTGAGTTAATGAAGGAGCGGCGCCTCCTGGCACAGGCATCTATATGCTTAAAAGGAGACGCCTCCAACTGTATACCTATTGTACGTGTAATAACGAAATAAAACATTTTTGATTTTGATTTTGATAATCAAAAACGAAATTAAAATGTTGACTATTATTATTATATTACTACTATTATTACCTACAATTAATATAACATATACTGTTTTATAAAAACCCGTATAAAACATAATATTTAAAAAGGCTAATTACATCATTATTTATCGGTGTCAAGAAAGGGATTCGATTCACTAATGATTCCACCTTGGCTTGACAAATTGAAGGAATACAATGGAATAATAATATTAATAGAATGACAGCTTTCAACATCTGCTCCATGTATTTGTAAAGAAATGATATTTGCCACGTGTCCTGTCAAACCATAGCTATATATTGAACAAATCTTATTATGATTGCCACAATAGGTGTCAAATGGGCTATAATTCTTTGCCATTGTGGTCAATCGAATGCGAAGCTATTCGGGAATACTGGATTTTCCAAATCATTACATTTTATTTCGGGTCCATTTAGGGTTGCGGTTGTGGCGAACATTTATAATGGTGTTAGAGGTATTATTACTGTCAAAATATTGAATTTAAGTACAGTTTATACTGGTATAATTCCCTTTGAACGTAATCCAGGCCAGTCATATTTAAGGACATCATCGTAAACTCACTAGAGTGAAAAACACTATCTTTCCACTTTGTCATAGTTGAGTTTGTATTTGTTATTTTAAAATACATTATAATTATGAATATTTTAGTGATATTTGTCTTTCCAATTACATCAAAAATAATCGTCACCTTTGTACGTATTTATCTGCGAATCTATTCTGTAAAAAGCTCACCGTGAAACTGTAGGTGAAGTGAGCTGTCATTCCACCTGCCGGTCGATTCTGTAAAAATCTCACCGTGAAAACTTAGGTGAAGTGAGTTTGTCTTTGCTAGGAATTGACACTATTGACAGCTCACTCCACGCTCACTTCACCTAAGTTTTCACGGTGAGATGGTTACAGAATCGCACGACTGCAGGTCGATTCTGATGCTAAAGGTTGACACTATTGACAGCTCACTCTGAGCTCACCTCACCTAACTTTTCACGGTGAGATTTTTACAGAATCGATCGGCTGTTCTTTTCTTCTTGTCCGTATATTGTGTGTACAATGTACATAAATAAAAAAAACAATTTGCTGTATAATCCACAAAAATATCAAAATGTCTGCTAGTATATTCAGCGAAACACAATAACGTAATACAAAAAGAACTTGCTCGTGTAAATAAAATAATAAAAACACAATTCGAAGTGACAGCGTAATATCGTAAACGTCATAGTACATTACTCGCTAAGTAGGCAAACGTCGTAAACACTTGAAAACATCATATTTTTTGTGACACTTATCTGAGACACCCACTACAACACAACACAGTTACTAATTAAAGTCTATGGACCTATGGACAGTGTAATCGAAGACGAATTAACCCGTACAACTTGACATGACGTTGCCTGCCACGACAAACGTCATTCAAATGTCAAATTCAGTACATTTTTCAGAATTCTAAGTCAATGATTTTTCAATATAGATCTACTTTTCGCCACCTAAACCGTCAAAATAGGCAGTGACATTTTACCTCCACTGTCCTTTACGTCACTTCTTATGTAGGTAATAGTAACTTTTGCCCGCGGATTCGCCCGCATGGAGGTCGGAAATTATCCCCAAAGACTGAATAAAATCACCGTCTAGCAGTATCACCATTATATGCCGTGATACTTTGGTTGCTCTTGATATCTTTGATAATTCGTGTTTCGATTACACTTTTGTAGTAAGTACATTCATTCCAAACCAACAGTTTACATTGCTGCAAAATTCGTCCCCAATCGCAGTTTTTACTAATGTTACTAACTGGCATTTCCTCATCAGCTAAGTTTAATGGCTGTTCAAGTACCGAATGTGTCGGCCACCAGAGGAGGCTGCTGCAACAGCAACTCCTTTATCTTTCCGGATTTGAGATTTAAAAGAAAATTTTTTAGCAGGGGAGACTGAGTATGGTTGTCTCACGGGTTGGTTGTCACCGCTTACGATTTTTTGCACAATATTAAGTAAGATATTTTTGTTGAATTATCAGGTTTATATTATTCTAAATGCCTAGCTTAAAAATAATACAAATTCTTTTAATCAACACAATTTGAAATACTTTAGCGCCGTCTTTGACCACGCAAGTGTACGTGTCAGCCAAATTATTCTAAAATTTACTTTGACCGAGTGGTCCGATTTTAATGAAACACAGACTAAATGTTACCTCAAGATACTTACTATGACAATATTTCCAATCGTTTATATCTCAGAAAAAAGAGATACCTACACAAAAACTACAATATTACATACATGTACATTTTAAAATCATCCCCTATTTCACCCCATCGATAGGTGATTTTATAAAAAAGCTGAAACATTAACTTCTTATTTCTTACCAAAAGCTATAATTCGAATTTTCATATCCATAACTTCAGAAATCATGGGTTTCCCATACAAATTTTCATTCCCTATAAATCACTCCTGTAGGATTACTTTAAAGAAAATGTTGCCATGTCCGTCCCCAGGATACCATCAATCTCCTTGCTAAATTCTATAGAAATCCGCTGTGCAGTTTAGGCGTAAAAAAGGTAACATACAGACAGACAGAGTTACTTTCGAATTTATATGTAACCAGCAAACTCAAACTCAAACTCAAACTCAAAGCATTTATTTCAATTAAACCAATTACAGGCACTTTTGAATTGTCAAAGAGTCGGTCAGTAGGTAAGTCAGAAAGTTGAAGCTAGTTGCCCATTCCAAAACGTAGATCTATGGAGAAGAACGGGCAAGAAACTCCACGGACACTCTTTTAAATCAAAATATAGTTACAAAATATTGGTTACATCATTCATGTTGAAATTATACATGTGAGAACGATGAACGTTAAAAGCGTCCGTAATAAAAAAATAAAAAAAAAACAATTCAAAATTAAAATTAAAATAAGCCGTGGCAGCTAAGGTATGACCAGCCTCCACCAACAGCGCCCGTTCACAAACCTGATGTATGGATTCGTTAAATGATCCAACACACGCGCCACCATCAGCGAGGCATTAGAGTGAGCATGACACACTCTCAGCCGCCAGGGCACATCCAAGTCAAATAAAGACGTACCCAGTAAATGGTAGCTTTAGAGTAGGTACATAGTACTCACACATGTACTAAGCAATTATACAATACAAAGGTGATTGAGTCTACACAATGCAAAGCTATTCTTACAATCTTCAGTAGTTGCTTAACAGTATCTTCAAATGTTAATTAATTAGTTGTGGTTGTGGAGCAGGACCAGCATGGAGCCAAGCATTTTTATCATTTATGTAATCCCCCAACTTATAATATGCCTGCCTGCATAGTGTGCGTTTGATACAAGTTTTAAATTCAACAGCAAATAGTACCTAAGGGTTACACAATGACCTAAGTTTGTTACTCAGCCTAGACTAGCCTAATCATGGTATAAAGCTTTTATTGTTTTATTGTTTTTATTCCAAAAACAAAAACCGTCTTCGCGACCCGGTTTTCGTCTTCTTTACACATTCAAGTGTTTAATGCTATAAGTAAAACTTTTACTATACCGAAAATGTACTCCAAGGCTAAAACTAAACTTAAAGAATGGTTGGTGGGCCGGACCTATGAGGAAACAGAAAGTTTACTATGCAGCTTACGTTAATACCCACCACACTCGTTAGAATACTCAACTACACACACACTCACAAACACTCCCCCACACACACTCACACACACTCCCCCACACACACTCACACACACACACACCAAATTAATTCAACTTAACTGTTTTTTTTGTGATTATTATGTACATGTAAATTAACTTCTTTTTATTACTCACATTTTTGTAAATCTTTGTATTTTATTTTATTATTTTAATTTATATTATGAAATTATCAATGTCATCTTGCACTAGCAGAATGCTTTAAATGATTAATTTTGAGTAGTGTTTGGGTCACCAAGATACAGGCTGTGCCTAGTTTGGGACCCGCTGTTAATTTTTTTTAATGTAGAATTTCTGTTGGTAGGATTTCATGCATGTTAATTTATAGTATGTTTGTGAACTATGTGTAAGGATAATAAATGAATTTGAATTTGAATTTTATTAATATAAATAAGCTTCTTGTCCTCGTGGCGACAGCTATGTGGCTTTCAAAACTTTTTCTGTTCAAAAAGAATTATTTTACTTAGGATTTTGTCCTCACATAATTTGAAAGCTCACATCTTTTAGTCACAATATATGTCATCGTGTTTAGTTTAGTTATTTGGTGCTTAAATATTCCTTACCTACTCAATATATTTACAGTTCAATTTTTCGACGCCATATTTTAGTTTTTTAATAGTTTAGTTAGGATATAATTTTGTTGTTTATAGGTTATGATTATCTTCATCAATAAAAAGAGAAGTCCTGAGTGACTGACTGACTGATTGAATGACACATCGACGCCCAGCCCAAACCCTTGCACCTAGAAAGCTGAAATTTTGCACAGAGGTTCCCTATATAATGTAGAGTTGTAGACAAAGAATAAGGAAGGGATTCCCGGTTGTACGTACCCGTGGGATATTTTCCGATATCCACGCGGGTGAAGCCGCTGGCAAAAGCTAGTTATTAGTATATGAAGGCAGAAATATACCAATTAGCAGCATATCAGTAAATTAGACAGACATCTTACTGACCTTGACAAATGTTGCAAATCATCACAAACCATCACACAAAATTATCAGGTAAGGCAAAACATTTTTTGTTGGTCTTCTCAAAAATAGCAGTGACTTATTACTCTCATTAGAGAGAACAATCAAAATAAAGAGATCGACAAAAAGTGTCGCTCGTCTGTCGCCAACCGATAACCAGGTGCGTCGTTTTGCATAATTTCTACAGCAAAAAGTTTGAAAACAGTCCCGCCAGATTAATTAACAGTTTTATTTGTGGAGCACGTCTTGTCACGTCTTCTTGGATGTCTATTGTCGCATTATGATGTACGGCATGGCTTTGTGTGGCGCAAAAACTGTGGCACAAAATAGTCGTAGTGTAATCAATTCGCCAGACAGCGTGCCGCGTGCGTTGCTAACTAAACTAGGTGACGTGGAGCTACGAAGAATATAGGCATTGTACATGTTAGTGTTTGTTTGCTTTGTAATGTTTCATAAAGAAGGTAATAAGAAAAAATTACGGAACTCTCATCTGAGGGCTATCTGGACCTTCTGTTATCCTGGTAACCATTTCCTATTAAATGTATAATGTAGGCAATATTACTTAGAACGACCGACTTTCATATCAACTCTCAATCAATCTGCCTAGCCTTTTCCCAACTATGTTGGGGTCAAACTCAAACTCAAACGCAAACTCAAACTTAAAACTCAAACTCAAACTCAAACTCAAAGCATTTATTTCAAATAAACCAATTACATGCACTTTTGAATTGTCAAAGGGTCGGTCTTGGGTCGGTCAGTCAGAAAAATGAAGCTAGATTGCCCATTCCAAAGCGTAGATCATATGGAGAAGAACGGGCAAGAAACTCCACGGACACTCTTTTAAAATCAAATATTTTACAAAATATTGGTTACATCGTTCATATTGAAAATATACATGTGAGAACAATGTAGAAAGACGTGCACGTTAAAAGCGTCCGTAATAAAAATAAAAAAAAAGATAAAAACTAAAAACAACTAAATTAAAAAATAAAAATAAGCCGTGGCAGCTAAGAGACGACCAGTCCCAACTGACGGCGCCCGTTCACGAACATGACGCATGGATCAGCACCAATTAGCTCAACCATTTTGAAGGGAACTTAATGATCCAACACACACGCCACCACCAGCGAGACATTTGAGTGAGCATGACATACTCTCAACCGCCAGGGCACATTCAAGTCAGTGAAAGACGAACCCAGTAAAAGGTAGCTTTATATTAGCTACATAGTGCTCACACATGTGCTATGCATTTATACAATACTAAGAGATTGAATTTAAACAATGCAAAAAAAAATTTTGTTTCTTCTTAATCTTCAGCAGGTCCAACAATATTTTTGAATGCTAATCAATTAGTTTAAGCGTCCTTGTGGAGCAGGACCAGCATTTAGCCAAGCATTTTTGTCAGCGATGTAATCTCCTAACTTATAATATGCCTGGCTGCATAGTGTGCGTTTCAAGTCTAACCGAATGCAGCTGAATACCAGTATTTTACATGGAGCGACTGCCTATCTGACCCCCACAACCCAGTAACTGGGTAATACTATACCCCTTGGTAAGACTGGTTGTCATACTTTCGGGCTTCTGACGACTGTCAAAGATCCACGAATGACAGCCGGGACCAACGGCTTAACGTGCTTTCCGAGGCATGGAGGAGTCTCGGTATGTAATGATGGTCACCCATCCACTGACCAACCCCGGCAAGCGTAGCTTAACCTGATGTATCGACCAGTGTGGCTGTTATTACTTAACCACGAGCTCTGTTTTTTTTGTTTGTAATATTTTTTAAAGAAGATAATAAGAAAAAATTATGGTACTGTCATCTGAGGGCTATCTGGCCCTTCTGTTATCCTGGTTACCAACCATTTCCTATTAAAATGCATAACGTACTGTAGGCAACATCAGTTAGAACAACCGCCTTTCATATCAACTCTATTACCCCAAAAGCTCAGCAAAATATTCACGGGCAAAATCAAACGGCAAATGTCTTCATACTCCAATTCTTACGAATGAAGCACCAGAATTTCGATGATTTCTAAAGCTCCAAAAGCAGATAAACAAGTTTCCTTATTCGAGAACCTTTTTTGTTGATGAAATCTCAATATTTCAACCCAGTTTCAGAAATAAAAAACTGGACTTGTCATCAACTGTGTATAAGGAAGGTGTTGATTGACTTGTAATAAAGAAAGTCCAATAAGTTGTCCATTTATTGGACACCATAATTTTGGCAATAATAGTGGTTAACTTGGTCTTCATCTACGAAGTGTGAATGTGGATTTCGTCATTGATGAGATGCAAAGGACATTAGAAATCATAGCAAACCTATCGGATTAACACGGAGAATCTACTCCTTCCAAATGGTTGTTTCCTAACTATGTACCCCTCAAGTGTCGACTGCATCCCAATGGTGCAGAAGGAAAAACCTTTACATAATAGGTATATAAGCTTATATCTTATATATATAAACGTAAAAAAACATCATCCGATGAAATAGATGGTAAATTTTGTTTTCCATCGGATGATGTTTTTTAACGTGTGGCGGCATCTACATCACCACATACGAACTACGCATCACAACGACATGACGTCACGCAATCCTGCATCGCGCAATTAGAGTTTACCACGCGACTAGCATATATCCAACGTCCCGACATCAACCGTCGGGCAGTTGCCAACCAGACACGACACCCGTCTGATCGGAGGATCCTCCCTCTTCTATGTAGGATGAGTGAACTTTACACCCTGTTCCTCATGCCTCTATACTGGTGACCACGACGTAATGCGTAGTTCGTATGTGGCGATGTAGATGCCGCCACAAACGTTACCCCTTCCCCGCCGCTGGGTTTTTGGGTCTAAAAATTAGTTCAAGGTGGACATCTGGTGGGTTAATTCACGTCCGAATCAGATTAATTGCTGCATTTAGTTCCTTGAATCAACATAACCTCCGAACATTTCCTCGTCCATTTGAAATTTAAATCCACTCCATACTAATTACATCGTGGCTCCTAGTCACAGAACATCTGGGCGACCCAAGGTCTGGGAATTGAGGAAACAGAATTAAAGACCTTATAAAAACTAGTGTACGATTAGTCTATTATTTCTATATCATTAAATCAGTCGTTCCATCACAAAGAAAAAAAAGATATACAAATATCGTTCGACAAAAAAACTAGCCACGTGCGTGTCGGACCACGCACAGTGAAGGGTTCCGTAGTTGTAAAGAATTTATCCAAAAAACAAACTTTTAACTTGGTCAGAGGTTAGTCAGAGGTTATGTCACGGTAATTTTTTTGTAATCGCATAAAACTATTTTTTTTAAGTGAAAAAACTACAAATTAATTAACGATTTTCGGACTTTTTCCTTTACTTATGCTGTGAGACCGTGCTTCTTGAAATTTAATGATTCTAGGTCAACGGGAAGTATATATATAGGCTTTGATTTACTTGCGAGTATCAAAATATGTCGCATAAATGGCCATATTTTCTTATTGTGTTGACTTAGAAGCTATTTTTTTAGAGTTCCAAGGGACTATATACTTACGTATTTGATATTAATTTCAAATTGATATCTCCACGCGTTCCTGAGAAAAAGGGTCTTGCCAGACAGACAGACGAACAAAGAAATGGTCCTATAAGGGTTCCGTTTTTTTCTTTTGAGGTACGGAACCCTAAAAATCAACAAAAAGTAATGAGCGACCAACTAGACCAACTTCCTTGTCAACGTACAGTTATTTTGTTAGATTTATTACTTGTTTATTCGTTGTAAAAACTACGTACATATGATTAGGACCCGCGTCCATATAATTATCGCATTGGTATTATAAAACACGGTTAGTAGTAACAATCTCTGCGCCGTTAACTAACCTGAATAATGTAATCGGTTAACTCTAAAACCTGTTTTTTTTGCACGACTAAATCTATTAATCCTTAATTGTAAAGCCTCTCATATACTCATGATTTATTTCTTCTGTGATCTTATCACCTAACGGACTTGAGAATTAATGATCAGCTGAACAGAAATATTTCAGCAATAAAAAATAAATTCTACTGACCTAAGGCTGTCAAACATTTATTTTTTAACAAATGAATTTGACCATTGGCTCATATTTTGTATATCAACATGATCAAAGTTACGATACGATTCTATTCGCAGTCCAATCTCTTATACTATCATTATGTCCCATTCAAAAGACTAATTTTCACAAATTATAACCGCGTAAACAATAAATTACTATAAAGTCTGTATCTCCAGAGTTAAACGTAAATCACGGTTTCTTATCGCCTGTAGCTATAAATATTGCTGTAGCTATAAACAACTGTTATGCAAATTTCTTTATAGCACTTTAAAAAATGTATTTTATTGAAAACACGAGGAAAATCATAGTTCATTTTCTATTCAATGGCTCATATTCAATACTTACATGCTGTTAATTTCAATCATATTCAATTCTTTTGGTTCACAAACAATATAATTTGAATTTTGTATTGCACTCAGAACAAAACGTTGCTTGCTTCAATAGCTCTTTATATCGATGCATTTAACCTACATGCAAGATACAAAGAAAATATATGAGTTAATGCTTGTAAAATGTAAAGTAATTGAAAAAATATTCACTGACCCACCTACAGTTCCAATATCGGAGAGAAATTCCGTATATAAATTTTCTCGCGTGTCAAAAAGCACAGATCAATGGCTGATATGAAAATCAATAAAGATATAATGACGATATTATTATACGTTATAAACAAACATTTGCACATGAATTGTATCTTTTTCACATAAATCAATATACAGTTTTCTTTATCCGTCTCGAAAATTGACAACTTACTTTATAAAAAGTTCGGCGAGTATATTTTTATTGGTCTATTCATAGTTATCTACGGTGATTTACGAAAATATAGTGATTCATCAATGAATCAGTGAACTATCTGGTGACAGAGAAACTAAACTGTTAGATCGAAACCATTTAGTTTTCATATTTATAACGTAGTTTGAAAAATCGCAATAAAATCTAAAAGGCACTTAAACCTTCACTATATTTTACAAGCCTAAAGAAAAATGAATTAAGTTAATATTTTACCTACAACAAAAATAACATCCCAAATTCTCAAAAATGCTCAGCATCCTTTAAAATTAAGGATTGTTCAAATTGAGACGAATCGATCGATTCGAAATCGATTGTTTTATTGATTAGGAAGCCACGCGACTATTCGCACCTGTTTCAGCACCTCCATACAAGTTTGTTGACATAATCAGCGCGAGCGCATTTCGTCCTATATCCTGCTTGCGATATTTATTTCAGTTTGACCACATTCACGAACCACGCAACCTACGACTTCAAACTACACTTAATCAATCTGCCTAGCCTTTTCCAAACTATGTTGGGGTCAGCTTCCAGTCTAACCGGATGCAGCTGTATTTAGCTGTGATGAGTACTTTATATGGAGCGACTGCCTATCTGACCTCCACTACCCAGTAACTGGGTAATACGATACCCCTTGGTAAGACTGGATGTCAGACTTTCGGGTTTCTGACGACCCGTAACGACTGTCAAAGATCGACGAATGATAATCGGGACCAACGGCTTGACGTGTTTTCCGAGGCACGGAGGAGTCTCGGTATGTAAAGACGGTCACCCATCCAATGACCAACCGCAGCAAGCATAGCCTAACCTGATAGATCGACCCGTGCAATTTTATTAGATTTTATTACTTCGACACGAGCTCCTTTAAACTACACTCGCGTTCAACTAAATCGAGTCAACCCCATACAACCCGTGCATACAAAAGTAGGTTTTTTTTTTCAAAAAGTTCTTATACATTTTATGAAAAAGTTATTTTTTTTAAAGCTTGACGTTATAAATTTCAAGTTGCTTATTTGAGTCGAAATGCATTATTAGAAGTTGAGTCGATTTTGGTTGCACGCAAGTGTAGTACATTATAAACAAGCCACACTACGCTGTCCATAATAGCCATACAATTCATTAGCTCCCCCAAGTGAAGAATTAAAATTGATTGATTGGTGACATAAAAATTTAACGTCTCGACTTAACTGGGTATCAATCAGCCGTTTCGTCGGCTGTCTGACCAGATATGACTTATACTTCGGGGCCTTTTATGTTGTAAACACCTTTACTTACTCAACTTAACGATGACAGTTTTATTTAGGAGCTTATCTAGTCGGGTGGCCTGATCTCGAGATGTTTTTGGACAGTCCACTCAATAATTAGTTAGAAAAATTACGGTTCGTACTTAAAGTACCTTACTATAAGGTAAATTAAAAAGTGTTTATCTGTTATTTTCTTTAAAAACAAAACACAAACCAAACACAAAGCACAGTCCGCGAGGCCGAAGCTGAGCTTTGCATTTGTGTGAGTGAGCAATAAAAGGAGCGGAGTCGCGTCGCGCGAGGGACGCACCGCGCCTCAGGCCGATTGCCAAAAAGTAGTTTTAAACCAAGCAAAGGACGCGTTGCGCTCTAGGCCGACGTCACACCTACACTATCTAAGTGCACTAACACAAATACAAAGCTCAGCTTAGGCCTCGCGGACTGTACCTTTTTGCTTCTAAATATTAGAGTAGGGATTTCTCACGTACAGAAGTTCTCATAAGGGACTAACTACACTTACTCAGCTCAGCTTTATGTGTCCATAGAAAAAAAAACCGGCCAAGTGCGTGTCGGACCACGCACAATGAGGGTTCCGCAGATGAAAAGAATTTAACATTGAGTTGAAAAACATGTTCTCCCATACATTGATATACGTCACGGACAATTTTCCAACTGCATATTTAAGTTTGTATTCGCAAAAAACTATTCTTTAACATAACATCACGCCTTGTTTCCCCGAAGGGTTGGGCAGACGTTTAGAACAGAAAATAGACTAAACAGATAATAGAGGTGTACCTATAGAGGTGTACCTATAGAGGTGTACCTATAGAGGTGTACCCACATTTTGCTAGAAAAAAAAAAACTAAAAACTATTTTTTTATGTGATAAAACTACAAATAATCAATTTTCGGATTTTTTTTACTTTAATTGAGTGAGACCTTGCTTCTTACCAAATTTCATGATTCTAGGTCAACGGGAAGTATCCTGTAGGTTTTGATTTACTTGCGAGTATCAAAATATGTCGCATAAATGGCCGTATTTTGTTGTTGCGTTGACTTAGAAGCTTGATTTTTTTACAACTCCAAGGAACCATAGACTTACGTATTTGATATTAATTTCAACTTGATACCTCCACGCGTTCCTGAGAAAAAAGGTCTTGACAGACAGACGGACAGACAGACAGACAGACAGACGGACAACGAAGTGATCCTATAAGGGTTCCGTTTTTTCCTTTTGAGGTACGGAACCCTAAAAAACGGATTTGTATGGAGATGCGAACGCATACGTTCCGCTCGGAAAGCTGAACAGATGCGTTCAGCTTTCCGCGTCGTTCCATCCAAAACTTTTTTTTTTCTATGGACAAAAGCTGAATTGAGCTGAATGCAACAGTCTATGTTTAAGGCCCAGATTTCCTGAAAACGATCAAAAAGGTGGTTTTTTAAAGCAGTGTATCTCATAAATCGTAAATAATTTTGACATTTAAAAAAAATATGATATTTTCAAGTCTTTTTCGCATACAGTGATGGAAGCCAAAACATAATTATACATATTTTAATGCACCAAAAAAATCTTTAAACATACCTCCTAGTAATCTTTAAAAGCAGTTTATCCCTTCATTAACAATTATAATTATAATTAAAAATATACCATAAAATGTCAAATTCCAAACTGCATCCAGTGATGGATTACTTTTTATTAAATAGTTAATTTCTAATTTTATACGATTTTATTTGCATTTTTACGACATAATTCCGGTGCGCGTGAGAATCTTCTATCTCGTGCGTCAAACTAGACAGCCATAACGTCATTTCACTTACACACCGAGCTAAACCAATCTTGTAACCTGGGCCTTAAACTTCGCTGTAAAGAAAGCGAGGCGCTTTAGTTATGTACAAAGTTGTAAAATATCTACTAAGTATTCAAATAGGTAAATGTCAACATCGGGTCGTTAGAAGCCCGAAAGTCTGACAACCAGTCTTACCAAGGTGTATCGTATTACCCAGTTACTGTTGTGGAGATTAGATAGGCACTCGCTCCATACTGGTATTTAGCTGCATCTGGTTAGACTGGAAGCCGACCCCAATATAGTTGGGAAAAGGCTAGGCAGATTGATTGAAATGTCAACATCACTTTACAGGAAAGAACAATAAGGGCGAAATCGACCAAAGTATAGGGACCCAGAAATTTGAGAATTTTTGACAGCTTGTGCTTACAAAAACCGTTCGATGTCAATGTTATTCCACGGATAAAAGGTATCTCAACATCATCATCATTTCAGCCGAAACACGTCCACTGCTGGACATGGGCCTACCCCAAGCACCGCCACTTCGACCGGTTCTGTGCTTCCCGCATCCAGCGGATTCCTGCGGCCTTAACAAGGTCATCGGTCCACCTTTTGGGAGGACTTCTAACGTTCCGTCTCAACATATATCCCACTTTGGTAAAATCAGCCCTTAATTGCGTTGCTTATACTTTCAATAGCAATGAACATCATCACTAAAACCCGTAGTTTAACTAAGGTTCACGAGAAAACTAGGTAGACGAACGGCACCATACTATCTTCAACGGGACATTTTAACTTTTACACTTTTTAGCACCTAAAATTCGATTTAGGTACCAAAATTGGTCAAGTGAGCGTCAGACTCGCACACAAAGGGTTCCATAGCACCGTATAATATTGAATACTACGTTTTTACCTAAAAAACACACGTTTCTTGTACGGGGACACCTTTAATTTTTAACTTTATTTTTAATTTCAAAATTTTTGTTATGCAGCAATAGAAATACAAAATGTGTGAAAATTTTCACTGACTACCTATTACGGTTCATTAGCTACAGCCCGCTGGCAGACAGACGGCCGAACAGTGGAGGCTAAGTAATAGGGTTCCATTTGCACCCTTCGGATACGGAACCCTAAAAAGTAGGTAGTATCTGTACAAATGTTGACGACACGGTTGGCGCAGTGGTTGAGCAATTGACTGCTGCGCAGCATGTCGCGGGTTCGATTCCCGCACGGAACAAATATTTGTACGACCTACAAGTATTTGTTCCGAGTCTGGGTGTTTTTCTATCTATAATAATATGTATGTATTTACAAAAAAAAAAAAAAATGTATATAAGTAGTTTATCAGCCATCTCGTTACCATAACACAAGCATTAGGTTGCTTAGCTTGGGACTAGATGGCGTTGTGTGAAATGTCCAAGGATATTTATTATTTAAATAAGCCTACCATAAAAAATACTGCATCTCTACAATTTTCCCATGCCATGCATCAGTTTAATAAAATGAAAGTTCTAAATCTAATAGTGTTTCAATAATTTGAATAACAATGAATATGTAACTAATAAGAATCGATGAACACTTTAATTGATGGACTATTAAATTAATCATTTAACCTTTTTGGATTTCATGAATCTTTGACACAAGCATAAATGGACATTTTTATATGTTTCTGTGATATAATTTTGACCTTCAAAACAAATACTCTAATAAACATTATTGGAGTAGGTAGGCAATGTTTATTATGTTATCTGTTTTAACGGAAAAGTATGATCCGTCATTGTAAGTACACAATTCCTAGAAAATGTGTACAATTCCTAAAATAGATAGGAAATCTATGATATATTTTGTAATATGCATTTTTCCTAGGAAATCTATACATTTCCTAAATAACAATTGGAAATTATACTAATTTAATAAATCTGAAGAGATTGAGATTTTTAGAGTTTATGTACCAGTCGGTTTTTTTTTTGCATTTGATAGAATTCTTGAGCAAGGCTTTAACATCACGCTACGACCTTTAGGAGCCGAGCAAAAAGAACAAAAGTCAGGAAGAACGCTAAGCGAAAACGAACTCATAGAGCTGGCGAGCGACCGACGTGATGTGACGCAGTGGTTCGGGGGCCGAGGGCGAGGGAAATAATCAGCTGCTCCATACATTTGTGTCCAGTAGGTATTGAAGTCAGCTGATAATTTTTTCGCGACTACGATGTTGGTACCATGGAGAAAGTTGTTCAGTTTGATGGTCTGTACCACACCCTTAAATCTGACCACACTTTTCTGATACACCCTGTAGAAGCTACTCGAAGCTGTTAATTGACAGTTTCGAGTAGCTTCTACAGTAAACTATTCAGATCAGGTTTTCATGAACCTCATTGAAAGAAATGATTAATTATTGGACATTTAAGCATGTGGCCCTTTTTGACCACACTTTCCTGATACACCCTGTATATTAAAAATGTGGCTGTTATTCTAGTATATTGTGTATCTTACCACTTCCACGCGAACGAAAACGCGGGCAGAACTGTGTCTAATAACAATTATTAGGGTTATTATGTTTATTCAGTTATTTATATACCTAAATATAGTCGAAAAACAACCGCGGTAACCCTATTTCAATGATTTAATTCGATTTTCATGTTTGGAGTTTTAAGTATGTGAATATTAAAATATTGTTTAAGATGTTATTCAAGAATTTACGTGCGACAGAAGATTAGGAGCGGAAGTTTGGCAGTATTATTTCATGGATGGACATGAAACGGAACCGACTATAATATGAGCTGAATTGCATTATACCTACACCAACCAACGAGGTGCATACATAATTTTACTGCTACATTAAGTATTATAGCAATAAATGAAAATCTTGTGTTCTTCTATCTATTTGGCACAAACTATTTAAGAAAACCTTATGGCGTAATATAATAAGTTGTTTTTTTTTTTGCATTGCTTCATTTTTTTTACCTATTGTGGTACAGCAATTTTATGCTAGTTGCATTGTCTTCACATAGTCTTCATGTAGGTATATATTTAATGTATTATATGTAATAAAATTAATGTAGGTATAATATTGTAAAATAATTTGAAAAGAGTAACGGTGGAGTTTCTTGCCCATTCTTCTCCATATGAAACTACCTTTTGGAAGGGGCGACTAAAATCAATTAAAAAAAAAAAAAATTAATGGCTAAATGGCTAAGCGCAAAACTGGATAACGGCTGGACCAATTCGATATTTTTTTTTTTAAATAATCGCCGAAGTCCGAGGACGGTTCTTATGAAGAGAAAAATTAGAAAAGTTGCCGGGAAAATTGGAACATTCGGGAAACTGAAAGTGCATTTTCTATGGGAATTTTGTATGAATTATTGTTGGACAAGACAACGTCTGTTCACCTAGTTTATAATATTAGTAAGGATTAGCATATCATTGGTCGTACCTATAAGTTGTAGGGGAGCTGACTGTGCAGAGCGTACCAGGTATTAATTTATGTATTTAATAGCCGTTGCCCGCGGCTTCGCCCGCGTGGATGTTGGAAATTATCCCACGGGGACCTATTACCGAGATAAAAAGTATCCTATGTGTTAATCCAGGTAATAAACTATCTGTGTGCCAAATTTCATCCAAATCCGTTAAGCCGTTTTTGCGTGATTGAGTAACAAACATCCAAACATCTTCATAATTATAACTTTCACATTTATAATATTAGTAGGAAGTAGGATGTACTGGTGGAGGCTACCAAGCAGGCGAATCCGCGGGCAAAACTTACACAGTCATAAACCCACTAAACCCACTTTATCCGTCTTCTGTTCCAATTACTGTAAGCCACTAGCACTACTACAAACAATCTAACAAACCAAAAACAAAAAACGATTAAAATTTTGTTTACACTGTAGTAACATGCACCTTAAACATACTATAATATTACAAACTGGTGATAAAATTGGACGAGCTGTAAACACGGCGATCATAATTCACGTGAAAATATTCCCTCTTACGTCAGCAGAAAAATACATTCACAGTGCTCTGTGGTTTCCTAAAAATAATCTTTTATTGCAACGGGAAGGTACGGTGGAAGTTTTGTCAGATGCCGATAAATAAGAAGTTGCCCACTTACATTGTAAGACGTAGGTACTTAGCTGTAAATAGCTGGGTTGTTTTTCTAAAAGTATATCAAGTTTTGGTCTAAATACTTTGAGTTTTGTTTCGATGGCTCAATTTTGTTTAAAAAGCCATTCGGAAGTGAGTATTGGTGATTGATAATTCATGAAAAGTTTTAAGGTTTCAAGCTTTTAAAACTATTCGCCCCTTCGATGTATCACGAATTAAGTTTTTTTTTATATTGATTCAAAAATACCGCTTCCACCAGACAAACATATTTTTGCTATCAGAGTATACCTACTGAACTTTTAAACTCTAGCGGCCTTATTACAAAACGAGGGTTTTCTTCTGTCATGGTGTAAACCATCGAGCCAGTTTTTGTAATAAGAACCTAGCTGTAATAGAAATACAGTTCTTTACACAAAACTGACAACTTAGGCCAGTACTAAGTAGTCAGTTTTGCAAAACTGACATCTTAATGTGTCGGAATAAAGTGCGAAATTCAAAAAAGGGTCCATGGTTTAAACCTTGGTTTGAAGATGAACCTTGTTTTGTAATAAGACGGTAGTAATCTGTCTATATAAATAAAAGAGAAGTCCTGACTGACTAACTGACTGACTGACTCATCAACGCCCAGTCCAAACCAACCTAGAAAGCTGAAATTTTTTCACAGATGTTCCCTATAGAATGTAGACAAGGAATAAGGAAGGAATTCTTGGGAACGTACTCCCGTGGGATATTTCCCGACATCTACGCGGGCGAAGCCGCGCAGGAAGTGCTAGTCTCCCATAAAAATTGAAGGTATCTCGTTAATCATAATCAAACGTGGTCGTAAAAACGCCAGTGACATCACAATCTCAGAGTCAGCATTTAGCAGGTGCGCGCTCCCAAACAAATCATGTTATGACGCGTATGATTCAATTTTCGAAATATTCAACGTCGTATTTTTATTTTTATACGTCGCCAGTCTCAAATTTCCTGTTTTTCAGACAGTGTCTTCGAATTCCAGGATATATTCAGCTATTGTTTTTCCTATCTCCTTTTATTCGACTTCTTGTATGAAAAACATAAACTTTTCCTCTGTACACATTATTGGATTGTTTTTTAGGGATTCTTTGTCCCTACGTTAGTTACGTTTTTTTTTTTATTTAGTTAAATTATTTCCTGTTTTATCTAGGGATAACTTACATAGCGTGGAGTAATTAGAAAACTTACAGTTAAGGTACAATAGTTTTGCAAATTCCATTAATTGTTCGTTCAAAGTGTACAAGGTATACTATTAATATGAAATACTTAGAAACACTTTAACTTCATTAAAACTTTACATCATATTGTTATTACTAAACAAAAATCCTAATTTATTTGGTAGTTACCCCTTTTCTAGTCATATCATCTTTCACACAGTTCATACATCGTTTTTTGGACTTTCCTTATAGCCATCGACATTCATACTCGAAACTTTCCTCACGAAATTTTCCTCATTCCTCCGCATCACATGCCCATACCATGACAACCGATTTCCGCACAACTTTCAGTCACTTTCAGACTTCCTCTTATACTCATTTATTATTCTATCCATTCACGTAACACCAAACATCAATCTTAGCATTCAATAAAATTCCATTACATACCAATTCAGAAACGAAATAATAATCGGAAACAGCAACGTCAGCGTTTACGTAAACGAACAAAGCTATGAACAAAATGTGCACGATACAATTCCCGATTCGCGTTCGGCATAAATTGAATTCGTATGCGATGAACCCGCAAACCACAGAGTAGGAACAAAAGGAGTATTAACCCGTAGGGAATGAGTGCAGAAGGTATCGACAAAAGCACTGCGGATATAACTATGGAATATATCTAATGGCAGTTTCGTATCCCCGAGCGCTTTTCAACTGTTACGAATGGGATTGGTTAGATTAGACTGTTAGAAGAGCAACATATAAATAAAAATAATCACTTCATTTACTATGTACTCCGTGCTCCATCCAGACGGTTCATTTGCTAACCAGGTCTCTTATACAATTCTACAGCCATGTTTGAATGTATTTTCGTTAAATGCCTCTTGTGCCCGAATGAAAATTTCATTATGAAATCATTTAATTAAATCTTAGCTCAAAACCATTTAAGTTGCTCTAGTTTTACTTGATGTAAGCCGCTTTAAATACTTTGCTAAATAAGCCTATTAGACGTCTCAAATCTAAATAATTTAACTGTTACGTGACTGGCTAATTAGCTAAATCAATCTGCCAATCTGCCTAGCCTTTTCCCAACTATGTTGGGGTTGGCTTCCAGTCTTACCGGATGCAGCTGAATACCAGTATTTTACATGGAGCGACAGCATATCTGGCCCTCAACAATCCAGTAACTGGGTAATACGATAACCCCTTGGTAAGACTGGTTGTCAGAATTTCGGGCTTCTGACACCCGCTGTCAAAGATCCACGAATGACAGCCGGGATCAACGGCTTAACGTGCTTTCCAAGGCACTGAAGAGTTTCGGTATATAAAGATGGTCACCCATCCACGGACCAACCCCGGCAAACGTAGCTCAACCTGATGGATCGACCCGTACGGCTGTTATTACTTAGCCACGAGCTCCTCTTCTAAGTAACTAAATACCTAAGTTTAACTAAATACCTCTAGCTAATTAGCTAAATGCCAACCGAAAATAAACAGCCCTCAATAGGAACATGCAATTTATAAGGTTCGAAGAAAGTAATTTTTGAAACTCAACCCCATAGCAGTTCTAACGGAGGATTAAACATATTGTTTGAACAGAGCTTATGTCACAAATTATGCGAAACGTGGGCACATTTTATGGTATAAAATATATTACTATGTACAATGACATCATGCAAGTCATCCAGCCACAATATACCCACGCCAAAGAAAATTATGAATGAGCATGTCCAAGGGATGCCTACGTCAAAAAACTTGGCACGTAGCCAACTCTTCTATACGTGGGTAGAAAAATATAGCTAAATGTCAAAGGTCAAGAAATTAAATGTGATGACCTTTTCAATGACAAGTTTAGTGAAACTATTTGCAGTTAAATATATCAGATTCGTTGAGCAAATTAATTTGGATGTAATGTGGTTTCTTGAAAACGTTCTCGGATTTTCATTGGAATGGAAAATCTTGATTGTATTAATCTTTCAGAAAGAAAATGAAGTAACAAAAGTGTCTCTTATGGATTAAATTATTCAATATAAGTTAAATATTGAATATTAGTAAATTATTATTTAGTGTGGACTAATGCTGTCTGTATCGTAAGTAAATACCACTTCAAAAACTTATTTCATTTAAAAGTTATTTACCAAAAGTTTTCTTTATCAGGTTTCATCAAGCATCAGGAATAATCAGTATGATATTAATGTCCGAAACCGACGAGACCCCAACAGGCTCGTACTTAGCGAGATTCCTAGACTAACTACCTATGTATAATAAAACCTGCCTTGCAATGTGTGTACGTTTATATCATAAGTTACCAAATGATAAAAATAAAAAGTAAAGCGCTAATCCAGGCTATAATCTATCTCTGTATCAAATTTCATCCAGAAACTTTCAGCCGTTCTGTCGCAATTGAGTAACATACATCCATCCGTCCATCCAAACTTTCCCACTTATAATATTAGTAGGATTATTTTACTTTTATGTTCTCTGTGCCGGAAAACCATAAAAGAATACTTTTTTACCTCGGTGGACGATTGTCATGAAAGTTTTTAGATGACCCATGTTCAGCAATGGCCTATAAGAGTTGGCAGAAATATTATACTAATCTTAAAAGGACGGCACTATCTATAAATCTATACTTATAATAAAATAAAGTCGCTTTTCGTGTCGGTCTGTGTGGCCGCGTTGTTCTTCTAAACTACAACAACGGAACGACGGAACAATGGATTTTGATGCGGTTTTCACTATCATTTAGAAAATTTATTCCGGAAGGTTTATATGTATAATACATTAATATTTAACTTATATACAATATAGAAACCTTCATGTTTTGTCAAGTCGTAAACACCGTGCGAAGCAGGCGGGTCGCTAGAAGAAACAGCGTGCTACGAGATTTCGTAGCACTTTTACTACGAGGGACTAATTTAACGGACTTCAAGAAGAAAAAGGCATTCTATGTTTGCCCCGTGTGTGTATCCATGTGAATATTTAAACGATTTTCTTAGATCGATAATTTACTTATTTATTCTTTTTCTTAGCTTTTAAGAAGTGTTGGACAAGGTATTATTTTGTTGGTATATTAGCGTGTGCTAGCTGACATAAGACATTTAATTTAATTTAATGGTTTGTGCTGCATAATGTAAATTATTTTACAACATGCTATTGTATAGAATCAAGTTTATCTAACTGAACAGACGTAAGGGTGTTCGTTGCGCCAATTCTTCTTCCCAAAATAAAAGCACTATAGGAAGTGGTGAAGGGCGGGCGTTTTGGGGGACTATGTTATGTAATTTGACGTTCTAAAAGTGCTGATTCTCTTTTTTTAGGGTTCCGTACCTCAAGAGGAAAAAACGGAACCCTTATAGGATCACTCGTGTGTCTGTCTGTCTGTCTGTCTGTCCGTCTGTCCGTCTGTCACAGCCAATTTGCTCCGAATCTTATGAACCGATTAAGTTGAAACTTGGTACACATATGTATTTTGGTAACCCAAACACGGACATGTAACGTAAATAAATGAATTTTGAATATAGGGGTCCCTTTTGGGGGGAAAATAAGTACAATTAAAAAAAAGTTTTGCAAACTGTACCGTGTGACAAATCAAATGAAAGGCCTTACTGTGAGGGTCTCAAATATATTTTTTTTATAATTTTGAAATAAATTGTTTTTGAAGTTATTTAAGAAAATAGACGAAAATTGACCATTCCCCCCCCCTTATCTCCGAAACTACTGAGCCTAAAATTTTGAAAAAAATACAGAAAATAGTTCGATACCTATAGATTATAGGAAAACCTATAAGATGTTTATGGTCTTGTAAATGTATATATATAAAATTCAAAGTCCTGACTGACTCATTGACTGATAATAATCAACGCACAGTCCAAACCACTGGACCTAGATACATGAAATTTTGAACATATATACCTTATATAGTGTAAACATACATTAAGGAAGAATTTTTGGAAATTCCATCCCTAAGGGAATAAAATAGGGGATGAAAGTTTGTATGAAAAATCTTATCTCTTGAGTTATTAGACTTGAAACTTAGCACGAATATTCATCAAGTTAATAAAATTAATCATTTTTAGTTTTGCTAAACTACCCCCTGTTTTTGTGGATGGGAAATCATCAAATGACTTCAACGCTCTGGGTGGAGCGGAAGGGCGTGTCATACTTTTACTAACTAAAACCCACTCGTGTTCCTTCAGTTGCCTATGACAGGGCCACTGTATCTCTTTTGAACATCCCGCGACCCCAGAAGACGGTATTGGTGGGTGTCAAAGTTTTTATAGAGGAATTTTGGAACACGCGGTCCGATTTACTCAAAACTCAGATTTTGTACTTGAGACCAAAATTGAAGACTAACTACCGTGTATCAGGGTTTTCCAAAAATCTACCCCTAAGGGGTGAAAAGGGGTAGTGAATTTTACAGCGGAGGATTTTATTGGGGATTGATTAACTCGAAAATTGGTGTAAATAATATTTGAGCCAAGTTATGGAAACATCCCAGACGATTTTTGAAATTCTATTCCTGTGGGCGTGAAAACAGGGATACAGTTTATATATGAAAAATCTTATCAGTTTGGTTAATGAACTTGAAACTTAGCACAAAACTTGCTTATGTAAGTAATCAAGTTTGTCATTATTAGTTTTTCAAAACTACCCCTCAACGGGGGTTTAGGGATGTTAAAGTTTGTAGGAAAGAATTTTAAAGCGCAGTCCGATTAACTTGAAACTCAGTATTTATACTTTTGATGTAAAATAAACAATAGTAAGAAAATTAAAACCCATGAAATCAGACACCCACGCGGGCGAAGCCGCGGGCAGTCTAGCTAATATTGTGCGTACAAACTTACTAAGCCTCCGCTGTCCATCCGTCCGTCTGTCACAGGGCTGTATCTCAAGAACCTTAATAGGTAGACAGTTGAAATTTTCACAGATTGTGTATTTCTATTACGAATATAACAACAAATAATAAAAATAAAGTAAAGTTAAAATTAAAGGGGGCGGTCCCCATACAAAAAACTTTTCATTATGAAAAAAAAAATTTAACCTGTGTGTGTGGGGTGTTATTGTCTAGAACTCATCGAGTAGAGTACAAAGATATATTTTTTTTTTTTATCTTCTAAAATGAAGAAATAAAGGCCGTAAAGTTGTCAATTTTATACCATTTTTGTACGAGCTCTATTATATAATGTACATACCTTATACTGTATTTAATCAACAAATATTAAAAACGGCGATTCATAAGGTATTTTGTTTAAATATGGGCGAATTTCTGCAACTGCAAAAAATAACCTTGTAATTCATAGTATCATTATGAAATACATGGTTATCTTTGCGATAGTTAAACATAATATGGTACGGAACCCTTTGTGTGCGAGTCCGTCTCGCACTTGGCCGGTTTTTTTATTATATACGTGTACGAAGCAAAAAGAGTAATTAATATAAGAATAGCATTCTGTAGTTTCTGCTTACCTTCCTTGCTACCGAAAAGGCGCTTATATATGTTTGGATATTTGTAATTTTCTATGTAACTTAAGTCCAACTTAAGAGTAGGTATATACGCAAAACATGGTTCCTTTCATGGCATCGCACTGGCCGTCAGCCAAATGTAGCGGCGACGTGGGTTTGTCTGTCCCGACCATCTTCTAAAGGTTAAGGGTGACAAAAATAATGTAACAGACTACTTTCGTTAGGTACAAGATGCTATAACAATGGCGGTAACGTTTTCGGGTAAGTGGGTATGCGATGGACCGTTGAAGTTACTGCCAGCTTTCGCTGTAATGTAGTCATGTTCTTGTTAGGGTTCCGTACCAAAATGGTAAAAAAGGAACCCTTATGGTGTGACTCAGTCTGTCTGTCTGTCTGTCTGTCTGTCACAGCTGGATATCTCAGGAACTACTGATGCTATCAACTTGAAATTTGGAATAGTTTTAGATGACGTTTACCGAACTATTTTGCAAATAAAAAATAAATAAAAATATTTATATTTTTTTTTCAACAGGGACTGAAAGGGGGTCTTAAAAATTTGAAGTGGGGCTACTAGGGCATGTGGGGTATCATATAAAAGAACGCGGTTTGCACATTCTTAAACTATTTTTAATTTTTTTTTAGGCCGCATAGTTTTCGACTTTTGATGAAAAATGTAAAAAAAAATACCGCCCCCCCCCCCCCCCCCTTATCTCCGAAGTTTGCAAAGAGAAAAATCTGAAATTATTCTATGTGATAGAAGTTTATGTAAAGATTACAGGAAAAATAAAACGATGTATCTAAGTAGCACACTTTTTCAGAAATCGGAACGGGACCCTCGGTGCGCGAGTCCGACTCGCTCTTGACCGGTTTTTTTTTACGAAGTGATTTTTGGAAGGAAGTATTTGGCGTACCATGGCAATGAGATGGTCGTTTTTATTTTTCTTATTTCTCCTTTTTGGGCGTTAATTCGGATTAAATATTCATACTGAGACACGTTGCATCTCTCTATACCTATAACTTGAGAATGAATTTCTTTTTTATTTTAATCTCTTTCTACCTATATTGGGGACGGCTTCCATGCTAATTGATTGTGGCTAAAATAACTATATCAGCGACTGTGTATTTTGCACCGAATGAACGTCTCAAGCCGTAGGATAGCTTAGGGATAGCCTCATCAATATAAGGTTCTTCTCATCTGCCTAGCCTTTCCCCAACTATTTTGGGGTCGGCTTCCAGTCTTGTGGATGCAGGCGAATACCAGTATTTTACATGGAGCGACTGCCTATCTGACCTCCACAACCCAGTACTGGGTAACACGATACCCCCGTGGTAAGACTGGTTGTCAGACTTTCGAGGTTCTGTTACAAACGACTGCTGGGACCTACGGTTTAACGTGCTTTTCGAGACACACAGTATTCTTGGTATGTAATGGATGATCACCCATCCACAAACCGACCGCGTAAAGCGTTGCTTAACCTTCGACCCGTGCGGCTACTATCATTTGCCCCCACGATCCCCTCTTCCCCTCAATATAGGGTTACCTCAGTAACAATATGTTACACAATCCGAGACTATAAGCTAACGCCCTTATCAATGAACCCATAAAATCCAACACAAATAAAACATTAGGCATAGTTCGATTCAAACTTAATGGCGGCTCGGAAGTTAGCTGCGAGTGCAGGAAAAGTACGATTCAAACTTAAAAGAGCTAAATCTTAAAAAAATCGTAATTCTTAAATGAAAAAAAAGTTAATCGAGCTTAATTAAATGGAGCGAAAATTATTGTCGACTTGACTGTACCTACACGACGGTATGGACTCGTAGCTAACTTCCGAGCCGCCTTAACTTTGAATCGAACTATACACTAGATGTTCCATTAGGTACATAATAGAAACATCTATACTAAAGGTTTAGGTTAGTTACCTAGTTAAATAAAGGTAAACAATCTTGATGTGTCTTTTGTCTTTTTTATTTTAAAACCTCAGTTTAAAAATAAAATGCAACTAAAAACCATTGTAAATACAACAATAATGATTACTAAATCAATTGAACCATTAGTTTAAGCAGTACCTAGTTTATTTATTTAATATGAGTTTGTGTAAAAAGTCACATCAAGATTGTTTACCTTTATTTAACTACCTAAACCTTTCTAGTATAAACACATACAGAAATTAGAACATAAATCTACTACCGTACATTGTTTACGGTCTACTATCCGACCGTAGTACACAAGAAACGCGCGAAAACAGATAGTAAAATGTTTATAGTACAATAAAATATCTAGGAGATGATTTCATTAATAATGTAGATAAACACGATACTCGTACGTTTAAGATATGTGGTGAACGTTTGTGTCATCACTATAAATCATGCAAAAAATATATAGGGTGACTGGTAATTAGTGACCGATACTTAAACACAGTCGTGATTGTTCTCATTATAATAAACAACTTTTATTAAGGGATCAAACCTGAAAACGCGAAAATAAAATTCATAACAATTTGACGAGTTACGCGTGAAACATAAAGTGGGAACAGGTGATTTTTTTTCACGATTTCATGTTTTGTCCCATAGTCGAAGTTGTTTGTTATCATGTGTTTAAGTATCAGTCACTAATTACCAGTCACACCATTTATTTGTAAGCAATGGCGAATTTGCCACCATTGCATGTATTCTCATTATGGATGGCTCTCCCAGGTTTATACGTAAACAAATATGCACTTTTAGTTACAATTATGAACTACATAACAGACAATAAAGGAGAGAGCAGAAGGAGTTTTCTGGCGTTTCAAGAACTGAAGGTCGTCTTGGTTGTAACTTTTCACAGAAGTGATAATTATTTACACGTTTCCAATAAGTCCACCACCACAGTGAGAAAAATGTGCTACCAATACATTCATTACTCCTAAAGCTCTACCAACCCAAATAAATAACAATTACAACGTAAACAGTAAGCGAATTTCCCTCCCCCTTCACCCCTAGACTACGTTTGTCTGATATACCAGTTTGTGACGTCAGAAGGCCGTTCGGCGCCTCGCGAACAGTGACTAAGCTGTATTAATATACTACCAATGTGTTTGCCCCGGCGTCGCCTACGCGCTGAAAACTGCGTGGGATCCACTGAAACTTGTCTACATGATGTTCTCTTTGCAAAGATGTTGAGTAACTTTTTGAGGTTGGCAGTTGGAAGTTTTTAATTGATGTGTTTTTGTTTTGCATTGAAAGTACCTACGTGGGTTGTTTTACGTGACCAGAAGGCCAATTCTCATACCTAAAAACGTTTAAATGCAAGTCGCAATCTCATGCCAGCGACAATCAAATGTCAAAAATGTAGGTAAACGTTGTACAATTTTTAACAGATTGAGACCGCCATGACATTGCGAACGTTGTTAAAAATACGGGAATTGCCCCTCAGGAAACGATGTATTAGGTGAGTATCGTACGGAATAAATTGGTGTTAAAGAGAGAAGATATTAAATCTTACAGAGTGTAAAATTTGTTACCAGGCAAATCATATTTTTTAGACCTTTTTATAGGGTGACTGGTAATTAGCAACCGATACTTTTAAACACATGATTTTACTCTTGATAACAAACAACTTTTATTATATGACCGAACCTGTAAAACAATCAGCTATTCCCAACATTTTGTCGAGTTATACTATACGAACATAAATATAGGGAACAGCAGTTTTTTTCGCGATTCAGGTTTGGTCCCATAGTAAAAGTTGTTTGTTATCATGAGTACAATTATGTGTTTAAGTATCGGTGACTAATTAATTACCTGCCACCCTATAAACCTACTTACAGGAACATGCTCCCAAGCTTTTAAAATCCATTCACATGCTCTTATCGTACAAGTTTAAACCTTTTTCAATACACTTCCTCGAAAACTCATTCATATCGCACTACGATTAGGTTCACAATACAATGTATTTCACACGCGTGCGATTTTTTATTTTCCCGCACGTGTGCGGGAGTAAAAATTGCCACAGATAACTTATACCTATACTTAGTCCAAATTGGTTCAATGCCTCTATTCACAACTCTCTATTCCGAGGTGAATGTTTTTTTTTAATCTCGGCAAAGAGATATGCGTCTTATTTTAATTTAATGTAATATAAACATAACCTATAAACAACAAAATTATATCCTAACTAAACTATTAAAAAACTAAAATATGGCGTCGAAAAATTCCTCCGCATCGCTGTCGACTGGTAGAGTACCCAAGAGACTGGCGGCATTGCCACGCTGTATGGCAATGCTAAGCCTCTGGCCAAAGTAAAAGCCAGCCCTCGGGTCACGGGAAGTGTCAACCAGCCGTTTGGAGATTTCGTTGAATAAAACAAGAGCACTTGGACCCCACGGCCCAAGGGTTTCAACCCCAAACGGCTCGAAAATATAATTACCGATAAGGTTATTATATTTCCGCCGCTTGAGGTTTTCCGCAGCCGCAGCAGCAGTGCCAGCACAGCACGCCGAGCCAGGAAGATGGGATGGCGCAAGAGTATCGACACACGTTGCGTCCCACACTAAAGGCCTTCCCACCTTCCATGGAAATAAAGACATCCCGTCCGGTCTCTTGCCATCGTCGCGTGCCAAGCCATTGGGTTCTAATACAGCTAGAACGCCGACGGTGACAAGGGCTCGTCGGATGATGTCATTGATGTTCGCAATGCGTCTTTAGAATATTTAAATAATGTTTATATATAGAATATCATCAAAAACTATGATTATTACAATAAAAAAAACGTTTATGAACAAATTAACATTTATTCTACACTCAGAAATATTTGAATTTTCTATTTCTCATATTAGGCTGTTTATCGGCTTTATACCTTTGCTTCTCCTTCAACCTGGCGAAAGCAAAGCGCGGAAAAAAAAGAAAATTTAAATCATAGTTTCCTAATAATTCATGGCAAAAATATTTTCCGTTATTTTATTTTATTTCTTCAAAAGTGTATTGAAAAACGTCGTTTGATACTCGTGGACATTTGTTATTGCAGTTCTCGGCTCAAAAACAACCTCGCCTACGGCTCGGTTGTTAATTCCGCATCGAATGCAATAACAAACGTTCTCCACTTATATCAAAATGTACTATTATCAACTCACGAAATAGTATGAAATCTAAAAATCCTTTTGCACTCAAAGTGTGTGAATTCTTTCTTTCAAATTCTTAGAAGCTAAAGCCAAAACGTTTCTCTTTAAACATGCTGTGCATACGAGAACGTCGCGGTGGCGTCGTCGCGGCTCGGATCCCGACACACTTTCCATTGACGGGGCTGAAACCACCCCCCACCACCCATGCCCTGCTATTTGGGTAGAAATTTATACTAATGCCATGTGTATTATGTAACATTGGACGTGTACACTATTTTTGGGTGAATTGGTAAACGTTAGTAATCATTCATGGATACAGAAGTGGGTTATGAGGTTTGAAATTGTTGTTTTTTAGGGTTCCGTACCTCAAAAGGAAAAAACGGAACCCTTATAGGATCACTCGTGTGTCTGTCTGTCTGTTTGTCTGTCTGTCTGTCCGTCTGTCCGTCTGTCACAGCCAATTTGCTCCGAATCTAATGAACCGATTAAGTTGAAACTTGGTACACATATGTATTTTGGTAACTCAAACACGGACTTGTAACGTAAATAAATGAATTTTGAATATGGGGGTCCCTTTGGGGGGGAAAATAAGTAAAATTAAAAAAAAAGTTTTGCAAACTGTAGTGTGACATATCAAATGAAAGGTCTTACTGTGAGGGTCTCAAATATATTTTTTTATAATTTTAAAATAAATTGTTTTGAAGTTATTTAAGAAAATAGACGAAAATTGACCATCCCCCCCCTTATCTCCGAAACTACTGAGCCTAAAATTTTGAAAAAAGTACAGAAAATAATAGGTCTTTGAAATTACCTATGAAATTGCCATTTTGTATGAAAAAATTTAAACGAATTTTTTTCATGTATTTGTATTAATCGAAGTAATCACCCATGCAATCAATGCATCTTTGCCAACGCAGTGGCAGTTTATTGATGCCCTTCTTAAAGAAATCAGCTGGTCGGGAGGCAACAAATTCTTCAAAGGCATTTTGTACTGCCTCTCGGGTATTGAATTTTTTTCTCGCCAAGAAGTTATCCAAATTCTGGAAAAAGTAGTAGTCTGTAGGCGCAAGGTCTGGTGAGTAGGGCGGATGACGGAGAGCTTCCAACCCCAGTTCTTGCAACTTGGCGACCGTCTGCTGTGCAGTATGAGGTCGCGCGTTGTCGTGCAGGAGCAGCGGAGACGAGCGATTGACCAATGCTGGTTGGAGATGTGCCAGCTTCTCCATCATTGTGTTCAGTTCTTCACAGTACACATCTGCAATAATGCTCACCCTGTTTGGTAAGAAGCTGTGATGCATCACACCGGCGCTAGACCACCAAACAGTGACCATCACTTTTCTAGGGGTAAGTTTTCGTTTAGGGCATTGTTTAGGTGCTGAACCAGGATCCAACCAACTTGCTGAGCGCTTGCGGTTATCAAACAGAATCCATTTTTCATCGCAGGTAACAATGCGGTTCAAAATTCCTTCATTTGTGTGTCTGTTGAGCAGTGCAAGGCACGTCTCGACGCGTACTTCGCGCTGGCGATCATTGAGTTCGTGGGGCACCCATTTGTCAAGCTTTTTTACCTTGCCAATTTGACGCAAATGGACCAATATTGTTTTGACGCTAACGTCGAAAGCTGCTGCTAATTCAGCCGTAGATTGTGTATCATCAGCTTCCACAATCGCCTTTAATTCGTAATTGTCGACCAAAGTCTTCGGACGACCGCGAGGTTCATTTTTCAGGTCGAAATTTCCAGAACGGAAGCGAGCAAACCAATAACAGGTGGTGCGTTGGTTTGTAGTGTTAGCTCCGTAAACGTCGTTGATGTTGCGTGCCGCTTGTGCCGCGTTGCTGCCACGACGGTACTCATATTCCATAATTACTCGAATTTTTAACGTATCCATGATGACGAAAAAGATTGAAATGCGATGAAAATGTAACACTAATCAATAAACAAATGACTACTTTTGGAAAAAAAAATCCATGTTTTTAAAATAAAATTAATTTGAAATTAGAATTCTTAGCCAAACAAAAATTATTTTGATTTGAAATGGCCAGTACTGCAGAACGGCAATTTCATAAGTAAATACCTAATAGTTCTTTACCTATAGATTACAGGAAAACCTATAAGAAGTTTATGGTCTTGTAAATCTATATATATAAAATTCAAAGTCCTGACTGACTCATTGACTGATAATAATCAACGCACAGTCCAAACCACTGGACCTAGAGACATGAAATTTTGCACATAGATACCTTATATAGTGTAAACATCCATTAAGGAAGAATTTTTGGAAATTCCATCCCTAAGGGAATAAAATAGGGGATGAAAGTTAGTATGAAAAATCTTATCTATTGAGTTATTTATTAGACTTGAAACTTTAGGACGAATATTCATCTAAGTTAATTATAAAATTAATCATTTTTAGTTTTCCTAAACTACCTACCCCCTTTTTTTGTGGATGGGAAATCACCAAATGACTTCTCCCGCTCTGGGTGGAGCGGAAGGGCGTGTCATACTTTTACTGGCTAAAACCCACCCGTATTCCTTCAGTTGCCTATGGCAGGGCCACGGTATCTCTTTCGAACAACCCGCGACCCCAGAAGACAGGATTGGTGGGTGTCAAAGTTTGTATGGAGGAATTTTAACTCGCGGTCCGATTTACTCAAAACTCAGTTTTTGTACTTGAGACCAAAAATGAAGACGAATAACTAACGCGTATTAGGGTTTTCCAAAAATCTACCACTAAGGGGTGAAAAGGGGTAGTCAATTTTACAGCGGAGGATTTTTTTGGTTATCGATTAACTCGAAAATTGGTGTAAATAATGTTTGAGACAAGTTATGGAAACATCCCAGACGATTTTTGAAATTCTACCCCTGTGGGCGTGAAAACAGGGATATTTACAGTTTATATGAAAAATCTTATTAATTTGGTTAATGAACTTGAAACTTAGCACAAATACTTGCTTATGTAAGTAATAAAGTTTGTCATTATTGGTTTTTCAAAACTACCCCTCAAAAGGGGTTGCAAGAATTTTAAAGCGCAGTCCGATTAACTTGAAACTCAGTATTTATACTTGTGATGTAAAATAAACAATAATAAGAAAATTAAAACCCATGAAATCAGACATCCACGCGGGCGAAGCCGCGGGCAGTCTAGCTAGTATCTCAATATTGTGCGTACAAACTTACTAAGCCTCCGCTGTCCGTCCGTCCGTCCATCCGTCTGTCACAGGGCTGAATCTCATGAACCGTTGAAAGTTTCACAGATTGTGTATTTCTATTACGACTATAACAACAAATAATAAAAATAAAGTAAAGTTAAAATTAAAGGGGTGGTCTCCATACCAAAAAGATCTCATTTTGAAAAAAAAAAATTAACCTGTGTGTGGGGTGTTATTGTGTAGAACTCATCGAGTAGAGTACAAAGATATTTTTATTTTTTTTATCTTCTAAAATGAAGAAATAGGGGGGGCCGTAAAAGTTGTCAATTTTATACCATTTTTGTACGAGCTCTATTATATAATGTTATAATGTACCTTATACTGTACTTAATCAAGAAAAACTAAAAACGGCGATTCATAAGGTATTTTGTTTAATTAAGGGCGATTTTCTGCAACTGCAAAAAACACCCTTGTAATTCACAATATCATTATGAAGTACAACGTTGTCTTTGCGATTGTTAAACATATAATATGGTACGGAACCCTTTGTGTGCGAGTCCGTCTCGCACTTGGCCGGTTTTTTTGTTTCAAATGCATACTTATCATAATTTTAATGCACGTACAACAAAAACTTTCAACAAAACCATGTTTTTAGGGTTCCGTACCAAAATGGTAAAAAAGGAACCCTTATGGTGCGACTCAGTCTGTCTTTCTGTCTGTCTGTCACAGCTTGATATCTCAAGAACTACTAATGCTATCAACTTGAAATTTGGAACAGTTTTAGATGACGTTTACCCAACTATTTTGCAAATAAGAAAGAAGTAAAAATATTTATATTTTTTTTTGAAACCAGGACTGAAAGGGGGTCTTAAAAAATCAAAGTGGGGCTACTAGGGCATGCGGGGTACCATAGAAAACAATTTTTTTTCTTTTTTTTAGGCCGCATAGTTTTCGATTTTTGATGAAAAATGTAAAAAAAATAACGTTCCCCCCCCCCCCTCCCTTATCTCCGAAGTTTGCAAAGCGAAAAATCTGAAATTAATCAATGTGATAGAAGTTTATGTAAAGATTACAGGAAAAATAAAACAATGTCTCTAAATAGCACACTTTTTCAGAAATCGGAACAGAACCCTCGATGCGCGAGCCCGACTCGCTCGTGACCGGTTTTTTTATAGAAAAAAACCGGTTTTTTTATATTACAAAATGTTTAAGAATGTGCAAACAGTGTTCTTTCATATGATACCCCACATGCCCTAGTAGGAATTTTTAAGACCCCCTTTCAGCACCTGTTACTAAAAAATATAAATATTTTTATTTCTTTCTTATTTGCAAAATAGTTGGGTAAACGTCATATAAAACTACTCCAAATTGCAAGTTGATAGCATAAGTAGTTGTTGAGATATTCAGCTGTGACAGACAGACAGACTGAGTGAGACCATAAGGGTTCCTTTTTTACCATTTTGGTACGGAACCCTAAAAATTACTGTAGGCTAGTTCACCAATTTTTAAACTGTAAGTACCTACGTCTTAAAATTAATTGATGACCATAAAAACATTGTTCCCCAACTGACTCAAATCACGCGCTATTCTCCTGAAAGTTTCAGCGCAATGTGGTAATTACTTAATTGTACTGGAGTTGTTTCATACATAGGATCAGTTCACACGGTTAAGGCGCGGAGTGACTACGATGTTAAACGGCACACAACCGCGTAATCTATTGTCACCATTAGCTATCTTGAAATAAGGTTGAAAATTGAAAATAAAATTTGTGTTGCCGAGATGTGACTAAGCTGCGAATGTGCATTATTTTCCGGGTTTTCAAATTCAAATTCAAAATTATTTATTTGTGACACATAGGTAAAATGTACATGATGTTATAAAATAAAAATATTGTATCACTATGCGCTGCCTTGCAAGGCGTACAAATGTTGTTCACTTTAGATTATTCAGAATATACACAATAAATTAAATAATTGTCCGGTTAAAGTTTAAAAAAAATGCTAATTCTATTAAATTCTTTAAAAAAATAATGTCGTTTAAGAGATGTTTGACGCCAAGGTTTACTTCCAAATTTTTTATTGGGAATATCAAACTACTTTTTACTATTCTATTCAGTTTTTTCTTTATACCCTTCTCTGTCCACTGTATTTTTTGCGTCGGATAGTTTCATTGCGTTACGTCATACTCGACAATCCAAGAAACCAATTTTTGTGAATACTGACCTAATACCGCGCCTTAATGCGCAGATTTCCTGAAAACGATTAAAAAGGTGGTTTTTTAAAGCTGTGTATCTCATAAACCGTAAATAATTTTGACATGTAAAAAAAATATGATATTTTCAACTCCTTTTCGCATACAGTGATGGAAGCCAAAACATAATTAAACATACTTTAATGCACCAAAAAAATCTTTAAACATACCTCCTAATAATCTTTAAAAGCTGTTTATCCCTTCATTAGCAATTATAATTATAATTAAAAATATACCATGAAATGTCAAATTCCAAACTGCATCCAGTGATGGATTACTTTTTATTAAATAGTTAATTTCTAATTTGATACGATTTTATTTGCACTTTTACGACATAATTCCGGTGCGCGTGAGAATCTTCTATCTCGTGCGTCAAACTAGACAGCTATAACGCCATTTCACTTACACACCGAGCCAAACCAAGCTTGGAACCAGGGCCTTAACATGGCAACGTTTAGGAATTTATTGAAACAATGCTGCTATTTGACCTAAGTGCAGTTAATTAGCGTTGCGTAAGTCTAATATGGCTTCATGGGAACTTCCTCCAACATCATCGTCATCTGCCTAACCTTTTCCCAACATGTTGGGGTCGGCTTCCAGTCTCACCGGATGCAGCTGAATACTAGTATTTCACATGGAGCGACTGCCTATCTGACCTCCACAACCCAGTTGCTGGGTAATAGGATACCCCTTGGTAAGACTGGATGTCAGACTTTTGGGCTTCGCACTACCCGTAAAAACTGCCAAAGATGTGCTTTACACGATGTTTTCCTTCACCGTTTTGAGAGCAGTGGCGAGGAAATAATTTACACAAAGTCAAAGCGCCTGTCTGGGTTCGAACCTACGACCTACAAATCTTATGTCGCGGCCGTTACTACTGGGCCACCACTGCTCCTCAATCAGAAGCAATTGTATCTAATCCTTGGTGACCTTGACCAGTACAATGATAGACTATTTTAGTTTTACTGTCATATTACTCAAAGGAATTGGGAGTTATTCCTTGTCGTTAAGCAGACCATACATAGGTCCTACCGTCTTTGGTTGAGCTATAAAAACAACGATACTGTTATGGTGATGTCCGCAATAAACCACATTTATGTCTTCTTCAGAATAAGCAAAATAACAATAGAGTCCAGTTACATGAGGCGTTCTATACTCGTATCTATATCTATATATTATATAAAAGAAAATCGGGTTATTTACACCATTTATAACCCAAGAATGGCTGGACCGATTTTTACGATGTTTGATTTGTTGGATTTGTCTCCGCCCCGAATAGCAGAATAACTATTAAAACATGGGAAAAATTCACAAAAAAAATATGAAGATTTTCTCATACATGAAAGGACAGGGCAACGTCGTCTGTCGGGTCAGCTGGTTTAAAATAATTAATGCCATACATAAAGGGATAGGCAACAAGAGTGGATAACCATCCTATCTTAGTCCATTGCTGGGCTGAACTTTCTTTATCTATATGTCTCAGACCTAACCTTACCGACCTTAATTACCTTGCCTTAATTACTTTACCTTGTGCTCTTAATTAGCTAATTAGTTAACAGTCTATCTAGCCTTTGGAAGTAGTGCTCGCCGTCCGCTACCGCGGCACCGCTTGGTTAGCTCGCATACTATTGGTCACACTTCTAACCTAACCTAACACATCGGGGTGCCCTGGCAATTCGGCTCGCGCGTGGTTGGTCACATTTCCAACCTGACCAAGCGCTGCGTAGTACTTTAACAGGTAGTAAGCAGGGAAATTAAGGTATAATAGAATGAAACAAAATCCCACTTAATTACGAAAAACATATTTTAATCAACATCCAAGCTCACACTGACCTACAAATGGCAAAAAACGTAAGAAATTTTGAATTTGGCGGCCTACCCTGGCGCATCATCATCTACTGCGCAGTCATTTGTAGCCTACTTCAGAGCGTAAAACTAACACGACGCGAACTCGAGTATGTATATATTCTTCTATACCCGCCATAATTTTCCCACAGCTGAGAAAATTAGGATAACCCAATTAATTATGCTAAACATACTTGTTACTACAGTCAGTTATTACATTGGCACTAATTATAAATGTGTTTAATCCGTTTGAAATAATTTCTAAACTTAATTTTGTGTGAATTCACTTAAACCCACTTTCAATTTCACAAATTTTAATTAATATTTTGGAACCGCACCAAATTAACTGTTACCGACAAAGATTTTTATATAAGATTAGTTAAATTAAATTAATACTTTTTTGAATAATATGAATATAACTGAGATTGGTTCACTGCGGTGGTTGTTTAGATCAAAAGAGCCGCTTATTATTTAGTTAACGTGAACTAAACGCTAAAACTGATTTGTTAGTCACGGACGAACGCGTCACAAGAGTATGAATAAAATATTGATGAGCCAATAAAATGTTTACGATATTCCTATTCAAAATTAAATGTTTGGAACGGGATTAGAACAGTGATAAGCTTTTTTATTTAAGAGGGCTGTTGCGTTTTCTCACCTCTCTCGCTCACACGGGACCAAATTTTTAAGAATGTTAAATGAAAAGTAGCTTTTTTGAAATATGGAATCATTTAGCGGACTAGGAAATAATATTAATTTAATAGGTAATTATTAAATACACATTTTTACCGTGGTAATCTATCTCAACTCAAAACAGATAATAACTTTTGAGCTGAGTTTATTGATAACACAATAGAAATGTGTTTTTAATAATTAAGTACCTATTAAATTAATACTATTTACTAGGTCGCTAATTGATCAGGAACATTTTTCAAAAAAGCATCTTTTAATTTAACAAACTTAAAAATTTGGTACCTTGTGAGCGAGAGAGGTGATAAAATGCGATAGCCCTCTTAATTCTGTGGCGACAAGTTGATCAAAATTCTGTTTTCAAAGTTTCTAATAAATACGTTGGAGTTAATATGGTATAACTACTAATAACTAAAAGCCAGTTTTAGCGGGTTTTAGAAAATGTTTTCATTTTTTCCCCATGGACCTAAAAAAAAAGGCGGACGCCGTCTCCTTTAACAATAACCGAAGCACCCATAGTAAGTCAGTGCGCTAATGTCTACAAGCCAGCACGCACACATTCACACCATAGTAAGTCTACCGGCCGCCATTACGTTACGCGAACGTCTTTGCAGGTACTCAAATCACGCACACATAGATCGGTAGGGTGCTTCACTTTCGATATGCGTGGTGCGGAGTCCATCTTTTTTTATAAGTCTATGTTTTTCCCATTCCCACGTCAAAATTAAAATAAACACAGATTTTTTTATCACAAGTACTGGCCGAAATTAAAGCCGCTTCCCACAAGACACAATAACCATTACTCAACTTTAAACAAAATCACAACATGACCATGAACAATTGACCATCTCTATTCCTTGTCAAACGCCTCATCTACTGTTACATTTTTTTCGCACATCACGTACAAATCTTTAGGACGCTTTGTTAATTAAAACGTGTCCAACTGTCCACTTGCAGGGTATTAGTGTTAGTGACGTCACCACACGTTCGCACGAGTATGCCCCAAAGAGCTTAGGACCCATGAATGGGCACCGGATGGGAAAAAACGTCCATTGAGGTTTTGTTTGCGAATTAAATTTTTTAAAGGGTGGTCACACTGAGATGTAACGGTATCAAAAAGTGCGAACGTGTTGTGTTAGTACAAAAGGGTTTTTTATTGGGTCCTTGGACCGATTTCTTTATTTTTATGTAAGGCGGTCAGTTAGCTCTAGTTTTGTCACTGTACACTATTGGGAGTATCATTCCGATTACGGCAGAGAGGAGGATTATTTTGTCTGTCTGTTATTTTTTCAAATAATTATTAGATAGATACCTATGTTCCCATAATTTAAAGAAAGCACGTGCTCTTGCTAAGCTTAGAAAGAATAGTTTTTTAAAATTAATATTAGAGACGTATACAAGGGGTAACTTAACATGCACATAAGCGGTTATTGAACTCATAATAAAGTTACAAACAACGACCTGAAAAATCAGCTGTTCCCTACATTTATGTTCGCATAACTCGTCAAAATGTAGAGAACAGCTGATTTTTTTTGGTCGCGATTTCGGGTTTGGTCCCATAGTAAAATTTGTTCATAATGATGAGTACAATGACCCCTTAAGAGGTTGTGCGTTATTTTAGTTACACTATGTATAATTAAATTAAATTACAAACGGCATTAGGCGCGTCCTAATATGAACTCATTATACCTACTTTAAAATAACAGAATCTACACACGTACTATCGTAAACTCTAATCAATATTATATATCTTTGATTTTATCGACTTGTTCTTGGCACACAAAAGTGCACATAACAATCGAATTATATTGCTGAATTATAAAAATCTTGATCTATTTACATCTTGTTTATTGGTGCTAATGTAAGAAAACTTCCACGCTAAGCGAACTTAATCTATTGAAGTGTTTGTTTGACTGACAAATGATTACAAAAACAATGGATGAATATTAACAGCTTCTTATCTATCAAAATGTCGAAGGTCTTGTTGGAAGCTCGGTAAATCTTTCAGTTCATTTATAAACTAGCTAGATACTACCTACCTATTACATGCATACATATTTACTTTTCTTATAAGACTTATCATCAGTGCCATTTCCATATAATTATTCACACTGTTTTGTGTCAGTTAGTCTTAAATATAGTTTTCATCGTCGACGGTAACTTTTTTACATAATGGCACTGCTACTCTTCTGTATTTTTATTTAATTTCTATTAGAATCCATAACATAGTTCAGCCACTAATTGTGATAAGTAATATGATTATGCCATATAAGCATCATGTTAAACATAATATATGAGTGAACACACTTTCTCCTCTTAAGGCTCACAATACAAATTCATGTACCACGCGTCTACTAAGTAGGGGCAATTTAAAGTGATAAACAGAAATAACACAATATTGTGCGTTGGTCCGTCTGTAGAACAAACTGGCCGCTTGTTTGACTTAACAATTTTACGTTCTCGGAAGGTGCTGAGAGTGCAGGTAGTTTTTTTTTACCACTGGCCACACCGCCAACTCTTTACATACGACGCAGGTTGAGGTTCTATATTGTGTTTTAGTGTAGTCTATGCTAAATAGATTTCCGTTTCATTCATGAATATTTGGTACTTAGAAATTATGCATGCGGAATTGCGGAGTTTGCCTGTAAGTGATTGTTGCACTGTTGCATACATATGTTTGCATGTTACTTTTGGCATAAAAACAATGGTGAACCAATAAAATAAAAAATATGTTGGCACAGCCTTTCTGAAATCAATTCAATTTTACAATTTCAATTTTTATTTTTTCAATTTTACACCTAGTAGTTGATGTTATACAAAATTTTAGAGCGGGATTTAATCAATTCTTTACAAAGAATCTTCATCAATTAATCTCTACTGCAGGCTCCTATAACAATATAATATAGTGCCTAATAGACTAAAATACAATCACTCTAACATCCCAGAATCAAGAAAATAATCAACCTTATTTAATTGCATTAAAATCGACACGCTATTTTAACAAATCAACAATAAATCAGCTTTAATAACAACTCACAATTTCCACTTCATCAAACCACAGACAGGTGTGACAGGCAAAAAACTAAACTCGTCAAAATCAAAACATACCAGCTTTGAGCTCGAGTGATTGATTTAAACTGACAGTTATTACCCGATTATGGACTTACGCGTTACCTTTGACATGTCAATATCGTAAACATAATATTTTATTAGATTTATTAACGAGTAGATTCACGGTCTGTATCTGTATGTAATCTTTGGATGATCCTTAGATATAATTTAAATTGAACGCAGATTTGTTAAATGTTATTATTTTTGTTATTCTTATGTGGTCATGCATGATATCATGTGTTTTGGAATGATACTCAATAAACAACATTTTATGCAAAGCGAAGGTATTTAATGTCGACAATGCGTTTACGGATTGTAAATAGACATGTCACCAGCACATTTTTATTAAACAGAGTTTACTTTACAATTACTTTAGCAACTCGTTAGCTTACTTACTAACTAGTTTTCAGGCAGATGGTGAAGTTTGTAGTTTGTAGGTTTGTTTTTTTTTTTTTGTCTTTTTTACTGACCAGCGAATGTTGTCCAACTCATTTTTACAGTAACTAAGTCCTATTTTAAACTAAAAATCACAATAATTAGATAATTGATATATTTTGACCAAATTATTATGCACATATTGCTGGTATTTATTCAGTCAAGCAGCAAACGCGTCCTCGCAATCCTCCAATACCAACAAGGTTGCGCTCGCACAGTTTTATAGTCGAGAAAATGCCTTTTAAATATAGAAAACAATGTGACCTCACATTCCTGAAGCTGTATGACTGTAGTGAACATGTTGCTAATCGAGTTCTGTATGCGGCATCACGGAGGTACCACTTGCAGCCGTAAAACCACGCTTCGAGACGAATGCTCGCATAATGACGTTGAGAACACTCCGCGTCATTGTTACGAGTTAGTTCGAAGTTCCAAAGAATTGTTTATTAATAGTGGTAGTTAAGTCAATATTGACTAGGTAGTAGTTGGTGCAGCAATGTTTTGCAAGTTACTGTAACATAACATTTTATTTGGCAATTATTTGCTTACTACCTGGTGTTAAACTTTTAGTTTTCCATTTACTCCTAGATTTATGTCCTGAATTCAGAAATCATTGACACATTTGCCTGTGTTGCAGGATAATTTATCATATTTATAATTCATCATTAAGATAAAAACTAAGATTCATATTTGTATTTCACCAATTTTGATTCTGAATAAAATTATAATTATTCATCTATTTCAATTAAATGAAATTGAAAATCAAAACCATATCGACGTCTTAGAACTTTTAAAAGTCAAGTTTACTCCTAACTACCTAAGATATCGTCTAAATTTCCATAATTTACTACTACATACACTACTATTAAAAACTCCCAATCAGCAAAAAGCGTCATTTTAGCCATTAATAAGTTTTGTAGCCATTCCCGGAGAGGGCTATGCGAGATTCATCTGTAGAGAATCACTCCCTGTGTCATTTGCATACGTTGTTTTATTGCAAGTCGTAAATAATCGTCATAATACATGTCGTGTGGCAAAACCGATGTTTTTCATGCGTATTGCCTTCAATACGTGTTTAGTTGAAGAACGTGATTAACCGTTGGTGAAATCGCTTATATTATCTCCTCGTTGGCCTATTGGCTGCTACTGCTTCCGAGGGCTTTGTTTTATGCGAAGTTATCATAAATTAGAAAGGAATTTGATGGCACTTTGTTCAGAAATTCTGTGAGATTTTCTTGTAGAGAACAATTTTAGTTAGGGGGGGTTAGGGTGTGAAAATAAGGCTTCTTGATTTTTTGGCAGTATTTAAATACTTTGTGTTAAGTTGGTTTTGTGATCATTAAAAGATATGCATAAATATTATGCATTTTCCAATAGCTTTCCTTTTTTATAAGTTCCCTAAGTTTTACTTACAACAAATACCTATTAAAAGTAAGTAATCATCTTCACTTCATCTGAAACAATCAATGAAAAACCTTACTTACACTACACATCTAATTAAAACTTTTAACGATTTCCATGAAAATACTAAAATTTTAGATCTCCTTCTCATAATAGCGGCTACGTATATCTACTCTCAACAGACAAACACCAACTGACGCTAACTGCGTAATAATTTTGACAGTACACACAAAGTTGATATGGGCAATAAAATTTGACAATACGCTACACTACGACAATTACATGAGGAATAAACAGAGATGTTGCCGACACTGTTGGAAATTGGTCGTTCTATGGAAATTCTAAAAGTTTCTAAATGTTTTCTGGTAAAGAAAAATTATCATAAAAGCTCTTTACCACGAAAGTGGTCTCACATAAATGGACAATCCAGCGTACCTACCCTTTTTTTTTTGTGGATGGGAAATCATCAAAATTGAAATGACTTCTCCCGCTCTGGGTGGAGCGGAAGGGCGTGTCAGACTTTTACTGACTAAAACCCACCCGTGTTCCTTCAGTTGCCTATGCCAGGGCCACGGTATCTCTTTCGAACAACCCGCGACCCCGGCAGGTTTATTAAAATGTAGAATTTTTAAAATTTAGTGTATGTATATGTGATAAGAAAAAAGTTCCTTGTATGTTGTGTTTAGAGTGGGATTAAATGTTATTTATAATGTAGTAATAATGTTACACCTCTTCTCTTAATTAAACGTTGCGTAACTTTTTAGTGCCTACCTTAGTATTAGTACTGGCAATAAACAACAACTTAAGGTATTTAAGGATTGTCGTTTTACACTCATGATGACTTGTGCAGGATAGGTAGGTACCTATACTTGGTATTTAAATGTAATTATCTAGGTACTTGTTGGTAAACTACGATGTACCTAATTATCTGCATCGTTTTTATGTATGCATCAATTAGGTACCCCAGTTGTATTATAATTTTAATGCAACCGGGGTACCCAATTGTTGCAGCCCACTGTACCTACCAATTATTCTTTATCTGTTTTTATGTAAGAAATACAACCTTTGATTATTTCATTAAAACATAGGTAGGAGTGTTTTTTCTCCTTCAGATTATTGATTAGATTTTGGTTTTTTACGGAGAACTTTTAGCTAAAGCTGAGCGTCCACTGGTCCGCGCCGGCCGCAATGCACGCACGGTACGCAACGGATTTTGGTTAGTTTGTATGAAAAAATGAAAATGCGAGCGGTACCGGTATCGGTAGTGGACGCAGTGCTATATGAATTCATACAAAGCACATCATTTCCGTATTTCCACGAAACAAATGGCAACTATCAAAAGATCCCTAATTTATATATCTCGCTACAACTTCAACAAGGTTTCACGAAATGTCGTGAACAGCATATGAGTTACTGCGGGGAGGGTGTCTCGGTGAGCAATTTGGGGTTCCCTCGGCGGCCTGCCTGCATGTGCAATGTGTTTGCAGTTCGAACCCGTGCCAAAATTGCCATCTTTCCGCTGGATAGCCGCGAGCTGACGAAATGAGGAGCCGGCACCGTATTTGGTTAGCTGTAACCTCGGATTAGTTTGACGGTTTATCGTTTAAGTTTTAATATGAATTTTAGTTGGTGCGGTTTAAGGACTGGTTAAATGTGGTATTTGTAGTTTGGAATTATAGATGAGTATATATTAATAAAATAGTAACGACGTCAAAACTGTACAATGAATATTTTTGAAAAAACGTAACGAAGTGTTGAACGAGTCTGATGCCGAAAATATAGTTTTTAGAATTTTTGTCTGTTTATCTGGATGTATGTTCTAGATTGGCGCAAAAACATCTGGATGAAATTCTAAGTTAATCCCGGTAGTACGGTCCCGTGGGATATTTCCCTACATACACGCGGGCGAAACGGCGGGTAAAAGCTACTTTTCTTCATGTCGTTGGCACGACAGTTATTCGTATTTTGTTGGTCCAAAACTTCGCCACTTCCACGGCATTATCGGCGGCAGCGCAGAAGTCACTTGGGCTGCATGTTTTGCGGCACAGAGGGCAGGTGCAAGGGCCTGCCCTTTATGCTCCAGGTGGAGCATAGTTTGTGACACAGCTCCACATCCACACCCTGCTCCCGTTCCATCGAGGTAGGGGCTACTCTACAAGGTTCGATTTACACCTTCCCACTTGGGTTCGGAGATGGTACAGGGACTTCCAAGTGGACCACGGAAGGTTACGCCTTGAAGGAAGATGCTCGTTTGGTGGTAGGTAGTAAGTGGGTGAGAAAGGTATACTGCCACAGTTTGCAACGTGCGTCGACCGGGTTACCTGGTAAAGACGCTATTGATTTTAAGAAGCTGTGCCTACTTTTAGCTGTTGCGTTGGTAGTTGAGCGCCAAATAGTGGGTGTCTAGTATGAGACTGTTTGTATTTCTCCACTGCGCTTGCAACTTCTCTTCGGACTTGTGGAGGTGCTATGCCAACTGTGGGATATAGTGCGCTGACCGGGGTCGGTTTGAGGGAGTCAGTGATTGTTCGGTAGGTGTGTTTCGTTCTGAGCAACATCTACTTCCTTGGCGTGGGCTGAACGGGCCACACTGGGTACGCACATTCGCCCGCAGAAAAGCAGAGTGCTAGATCAGTGGTGCGGAGTACCTAAGGTGGAGCTGAGGTGAAGCACCCCTGGTGGTTGTGGTTAGGCGCCTGAGCAAGTTGTTATCAGTGCTCTGGCAAAAGCTAGCTAGTACGGAATATAGTCAGTGGGTCGTTGAATATAATTTTGTTCAAAATCAACATTCAAAATCTTCTTTTTACTTATTACGCTACGCTAAAGACGCTTACGGTGAGAAAGTACGCAAAGATTTAGTATCCCATCGACGACATATCGATCAACTTGCATTGACGGCGGTAGCGAGAAAACTGAAGTAGGAGGGTGTCATTCGTCGGCGTCAGCGGCGTTAGTTTTCGAACTACCCACATTTGACTGTGATAAAATTACCAAAATGTAATAGATGTTCTTTTTTCACTTCTTATTCTTTAACTAAATTAAACATAGTGTCACTGGCCACATTATAAAATAGTCTTCGACAATGTCGCAGACCTCATAGGCTTGATGGAGCTCATTTTAAATAACTACGTCACATATCGCGACATCACTGCTTAATAACTTTCAACCTTAGTATCTGTGACATAAAATGTTATTTTGGTTTTCAAAAAGTAAACTGAGTTACTATGGCTGCCATCCAAATGTGATGCAATAACCTTTGATAGTACCAACTAGTAACGTTTTGTCACGTTATTGTGACGCTCGGTTTAATACGAACAGCCGTAAGTATATGAATTGGTAAAGGTTACAGTTTTCAATGGGTGGGTACTTGAAATCGAATGACGTGAGATCGAATAATACTTGCCCGAAAACGTTAACTCGATAGTACTTGTAATCGATAAATTATGAGCGCGACAGTTCACTACCTCGATGCATCAAAATCTCGAATAAGCTCGAATCATCGGCAGCGCGAAGGTCCATTATCTTGAAACATCATTAAAATTTCTCGAACGACCATCTAATCGATTTACAGAATAGTTTTAAGGATTTTTGTTTGAGTATAATATATTGAAACAATGTATATAAATCAACTTTAATCATGAAACCTAATGATGGCAATAAAATAACATTACAAATATCTACTTATTTTACCAAATAGGTAGGAAGTAAACTTATACACCTATTTACGAAATATGGTGTAAATGTCATAATTATTTAAAAAAAACAATTGTAATTTTATATGATTTGCAATAACTCTCAAAAAATCGCGTAGGTACCCAAAACCTATTTTTTCCCCTTTACTTTCACATAACCTCATAATAGAAGCATTGTGTTGTCTTATTTTCTTTTTACGTGGTTGGCTTTTCTATAATGTGTTTAGTGTTTACATGTTCTTCATTAAGTTTTCCAATCGTTTCATATAACCCAAGTTGTTTATTGTCTAACAAGGCATTCTAACGACGATGCCATGCCGCAACCCGCAACGTTATTTGGGGTCCTTGAAAATTCCCTATCATTATTGAGTTGAATTGACGACAGCCACAGTGCAGGCAGAAATTTGAAAAGATAATGCATTCTCGTATGACCCATTTCCTGACTAAACACAAAATACTTAAAACCGAACAAAATGGATTCCAAAAAGGCAAATCGACAACGTTAGCAGCTTTTAAATTACTTTCAAAAATTACTGAGAATGTAGATAAACATACACGCACCTGCACTGTGTTTTTCGATATGAGCAAGGCTTTTGACTTTGTTGACCACAACATTCTACTCATTAAATGTGAACTATACGGTTTTCGAGGACTAGCATTGAAGTGGCTACAAAGCTATCTTTCAAATAGGAGTCAATATACAGCAATCTCCGAAATAAATTCAAATAAAGAAGAAATATTATGTAAATCTAACATTAGGAACAACAATACAGGAGTGCCGCAAGGGAGTGTTACAGGGTCGTTATTCTTTCTGTTATATATTAACGACCTACCAAATGTTACTAAGCATTTCTACTCACTATTTGCGGATGATATTGCGGTGGTTATCACGGAGAATAAAATGCTTAATTATAATGAAACTAATGAAACGGTTATTGCTATCATAACATGGCTTAATGATAATAATTTAAAAGTTAACATTGATAAGACCTCCTTTGTTCAGTTTTACAATAGAAGATCAAATTCTGAACTTACGGTTACTTATTCTGATCAAAGAATTAATGAAGCACATGAAGCCATTTTTCTCGGTATAACAGTGGATAGTGGCTGCACGTGGAAACCCCACTGCTTAAAGGTTACAAATAAGATTAATCGTTTCGCTTTTGCATTGTGGAGACTTTGTAAGATAGCCAACCTCAAAACGGCCCTCTTAGCGTATCATGGTTACGTGGCTTCTAACATTAGATATGGTATTGTGTTGTGGCGGAATTCAGTTCTCATAAACAGGGTATTTATAGCCCAAAAACAATGTATCCGTGCTCTTTGTGACGTGCCACCATTGACTTCATGTAAACCTCTTTTTAAAGATTTAAAAATATTAACTGTTTCTGGTATGTACATATTTGAATGCTGTAAATTTGTTAAAATGCACTCCGAACTATTTCAACGCCTTGGAGACACTGTTACGTTTAACACTAGATATCCGGATAGGCTAATTATTCCTCCAATGAAAAGCCAATTATATCACAAAAGTTGCTTTCCTATGGTTATAAGGCTATATAATAAATTACCGAAATCGTATAGGGAACTGCCAATCAATCGCTTTAAAACAGCGTTATTCAAATGGCTTGTAGAACAATCGTTCTATTCTGTGAATGAGTTCCTAAATTTTAAAGAGTGACATAAGTAATTAATTAATATTTTTTTATGTATATATATAATTTTACAAATGTTTGACATTATTATTCTCAATTTAATAATTATGATTTATGTTTTAAATTTATTAGATTATTAATTTATGACAATGTATTAAATTATATTATTATTATTAGGTTGCATGCTAGTTTTAGCGAATTGTATCAGAAACTTTCAAAAACCCGACCATCTATAATGTACTACAATTCTTGCAATTAAAATTTCATTTCAATTTCAATTTCATTTCATTTAAAAAAAAAGCTGTTGTGTTCTTGAAATTGTATAACTGTGGTTGAGTTTGTCTGTGAGCAATGAGAACTTAGTATGCCAAAAATATAACATCTCTTAAACTAAGTCGTGATCATTTCTGCGTCCTGTGGTACCTAATAGTTCTTTGAGAACTTGATACGCTTTTGGAATTTCCTCTGAAGTCAAGAACGCCAAGGCAAGAAGATGGCGTAATTTTATTTTAGCACAAATTCACTGTCTTCGCCATATCTAGAAGAGAGACCGCTTTCTTGAATTTTTCTCCACAATGACTGAGCCAAGTGAAAAAGCAACCCTAGCTAATTGCGTACTGAAATTCAATTTTGATGGCGTTCAACGCTGCCTTTTCAAAGTCAGATATGACATGTTGAGGCTCCAAAATTATATTGCATTTGGTGACGCATTCTCGGAGCTGACGGAAAAGATAAATAAAGCATCTTTCAGTTTTCCGAGTAACAAACCCACGTGTATCAAGAGCACGATTCTTTGATAATCACCCTCGCCAACAATGCTATGAATAAAATACAAACTGTTTAAATAATTGTGGGAAACTCTTAAAAGTTTCGTCCATTCTCTCGTTCAGATATTTTCAAAATTTCTTTTAGTTGTGAACAGTAGTATACGTTCCTCGCCAAACTTGTAATCTCTCACAAAAAATATTTCTATATTCATATAAGCAGTTGCGATGGAGATGAAATGGATTAAATCCAAGAAGCCATTGCAAGTTCGGGCTTGCAAAATTTATTTCAAATCAGCACACAAATAAAGATACTCAAATAATCCAAGCCATTGTAGGCACCTGCCTATGCCTACTGGGTTTGCCAGTGGAGTTACTGCGACACTCTGATGTTGAAATAAAAACTTATTTAATCCTGTCAAGAAACTTATTTATTTCCCCGCTATCCCAAGTAGTACACAGGCACAACGGATGTTGAAGAGCGTCTGCTACGCCGCTGTCGACAATGCCACAGCGCATGTTGGATCATCAGCGCTGGGTCTGTGCTCGCCATTGTCGCTAAAAAAGTAACGGAAAGACACTTAGTAGATATTTTACTACTAGGGGACTACTGAAACTCTAGCCTCGCCCTCAAGATTAGCATTGTACATTTGTAGATCTTGAGAGATTAAAGTAAAATATTAAATTAAAGAATAGAGGAACGTATTCTTAATCAAATGAAAGAATAATAAAGTTCCACATAATTATAATGTTGCCTTCATGCACTTTAGTTTACCCTCCATTAGAATTTTTCGAAATGATTTATTGAAAAATTGGTGTAACACCAAAGAAATAATAAGCAGAAGAACTTTGCTTAACTCGTACCCATCTAGACCAGCAGACAGAAGTACATAACTAAATGAACATACCGAATTGCTAAATCCATTTTCTTTTTTTTTTGCAGCTTTTTGATACTGAAGGTTCCACTCTCAAACTCTCAAAAGCCACTTCGTCATACTGGGTGACTGTCTTCTGTTACAGCTGTGGGCATATTCTTAGCCGCAGACATCAAAGGCAACTCTTTATTTGCAGTAAACATGACGCAAAGGAATAACACTAGGTAACACAAAAAAAAGAACAAATAAAATAAACTAACAAAAATAAAAGAACGACTAAAAAGAATGGCCATTCTCATTCATCATTTTCATTTTAAAAAAAATTACAAGTTTATATTAAATTCCCATTTTTACTTGCCCTACTATCCCACAGCTTCACAGATACCTACACTATAAATTATTTTAATATTTTGAATTTTCAAACCATACTCTTTACCTACTAGATAAAAAATGGTGAAGCGGGATATTGCCAGCTTCACCAGGTTTTCCAGCAGTGTTCAGCAAGAACTTTCAACAAAATCGAGACATAATGCGCAACGCATTATGCGTTTAACTCTTTTGTTAGGAACACATTAAATAAATAATAAAAAACTTTTCATTGTTTTAGTAGTTAGGTACTACATTTTCCAGTTTTAAAGCGTCATTTGGGTGTATTTAGCACACAGTTAGCATTTCACGATCCTACACATAAAAAATTTTAACTGTAGGACATAACAAAAAATTATTATGTACTGGCTAAGTACTAAAACATATTATTGGGGTCCATTACTGTACATAAATAAGTAATTAATATATTTATCTACACCCATGCTATAAATCCTCTATAAAAGTTTCTGAAACAGTTAACTTATTGCCAACATTAAAACAAGCAGTGTCATAGTAACCATAATATCATCCAAACGGGTGTTATAATGTTGTACTGAATTTCATAATGCAACTCGTTTTCAAAAAAAAGAACATTGTAATGCACGCGCGTTTCACTACAACAGCCCCGTAATTTAAAAAAAAGAACTTATTCGAATTCATGTCGTATACTATGACGCCGGCCGCCTAGGCCCCATGAAGAGACCTAGACCTAGAGGCTATGAAAGTTTTCACATACTGTTGCGTTTCTTCATCATAAACTTAGTTAAAAAATCTGCCCTACCGATTTTTTTTGGCCTTCGTTTTGTCCCACTGATGGGTAAACACCTGCCCTTTTTCCTTCCATACCCCTCTATTTTGTGCGATCTCTGGCCATGTTGGCCCTGCAAATATGATTAGATCATCACATCACCTTCGTCACGGTCTACCTCGACGGCGATGTCATCCCTCAGGCATCCAGTGAGTGACGATCTTTGCCCATGTCTCCGAAAATTAATGAACCAATTTTGATGGAAGTGGAACTTTGCATAGAACAAGGTTGGTACCAAAGGAACGGTCAGTAAAATATAGGTAAGTAAGCCTTATGTAGCTTAGCAGGTAAGTGAAGTAAGTACATTTTCGTCCCATGATAAGATGTCTTTCATGATGATTTTGATCCATCCGTGCATCGATCAAAAAAGATGTCAGGACAATTCCCACCATCAGTTTCTTCAGTTACTGTTGAAAAGTTCACACTTCAACGGTTTAGTAGTAAATGTTCATCACAAACCTGTATATTTTAACGACGTATCTTGGCACCACAGAATAGATAGATACAGAAGGTAGACTCCATACAACGAGTGAAAACAGGCGCACGCACGAAAATCTCGGTTTCACTCGGTCGAAGCCAGTCGCGAGTGCGCTTGCTCTCGCTGTTCGTGAACCGTGGCCATGAGAGAGTGCGTTTTCGCATGTCTTATCAAATCCACCTTCTGTACCTATTTATTTAGTGGCACTACGTAGGTTCGTAGACCGTAAGTTACGGCTCCGTCCGTCGCACCGTCAAGTCCCACGGTGGGTGTTTATGCTGAACGATCTGTTTGTGATGTTCCGCCGTCCAATTCGCATGTGCGTCGTAAAGCTGCGGTCGACTCAGGCGCATAGCACGTGTATGAGGCCATGAGGTGTGAGGTAGTGGTTGTGAGTGAATGTTAAGGCGATGGGGAGAATGTTTAAAGGGAATTGGTACTAAAATATTACGATCGATTCTTGAAAACATGGTGGTAGGTTCTTTGTTATACTATCACGAGATCTCTTTGATTCTACATCTTCTTCTGATCTTTTGAGTAGCAGCACAGGCATTACTGTCAATAAACACATTCAAAACTTTGGCTAAGCGTTACAGCACGATTCTGTCTTTGATTTATTTATTCATGCGATTTATTAACCATCAAAACAGCTGTCCTTTATGCTACGGCTACATTGTCGCGATAACGCGAACTGCACTTCGCGCGCTCTCTTTTGTACAGCGAGGCGTCGCACGGTGTATCGAAACTGCTATATGAGGGACATTGGGGTTTTTTTTGTAAATTCGATTTTTTTTAAATACCTATCGAAAGATCTGTCAATCTGATGAAATAATTGTTGTGAAACATTTTTCTTTCAAACTAATAGTTTGACCGGAAAAATATATTTTCAATTTTTGTTGTATGGAATGAAACAGAAACTGCTAAAATTTGGCCAAGTCTTGACAGGTCTTGCTTTAAAACTACTTTATTCTTATTCTTTGGCTTGTTGGCTCCAATTCTACGCTATCAGCGCGTGCCGTAAATGAAAAAAAAAGTGAGTAAAAGGTACCTACTTTTTATAATGATATCATATGTAAAATAATTGTGTTACATTAAAATACTCAAAACATTAAGGAAAAAATCGAAAAAAGTAAAAAAAAAATATTTTCAAAATTAAAGCAAATAATAAATTTGTGGCGGCATCTACATCGCCACATATGAACTACGCATCAATGACATGACGTCACGCAAACCTGCATCGCGCAATTAGAGTTTACCACGCGATTAGCATATATACAACGTCCCGACATCAACCGTTGGGCAGTGGCCCACCAGACACAACACCCGTCTGGTCGGAGGATCCTCCCTTTTCAATAGAGGATGAGTGAACTTTACACCCTGTTCCTCATGCCTCTAAACTGGTGACCCCGAGCATGAACATCAGCGCAGCCTTCGTGCAACTACATCAGCGTGACGTCATCAGCATCACTTCCTCAAGCTTTCGAGCGGCGAGTCACACAGCCAGCCAGCATCCACGGCTTCAACAGGTATCCTGACCACCAGCATGCAGCGGACGCGCATTCCTGGTCATCACCTTCAGCCTCAACCCAGCGCTGTACACTCCGACTCACTGGAGCATAACGCAGCGCCACCCCGACTCACTGGGGTATCACCGCAGACAGTTCCGACTCACCGTGAACTATGCGGCACCCGGTTCCGACTCACTGGAACCACAACTGGCACTGGCAAGCATCGCAAGATACACGACTCAGCCCACTATCGACCTCCGGTCTCCGGAGGGGAGTGATGTGGCGGCATCTACATCGCCACATATGAACTACGCATCAATGACATGACGTCACGCAAACCTGCATCGCGCAATTAGAGTTTACCACGCGATTAGCATATATACAACGTCTCGACATCAACCGTTGGGCAGTGGCCCACCAGACACAACACCCGTCTGGTCGGAGGATCCTCCCTTTTCAATAGAGGATGAGTGAACTTTACACCCTGTTCCTCATGCCTCTAAAAATTTAAGCTGAAATTTAAAAAATTAATGAGGTGGAGAGGTACTCATTTATTTTTTATTTGATCGGTCATCGCGGTCGTCGGTCGCGAGCGGTGTGCGAGAGAAAGCGCGCGAAGTGTAGTTCGCGTTATCGCGACAATGTAGCCGTAGCATCACAAACATCCGAGACGTCTTTAATTTCTTGAAAAGTGCAGTCACAAGTTCTCAACCTCGATGGCTTCTTCGGCGAAATCTCCTGTTATCCGCCTATTTTAGGACCATCACCTGAATGATCAACCGCTTTGATTTGAAAACACCGCAAGTTTAATACGCCGTAATCCTAATCCACACTGCAATTGTAGAAATTAAATTCACAGGAAAATAGACTATATCATCACCATAATACAGGAGACTTACGTGTCAAAGTCTGTATATTTTATTTTAAGACTGTGAGTGGGTTCGTGAGATCCTTCAACAAAACTACACAATAATTTCTCTTAGGTAAGTAGGTACCTACCGTACATGAAATCGCTTTCACGTACTTCTTTATATGTATTAATACCCTGATGAGAAGCAGGAGGCAGGAGTGAGGAGATGGCCATACAATGTATAATACCAGCCACGAAACGGCCCGGCGGCATACGAATGGCCACATGGCGAAAGTCAGGACACAAAACTTGCCCACGTATTGGCTATTTCAGACAATGAATTCCAGGCTTCTAAAATTTTTCTTTCACCATTTTTCAGTGAGGTTCAAGATACCTTAGAAATTATTATTTATGGTCACAACAAAACGTGACATACTCATAAAGATATACCGACTTTAATGTTCAAATCCTTGTGCAAAGGTTTATTTTCAGGCTGAAAACCAGCGGCTCGTTGGTCTAGTGGTATGATTCTCGCTTTGGGTGCGAGAGGCCCCGGGTTCAAATCCCGGACGAGCCCTGTTTTGTGTTCTCGTATTGATTAAATTATTCGTTAATTTAGGCCTACCTCATGAGTTCTAGCTACTGTTTGACACTTGGATGTAGTCTTGGATGTAGTAAAGCTAGTGCTTCAGGTATTAATTTATTTTCTATTTTTGTGTATTGGTTTAATTCATAAATTAAAGGAGCTCGTGGCTAAGTAATAAACTGCCGCACGGGTCGATCCATCAGGTTAAGCTACGCTTGCCGGGGTTGGTCAGTGGATGGGTGACCATCTTTACACACCGAGATTCCTCCGTGCCTCGGAAAGCACGTTAAGCCGTTGGTCCCGGCTGTCATTCGTGGATCTTTGACAGTCGTTACGGGTCGTCAGAAGCCCGAAAGTCTGACAACCAGTCTTACCAAGGGGTATCGTATTACCCAGTTACTGGGTTGTGGAGGTCAGACAGGCAGTCGCTCCATGTAAAATACTGGTATTCAGCTGCATCCGGTTAGACTGGAAGCCGACCCCAACATAGTTGAGAAAAGGCTAGGCAGATTGATTGGTTTAATTCATAAATTATGAGCAGATAGCAAATAGCAAATAGAGTGTGAAGAATGTAAGGGGGTGTATAGATACATAAAACGTACACTCAGCTAAGTAATAGCAGCCGCGCGGGTCGATCGATCAGGTTAAGCTACGCTTGCCGGGGTTAGCCCGTGGATGGGTAACCATCTTTACATACCGAGACTCCTCCGAGCCTCGGAAAGCACGTTAAGCCGTTGGTCCCGGCTGTCATTCGTGGATCTTTGACAGTCGTTACGGGTCGTCAGAAGCCCGAAAGTTTGACAACCAGTCTTACCAAGGGGTATCGTATTGCCCAGTTACTGTGGAGGTCCAGTCACTCCATGTAAAATACTGGTATTCAGCTGCATCCGGTTAGACTGGAAGCCGACCCCAACGTAGTTGGGAAAAGGCTAGGCAGATTGATTGGTTTAGTTACTTAATAATTATATCTGAATACGTGGGAATTCAAAGATTTTCTTTAAATATTAAAATCTTTAGTTTATCTGCCTGTTTAAGTATATTTTGAGTTGTCAACAGAGTCTTATATTCAATTTATTACGAACCCAACTGTATTATCTACCGCGTCTTTATTTTGAATAAAACATAATGCAAATGCTAATTCGCTAATAAATAAAGTTTTTCGTATCTCAGGCATTTGACACTATTTTAAATCAAATGCAAATGGTCATGATCAGCACACATTTCACAACAAAATAAGAAATTAATTATACACATATCCGAAGCCCCGAAATCTATCTCTATAACATTACAATCCGTAATAAATAGTATATAAATAATATTAAATCCGTAAAGTAAGAGTTATGTTTCGTTGATGAAGGGAGGGAAACATCGATGCTCAATATATTACAGCCTAATTACCAATACATTATACTTATCGCTCCGTACGACAAGAAAAGAAAAATGTTTTATTTGACCTGTTGAAATGTATCCGGTATTTACATGTCTATTAATAAGATTAAAGGAGGATTTCGTTACACCTGTTTGTTACCGGTTTGTGGGGCATGGAGTAATGTCCGTGACTGTACAATGAAAGGATTTTTGTGAAGTGGAAATTTCGTATTTATGATAATGTGAATGGGTTTTAACGGTTTTAAATGTCAGTTAGTTGGTTTATTGGCTCAATGTGGGAAAGAAATTAATGTTTGGTGGAAGTTTAGAGTCGCCCACAAACCCAGAACATAAAGCATTTTCAGCGTGGTTTAGCTCGGTGTCTAAGCGAGATGGCGTTTTTATGGCTGTCTAGTTTGACGCGCGAAATAGAAGACTCTCACGCGCACCGGAACTAAACGCGCTTCTTTTAAATGTAGATTTATAACAAAATGCTAAATTTAAATATTTTTTTAGCTTAGTAAGTTCTTAACATGTCTAAATACCGTCGATTTAGCAAATTTAACTGCATAATAAGGAACTGTTTACGTATAATCGTTTAAAACAGAAAAGACGGTGCAACTTTGGTTTTTTTTCGCTGAAAAAATTTCAAGTAATCATGTTTCGGTTTTAGTACAGCAGTATACAATATACTCAGTCAAATAACACATAAGTATCGAAAATATAAATTATATAGGAATTGTAAAAACACAAAATTTATCCCCTTAAAACTTTGTCCTCAATAAAGTTCATCTTGCGATGCGTTACCACAGCGAACTTTTTAATAGGAAAAAAAACATTTGTTACTTACTGCACACCCTGCTGCCGAAACCAATAGCTACTGATACAAATCCTAAGCCTTGAGCGCAGGCCACACTGGGCACGAAGCTAAGTTCGTTCAGCTTCGCTCAGATGTAGCTACCGAGTGTTTGCATACTTCGGTCTTCGGTTCACACCGCGAACTATGAACCGAATTAAGAAAAGACGCGGTAACTATACTAGAAAGGTTTAGGTAGTGAAAAAAAGGTAAACAATCTTGATGTCTTTTAATACAACAATAATGATTACTAAATCAATTGAACCAAGTTTATATTATACAGTACCTAGTTTATTTGTTTAGTATGTGTTCGTGTAAAAAGTCACATCAAGATTGTTTACCTTTATTTTACCACCTAAACCTTTCTAATATAAGTACCTACATGAGCGAAGCTAAACGAACTTAGCTTCGTGCCCAGTGTGGCCTGCCCATTAGTGTGGATAAGATCTAGCATTCTTATTAATACACAGTAAGTAATTGATTTACTCCTACCTGATAGTAAATGTTATAGCTTCGATAAATAAGTAGGTAGGTACGTATAAGTAAATACAGATCATCATGTTCAATTAAAGTTTAAACAATGAACACGGATAAACAATTGACATGATCGCCACTAAAGCAATCACAATAAAAGATTTTCATTAACATAAACATGATAAATGTTAATTAGATCCTGAGTATTCATAATGACAAAGTAAAATCGACTGTTTGAAAAACTATAGTAGGTACGTACCTACCTATAGCCATAAAAACACATACACATTTATTTTACATAGTGCGAACTGCGAAGGTTTCTTTTCAGACTGAAAATAAGCGGCTCGTTGGTCTAGTGGTATGATTCTCGCTTTGGGTGCGAGAGGCCCCGGGTTCAAATCCCGGACGAGCCCTATTTTTAGCAAGGCAACTTTATTTCAACACCTGAGGCGCATTTCCCGTATTTTTAACAACGTTCGCAATCTCATCTCAGTCTCAATCTGTCAAAAATTGTATATCGTTGGCGTTTACCCACATTTTTGACCTTTGATTGTCGCTGGCGTGAGATTGCGACTTGAAATTAAATGTTTTTAGGTTAAAGAATTTGCCTTCTGGTTACTACCTGAAGGTACCTAAGTTAAGTAAATGCCTTCAAAAGTTATTAATTTAATTTTATTTATTTATTTATATCGGACAACATTTTAGTTAAAAGGTTTTCACAATTAATTATTCAATTACACTTGCAAACTAAACTAACTAAAATAGGTATCTCCCTGTTCTTATATAGGTACTTGTAAGTCGTCCCATATTTTGAGAACACACAAAAAAAATCATACAATAAAGAATAGACCATATTATTAAGTTAGGTACCTACCTATAATTTATTCAAAAATATACATACAAGCCAAGATCAAAAGACAACAAATATCACCTGCCATAAACTCCGAACACTCTCGATTTTATTAATAAAAGAAAAAAACTAAAAATTATAACAAGGGATGTGATCATGCGACGTTAACAAAGCTCATGTTACTTTTTATTCGAAATATTGTGATCGGACGAAGTTTAATAAATCGCTTCCTGTCACACTATCGATATTATTTCGAATTTATCTGTTGATTTAGATAACAATTTTGGTTAACTTATTATAGCGGGTTAGTTAATTCAAAGCCCATTTTAATATGTTACGGACTCCAAGAAATTATGTCGAGTTACGTTCATGTAGGTACCTACCTAAGTATTATGCTGTGGTCCCGCGGACCGCTTTCCCACAGGCCAGGCCAGGCCGACAGGCCAAGGGAACCGTCGATCCGATGGGATCCGTGGTGGGAATGCCGACAGGCCACGGAATCGCGGCATTATAGGAAGAGCGAAGCTCTAATGCTGAATAGGTATACCTACTGGTCAGTGTTTCCGTCATCTTCAAATCACTCAGTAAACAATGGTATCTTCAGTGAAACCACAGGGGCCCAGGTGATCAAAGATGAGTTAAGAATTATATCAAGAGGATAGGCAATCCTCCTGCAGGGCAGTAATAACTAAGCTGTTATTAGCTACTGCAGGCGATAAACCCTGAACGACTAATAAAAGATCACTGTGGAGATTACTTCCATGTAACACAGAATACGTACCTAGTACATAATTATAATCCTTCAGTACAGTACGGCACAACTTAGATGTAGCATCGGCAAAATTCGTAAAACCGGTCACGATCCGAACTGAGTGCGTCTCCAACATCACCAATCTTTAATACTGCTTTAGGTGAAAATGATCTATACACATACGCAATAACTTGTAAAGTTATGTAACCAAATACATGATGCAAATTTTCAAATCTATGCTACATCTAAGTTGAGTCGTACTGTATCTACCGTACGCCATCTACAAGTTAATATTCATCAGCTTATAAAAAAACAGTCTAAGTAATTCATATGAAAAATTACCTATTAAAACTTACAAGGCTGCATTAAACCGTTCAATAAATAACATGAGTCAAACATACTTATGATTAGTCACCGGAAATGGATCGCTAGTAAGGATTCTACGCCTTAAGGCTCTTACAGACAGAGGCGATATCGCGTCGCGACGCGATATTGCGATATTATATCCGTAGAACAATTTCTATGGAATCGCGCGCGACCATTCACACAGGAGCGATTATCGCCCCGCGACACAGATATATCGCGTCACGTGATGCGGTTAGGTTAGTTAGGTTAGATATCGCGTGGCGATATATCGCCACGCGATATCGCGGCGATACCATACAAAATGTTCCTTTTTGTATGGTATCGCCGCGATATCGCGCCGCGCTAGTGTGAAAGGTGTTGCGACGCGATAATATCGCAATATCGCGACGCGACCGTCGCGACGCGATATCGCCTCTGTCTGTAAGAGCCTTTAAACGGTAAAACGGAACCCTTATGACATCACCCCATTATGGCTTGATGCACTTTGATGGTGCGTTTAATGTCTACCTACTTGTGACATTCAACTTTGTACTCCACGTGTAGTACTCCATCTCCAAGACGCGTCTGAATACCTAGATATCTTCTATCTTCATGCTTCATTGTTGTATCGCAGTGTGTCTTAAATTGAGCAGCGAATGATGAAGGTAAACACTATCAGAAAGACTTCCTGAAGCTTATGAGGTTACGCTTGCGACCACATAATTAAGCTTTTCGTGGTAACACCTATACTTCATCGGTTTAGGTAATTAATTAAAGGTAAACAAAAAAACCACGTGTTTAGTTAACCGACTAAACGTAATATCTGTCACTTCAGTCGTCAAGCTACGACACAGTTGTACCTTCTCTTCAATTTAGCAACGTTAAACAACGAATTATAAAGTTGCTAAATTGAAGAGTACAACTATGTCTTAGCATGACGACTGAAGTGACGTTTAGTCAGTTTTTTTGTTTACCTTTATTTAATTACCTAAACCGATGGAGACCATGGATGGAGGATGGTAGATGGTGGATGGATGGATGGTATACCTACTATTGTTCAGTGTAGTAGCTAGTAGGTAGTCATGGTAAGTAAGGAAGTGTGGCTTCTATACGAACTGGTAGTATCTTTAGATACCCTTCTTTATCTGGCAGGTTTTCTATTGACATTTTTACTGATGTAATAATGATGTCAGGAGCGGAAGACATCGGCTATGTTATTGTTATTGCATAGCCAAAATCATCAATAACAGTTACACACCTTAATACAGTCATTTAACAGATCGTTATAAGGAAAACTTCGACATGAACACACAAAACAAATGACGTCTTCAAGCTTCCAACCTTTTATAGTTTCCAAGAATATGTCCTCACTCCTCAGCCCTTGAATGAAGCGAGGTCGTGGACGTGCAATCAATAAATACGACGCTTGAACAAACCATTATTAATTACTAGCACCTGCCCACGGGTTTGCTCAGGTGGTATTTCAGAAGACGTCATCATTTAATAAAATTTAATGTACAAACTAGGTACAGCAGAAAAAAAACAAGAGGGCCACAAGCTGTTAGCGCCCCTGGTAAAATAATGGCTGATTTACATTGATCCAGCGTTTCAGTCCAGCGCTGGAGTCCAGTGACACTAGATCGAAATTGGATCATTTTAAACACTTTCCTAATTCTTCAGAGGTCCGTTCTACGTGAAAAGTATCAAGAAATTGGAGGTAGGTTACTACTTATACCCTTGACCAGCACTCCAACAGGCACTGCAGCAGGCGAGAATCAACAAATGAGTAAAAAGTATTTAAAAAAAAAATTAAAATAAAAAGTAAGAAAAAAATAAAAATAAATAAAAGTAAATTAATACTACTTAAGTAAATTATAAAAGTCGTTATTTTTCTTGATATTAATTTCTAATAACCCAATGTTTTCAACGTACAGACCGTCCTCTACAATTTTATTACAGCTGCTATCGACATTAGACAATTATAATAATTAGTAGGTATATTAATTATTCACACATACGCGAGGAATCCATCGGCTTCCCTGTCGAGTAGTTTGTGTAATTAGTACGCATTCTAGGTCACACTGAGGTACATAATACCCTGTATTGTGTACCTAAGTGTCAATTAATAGTGCGCAATTATTTTCGAAAGACGGCGATTCATTTAATAATTTCTAACGGTGTTTGTAAATGCATTTGTAATGGATATAAAATACGGGTACGGGTAATGGGTATATATATGGGTAGGTTTTTTACTGTCACTAAAACCACCTAAAACGTGTAGGTATGATTTTGACGAAGACTCATATTTATGTTGTCTCGACACATCTACACACATACCAAGTGATAGCGAAGATAGTACAGTGATACCCATTCACAACTGTTTGATACGCTTCCGTGCCGAATCGAACATCAAATCAATGTTAAGCCTTAAGAGGACTCTTTTTAAGAAATTGCACGCCAAATTCGTGAAATCCAGCAGCCCTTGCTGCAAAATTTTGTCAAAAGAGTGCAATCCTGCCATCACAGCAACGGTGGGCATAATAATTTGTCTCATGTGTAAATGTCTTTACTACCTCTGTACATAAATAATACCAGCCTATTGGTGGCCTACTGCTGGGCAAAGGCCTCTTCTCATACAGAGAAGGCCACATTGCAGGCATTGATTGCATTGGCAAGAAGCATTGATCACGCTGGCTCAAAACGGGTTGGCGATTTCAGACTTATATTTACTACAAGTTCAGATGGCCAATTCTCGTACCTGAAAACGTTCACAATCTCATGCCAGCGTCAATCAAATGTCAAAAATGTAGGTAAACGCTATACAATTTTTGACAGATTGAGACTGAGATGAGATTGCGAACGTTGTTAAAAATACGAGAATTGGCCCCGTTTCCTCACGATGTTTTCCTTCACCGATGTCAGTAATATTCAAAACAAACTCAGAAAGTACATATGAATTGAAAAAGTCACATTGAATTTGACAACCTCGTGCATGAGAGGCGAGGCCTTAACCACCGGGCCACCAATATTAAGGCTAAAGCGCCAGATTAGCCCGCGAAATTCAAAATTTCTTACGTTTTTTGCAATTTGTAGGTCAGTGTGAGCTTGTATCGATACCTCCTACGTAGAGTATCGTAATCAACAAATTTCGATTTTTTACTTTTCTTTATTTTCATACTTCTAAATATGTGAACTAACGTCTGCAACTATTATTTCAGTATTTCTAATAGAAAGCCTCGTTAACAAGACTGCAAAATGTCGTATATTCACTTTTGTCCAAGTATAAAATCGTATACAGTACTACCGATACAATGCGCGGGGGCCGGGGGACGCTCGGAACGCGCGGACGCCTCGTATCTATCAGTAGCGACAAAATACGCGGGGGTAGACGCATGCTCATCGCGCGTCGAATGCTTTTCTATATTTTTGTTGTTTTACAGTTGTTTTTTTGTACTTATACGTAAAAAGGAATTAGTAATGTCATCTAGAGCACAAATTATTCTTGATCTCATAACAAAAGACAAAATAATGATACAATACGAAAAAAAGGGACCGTTGAAAATTTAAATTATGAAAACAATATTGTAGTTAAAAGAACGCCTGTAATTGAAGAACCTGAGAGAAATGAAGGTATGAATTTTATTATTCTGTATTGTTATTTGTAGTAAAATTTGTATTTTTAAGTAAACGTAGTAATAATATGTAGCCTTACCGATGTAAAATGTCGTATGTATTAATTAAGATATTTTACACCGGAACAGAATTAAAAATTATGTCGGAACATATACATACGATGTTTTACGTTGGTGTTTTATATGGTTTTCCTATCGATTACTTCGTTAAGTTATAAACTTACTACACTATACGTGTCAATAAATTTTAAAATTTAACAAATTACATTTTCTTTTTCCAGAATCACCAATGCCATCGGATGCAGATATGAATGCTATTGACCCAATGATGAGTTTTTAGTCTGATTCAGATGTAGATGCCTTAACGTCCGTCATGGTAGGTACCACAAAATCGCAAAGAAGTACATTTTTTTATTATAAAAACTGATTTTTAGTATCCATTTATGCACTATTACATTGTAATAAATATCTTGGCACCCGTAATTAGATAAAATGCTCTATTTTTTTTAGGTCATTTTTCGGAAGTCAATCAAAATATTGATATAAATTCCGAAGATGTACTAAAACTTACTAATATACAGGGTGACATTGAACACATGCGACAAAATTTAAGGGGGTGTTCTACGCATCAATATGAACAACTTTTACTATGGGACCAAACCTGAAATCGCGAAAAAAAATCAGCTGTTCAGTACATTTATCTACATCAAACTCGTCGAAATGTACTGAACAGCTGATTTTTTTTTCGCCATTTCAGGTTTGGTCCCATAGTAAAAGTTGTTCATATTGATGCGTAGAACACCCCCTTAAATTTTGTCGCATGTGTTCAATGTCACCCTGTAGAAGCGAGCGGGACAAAAGAAGGGGAACCATGTCAATTTCCTGGTATGTGTATAAAAATATCATTAATAAATTAATTATATAATTTATACGTACCTACTTACACAATAGTAACTTAACAATTTTGTTTTTAGAATCATTCGAGGATAAAAGTAACCGGTCCGATGAAAATAACACACCCATTCCATCTCCAGAGTGTACTACAAACCATTTAGACTACGATTGTAGTAATTACTTCTGTCCTTGGTCTAATGAGAATGCTATACAAGACCGTATTCAGTCATTTCATCTACTACTGATCTACTATCAACACCCCAAGCGAACACCCCGTTTTCTTCATTTTCCGAATCAACGCCGAGTTGTTCTAGAAAACGAAAAAAGATTTCTCGAAAGGATGTAGGTAATATTAGACGTCGACATGTTGCAGATTGGATTGATAATAAGAGGAAGAAGCTAAGAAATTTAGGCAAAGAATATAAGAGTCGCGATGGTACGACTAGGCTTGCGAAATCATTAAAACCGATGTGTCCGGAGAATTGTAGACAAAAAAGTTCTTCGAAAATTAGTAGTGATGAAAGAATATCCATTTTTAATCAATTCTGGAATTTAGTTATCAGGGAAAAGCAATGGGCTTTTGTAGCTTACTTGGTGCTGAAACAAAAAAAACTATGGTTGTTTGTAAGAAGACATTTTTAAATACTTTCTCTATTAGTGAACAATTTGTCTACACTGCTTTGGAAAAACTAGATGTTACTAGTGGTTTGATAGAAATGGACTAGCGAGGACGCCATGATAATCATCGCAAGGTGATAACCGAAAACATTATTAAAAGTGTGTGTAATCACATTAAATCCATTCAACCTGTGGAATCTCATTATACGCGAAGTAGAAGTGATAAGCTTTATTTAGACGGTGATTTGAATTTCAATCGTTTATTTGATTTATACAAAGAATGGTGTGACAATATCACGATATTGCCTTTCAGTATTAGCTATAGATAGCTAATACTGAAAGGCAATATCGTGATATTGTTAATGAACATTTTAAGCTGAGTTTTTACATTCCCAAGAAGGACCAATGCAACAAATGCCACATTTATAAAAACAAATTAGATTTTGGTCAGATAATTGTGTTGGCCAAAATCGCAATCGCATTTACAGCTTTATTACGTATTGAGTATTATTTTTTGTACCATTCAAATGAGTCTGATAGTTATTTTAAACTTAAGATTATTAGTAAATACGTACAAGGTGTAACAAAATTAACATAGTTTAAGAATAGTTACTGACTGCATAATAGTTTACTTACATCTTAAAAATGATTAGTTTATACTACTTGTCTTACTAAAAAGTATCACGGTTATTAAAACAAGAAGAATTGACATTGTTATGTTTATTTGTTTTCCTAGAAGATTTTTATGTTCAGTCAAAGTTTATGTTATATTGATAGATCTCAAAGTAAGAGATTAAAAAAAATTATAACAATTATACTAAGGTACCTTAAAATGATTATGACTTTTTTGTAATTCGTATGAATAATAGTGATGTTTCTATCAATAAAAATGTTTAATTTCATGTTTTTTTATTACTTTCCTAAAAAAATATTCGGGTTGACTTTAGTATCCGGTCGCACGAAAATGGGGGTGACAGTGATTGAAGGTCGTTGGGTTTGGGTCCCTGATTGTAACGATATCACTCTTATTAAAAGAGATTGCAAAGAAATTTATACTAATTGTTTATAACCTCAAATTACATAAATAGTGTAACGAAACGTTAAAATGGGCGATTGACAACCAAATCTGTACCAGTATATTGTCTGTGGTGCAAAATGTCGTGTAAAATTGATAAAACGGAACGTAAAAAGAACTGTGAGTACTTAGTAGAAATTGTGTTCAGTAGGAAGTTAGTGTTTCCCCACTTTATGATTAAAATAGGTCGAATCTGTCCCAAAACCGAATCGGGGCACCCCGACTCCACGTAGTCTTTTGGCTGTCACACTAGAGTGTATTTAAAAATCCGGAGGCGCGGAGGGAGAGCAGCCCCCGCCCGCTGTAACAAAGGTTAGGCACCCGTGCGAGCCGCAGCGGCTGAGGCTGGTCGCCGGAGGCGACCAGTAAGCCGAAGCTGCGGAGGTGAGCATGGGTGCCTGTCCTTTGTTACGTAAGGGCGAAGGGGCTGCACTTCCCGCAGCGCCGGAGACGTGGAGAAGCAACTTTGTGTTGACAAAAGTGTTTTTAGGTTAGGTTACAATAATTTGTTTTTCTCAGGAATGGTGCGTTCTCTTTTCATGGGAGTGGTACCTGGGAGGAGGGAGCACCCCCCCTACCCTCCCCTCCACCCCCCACCCTCATTTTCGTGCGACCGAATACTAAAGTTTTACCTCAAATAGTTTTGTATACTGTCCAACGTAATTCAGAGTAAGTATGACATACTATAATTTACTTCTTATGATGGTCGACGTAAAATATCTTAAGTGAGTTTTCTCAAAAACAAAAAACAATATGAATTAAACTACTACACAGCATTAATACCTACATACACCGTAATTCACTTGCAAATTCTTAATAATATTGGATATCATCTCACTGAACAATGATCGGATCTTTGAACAGCTGTACTGTAAAGTTGATCAAACGCACTTACGATATTATTCGTAGGAGGTGTCGGTATGTTGATTTAAATATGATTCGCGGCCGTAGCTAATATAGCTTTACAGAACTATAATCATTAGAATCAGCAATACAACTCCATAAGTTAGCATTTACCTCAAACCTCATGATTTCATGAAATCGCTAGATTTGAGGTAAATGCTAACTTATAGAGTTGTATTGCTGATTCTAATTATTATAATTCTGTAAAGTAATGTTAGGGTTGGCCGCGAATCATATTTAAATCAACATACAACTTGACACTGACCTGCAAATTGCAAAAAACGTAATAAAATTTGAATTTCGCGGGCTAACCTGGCACTTTCGCCTTAAGTAATAAGCCTTCCTTGGCAGTCGGGTAAAAAGGTAAATAAAACATTTAATTATTATATATTTTTAAGTTTTTAAAATTCAAGTTCTTACTGAGACACCCTTTACAATATTGTAACGGTAAAACGTAAAACAATGATTCCTGTTTCCAATTTACAAACACAACAAGAAAGCATTATTCAAACACGTGTACCTTCAATGATAATCATCTCCTTTAAAATAATTTCATATCCCTTTGAAGCGGAACCTGTAATTTATGATAATATATCAATCTGTGGTTTCCTAATCTGGAGGTTATAATTAAAACATGAGCCAGTGTCACAAAGTACAGGTATTGATATCCGTGGCGGCAGAACCCTTTAATTGTGTTCAAATCGAAACCTAATGTTATTGTGCCTTCGTTTATTTTATCGATCGACTTTATTAATCGCTTTATTTGTCATAGATTAAAACTTTGAAAGAACTTTATTTTTGCCGAGCCTTTCGTGTAGGTATTACCTACTTTCATCCTAAGTATTTTAACATATTTCATAAAGGCATTCGCTTCATATAAAATACTGGTATTCAGCTGCATCCGGTTACCGAAAGCCTACACCAACATAGTTGGGAAAAGGCTGGGCAGATGATGATGTCTTTTAACATATTTCCCAAATTCTGAAAACCACTAAACCTAATAAGCTAGATCTTTTTACTAACGAAAACTGTTTTCCACAAAATTCATAATTTTCGTATGTACCTTCTTGTGGATTTAATTAAGGAAATAAGTACTTGAACACTGCGTTGTTTTTACATGTGATTGTAGTCAAAAAAATAAATAAGTTCCAACGCAAATCTCACTGCATCTTCAATATTTCCTGAAAAACCAACAATTGAACATGATACCTTCAAGATTTCGTGAAAATCGAACATTTTACATACCTACAACTACAACAAGGCTCACAGAGGAAATCAGCAAGTATCCACAAACCTCAAATTCAATTCACCGTTCTTCCGACAGGACCACAGAAGCGACGTCGTCGGCACCGACAGCCCCAAGGCACGCAGACAATATCGCTCCCGATTGAATTATCGATCCGATAATAGGATCGCGAGAGTAATACCCCTATATATTGTTCTTGCTACTTTAATTATGGGAGCTATTGGACCAGCTTGTTTATTAAGCACTTCTTGTGAGTTGGATCTGATAATTGCTGAATGAAAGTTTATTGTTTTCTTAAGTTACAAGAACATACAGTTAAAGCAAAAGTATAAAATCTCGAATGTTAGGGAAAGATAGATTAATCAATTGCATGAAAGGCTGAACATAAAGAGAGATAATCATCGTACAAATGTTAGTTCAAAGTGATAGTACCTTTAAGGTATACATAAGATCAATGATGAGTTCGATTGACATTAAATAGATAAGAAAAGGCAACGCTGAGTTTGCCGCCTATTATTTAAACCAAATTAAAGCATATATCATTCGATCGAAAGCAATTAAAGAAAACTGTATCAATTCCATTTAATCAATAAATCTTAACGATATAACTGACCTATAGACACTGTTTGAAAGCGTTGGTTAGCAGATAACAATCAATATGGCGCCCGCAGCGTCACCGGCTGTCACCCAAATGAACGAGCACATTAAAATGAAACGCCTCAGAGTAATGGACATAAATTAAATAGTCGTCCACGTCACTCAAGCCGCAGGACCTGAAGAAATACGCCCTGACGGAAGCCAGGTAGTTAAGATTCCGAACAAAAATATAAGATAACAACAGTTAAGATGTTACATTTTATTAGGACCCAACAAAGCGACGCTAATTTACGTCCTTTTTGAGTCGTGAGATAAGGATAACAGTATCTGTTTAACGATTCACATCTTTAACTTGCATCGTGTGAATTCTCTTTAACCACGCCGGGTGCTAAGTTTAACCACTCACGATTTCTAAGACTACGATTCTAGACACAAACACAACATAAAATTTCTTCACAGCAATCGCTCAACTTAAATTATTGCTGTGGGTCATACCACACGCGAATGTATTGCAATTCATTACGACACTAACGTTAGAAACCGATAGTTACAATACACAGTGGTTACAAGTAAATTACTCGAAGTACTCGTAATCTACGCCCAGGAGGCAAACAATAGAGCAATAAAAGCAACTGCACCCGACAACTCGAGAAAGCAACAAACGTATCGACAACATATAAATCAGAGACAACCTCGAGCGTTACTACTTGAAGCAACCCAGAAATATATCAGTGGACGTTACCGAGTTACCGACCAAACACTGGGACATAAAATAATTCAGATTTCCGTAACATAAAATACTCTGTTTCATAGAAATAGATCCCTGTCAGAGCGAACTATCCGCACTTGCCACTATCTGTCTCATCTCTGCGTTGATTTATTTGCCGAAGTTGACAAAGTATTAGCAACTTAATTTTCTGCTTTGGGTTACTTTTTTAAGTCATCCGCAATTTATATTCCGGTTTGTTGTTATCGAATGCGGACTAAAGTGGACCTGTTTAATTTTGTTAAGGCTAACACTCTTTGGTCAATTTCTTATCTAATTATGAAAAAGTCCTAATGTCTGTGTGACTGTATAAGTAAGTACAGTTTTCGTGACGCAAAACCGTTCGTGTCAGTCACAGCACCTGTTACATCACTTTAGCGCTCTCGAAAAAACAGTTCACTTCGCCTTTGATTTACTTAATAAAGATATTGTATTTTCATGAAATAAAATTAAATGTGATTTTTATGTTTCTTGGAAGTTCTGCTAAATAATAGGAATGGGTCTCTTTCAAAATTATATTTCTGATACATTTTGTATCGTGCAAGTAGACAATTGATGATTTTGATGATATTTTTTCATGTTCAAATTCACAAGTTTCTAGCAAAACGAAATTGCAAACGTTATTTTTCAGTCTTTCCCTTTCAGCCACATACTTTTACCAAACTAAGAACCTACTAAGAACGACTTTTGGAATCACAAACAATATTGTTTAAATTATTTTCCCTTTCTTACAAAAAGTGAACTAAACTCATCAAAATAAGTCGATTTAGTGCTTGAGGAGAATAGTGCAGGAGATTGGCATGTTTATCGCTGTTCAGAGTTATCCTGTCCTGTCTCCCGTAAAGTAATTATGTAGAAATTATGAAATCTCTATTCTGGGCTACGTTCTTAACTACAGAAGGGGATTTAAGAAGAAAGGTGGCTTCAGATTTATATATAAAGCCACCTTTTTACTTAAATTCCCTTATGTAGTTACGAAGTCTGTATAGACATAAGAAATTGATTTAGCTTGACATGACAATACTGCCTGGATTAAAACCGTTGGGCGACAACAAAAATCATGCGTTTTAACGACTTCCGGTAAATAAAACTAAAAAGTTTCCACTGGCCCAAGTACAACAGAATAAAGCGCAAATTCGACCGCCGCATATCAACATTTTACGGTCAGAGATGTCACATAAACAGTAATAAAATTTCGGTACAATTATCCAAACAAGTATAGCCGGAATTCCTCCACGGTACATTTCGTAAACAAGAGTAATCTTAAGGGCATCGGATCAGGTGGAGGAAATCAACATTGTTGCATTGCTTTATTGCATTAACAATTATAACAGTTTTCATAAAAACTTTTTTGATGTAATCGGCTTGCCTTTCCTTTGTCATCTGTGTATAAACGACTGACTATGACGAAATCATCTCATTATAATATTAGATAAAAACGACAATTATATATATCTTACAGTTACTGGTAATGCAATAGACAATTCACGATGTGCTTCCAGCTTAGTCACTCAGTTAACAGTCTTGAAGAAAACATTCGACAAACATGATAAGATTCCCTGACATTATAAAAGGCATACGGGACTTCCAAAAGACACAATCGAAGGACACAAAATTGTGGGTAAAAATCTCACATTTGGTAGTATTCTATCAATACCTTTCAAATATATAAGCATGAATGAACGATCTACTACGCGTCGCATGCACTCCTCATAAGCACCCAATCTTCATAGCATCTGATAGGATCAGAGCCACGTTTCGTCTACGTGATCTCACCAATTTCACCGTAACAAGACTTGTTCTCATGAGTATCTTGATCTGCCTCAATTTGAACTATCATATAATGAAGAACTTCGATAAATCGAGTAAGCCCTTTCTTGTCGGTGATGTTAAAATTACACACATATTAATGTCGACTAGTATTGCAAAACAATATTAATAAGCAAGACATCATGATGTTGTATCAACTTAGACGAATCTTTCCTCAAGAAAATAATCTTCTCCTATCTTGTGTATGGCACATATTTATGAGATAATCTGAGGAATTAGCGTAAAATTAGGTCAATACTCCTACTAACCGGTACTGTTGACCGTTGAGGTCCCTCGTCTGAAGCCAATCTTGGGTGCAGCAGCCAGGTCATGTTAGATTTTAGAACGGACATCAAATTTGATGTCTGTACTGTTGACCGTTGATGAGTTCCCTGGTCTGCAGCAAATCCTGGGTGCAGCAGCCAGGTCATGATAGATTTTAGAACGGACATCAAATTTCATGTCTGTACTGTTGACCATTGATGAGTTCCCTAGTCTGCAGCAAATCCTGGGTGCAGCAGCCAGGTCATGATAGATTTTAGAACGGACATCAAATTTCATGTCTGTACTGTTGACCGTTGATGAGTTCCCTGGTCTGCAGCAAATCCTGGGTGCAGCAGCCAGGTCATGTTAGATTTTAGAACGGACATCAAATTTCATGTCTGTACTGTTGACCATTGATGAGTTCCCTAGTCTGCAGCAAATCCTGGGTGCAGCAGCCAGGTCATGATAGATTTTAGAACGGACATCAAATTTCATGTCTGTACTGTTGACCGTTGATGAGTTCCCTGGTCTGCAGCAAATCCTGGGTGCAGCAGCCAGGTCATGATAGATTTTAGAACGGACATCAAATTTCATGTCTGTACTGTTGACCGTTGATGAGTTCCCTGGTCTGCAGCAAATCCTGGGTGCAGCAGCCAGGTCATGATAGATTTTAGAACGGACATCAAATTTCATGTCTGTACTGTTGACCGTTGATGAGTTCCCTGGTCTGCAGCAAATCCTGGGTGCAGCAGCCAGGTCATGATAGATTTTAGAACGGACATCAAATTTCATGTCTGTACTGTTGACCGTTGATGAGTTCCCTGGTCTGCAGCAAATCCTGGGTGCAGCAGCCAGGTCATGATAGATTTTAGAACGGACATCAAATTTCATGTCTGTACTGTTGACCGTTGATGAGTTCCCTGGTCTGCAGCAAATCCTGGGTGCAGCAGCCAGGTCATGATAGATTTTAGAACGGACATCAAATTTCATGTCTGTACTGTTGACCATTGATGAGTTCCCTGGTCTGCAGCAAATCCTGGGTGCAGCAGCCAGGTCATGATAGATTTTAGAACGGACATCAAATTTCATGTCTGTACTGTTGACCGTTGATGAGTTCCCTGGTCTGCAGCAAATCCTGGGTGCAGCAGCCAGGTCATGATAGATTTTAGAACGGACATCAAATTTCATGTCTGTACTGTTGACCGTTGATGAGTTCCCTGGTCTGCAGCAAATCCTGGGTGCAGCAGCCAGGTCATGATAGATTTTAGAACGGACATCAAATTTCATGTCTGTACTGTTGACCGTTGATGAGTTCCCTGGTCTGCAGCAAATCCTGGGTGCAGCAGCCAGGTCATGATAGATTTTAGAACGGACATCAAGTTTCATGTCTGTACTGTTGACCGTTGATGAGTTCCCTGGTCTGCAGCAAATCCTGGGTGCAGCAGCCAGGTCATGATAGATTTTAGAACGGACATCAAGTTTCATGTCTGTACTGTTGACCGTTGATGAGTTCCCTGGTCTGCAGCAAATCCTGGGTGCAGCAGCCAGGTCATGATAGATTTTAGAACGGACATCAAGTTTCATGTCTGTACTGTTGACCGTTGATGAGTTCCCTGGTCTGCAGCAAATCCTGGGTGCAGCAGCCAGGTCATGTTGAAGTTTCGAATGGAATATCATAATTAAATGAGTACTAATATAAAATTTCGTGTCTGTACTGTTGACTGTTGAGGAGTTCCCTCGTCTGGAGGCAATCCTGGGTGCAGCAGCTAGCTCATGGTGGACTTCGGAACGGATTACCATAACTAAAGCGTATATAAAAATTCGTGTCTGTACTGTTGACCGTTGAGGAGTTCCCTGGTCTGAAGCCAATCCTGGGTGCAGCAGACAGGTCTTGGTGGACTTTAGAACGCATTGGCATCGATTTGGGAGCTACCCTGAAAGTTTCAGCTGGATAGCTAATCGGGAAGTGCTCGAAATTTGGGTTGCAAGATCCCACCCAGAACGACAGACAGACAAACAAGAAATTAACTTAATAAAAACGAGGTAAAATACTTTCTTCTCATTTTTAATTAAATAGTCCGTTCTTTCATTCAAGCTATAAGGATTTTAGGAGCGAAATAAAAAACCGGAACGGAAATCCAAAATAAATAGAATTTATTCCAAAAGGTTTTTACTTAGTTACAGAATGTATAATTTTCCTAGTGGTTATTATGAATACAGGATCCCAATATTGTACCAGGAGCTACAACAAAAGGAGATTACACTACAGCAAAAGGATATTGACAGCTGTTCTTGAGGCAAAATTAAAAACAATATTATATTAAGGCGAAAGCGCCAGGGTTTCCCGCGAAATTGAAAATTAATGATTATTATTATTTATTTATTAATTTATTGCGACCTATTTTTAAGCACTGTTGAAGGTTTTTGTATAAAATAAAGTTCTTTTTTTATTTGTTTTTTTTTTATTTCTTACGTTTTTGGCAATTTGCAAGTCAGTATTAGGTTGTATATTTATCTAAATGTGAAGGTGAAGGGCGGGCGTTTTGTGGGGACTGTCTTATGTAATTTCGACGTTCAAAAAGTGCTGATTCTCAGCCTAATTTGAATAAATGACTTTTAATTTTGATTTTAAATATGATTCGCTGTCGTATCAAATATTTATTTATAGAATTATAATCATAAAAATCATCGATACAGCTCTCTAAGTTCATATTACCCTATTGAATGACTATTTCATGAAATCATGAGATTTGAGACTAATTATAACTTATGGAGTTGTATAGCAGATTCTAATGATAATAATTCTGTAAAGCCATATTAGTTACGGCCGCGAATCACATTTTAATCAACATAAAACCTGACACTGACCTGCAAATTTCAAAAAACGTAAGAAAATTTGATATTCGCGGGCTACCTTAGCGCATCCCCCTTAAAAAGCCTACATTTCCATCCTTACACGGAACTATAGTGATACTTTGCAACTTTGCATCGGTGACAACAGTAATGCACGATGCAAACTTGCAAGTTTTAAAACATAAATTGACTACCGCAAGATCATTTTTGACAGTTTCGGTTGGTAACCCTCATAACCAGTCAACATGCATTAAACGTTTCCATGGTACAAGTAAATAGCGGACGTCAACTTAGTAATATATAAAAAATACCACCACCCAAGAATTTATCATTGATACTTACAGACACAAATCCTATGTGGACTGTGGATCACCCGCAGACAAACATGAAAATTTTTTCACCAACTGTGAAAATATATATACAAATTACTAAGAGAAAAGGAAATAATGTAATTCTAGTAATTGTTTTACAACAGTATATTATGATTTTTCGTTTTCCGTTTTGATATAATTATGGTAAGTATAGGTACATATTATGTCGGTACTTGTTAACAAAATCCGTAATATCTATTATAATTACACCTATTTTAATCTAAGGAATAAGGTTGTCACTATAATAAATTTAATTGTATGAAGTTTATTAAATGTTACACTATAATGTAGCTACTCAAGAAAAGTGAACTAATGATACCTATATGATTTTGCCATTAATATATTAAACTAGCTGACCCGACATACGTTGTCCTGTCCCAATTTCAATATTCCCATATAAAATCCACTTTCAGTTTTCCAGAATTTTCCAATTTTCCCGGCAACTTTTCCAATTTTTCTCATCGTTTAAACCTTCCCTGGACTACGTCAAACATATCAAAACCAAAATCAGCTAAATCGGCCCAGCCGTTCTTGAGCTATAAAATTACAACGAAAAGTGGCATTGATTTTTATAGACATAGATTCAGGACTTAGAAAAAAATATAATAATATATATAAAAATAGATGTACAAAAATCTTTAAGTTAACTAACCTATTCGTTTCAAAATTAAAATTATTTTTTTATTTTTTTTAACATAGTACTCAAAAGTATCAAAACATGTGTTTCCATCAATATTTCAATAATCATGTCTGTAGTCATAAGAGGAACTACTTTCTGAATCAGGTCTCTTTCTCCAATTAGTATCGTTATCTTCTCTTTTGCTCCAGAAACCGTTATCATTACCGGTGTTTCTCCTACTGTTATATCTATCGATATTCCTATTGTTTAATCTGCTATTATATCTGTTGTATCGATCCCTGTTTCGATCTGCATCTTGTAGGTCTTCATCTTCTACTAGTGGAGATCTTTTGTAAGGAGTCTGTTTCCTACTTACAGGTTTGATGTCTGTTTCTTTGCCTACGTCAGGCGGTGGTGGAGTAGTTCCAAGTAAAGCAGCTATATAGTTTTCTCGTTCAACCTGATACCCGCGAGCTTTTTCGAATCCTGTAACAACGTTTTTCCGTTTAGTGTGGTCATCACTATACACTAGTAGTAGTTTATATATATAAACTGAATGACCTAGCATAATATACCAAATCGGAGATCATGTAGATTAATTCAACGTTTGAAACAAAACCGAAAATTCAAAGAGAAATCCCAAACAAAGTAGAGATATCTGCTAAAGATTTCACCTGTCCTAACAACACTTTCATCCCAGCACATTATGGTAGACTTGCAGTGACGGGGCGTGCGAACCAGCGAACACTAGTGAAGCAATAAACAGTTCATATAGTAATATTTATAGACAATAACTAACTCTTAATCGCGTCCTTGGCGGGGACCCCGAGGCGATCGCGCATGTATCGGCAGACCATGTAACCAGTGCGGTTCAGGCCGTGCGTGCAGTGGACGCCGATCAGGGTGTCTGTAACAAATGTGACACATTCATATTTTGCAGACGTTGACAGCGATAGGTAATTGATTTGATTGAAATAGTGAAATGTTCTAGTGAAGAGTTATTTTTTTTTTATGAATGGTTTACAGAATTTTCCCGTTCTATATACCTACTTTGGTTTGGATTCAAGGAGTTTATTGACAGAGAAATAAAGAGTCGTATGGAGTTGCATGTCGAGACAGTTAGTATGTAGAACCCTAACGCATAAGGAAACACGAGTTACAAAATCAAAACCAACAATTTCCCTAAAACCAATGAAAAACAATAATACAAAAAGACAACAGTAATGCAATCACGATCGATAGCCACTAAAGCGCACCGCGGAAAATAAACGAAAACCTCATGTTTGTGTCTTCAAAATCGCACGACAAACATCGGCGGGAGGTCGTTGACTCGCACCCCCATCGCACCCCATCACTAAGCGAGGGCGGTGCAACGGGGTGGCGCCGGGGGAGAGGAAGTCGTGGCCGCGGTTTGACACTTCCTCAGGAAGACCTTTGAAGTAGCAACCAAGATGTACCTTCACATCCTACACAATTTCACAAAGGAGCCTTTTAAAATATTTAGAAATGGAGTTGAAATCATGTTTTACAAAACTACAAAATAATTTTGTGACGGCAGCTCTGATTCTTCAAATTCTTAAGAAAATTCCACAAAGACGTATTAACTTGACATTTTTGTCATACAATCAGAGAGTACGTTTCAACTTTCAACCATCGGCGAACAGAATCATAAACCCACGAAGCGTACGCGAGCATAATACAGACGTTACGACCTGACTTTGTTCGCTACATATGCACCTCGTAAGTTCCTTAGCACGAGACAAAAAACGAGCAAAAACCTTATTGTCGATGCAAAATTCCCACGCAGAGCGGCCAAGGGGTAATGCATTTGAGGCATTACACATGCAAATTCATGCCAAGTTGGTACAGACAAAAAAACAATTTCATTTAAAACAATCCATCAAGGCAAGCTTTTGCCAGCAACTTAATTAACGTATGTAGGTAAGTACATGTTTTCAATTACAGAAACAAATAATACAATGATAATTATGAGAACTCACTCAGAGGTATCTTTATGAGATAATATTTATGAGCAAGTACGGCGGAGGCTCAGTTAACTCTTTCGAGTTAATACCATTTCGTTTAAGGCTCGACGTGGGTTTAAACAGCTTAGAGTAAATTCCTTTTCAGTGATAATTGCTGTAAGACTAACCTTCTACTGTCTAAACCTAGTTTATTATGCACAGTCTTCAGTCTCTTAACTATACGCAAGCCTGATTATTTTATTATCTAACTAACATACACTTTGTTCCTTACTTCCACCTATTCTCCTATCCTATTCTATTATTATTTGGTTTAGGTTGTCTGTAAAAGATCGCTTTTAGCGATAAGACTGCCCACTGTGTTACCCTATGTAAAATTTCAACATTAATATCTGTAATTTTTATGGTGTGCATAATAAATAGTATTCTATCTATCTATACCCTATTCTATCTATTCTCTTACTAACACTAGCAGCTACTGCTTTATTATTATGTTGCTTACATAAAATAGAGCTGCCGTTTCAGGTTTCCAAAGTAGCGTTTGGTGACATTTAAACGTGAACTATTACGTTACGCGCTGCACCGATTCACATGCAAATCGCAGCTGACAATACAACAAGCCAATAGCCCAAAACTTGTTACCACTTGCAAGTCACTTAGCATAGAAAGCGTGTACGTACTGTATTTGTAATGTAATAAACTTGATAGAAAATAAACAACAGTAGTATTCCGACGCACGGCCCAAACAAACAGACAAAAGGTATCAAAAGAGGGCGTTACGTAATTATAATAACTATGCATTGATGAATACTTATTATTGCGTAATAGGAGGACCCACCGCAGTCAAAAATCTCACAGATTAGCCCAAAGTAAACTCTTCTAGCGCACCTTAATAAGAAAACCCAACAAAATTAACATCGCACACAATGCTAAAATGTTTCTGTATGCAAGAGATGTTTGAACTGTAATATTTTAGTTAGCATTACATTTATTTGACGTCAATAACATATCAAATCAACAACTACGTTCACTAATAAAGAAGTACAATTAGTAAAACATAACTGAGCATAAACACTATCTGAAAAATAATTATTTGCGCGAACGTCATACATTTAACGTTTAGGTTGGTAGTTCCACAATAAAAGTTACATCAAATATGATAATATGATATATGTCTTAACTGAGACGAATAGGTGTGCGCATCGCGTTTCATATCGATTGTCGACAATCGATGCATTGTGAACGAAACGAGTCGATATCGATACGCGATAGTTCGCCTACGCGCGACCCCCTTACATCGTAATCGGCTTATTAGGATTTTACCACACGCATCCATGTGACTGCGGTGTGTTAACAATGTTACGATGTCGACCTAGGTATCTCTTCATTGTGCTATCCTATTACATTGCACTTAAAAATTGCATAACTGTATTCAGGGAGTGAAAAACACAAAAAAAGAAAAATATTCACACAAACTACTGAACTATTTCCATCCAAAAAGCAGGTTTAGTGCGTAGAATTCACTAACACCTATTTTCTTTATCGCTGGTTGCTCGTGCGAGCGGATCCGAAACATATCCAAAGTTATAAACTAGCTAATAGATACTTAGAAATCACGATAAGCAAATAAACTGCCATTAAAACCATGCCATTACAGATATGAGTAGTAAACCAAACCAAAAGCACCGCGGGACGCTATAAATGTTGCCTTCATTTGAGACGCCACTTGACGCAAACAACATTTTTCGGACGATAAAGGCCTTATTACGTATTAATACATTGATATTTTTATGATAACAGTTTATGAAGTTAAATTAGGCTGGCTTTCTACCAGAGCTTTGCGAGGAGCGAAGCGGTGAGCGAGGATGAAATCGACTAATAGACTTGTTTATTTTGAATATAAGGCAACACTATTGGTTGATTTTTACCTCGCTAACCGCTACGCTTCCTCACACAGCTCTGGTAGAAATATATAGCCTAAGTTCAAGTTTAGAGCAAGCAAGAAGCGATTTTGGCCCGCGTATAGGTCAAAAAGATGATATTAACTTGAATACCTTCTGTTACACGAGAATGAGGTATACATACGTTCAGCTCCTCAAATCGCTTCTATTGAAACCTCATCCCAAAAAATCGTATCTTAAGAACTTGTTGCGTGTTGCCACATCGTCCGCGGCGCCACGCGTGGGCCGTGATGTGATGATCAGATGACTGATTAGGTATTTAAGAATATTAATTGTCGCAATAGCTCTACATTCTTCACTCGGAATTTTTATTGAACAAGAACGACAGAAATACCAGAAATAGCTATTGATGGAGTGGCAGTCGCACATAAAATATTGTAAAACGGTATGCTAAAGAATTTAAAATCAAAGAAATAATTAGCTAAAATGTATTTGTTAGTAGCTGCTAAAATCGCTAATATTGACGATTGACTAAGGGCAGACCGAAATAGGAAGCAGAAAGTATCTAACACAGAATTTGAACTAAACAAAGAGTACTAAAATATCATGAAAAACTATTTGTAAATATACCCCTATGTTGTCGTATCCTGAAGCTATGCTGCAGGAAATACTTGGGCAAAGCAATAATCGAATGTTCAAGTGATAAATGCTCTTAAAGAAAACACTAATTACACTTGCGTGCAAAAAAATCGACCCACCCCAAAGGCTTTCGTTCAGAACACGATAAATAAAAATCTAATATTAATTAATGAATACTTTTCACACTGTTTGTTAAATGTCAGTCTATGATTACAACAGACCAGTTTTTACTGTAACAGATTTTGGTTTATAGCTTTTACAGACTGAAAAAACAGAAACGGTTAGAACAGCTCAATTTTTTCATGAATAATTTTAAGTAAAAAATCAAAAAAAGCATTAAATTTCTAAAGAAAACTTTGTTCAGTAGCTTGTATTCCCCCCACGTGCTCTTATTGCAGCTTCCATCCTGTTTTTCATTGACCTTATTAATGTTTTTATGAATTCTTGGGTTATACCTTCCCTCTGCTCTTGAATAGCCACCTTTAGTTCCTGGAGGGTTTCTGGGGCCTGATATATGGCCCTGACCGTTCTCTTCAGCTCATCCCATAGATGTTCAGTGGGATTAAGGTCAGGGCTCCTAGCTGGCCACTCCATAACAGGAATTTCCACCTCACGTAGGTACTGGAATACTATCGTGGCTGTATGTGGTCGGGCGTTGTCCTGCATTAGCGTGAAACCCTCGCCTACAAATCCGGCATATGGCATGACATGTTGTTCTAGCACCTCCTGGATGTATCGCTGTGCAGTCAGATTGCTTATACGAGGTCCTGATACGAACTGAAGATCCGTTTTTCCTTTCAAAGAAATTCCGCCCCAAACAGTCCACGAACCTCCTCCAAAAGCCACTAGTTCTTGAATACAAGCCTGTGCAAATCGTTCTCCCTCTCTTCGATAAACTTTCCTGCGCCCATCATTTCCATGAAGACTGATTTTACACTCGTCCGAGAATAGTACGACCTTCCATTGTTCGAGTGTCCAATCAAAGTGAGCACGAGCAAATCGAAGCCGCGCTTGGCGATGCGCGGGGGTTAATTTTGGACCATTAGCGGGTTTGTGAGGATGCAATCCGCTTTCTGCAAGTCTCCGTCGTATAGTCCATTCACTTACAGCTACACCGCGAACATTACGAAGTTGCTGTTGCACCTGAACACCAGTAAAATGTCGATTTCTTCAACTTGTAGACACCATAAATCGATCATCTCGTTCTGAAGTAGCCCGATTTCTTCCCGAACCTGATCGTCTATTGAAGCTCCCAGTCTCTAAGAACCTTCGGTACACTCGTCTTACTGCTGATTGACTTAGGTGAAGACGTCTGGCCACGACGCGCTGACTCGATCCAGCCTGGATCAGTGCTACAACTTGAGCGCACTCAGACGGAGTAGTATCCATTTTCACAAAGAGTAAAAACAATTAAACTCAAGGTAAATGGTCAACAAATCAGTAAAAATAACCAATTATTGAATAAACAATAAATTGATTAACTTTTAGCACAATGCAATGCCACTGAGACTGCGTTATTAAAAATGAGAAATGAGGGTGTCCGAGTAAAAAAGTCAACATCATCAACAACATCCCGTTTATTAAAGTGTAGGGTATGTAAAAATAAAGTTTATGAAACATACCTTCAAATTACTTTATTAGTTTTTGTTTGTCTGATCTTAATTTTTATTTAATGTGTGCCGTTTCGAAACTTACAGGGTGGGTCGATTTTTTTGCACGTAAGTGTATTACGACTGTAGAAAGGAGCGGCTCCGACACAAAAGATGAACAATAGCTACTAACACATATTATATGGCATATTTCTTAGACAATGCAAACTTATGGCAACTAAATTACTTCTCTTTAAATAAACCGCAAAGAAGACAATACCACAGAGTTCAAACAAAACAATAAATAAAGATAGTGTTTCAAAAGAATAATTTAGAAGTACAACAATAATTTACCAAATAACATTTGCAATATATTATGAGCAACTGTTAAAGTACGTTATCACTCCACAAATAGACGGACAAACAGATTCCTCAGCAACATTTGTCACTGCGACTAGTTCTATTCCAAAAGTGCAACTTTGTATACAACTATCTCGGAGTAAGTAAACTGCTTGAAGCGCAGCGATATATCCAGATCCCATATCAACAAACTTGGAAACTAACTTTCGGACAAACTCATTTTTACGTGACGCCATCCCAAAAATACAAAAATAAAACTTAGTTTATCAGTGAGCTCTTTACGATGCAAGACATACAAGAAACATAAAATATTGATAGAAAACATTTTACTGCTGATTTTACTTTGTCCTCATCTATCAATCCAAATGAAATGTCAAATCAAATATACGTCATAGATAGAAAGACAAGTAACATTGTTTAGACAGACTTTGTAATATATAGTAATTTTCCTACTACTAACGCAAAATGTAAGCAAATCCCCATCGTTTATCAAGGCTACGGCGAAAGTAGCAAGTCATCTATGTAGCAGTAAAATAAATCCATCCATCAAGCATGCGACATGCGGCAGTGGGACATCTGCAACACACGTCAAATAACTTCTTGTAAAACATTTATAATAGCGATAACTTCTATAATTGATTTCAGACTATACATCTGCTAGAAACATCGATAAAAGTGGTCGATGATAAAATTGATTATTAATTCTAAGCGAGCACGGTAAACTATGCATAACGATGTAAATGTGACGTATCTAGTGATAATAAAGTTTCTTATGTACTTGGTAGATAAAATACACAATAAACTTGAAACGAAGTTGTTGGGATTTGGTTGAAATGATAAATGATACACCAAATGTACATATAGCGCGTCATCTTCACGTGGAATTTACTGATCAAAGTAAACGTGGAAGGGTAAAACACAAAATTGAAAAATCTGATAATTTATTTAAACTTTAAGCATAATTACGACCACCACGGGGTGCACAAACAGTAGCAAGTGTAACAACATTCTCCGCGCATGCGATATCGTGTAAATCAGGACGCGAGCGCGATTCCACCTCAGATAGCGAGTGAAATACGAATATCGTCGCATTATCACGCGGCGGAACGCCGAACGCTACCAATTGTGTCATTTACTTGAACGCTCCGCACGATCATCTTATTTTAGAGATAACAATCAAACGTTTAATAAATCTTAATTTATTTGTTAAAGAAACAGCTAATCGCAATTGAGAAAACAGATCAAACCACACGGATCAACTTACATTCTTCAAGAATCTGGCGCCAGCCTTAGCAAACCAGTATAATATACATCTCACTCAATCTACTTAGCGACACCGATAACCGGCCATTACCAATGAAAACGCCGACAGATAGTCGCATGCTCACAATTAATTGAAACTGCCCACGTAATCTAATAAAAGCTAGTTTTTGTGAGCAAGACAAACAAGGGCGCCCATTCGTAATTAGAACTTAATGAACATTCGGAATATTGAGTTCGGCACCGTGAGAAGTCCGTCGATAACTACGATTTGTGTCACTGTAATTAAAAGCGTAGCTGCCGATAAATTGGACGTGTAGACTGAACCTACTAGTTTTGACTGTGACGATCAACCAAAGATTAAGGAGCTCTCCGATACTTGCGTCCCGTACAAGGCAGGTGAAATAGAAAAGGAATATGAGTTCTTTGAAGACTGAACACGAATCAAAATTCTCGTTAAAATCGAAGCGGTCTTTAATTGAAATCGTATGTTGTGTCGAACGTCACTGATAAAGCCGTATACGGTTTTGTTGACGGAATGACGTAACTGACCGGTGCGGTGATGCAAATTGAGACTCAATGAAATTTAAATTACGTTATATTAATTTCAATAAATACTTATTTCATTTGTGATAATTCATATGCGCTGTGCTTGCATTCATTTAATTGAGAGTGAAAGCTTAAAAGGTTCCGGAGACAATTTAAATAAATTCAGTACCTACATTAATTTAGTTTCGTATTACTTTGAAGCATTAACTTAACTTAAAGCATTCGTCTTACTTAACTGTACCAACAACAAATTGACACGGAGCTACTTAATTCGTTAAACATTTTACAGTTACATTCAAAGTAGTGCCTTGATAGCCTCGACACATATGACCACATTTTATTTGAACAGCTTTATTTTCACTAATCGCAGTAAAAAATAGACTTCACAGAATGAGAAATGTTTCATTGGAGTAGAAACAAGGAACAATGTCGTGGTAGGTTTATTCTGGCAACCAGACTCAGAATATGTACAAGTAAACTTTACGCCGAAAATATTTGACCAGCTATTTTTAAATCAGTGTGTATTCATAAAATAGAATATCAATTTAGCGACTATAAAAAGTGAGTACAACCATCTCCCCAACATGGTCTTCTCGTAAAGCAATACAATTAAGCAATAGGCGTACATTAACACCTCACTACAAAGTTTTCACCCACGCGAAATGAGTGTACTTATAGCGACTCATAACTTTAACCTACATGAGCGTTTGCAGTGCGCCGAGCTAACAACACACCCAATTGTGAGCGTTTGTTTAGATTGAATGTATGAACGGATCTTACCTGTGGTCGACAAACCGAGACTGGCTCTCTTTACTTGAACAGCCACTAAAGAGAAAACCGCAACAGCAATATAAGTCCGTACACATAAGCCGTCATTCACCACGGCCCAAAAATAATCAAATGCGCTAATTTTTAGTGCGAACAAACTTTTGACTCACCACAACCTTTTCCCAGGAACTCGTCAACGGTATCCATAAATCTGGAAAAAACAAAGCGGATTTAATAATAAAAACAAACAATCACATAAGCAGTGTTCTGAGTAATACGTGTTTTGAGTTAGGTGCCATTAACGATGAAGATGTATTAGCACATTGTATACGGGCGGCTCAAGGCATCAAACCACACACAAGACCAATAAAAGCCTAAAGAAAGACAGACAGCTAGTTAACTTGGCAAAGAATTTTAACAGAGCCAGCGAATGTGGAACTCATAATACAGAGTCAATTGTCTTTGAGAAAACGAAACCTTTCCATTAGCTATCTTATGAGCAGCTGCTCTCAGCGGTAGACCTGGACGTGACAATGTTGTAACAAATCAAGAGTTGGAGTATAACGTAAATTCTCTACATTCCAGTAGCAGTTCTTAATACAATAAACTATAAAAGTTAAAAACGATGTAAACTGATACGTAGCAACAGTTATTCCACCATAAAACATTTAATTGAATTTTACAAAAATATAGAATCTACGGCACCCGTCAAGAACCAGATGAAATATTATCATGTATCGATCGCAGCGTGTCGCCATACTTTAATCGATTTTTTTACACCTAAAACCGCACGATCCGTGGGCGTTCAGAATTACAAGGCGTTTTGCCGACCGGATCGCCAGTTCGACCTATTTGGTGAAATATGTTTGTTTTCATCATAACAAATGTCTTTTAATATTTGCTACGAGGGGGTGTCGACAAACCCCAACATGGCATTATTGGAATGTTTTCTTAAATAACTTGCAAGGGTGGTCCAATGTTGATATTTCGGCTCGGAATTTTCTTTTCACAGGCAAATAAATGTGTCGCATAAAGTATAAGTTTTGATATAATAAAAAGAAATTCTGCTCACAGACGAGGGTCGTGGTGATTAAGTCTTGTCATGCAAAATTGCAGGCGTTTACTAAGCGCCATCATTTTCTAATTATTCTAGAGACTCCCCTCGAGCGACACGGGAGCCGACAGTGGCGCCGCGACTAGTTTCATTCAAACGAAATTTACAATTCAGTTTATCATCATCGTCAATATTAACATCTAAAACGGTGCAAACGAGCTCTTCATTTAGCACGTAGATGAGTTATTGGAATGGCGGCGATAGCTATTTCACAAATATTTTATGACTAGAAATAGGGGCTGTAAAATTGTAGGTTTATAATAATATCTATGTCATAATCGTAAATATAGTACGAGAGGAAAAATAACTATCAATTCTTGTTGTTGAAACATAAAACAGAGGAAAATAATAATCCATAAAACAGTAATTAAAAACTATGGTTGTTAAAACTCAAATATAACTATGTTAACAAGGTGATTCTGTGGAATTTAATCTGTACTCCAATAACATTTACAAATGAAACTAGCCGCGACGTGTGGCGCCAAAGAATAAACAGTTTAATGTGTATAAAGTCACGATTCAACAAATTCGAAGAATATACCCCCATCAAGGTCCTCGGTTACGTGGATTATGCGTTTGGCGTTTTTTTTTTCGTATCTTGTACGGTCAACACTGCTTCATGTACAAATTTTAACACCAAATAAGGTAAACAAGCATCCAATTCTTGATACGGAATCATCGTCATCGTGTTATTTTCATTAAGCTAGTCTTCTTCGTGTTTTAGACTCAGCTCTACGCATTGACCTCATGGCCTTAGATACATAAAAATATAACTGTGACAGATTAATTAAAATAATTTAAGTAACTGAACAAGGATCAATAATACTGTAACTTTCTAATATAATTAGTTTTACAACACATTACAAATTGTCACGGAGAGGGAAATGAACGAGAGTGTATACAATCTAAGAATTTGAAGATATTGTGTGAATAGTTTAATCTAAAGTAGTATTACAATATTGAACATTTTCAAGCTATTTTTTATAATTGACAGAAGAATTTTAATAAGTTGTTGTAAAACAGGTGCGTCAGCATTTCAAATATTTTAACATCATTAATTCAAATAATATACTTACATTGAAATAGCAAGGATGACAAAAATATATTAGATACAAATATAGATATGAGATAATTTTCGGCTTAGCTATAATCCTTATTAATCCTATAATGGCACGTATTTTTTTATTTATGCTTACAACTAACAGAACAAACTTATGTTAACGACAAAACACGATATGTTCTACAAATGGCTACTATTAATCACATGCAAGGTCGACATGATCACTGAACGACTTCAAAGCAGTGCATTGTAACATACAAACTTTCTATGCATTTCCTGACCAGCACGGACGTCATTATTTAAAATCTGTCAAAATTGTGTATTTTATTACTCGGGCGGCAGATCGAAGCTACGTGAATTACAAGCTTTCTTATTTAATATTAGTAGCGTCTTGCGTTTGTGAGATAATTTATATCTAGCGGCCTTATCTGTACGGTAAGATCGCTCCCGAGTTATAATCCGGGTATTTTTCAAGGCACACCGGCTGCGGTGCCACTGCCGTGCCCCTGCCTTATTGGAAAATTTATGTAACTACCAGGACTAGGAGGCATCGCTGCAATTATTATTGCCCCTCCGACACCAGCAGAGAATATTCGTGAAGATGACCGAGAGCTACACACAAATTATAACTTAGATATTCCGCTGTTTCATAATGTTTGCCAATCACTAACATCATCAATTTAAATTAAAATGCATTAAATTTTAATAGATAAATTGACATAAATATGCTAATCCCAGGGATTACATTGATTAATCTCCTGATGATATCTGAATGCTGGCTGCTCGAAGCAAATATAAACTCGAACATAATCGATAAGCCGCGGTTTTAATGAAAAAGATCATAAGCTTTAAAATTTTGTAGTCCATAAAATGTCAAATTTACAAGACCATTACACGAGTTTGACGACATACGACCATTAAATATGCGTATAAACTGTGTAATAATTTTATTGCGAATTAATAACGACATTTATTATAACTTCAACATTTCCAAAATTGTTCCTGGTTTATTGTCATTGTATTTAGGCACAGTTGAAGGTCAATCAAGTTCAAGAAACCTTCCGGATTGATTTTATGGAAGCCTATAAAAGCCTCTGTTAGATAACGATTTAATTCAGTAAATTCTATCAAGTACCTAATCCAGTTACTGCGTAGAATAGAAAATGACAAACATGCTTTCACAAGACACCGGACCTCACATACGCGACGCGGACGCATCCATCATGGTAGGAGCATACACGTCGTTATGTGTCGGTACCCAACAAGCGCCGAAAGTGCCCCAAACAGAGATAATAGGCGACATTTTGATACAACGCGAGATAAGGAGCAAGGAGGTTCCCATGCAATCCAGGGCGTCCTCACAACTAAGAACAACGTTGAAAAACAACAGGCCAAAGGTCAGACGTGGATTAAATACAAGCAGAAATATGCATCCGGTGACAAATAAAGCACTAGTGCAGGACCTTCCGAAGTTAAAAGCTGGATCTTGCTACAAATAGGAGAGTAATTTAGAGGTTTATGGGTTCATTATGCACGGTGAAGACAGTGAGGTCGTACCGATCATTAATATTACAAAGTTATTAAACATGTAAAATGAAGACACGAAGGACTACGAGACTATCAAAACTATTTTAATGATTTGAACATAAACTTAATGAAGCTTTAGTGTGGTGTGTAGTTGGAATATAATTTATGCTGAAGTAGTATCGTAGGCACGTCATCAAGTTCGTGTTTACGGCGTGCAAACTGCACGACTGTCGGTGGCAGACTGCCGTCGCGAAGTAATTACCAAGTGATACATCGCCTTGAACCGAGATGCGCACGCGATCCTGTTCTACTAATGCTAAGTTTCCCAACAAGTTGTCTGTCCTTTAGGTAATATATGGTTATATAATGAACGTTTAAACACCGTAGTTTTGAATCTAATTAATAGGTCTACTATTTTGCAACTATCGGTTTTATTAAATTGCACGTTTGAGTCGAAGCACTTGAGTTATCGACAAGTGGTAGTCGTGCCTCTAGGCAGAAAACTGTAGACACTCGTTTGAATTAAAGGATTACATGTTACTAGCGACGCGGCGACGTGATAGACTTTATGTATGTCGTCAGAACGAAACATGAGTGATTTAAAAGCTGATATAGAATTCCATGAAGAATAGAGGAAAATTAAAATAATTTTAAGGACCACGGTCGACCAAGATAAAGACTAGGTTCTCCTTGTGACCGTAAATTCAATAGCAGATTCCAACATAAAGCTAAATGAATAAAGTTTCGTTGGAATATAATTCAAATAGTTTTACTCATTTAAATAGTTTTGCTCACATATTCTCACATTAAAAGCGTCGTATGGTATATTATTTAAAGTTACTATGAAACTATTTAATGGCTATGAATATCAATGTACTTTAAAAGACTATAAAAAATCTGGAAAGTTAAAAGGAAAGTTTATAAAGAGATTGGGTTAATAATTTAGAGTCGGTTTATATTGACAGTTTTATGTGATGTGCGTGATAGTAATAAGTACAAATCAATGTCACTAACTTTAATAAGAAGAAACTGTAAAGAGTAAAGAAATAACCTTATATACAGGGTCAAATTAATTTAGCTAGCGTAACTCCGCAGAATCGATATTTAAACATGATAAAATAAAAAGAAATTAATTTGTTGGTGTTTTTTCATTTGGGGGTCATCAACCACCCGTCGTATAGTCACTCACAAAATCAGTTTTTTTTGTGTAAACTTCACAGGCGCAATGGGTATCGATATCTCAACACGATAAAACAGATTTTATCAACTCACACTACCAACGGTCATTGACCCCAAAAAAACATTTTTATTTTTTCGTCTTTAAATATCGATAGTTCGATACCCATCACATCTGCAAAGTTCCTCTAGCTAATTTAATTTGACCCTGTATAGTAAACATGACAGAAAGAATGAGGAACAAACTAATTATAATAAAGTGATGGTTAACCCCAGGCAGACTTAATTTATACCAAATCCATAATTTAACAAAAGTAAGTATTAAAACATAAAGCTAATACAAGTAATGCTAAAGGTTATTGTAAACATGACAGAAATAATGACGAACAAACTAATTATAATAAAGTGATGGTTAACCCCAGTCAGACTTAATTTAAACCAAATCCATAATTTAACAAAAGTAAGCATTAAAACATAAAGCTAATGCAAATAATGCTAAAGGTTACTCATAAAAACGTAAATTCCCTATTTAATTTAATAGGATATTTCGCACCAAAAACCAATTGATTCTTTGATTCATATAATATTAATGGAAATTTTATGAGTGTTTCGAAATAACAGCAATAACGACAACATTTAAGTGGTGACAGACCTGTAAAGAAATCATTTTATGTATTAGGACATCGCAGGAGCTGATGGTGTTCCCCCGATGTTTCGTGATTGTCCATTGATAGTGTCAGTAAATATTGTTTCTTATTTAGGGTGGATCGAGGGGACGATAATGGCAGCATTTATTGAATTACCCAAAATTAAAAGATTCGAGAAGCTGACAAAACAAGAATTTTTAGTTTTATTTTTCATTATAACCATGTTAGTCCGGGCGTTTGCGTTGCAAATACAAAAGTCATAGTAAGCCGGCTCATGTTGACATGGTTACTTGATCCTGTATGACTGATAAGTGAACCGACCGTCAGCTGCTCAAGTAGCGGTGGGTTTGGGTGTGGGGGAGGATGCGAAAGTTGTAAAAAAAAAAAAAAAAAAAGTCATAGTACGCCGGCTGAAACCTTTTCACATAAATAGTTGACATCATACTGAGCTGAAAAAAAATAGTCAGCTGCACTGTGGAAGGGGGAATATGCGTCAGCTGCTCACATGAACTTGTAAAAAAACACGTAAATACAAAAGTCATAGTAAGCCGGCTGATGTTGACATGGATAGTTGATCTTGTATGACTAATAAGTAAACCGACCGTCAGCTGCTCAAGTAGCGGTGGGTTGGGGTGTGGGGGTTGCGAAAGTTGTAAAAAAAAAAAAAAAAAAGTCATAGTAAGCCGGCTGATGTTGACATGGATAGTTGATCTTGTATGACTAATAAGTAAACCGACCGTCAGCTGCTCAAGTAGCGGTGGGTTTGGGTGTAAGAGGATGCGAAAGTTGTAAAAAAAAAAAAAAAAGTCATAGTACGCCGGCTGAAACCTTTTTACATAAATAGTTGACATCATACTGAGCTGAAAAAAAATAGTCAGCTGCACTGTGGAAGGGGGAATATGCGTCAGCTGCTCACGTGAACTTGTAAAAAAACACGTAAATACAAAAGTCATAGTAAGCCGGCTGATGTTGACATGGATAGTTGATCTTGTATGACTAATAAGTAAACCGACCGTCAGCTGCTCAAGTAGCGGTGGGTTGGGGTGTGGGGGTTGCGAAAGTTGTAAAAAAAAAAAAAAAAAAGTCATAGTAAGCCGGCTGATGTTGACATGGATAGTTGATCTTGTATGACTAATAAGTAAACCGGCCGTCAGCTGCTCAAGTAGCGGTGGGTTTGGGAGTGGGAGGTTGCGAAAGTTGTAAAAAAAAAAAAAAGTCATAGTACGTCGGCTGAAACCTTTTCACATAAATAGTTGACATCATACTGAGCTGAAAAAAAATAGTCAGCTGCACTGTGGAAGGGGGAATATGCGTCAGCTGCTCACATGAACTTGTAAAAAACACGTAAATACAAAAGTCATAGTAAGCCGGCTGATGTTGACATGGATAGTTGATCTTATATGACTAATAAGTAAACCGACCGTCAGCTGCTCAAGTAGCGGTGGGTTTGGGTGTAAGGGGATGCGAAAGTTGTAAAAAAAAAAAAAAAAAAAAGTCATAGTACGCCGGCTGAAACCTTTTTACATGAATAGTTGACATCATACTGAGCTAAAAAAAATAGTCAGCTGCACTGTGGAAGGGGGAATATGCGTCAGCTGCTCACATGAACTTGTAAAAAAACACGTAAATACAAAAGTCATAGTAAGCCGGCTGATGTTGACATGGATAGTTGATCTTGTATGACTAATAAGTAAACCGACCGTCAGCTGCTCAAGTAGCGGTGGGTTGGGGTGTGGGCGGTTGCGAAAGTTGTAAAAAAAAAGAAAAAAAAAGTCATAGTAAGCCGGCTGATGTTGACATGGATAGTTGATCTTGTATGACTAATAAGTAAACCGGCCGTCAGCTGCTCAAGTAGCGGTGGGTTTGGGAGTGGGAGGTTGCGAAAGTTGTAAAAAAAAAAAAAAAGTCATAGTACGTCGGCTGAAACCTTTTCACATAAATAGTTGACATCATACTGAGCTGAAAAAAAATAGTCAGCTGCACTGTGGAAGGGGGAATATGCGTCAGCTGCTCACATGAACTTGTAAAAAACACGTAAATACAAAAGTCATAGTAAGCCGGCTGATGTTGACATGGATAGTTGATCTTATATGACTAATAAGTAAACCGACCGTCAGCTGCTCAAGTAGCGGTGGGTTTGGGTGTAAGAGGATGCGAAAGTTGTAAAAAAAAAAAAAGTCATAGTACGCCGGCTGAAACCTTTTTACATGAATAGTTGACATCATACTGAGCTGAAAAAAAATAGTCAGCTGCACTGTGGAAGGGGGAATATGCGTCAGCTGCTCACATGAACTTGTAAAAAAACACGTAAATACAAAAGTCATAGTAAGCCGGCTGATGTTGACATGGATAGTTGATCTTGTATGACTAATAAGTAAACCGACCGTCAGCTGCTCAAGTAGCGGTGGGTTCGGGTGTGGGAGGTTGCGAAAGTTGTAAAAAAAAAAGTCATAGTAAGCCAGCTGATGTTGACATGGATAGTTGATCTTGTACGACTAATAAGTAAACCGGCCGTCAGCTGCTCAAGTAGCGGTGGGTTTGGGAGTGGGAGGTTGCGAAAGTTGTAAAAAAAAAAGTAATAGTACGCCGGCTGAAACCTTTTTACATAAATAGTTGACATCATACTGAACTGAAAAAAATCGTCAGCTGCACTGTGGAGGGGGGAATATGCATCAGCTGCTCGCATGAACTTGTAAAAAACACGTAAAATAAAGTTATGGTACGCCAGATGAAATTTAACTAGGTAATTGTTTAAATAATTATGAGAATGGAAAATCATATCGACGCGCGGGGCAATCTTCCCCCCGTGTAAATCCGAGCTACGCCAGCATTTACTGCGCACGTCGTACATAGCGCACCTTTGGAGCCATGCTGACCTTGAAAACCCTTCTCAATTGTCGCCCACTGACTGGGGAAGGGAAGAAAAAGAAGAGAAATCTTCAAATGGTTCGAAGCAGATCAAGTACCCCCATCAGTCACGAGAATAACGGATGATAGCAGCGAAAATATTGCCGGTATGAATTTTTTGTCAGTGACACTTTCTTTAAGCTAGTATATTTCTGGTAGCCTAATTTTAATGATTAAAATGTTCATTACAAGATGATGGTGAAGAGGATCGAGCTCAAGAAGTTGAACAAGATGAAGAGAATGTTTTAACAGGGGAGAGTTCTGATGATGATTTATCAGAGAACGATTATGATTGCGATACCAGTCATAAAGAATAATTTCTGCAGTCATTAATTTTTATATTTCTATTCCTATTTCTATTTCTTTACATTAAATGATTATATTTCCTTTTTACAGTCAATATTATTTTATATCATGCATTTCGTTTAAATATCCTAATCCTAACTAATATTAAAAATGCGAAAGTAAGTTTGTTTGTTTGTTACACTTTCACGCTAAAACGGCAGAACGGATTTGGATGAAATTTGGTACACGGATAGACCATGACCTGGAATAGGAAATAGAGTCTGTGCGGAAAGAGAAGCGGCGTGGCGTAAAATGGAACTAACATTATGTATGACTACTAAAAATTTCATCAAAACAATTATTAACACAGAATCTAAAAACATTATAATATTCTAACTTGCCTCATAATAATCTAGACGTTATATAATGTCGCACTATAATGTCGTAACAGTGTTGACAACATCACAAATACGGTAATTAAGCACAGCTGCGCCACCAAATCTTAAGCCGCTTCTCTTTCCGCACTGACTCTAGGACACTTTTTATCTCGGTAGTATGTTCCCGTGGGATAATTTCTGAAATACACGCGGGCGAAGCCGCTGGCGAAAGCTAGTATAAAATAAAACAAGAAAAAAAAACAAAATGTTTTCATACGATATAGTTGTACACATGTCCCGACATTAGCATTTAATTACCACTATGCCGGTTGAAATTTGACAATATGATAGTTTAATAGTTACGTTTACAAAAACTATCAGTCAGCTGGGTGCGGGCAGGGGAACTCTGTCAGCTGGACCCTGAAAGGTACTGTGCATTGCTCGAATAATCTGTATCTTTACTACGCCAGCTGACGGTCTTTCCACCGCTACGCACGCAGCTGATTGTTGTTTTCGTACTTTCAATTATTTAAACAATCGCCTAGTTAAATTTCATCCGGCGTACTTTATTTTACGTGCTTTTTTACAAGTTCATGTGAGCAGCTGACGCATATGCCCCCCTCCACAGTGCAGCTGACGATTTTTTTTCAGTTCAGTATGATGTCAACTATTTATGTAAAAAGGTTTCAGCCGGCGTACTATTACTTTTTTTATTTTTTTTATTTACAACTTTCGCAACTTCCCACTCCCAAACCCACCGCTACTTGAGCAGCTGACGGTCGGTTTACTTATTAGTCATACAAGATCAACTATCCATGTCAATATCAGCCGGCTTACTAAGACTTTTTTTTATTTATTTTTTTACAACTTTCGCAACCTCCCACTCCCAAACCCACCGCTACTTGAGCAGCTGACGGTCGATTTACTTATTAGTCATACAAGATCAACTATCCATGTCAACATCAGCCGGCTTACTATGACTTTTTTATTTACGTGTTTTTTTATAAGTTCATGTGAGCAGCTGACGCACATTCCCCCTTCCAAAGTGCAGCTGACTATTTTTTTTCAGCTCAGTATGATGTCAACTATTTATGTAAAAAGGTTTCAGCCGGCGTACTATGACTTTTTTTTTTTTTTTTACAACTTTCGCAACCTCCCACACCCAAACCCACCGCGGGTGCGTCAGCTGACGCTTGGTTTACTTATTAGTGATTCGAGAACTACTGAAAAAATAGGCAATCGATCGGCGTAAAATGGGTACCTGAAATGCAACGGTACCTCCCGGACTATGTGATTTGAAGTTTAAACAAAGAGTACCTAAATTAAAAATAAAGTTTAGGTTTTAGGTGTTATAAAAACCACAGTTGAGCGTGATAAAGAGTATAAAAGCAATAAATAATTATTTTATCTTATAGACGTACCGCTGTATAGAAGTTATTGTTGTATTCAGATAGAAATAAGCTATATTTTATTATTAGTACGGCACTTTCGGTGTATATTTATAGCAAAACTGTCTGAAAATTTTACGAGCACAATAGTGGAGTTTTATATCACCACAAACATTAGTCACATTATTGTCCAGAATCCCAAGAGCAGGGTTGTCATCTGTCTCTTTGAATCCGGACACAATCCAAGTTACCAGGACTTTTAGAAAAGACTCATTTTTTTTTTTATAATTTTGGGATATATCCAAATCTGTCAAATCGAGTGTAATTGAAAGTCTCTTTTGAGGACAGAATCTAAGCTTTCATCGAGTATCTACATTGATTATAACTAAGTTTTGCATTATATTTCAGTTATAAACAAAAGCTGAGAGAAGTAAGTTTTGCGGAAGCATTAAAAATGACAAATGACAAACGTCCTCTAAGTTAGAATGATTTAGTTCGTGAATCTACTCGTAGATATCGTTTTCCCACGAACGTTTCCTTGAAAAATATATATTGCAAAGGCAGTCGTGGCATTCCTAGACAAATACGGTGATCTCAAGAGAGTGATTGTCAAAAGTAACGCCATTCAATCAGCACAAAAGCCATGACACCCCATTCCTTAAATGTTTACGTCGGGAAAGTTTCAGAATAGCCCCCAGAGTAACCTTCGTGCCTTTCAGTGTCTGCGGCTTGAGTAAAGGTGTGTTCTCAGACCAAAATATATGGAAAAAGTTTCTTGATCTTTTCTTTAAATATGATTTAGTAACATACATTGCTGAGATTTTACAATCACCGAATCGCAAAAATCTAGATTGGTTTGCATGGATATTTTCTAATTGAGCATCAATAAGTAAAAAAATACACAATACAATAATATAGGATTCCTCACAACGTAATCTAAAGGAAAACGATGCCTACATTTTTAAAATCACCCATTGTGTACACAGTTCTTTTCAAAAGAAAAACCACTAAGATTTACACAAATAAAATCCATCATGGCGACAACAATACAAATAACAATAAAATCGAATCACTTCTATTGAAGTTTAGACTAGAAATATAATCGCAAGTATTTCTATAAGACTTATTATGATATTGGGCTGTATAATGAAAATAACAAATAAACTTTATTGTCTAATAAAAGATAATTCTGAAGAAAAATATATTTTCATTTCTAGACATCAAAATCTTCATAGCTATTTTGGAGAAAACTTAAATATCAAACTATCGACGAACACAATTATCGAAACTATCTAGGCAACTTTCTTAACTGGGACAGGAAGTAAATCAATATTCAATATTTTCTTCCAAAAAACAATCACGAAAAGTTTTGACGTTATGCAAATACGGGTACATAAAGTAAGATGACTTAGCACGGGGTCTATTTTTAAATCTGTGACGTCATCGACGTTATTTGTGCGAAGGATTGTCTCCTAAAATAGTCGAGACAGTCTCATGTCTCGCGAGACGACAAACGGTCCGGAAACAGTCCACAGTTCCAAATACAGGGTGGTTACAACAGACATTTAGAAAAATATATTTCTGAAGTGGTCACCCTAAGTCTTGTCAGATAAAGTCCATTTTATAGAACGAGAATTCTTTTCTTTAATTTGTATGTTTGATTTAGATGATTAGTTTCACAAGTTCGTTCAGGTTGTGAAAATAAACTTAGTATGAAAACATCTTTAAGCATGTGATTTATTCTGAGAGCTAGATAGTATCTGATCTTAACTTTTCTGAATTAACTTTCTTTCATACGAGTATTTACTCAAAAGCTATGGATGTTCATCATAATTTATAGTGTCGCGTCGATATACAAAAGGATTATTTTGGCAAATAAATAGGACTAACTAAAAGTTTGATAAAAGTTCTGAAAATAATCAAGTCTCTTTTCTATCATCATAACTGATAATTATCAATCACATAGTATCTAATTTTCTAGGGTAAAGAATGAATTCAGAATTAAACAAAGACTGAAGCAACCTGGTACATTTAAAAATCCAACACCCACTAACAAAAACCACGAATACAAAAGCCCTTAATTAAAATTATTAACATATAAGCCATCCTGTGCAAGCCCCATACAGTCATCTACATCTGCCATAACACCACTGACTCACACATTACGTGTCCCGCAATACTCGAGTACTCGTACAAACTATCCCAATTAGGCGCCTGTCCCACCGCGACGCGCCGCGCCGACGAGAAAGCGACCAGCTATCAACAATTTTCTCGCTCAAGAAACTTACAAAAGATTGTAGGACCCGTGTAAGTAAAAGAAATACATACTTACAGGATATTTTTTTAAGCAGTGCGCAAATTTTCACAGGGTGTTCTACCCATGAATATGAACAACTTTCACTATTGGGACTTACTCTGAAATCGCGAAAAAAAAAATCAGCTCTTGATTACATTTATCTACACCAAACTCGTCAAAATGTAGGGAGCAGCAGATTTTTTTTTTTTGCGATTTCAGGTTTGGTCCCATAGTAAAAGTTGTTCATATTCATGGATAGAACACCTTGAGAAAATTTGCGCACTGCTTCAAAAATTATCCTGTATACAGCTGATCGCTGACTGTTCACACCGCTGGCAAGTACTGGTTTGTCGCAGCGACAAGAGCTATCAAAGGGAGTACTCGCTCAGCGATAACGTTCGCGTGACAGACATAACACTCGCTTGATACATATGCATACCAGCGAGTAGTCGCTCGTCGCCGTCGCGTACTAGCTGCTCGTTGCTTGTCAACTCGTTTACAGTTGCTAGATCTACTCGCTTCTCATTAATATCCGGCGGTGGGACAGGTACCTTAACATAGTGAATCAGTTAGTTTAACGTTTCTAAACTCGACAATTGTTACGATTATAGTTGCCGATTCTGAGAATAGATACCTCCTCCTGCTTCATTTGTGGTCTAGCCGAGTTGCCGCCGGCACAACAATACAATTATTAAATCCAAACAAACTGATCATTATTACTTTAATGTCGATGATATTGAGCCGTTTCTGTTCATCGTTCGAGTTAACCACAGTTGTTAAGTACGACTTTATCTTTGTTTGACAAATAAGTTTAAAAGTCTTGCTTGCTGATTGTTTGTTCGAAGATTGGTATCAAAATCATCATTATAACATATGGCCCGTTTATATTCCTCTTTAACTTTAAGCCAGGTTCCTGTTTAACTCTTTACTTAATAATCTAATAAGGTAAAGAAGTTTTAATCATATTCAGTGTTTTTAATTAGGTGCTTTGGTATATAATTATTACTTAAACAGCCGCGCGTTGTAAATTTAAAGATGGCGTTAGTAGCAAAACTACTTCACTATCTACTTATCACTTCTATCACTATGCTTATCCTAGAATTTAAATTCAAACGATTCTAATTAAAACTTGCTAATTTTTATTACTATAAGCCTGTGTTGTACCTCTGCTGGGCAAAGGCCTCCCTTCCCTCTTTCCACTTTTCCCGGTCTACTGCGATTGCGGGCCAATCCTGAATGAGTCCAGCCCGCCATCTCTTTCTGGGCCTGCCGCGTATTCGTTTCCTGCTGTTTGGGATCCATTGAGTGGTGGTTTTTGCGTAAGTATTGCTGCTCCGACAGATGTGGCCAGCTCAGTTCCACTTTAGCCCAACAGCTGTGCGGCCCTCGTCCGCTATTTGTATTTTGGAGCATAGTATAGTTTCTAATGTGGTCTGTGAGTTTGCCACCTAGTATACTTCGTTTCATAACCCGTTGGCAGACTCCAAGTGCGGACTTTTGACGCTTTGTAAGAGACCATGTTTGCGCTTCGTAGGTGAGGGCGGAGAGAATGCACATGTCCATGAGCTTTCGTTTTAGTGAAAGTGGGAGTGATCCTTTCATGAAATGTTTTTCGATCAATAGTTCTTCCAGGCGTTTTCTATACGTCGAGCGACTTCTTTGTCCTGTTTTAGAAAAACTTGGTTTTATTTGACCACTGACCAGCTGCACCCGGCTATACTGGAAGCCAACTGCAACATTTGTTGGGGAAAGGCTAGGCAGATTGATTGACCAATCAATAGCAAAAACCAACAACAATAAACTAATAAACCAAATATTAGAAGAACTAACAAAACACGAAAACCCGACCATCCTTATATGGTAATCAGTACTATAGTAATAAAACCACAACAATGCGATTCGTCACCAATTAAAGATGTAGGATGTGCAAATTAATTAGCGACATCATTAGAAACGGCGCCAATGACACATAAAACTACCGTATTATGTTCGTTTTACATAAAACTTTGACCACGTGTGAGTACGAATTAATTAATTTCAGCACTCGAATCCTAGAAAGCGTTATATTTATTAGAATTTGTGTGACTGTACAATTAGCGTAATAATTGTACAGTACAGCCATATGTCATATCTTTATTGTGAATAATTCTTAATAACGATAATTCGTGATGAGATCATTTGATATCTTTTAGATTGCGATCATAATTTTTGTTGGAAGTACGGTACGAACCATATTTAATGAAGTGAATCAGCGTGCACTGTCATTTGTTTAAAGCAAGTTAATTTTTACGAGAATCGTAATCGGATAACAAAAAACCCAATATCATAATCACTATGTTGTCTTCAAAGTTGCTATTTCAAGCTCAGTATCCGATTTAGTTAATAAACCAGTTGTAAAATTAAATTATGTAAAAAGCATCCATTTACTGAAACTGAAACCCCTCAATTTCATTTTCAACAGCTTACAGATATGCAGTGTTGATGAAACTGCGGTATTTCATTGGAAGCCTTTATTTTCTTTCCAATTCAATTTAATAAATAGATTGATTATTGTAATCTCAAACAAAATGTTAGGTATCAAACTTATTATATAAATAATTATCTAAAACACTACATTCCGTCTATACATTTGTTATGTACTTAAGTATAATGAATAATCTACAAAATGTCGCTCAAATACATCAAACTTGTCATCATTACTCGCCGAGACCAGAAAATAATTACTTGTATTAAAACAAGGGCACGTTCTAATCAAATCATGTACTGGGTTTCGTAAGCGTTTAATTAACTCAGAGTACGATGCAACCGAGAACTTTCGTAACAACTCCAAGTAGATAAAAGTAGGTTTAATAACAGGACAAATATATAATAATACATACAATGTCTCAATTATACCCACTCTGTGTGGTCCAAATGATTATCCACACTCTGTAATAAAGAATACTCGAACATTGTCGATATTTAGATCAGCTATTACGCTCAACAACTTGTAATAGACAAGTTATTAGCATTATTATGAACATTATAGAAAATCGGCAATTCGTTTCATCATTCTACTATAGAATTTATGTTATTATTGCTGTTGAGCAAGTTATGAATAACGTAATAAATATGAAAGTTAATATTGATATAAGGAGAAAATATTGTTTGTTGGTATATGCCATGCCAGGTGTAATTGGCGCTACACGATAGCTTTGATAGATCTTATCGCGTTCATTAGTATAGTACGAAATTAGCATAACCAGCTTAGCGTTAATGTTTTAAATACATGCTTTACTATTAATAGTAGTATATGGTTAACTCATTGCGTTTTGGAGAAACGGAAATGCTAAAAGGATAAATTGGTTCAGGTTCAGAATCTCCAATTTCTAAACTGTCCAACATTTTCAAAATGTCCATTTCCCAAAATTACCAATTCTCAAAATGTCTAATTCCCGAAATGTCCAATTACTTACCAAAATTTCCAATTCCCAAAATGTCCAATCTTTGATAATGTGGTAAATTTATCCAATAAGTTATGTTTTATTATAGCAAAACAATAAAACGCAGTATTTTATTTTTTATTGTTTGGTTATAAACTTATAAGTATTAGGGCCTGTTTCACCACCTACGATTAAGTTTCTATTAACTTACTTGGCAGATAATTTCATACAAATTCTGTTCCATTTTTTTAAATTTATTTTTTCATTTAATTATAGTAGTGGCTATTCCGACATCGTGAAAGAGGCACTCAAACTTGTATAACTTCCTAGCTTTTGCCCGCGTGGATGTCAAAAAATATCCCATGGAAACATGCTACCGGGTAATCCTTCCTTATTCCTTGTCTACATTATAAAAGGAACCTCTGTGCAAAATTTCAGCTTTCTAGGTTCAAGGGTTTGGGCTGGGCGTTGATAAGTCAGTCAATCAGTCAGTCAGTCAGTCAGGACTTCTCTTTTTATTTATATAGAAGATAGATAGATTGAACAAATTTACTACATTATCAAAGATTGAACATTTTTGGAATTGGACATTTTGGTAATAATTAGATATTTCGGGAATTGGACATTTTGGGAAATGGACATTTTGAAACCGTTGGACATTTTGTGAATTGGACATTCTGAATCTGAACGGATAAATTCTTGTGGTAAGTACAGGAGAAAAACTGTCGTACAAACTGCTTAGTAATTATATCTGTCGCCGTTGATCAAAACACCAACCAACCAACTAATTCAACGTTCAACACCACATTATCGTCGGGCGGTTAGAGAAAAATAACCGTTCACAGTGTTAGTAGAATGGGTTAGTGACAGTAAATTTGGACAATGGCTGGCGGTCTCTATATTTATGTGTTTGTTATCACGCTCGGAAGTCTCCTATCTTACTCTGATTTACACTGGCCTCTTACTAGACAAACAGTCAACAACGTGAGAATTTACTTTTAACACCTTTAGTGCGATAAACGAGTTCACAGCTCGTAAGATACGTACGTGGACATACTTTATTGAGGCATCATTAAAGTAGAAGCTTCTATTGTCTAAGAATCGCTCGACGGCTCGACCACCGACAAAAGCTGTCTATAATCGCGGTGATGTCAAACGAACTTTTTGCACACGCGTCGTAGGTATAATGTTTGATTACTGTCTAAGCAAACTATTTATATATATCCATGGTTGATGTCACAGCACTTGGGTCTATTAGACGCCAGGTCAAAGTCCATTTTTTTTCGGTTTTCCCAACTGTGATTGAACAGACTAAAAATAAAAAAATGACTTAATAGATACTATGTTAAATTGTCTCGTTATAAGTCTCAATCATGCGCTAATATTATCACAAACAAAAAACAAAGGCGAAAAAAGCTCAGAAGCGGATTTAACAAGTATAGATGACATAGAATCTGATGTATCAATATTGGATCAAGCGATGACTTTAGGTCGTGGGTGTATCAAGTCTCGTATTTCATCGTGAGCATTTTTGGAGATAGTAAAATCTATAAATGATTATACGTCCATTGTCGAGTGAAACATTAACTTTATCACCAACTTCCCGGAAAATAGGCCTGTAATGTGCGTAGAGAGGAATCGGTAACAGCGAATAAATCGTCAAACAATAAAAACCTTAAAAGCAGAGCAGTAAAAATCTATTAAACGGACAATCGGTACCACCGGCGGTGTTCACAATTTATAGACGGGGTGATATGTACACGAACGGGTTTGTAATGACGACATGATTGTCGACAGTCGACATGGAAAACAAGTAAAAATACAGCCGTGATAAATGAACCGGGTGAGCACGCGAGCATCATTACGAGCGCGCGTCCGATCATCTCTGTTCAGTAAAAGGTCGTATAAATGAAGGCCTCGTGACAATATATTTATCCTCAACTTATTATTATAATAAAATAATAGCGTCGTTTTATTAGTTCTCTTGTTCGCCGGGCGTTACCTGTCTAGACTAAATTGCAGTGTGATGCAATTTACGTTGAAAATTTTTCCCGCGTTCCAAACGGATTTTCCGTTAGAGTTTACTCATAAAGAATATTTTTATCTAAGCTTAGCTGATTTTTATTTTATTTTTCTACACTTTTTAAAGTTTAGCTTAAGAGGCCTGTCACATTTTATCACCTCTCTCGCTCACACGGGACCAAACGTTTAAGAATGTTAAATGAAAAGATGCTTTTTTGAAAAATGTAATCTAGTACTATTGTTAATAAATAATATTAATTTATTAGGTAACTAGCTTTTGCCCGCGGCTTCGCCCGCGTGGATGTCGGAAAATATCACACGGGAACAAAAATCCTTACTTATTTCTTGTCTACATTATAAAGGGAACCTCGTGCAAAATTTCAGCTTTATAGGTCAAAGGGTTTCGGCTGGGCGTTGATGAGTTTTTTTTATTATATTGAGATAACTTCTGCCCATCCGCGTGAAATTTCTTTTTGACGCACGACTGGAGTTTACTCCTGTTTTTGTGCCGTTCAGAGTTTCCGACTTTCTATTTTTTGGTCATTTCTGTAGGGCTGGGCTTCTTCAGTGAATCAGTGCTATACAAATAGCAACTTTAAGGTGTGAAGGTACTTCCCCCCCTCTCCGTCTTACCCCTCTTCATCTCACTCTAACCCTCCTCTCACCCCTCCCCTTCCCACCCCTCTTAACGTCCCCTGTCATCTCCCTCACGGCCCCGTCACCCTCTTCAGCCGGTCATCACATCGTCTTCCCGCTAACCTCCCCCTCCCCCTCTCACACCCCCTTCACCGCTTTCCCCTCCCTCTACCCTCTACCCTCACCAACTTCTCCCGTTCTCCTCTTTCCTTCTGCATAACCTCCACCTCACTACACCCTCATAACCCTCTCCCCCTCTATCCATCATCCTCTCCCTCTCCCTCCTCACCACGCCTAACCCTCTCACCAAACCCTCCCCTTCCCCCTTTCCCTCCTCACCACCCCTCCCCTTCCCCTTTCCCTCCTCACCACCCCTCCCCTCCCCTTTTTCCCTCCTCACCTCCCCTCCCCTTCTACCCTCCCCCATTACCTTTCTCTCTTGACAAACTTTATTACTTGCCAAACCAAACCAAATGAAGATTTTTCATATGTAAACTATATTTCCTGTTTTCACCCCCACAGGGATGGAATTAAAAAAGATCGTTTGGGATATTTAACCGAAAGCTTATACACCTATTTTCGAGTTAATCAAGCCCCGCAGTAAAACCTGCCCTGTAAAATTGACTGTCCCTTTTCAGCCCTCTAGGGGTAGATTTTCGAAAAACCCTGTTACACGTTATTCTTCATTTTTGGTCTTAAGTATAAATACTGAGTTTCGAGTTAATCAGACCGCGCGTTAAAATTCCTCCATACAAACATACACCCCAATCCCTCCCGAGGGGGTAGTTTAGGAAAACTAAAAATGACAATCTTTATAGTTTACTTAGATAAATATTCATGCCAAGTTTCAAGTCTATTAACTCAAAGACTAAGATTTTTCACACAAACTTCCATACCTTATTTTACCCCTTTAGGGATGGAATTTCCAAAAATCCTTCCTTAGTGGATGCCTACACTGTATAAGGTATCTATGTGCAATATTTCAAGTCTCTAGATCCAGCGGTTTCGGCTGTGCGTTGATATATCAGCCAGTCAGTCAGTCAATCAATCAGTCAGTCAGGACTTTGAATTTTATATATATAGATGATTAAAAACACATTTCTATTGTGTTATCTTTGAATCCTGGCTCAAAAACAGATCATAATATTTATTCTCTTATTAATACATATTATTTATTAACAATAATATGTAATACCTGTCGGTACTCGTGTGCCAAACAGTTGTAATTCATTGTTTACCTAATTTTATCTTTTCGTCTATAAACTTAGTTGAAATAAATAAATTTTATTAAATTTTATTATTATTATTATAATAATAGATTTCAGGAGGAGCTCGTGGCTAAGTAATAACAGCCGCACGGGTCGATCCGTCAGGTTAAGCTACGCTTGCCGGGGTTGGTCAGTGGATGGGTGACCATCTTTACATATCGAGATTCCTCCGTGCCTCGGAAAGCACGTTAAGCCGTTGGTCCCGGCTGTTATTCGTGGATCTTTGACAGTCGTTACGGGTCGTCAGAAGCCCGAAAGTCTGACAACCAGTCTTACCAAGGGGTATCGTATTACCCAGTTACTGGGTTGTGGAGGTCAGACAGGCAGTCGCTCCATGTAAAATACTGGTATTCAGCTGCATCCGGTTAGACTGGAAGCCGACCCCAACATAGTTGGGAAAAGGCTAGGCAGATTGAATAATAGATTTCATTTTTCAAAAAAGCATCTTTTTATTTAACATACCTACTTAAAAATTTGGTCCCGTGTGAGCGAGATAGGTGATAAAATGTGACAGGCCTCTTAACTTGAAAGTTAAAAGTCGAATTTAACTTTATCTCTAAAACAGCAACTACTTTATCAACTGAAAATTTTACTTTTTTGTGTGTAACTGAAAACGTTATTTTAGAACAGCGAAAATCTCCCCGGAATACCCTATTCTCAAAACATATAGACCTGTCATTAAGTCGACGACGTGCCTTTTAGTTAAGATTCGAAGTAGCTATACGGGTGGCACATTAGTCAAACGTTAACTGACAAACAGATGCCAGGTCCGCACCTTGATAACAACAGCGAACTATCTTAGAAATGCCGATGGTTATTTATGTCTATGGCAGCCGACGATGGCCATGGGGCGCTGAGCCGAACAAAAGACCAGACAAATGATCGAGATAATCTGAGAGTTAAAGCTTAGCAAATCATTTTATTTATTGAGAGGTGAGTGTGATTTCATTCTGATTAAGAGCCCATACTACCTCAGCTTTTTATCTCGCTCGCACTATAGTGCTCGCGGACTGAGTAAGAACGAGACTGAGTGCGGTGCTAGGCGCCGATAGTTTAGGTAATTGCTTATTACGGGAAAATGATAATTTGATAAAAAAAAAAACAAACCTGCTTTATAGTTAGTTAATTTAGTACCCATGCAACATGATCTAATTTGAAGTATTTTTTTAATACCAGCGGTTTATTGTTCGGTTTGGAGGTAACTTTGGATTGTTTTTCAAAATTTTATGGAATCGTGTTTTTGTCAAACATAGTACGTACGTATTCGTCCTCAACTTTACCATAACATTTAGTTCAAAATTAATGCTGCAGTATTTTCGACATAACGGAGGATCATGCTAATCCATTTGAGCCTAGTATAGGCTCTTAATTTTCTGAACAGTTGTTTCTGACTTTCCAACGTGAAAACCTGAACTTCACCTATACGCTGATCATAAATAAACACATTATATCAATGAAACGCGTTTTTAAAGATAAAATTATGACAAAACCTAAAATCTTGATCCTAAAACTGTTATGTTATATTATAAGATCTGATTGTACACAGTTACGCAATAAATAATTCTTATTCTTATTCTTAAAGATTCAGTTATGTTTTTATAATATGCAAGCTGTACTTAAGCTTTACTGCCGTGACTAAATAAATCTGTCATCATCGAATACCAAAAAGACTACATTAAGATATTAAGTAGGTATTTTAATAAACATATCAATTAACAGAAATTCTGTAATGTGACTACTTTGATAGTGTCAAAGTTTACGACATAATAAAACGCCGTGTGTTTTAGTTGCAGGGGGACAACCGGACAACTGCTACACGTGAGCACACGCATCGTTGCTGCGACAAATGCCTTTCAAATTCCTAAAGGCATCGGATCCCGCGTGGGAGGCAGACGCCATCGACACAAGCGCTAGATGTGACCAAGTTCAATTGAATACGAGAATAGGTACCTCTACCGACACCGGTCGGGTCGACGGCGGCCCTTAGGCGCGCGCGCCGCACCGCCCACGCGTCCCACGTAGATTTATAACATTACCCATATTCGGCCTACGAATGGCGCCAATTCGACGCTTCAAATTAAAATCCGCCGCGAATGCAAAACGATAACTCTGCGCTTTGATAGATAGCTGTTCTCTTTCTGATTTACGCACCACCGTTTAAGGGGAGTGTAAACTTGTTAATGCCAGTTAAGCCGTATCATCCTTAGGCGAAATGTCGTCGAATGAAGTCCATATCAATCACTAGTATTTATTGTTCTGTAGTCAGCTTTTTAGAGTTGCGATATTTTTAAACGCTCCATGGTTTTCCAGAGCCTTTAAAATAATGTCGATACGCACAATCTCTACTATATTTCAGTATAAAATATTGTCGCGGTTCGATATTAACACAACAAATACTACGTCACTTCTCAATGCCTGACTTTCAAAGGTTTATGTGATAAAGATTACGTCTGGGACATGTATGTATGTGTGTGAGATACATCTTCTACTTGGGCGAGCTAAAAAGGCTCGGCGTCGTCGTGAAGACGTCTTACAAGAGGCCGCGATTAATCGCACGTAAACAGCGCCGGGGAAGATGGACTTACTCTGTCACTTTGTCCTCGGGAGGTATTATGCGGCCTGGCATAAAAATTTTCTTGTGCAGTACGCCTTTCGATAGTAATTCCTATAACAAAGAAAACAATCATTATTTACATAGTAATGTACAGTCAGCAACAAAAGTCGATTAACACTTGAGTTTTCTAAATCTTAATTATTGAGAAAAATACTTCATTAAAATGCAACAGATGAAAATGTAACAGATGAAAATTAAAAAAAAAAAGTAACTCATAACTAATAAATGAAATGCTAAAAAGCAGGTTATCGTATCATTTTGTGTTAATTTAGATGATGTCAAAAAGTAGCAGTGTTAACCGACTTCTGTTGCTGATCGCACCTTTGTAAGTACCGATGCGTTTGCTTGAAATAGATATTATTTTAGGTAGATATGAAAATCACACTTCACACTAATAATTATAAAGGCCAAAGTTTGTGAGTATGTGTATGTTTGTTACTTCTTCACACTCAAACGGCTGGACCGATTTGGATGAAATTTGGTATGTAGATAGATTATATCCTGGATTAACACATAGGCTACTTTTTATTATACCTGTCTACGTGAGTGAAACCGCGGGGCGCAGCTGGTTATTCATAAACTTATCTTTAAGACAATTTTAGCAGAGGCACAGCGTAAATAACGTAAATTCCAAAAACCAATAAACCTTAATTTACTTGTAAAGTCGTTCAAACGGACCGCCAAAACACGGGTCAAGAATTTAAATGAAAAGTTAAATACACATTACTTTAAGCCGGTTTCAAATGATCGTGTTATTAAAGATACGTATTTAATAATGAGATTATAGAATGTAAGTAGAGCATGAAACAGTCGATGGTTTATGTGACAAAGAGGCAGTAAAAAATGGAGAAATAATGTGCGGAACAGCGGCCGAACTAGATGGCAGTGGGGACGCTTAAAAATACACCATTTTAGTCGTTATCATCTGATGATTTTTATTATGTACACTTGCTTTTCCAATTCACTTTAGAATTACCAGAATGGCCGACATCGGCTTTGCTTGCCATAATAAGAAATATAATAGAATAACATAATACTATTTCCTACGCACTCTACTCTACACAGGCAGTCTGCATTAGAACTCTCATATTCCATTTGATTGTGACCAGCTACTGACTTATTTTGCGAACTGTACAAACTCGTTACAAAGTACGAGTCTGAGCACTCCATCTACTTACTAATCTGTGGCACACAATAATGAAGTGAGTGAAGAGTCACTAGATGTCAACCGATGAAAATTACCAATCAGATTATTAGAGAGGTGTCGAAATCTAAACCAGTCAACTTTACTGCGGCTTAATTAATAGCTTATTTAATATTAGTTTATTAATCTTATGTATTAAACAAATAAAGCAAATAAGATGTTTGAATAAGCTCATCAGTATGGAATTTATGAGGTCATTGACATATTCGTGAGCGATTAGTTGCACTTACTTTAATGAAGATTACAATAAGCCAAATGTATTGGGAACGAATTTTCTTATTGTTAATTCTAATCATAGACATTTATTTCTAATACGGACTTATATTTAAGTTAACAAGTTAACTTTATAATCTGTATAGATTTCAGTATATACGGTAAGTTAGACTATTTCACGAAATCGAGTCTTGAAGCCTTTATGTCGTTAATCATAACGTTTAAATTGCAATAACTAACACGACTTCGTGAAATAGTTTAACTTTACATTTCAAACCTTCCTCATCAAACTGCTTTGCATTTTGCATGGTCTACCGCGATAAGACATAAATCGAGTAATTTATCGAAATTCATAATCAAAATTTAAGAAAGTCCTGCGACACGTCACTATCGTGCGTGTTAGTCTGCAGGCGTCACTATGACACGTCTGTCAAGCGTCGACACGACATTGAAGGGTGCCGTAGTCTCGTGCCCCGAAGCGACGGAACGCATGATGCTAACCTGCCTCTTCCAATCAACCATGTGATTTGTATGCCTGTCTACGTATGCCTTTAACACTTTTCAACTGAATATTGAATACATGTATATGTGTTGCAGTAAGATGGTTGAAGCCTACCTTACCCTAGCTTACCTTTATAGATATTTAAGATTTAACTTTAACACTTTAAGCTTTAAAAATATAATAAATAAATATGTATATCACATTTATTTATTGGAACGAAGTTTTGGAACGAAGTTCCTTATCGCGCGTTGTGAAAGGGGGTTAGACGGAAAAAATTCTCACGAAAAGTTGTAACGACACTTTTCGCTATAGTAAGCTTTTAGTAAAATTTTATTGCAATTCCTTCACTAATTAATCGAAAGGAACTTCGTTCCATCCGGGTGTCCCTTGACACCTCTCAACTTTTTTTATTTTTTAAAGCTTAAAGTATAATATCTATAAAGGTAAGTTATGTACAATATCGCTTACAGTTGCCATTTAAAAGCTTCCACAAATTAAAAACTATATAAGTACAGACGCCAGCACATCAAGCTACTACAATCAGTCAAATTTCTTTAATAGATTTTCATCTTTATCGCTAAAGCATTAGGTTCAAGGTTGATTGGGAAAATTTGACAGTTTCGGGTGGCTTTACCTGCTGCCGTCTGTACCTAAAATTAAAAAAAAGGAATAGGTCATACAAAAATTAAAATTAAAAATAAAATCTCCTTAAATGTAACTCAACAAATTCTTCTTAACAAAACAAAACATATTCATCCTTAATACAAAACATAAAAAGAGGTTTATTTATTTAACACTTCAAGCACAAATGTACAGAGGCGTACTTAATGCCATAGGCATTTTCTACCAGTCAACCTTTGGGTGACGCAGAGACAAGCAGTGGCAGGTGCAATTTAGAAAAATTAAGGAATAAATAAATAATAAGTATAATAATAATAATGCCATTATATAATTATAATGATTTATTATATTAATAATAAGTATAATAATAATAATGCCATTATATAATTATAATGATTTATTATATTAATAGTTATATCCCCAGGGATATCTAGCGATATAGCTATGTATATACCGTAATATAGTTATGTATATGAAAGCGGTTCATACCTGTGTTACTAGGAATGTAACTTTCTAGCTTTTGCCAGCGGCTTTGCCTGCGTGGATGCCGGAAATTATCCCACGGGAACCGTACATTTTTCCGGAATAAAAAGAAGCCCATGTGCTTTTGCATATGCTTTCTGTGTGCCAAATTTCATCCGGATCCGTTCAGACGTTCTGGCGTGATTGAGTATCCATCCATCCAAACTTTCGCAAAGAAAGAAAAGAAAGAAAATTGCTTATCTTACTACTACTATACGAGGAAAGGTATGACATCAACGCGCATCCAACCAACTGCTATTTGCATGCCAGATTGTATGTCAACAAATATTTTTAAAAGTGCTCAGTCACTTTCAAGTTAAGAAAGGAAAAGGGTTCAAAATATCAGACAGTCCAATATCCGCCGGGTTTTTGAAAGCTGATCTCAACATTTTTGGTAAAGGCTGCTATCAGTTTAACCCAATCCTGCTGAACACCAGTATTTAGCTCAAAATCAAATTAAAAAATCTGTCTCACAAGGCTGCCCTTTGACTTAAGCTCAAAGGTCATACAGTTCACCTCTTGGCGTCCAGCAAAATGTTCATACCCGACAGTGGAATAACGGTGCCCACTCGTCATACATATTAGCAAAGCACCATGGCCATCACAATGGCGACGAATGTATCAGGAGGGCCCTGAACGTTTATTACGAATGTCGAAGTGTGGATAATGGCCCAACAAGTCACAATTGTGTGTCACAACTAGCTTTACGGCGTTCACAGCTATCCGACGCACATTCTTCACAGAATTTGCCGCCTTGTCGACTTGCAGGCTTGTCTCTATGATGCTCATAGCGTGTTACTCATTTAGTACCGTTTTGTTTGCTATAAGCTTAGGATTATTTAGGATTAGATTTGAAAAAGCGATAATTTTACGCCGAAGACCGAATGTTGGACCTTATGGCGCCAGTTTGAACGGCAATCAGCTAGTTTGATCAATGTCAAACGACAGAGCATTAAAATGCGTCCCCATTATTGCAGCAGAGGCAGAAATCAATCACAAATTTAACGATTCAAGAAAATGCGAGTCCTACAATTACGTTTACTGAACTCATTAGTAATTTTGTACCCGAGTATTCAAATAAATCAGGAATATGAGTCGCCAGTAGCCAAAGCCCGGTTAAGATATCATTTCTCAATTAACACCTACATTTTAACATTATGAAACTTGCAGCATAACTATAAATTAAGGAGTATAAAGTCCTGGTAACGCCTTAAGCAGCATTTTGTATGGCGATTTGGAATACAACGAGCTAAGAGTCAACTACTCCATGGAAACCATATTTTACGATCGGATTATGCTAGAAGATGAATGCAAGGCAATCAGACGCAAGAACGAACAAAGCCTCGTACTGGAAAATGTGACTTTGAATCGTAAAACTGAACATAATTTTATATCTTCCCGGTATTCTAACACATGGCGGGCGGGCCGAGGTTCCTACGGGCGCTATCCGAACAAGTAAGAGTCGTAACTAGCCCTACACGTTGTCTTACATTTGTTAGCGCGGAGTGGTTGTTACCTTTCATTACTATTAACAACCACCGAGGAATGTTTATAGAACTAAGATGTCCGTTTCGGAATGCGGTATGTGCGAAAGTGTCTAAGTACTCTTTTTGTGCCACTACTATGTCAGTTTTAATAGTCTCGTCCTGAAGACTTACTATGTTGTGGGTACATACCTGAGGATTGTAGTAACGGGATGTGTTCGTCAAATCTATGACAGCTCCTAATTTTGGAACTTTCTCGAGGAGAGCGGGAACATCCCATCTGCAAATAAAAAAGAATAATTGTTATTTTAGAATGTGTAATGCCTACCTAACCGGTACGTGAAATGATGACAGATTGGTACGTAGGAGTAAACCCAAATAATGTCCAATTACAGAAAACTGTGTACCCGTCGGCGTTAAATAAATAACTTGAAGAAAATCGTTCAACGCAACAGTTTAAATATAAAAATAACTTTCTAAATTAGCTGCGGCGCCGGCCCACCTACTGCACGTCGGCAAACATTTGCATAATTATGGCGTTTTAACAAGTTTTTCTTTAAACAATAAAACACACTGAATTATCAACCCTCAATTGAAATCAATCTTGGAAATGCACTCATCCATCATTCGAACGCTTTTTGTTTCTTTATGCCTTCTGTTCATTAGAGCCTAGCTTTATGTTTGCTTTAATCTATAAATGACTAAAGTTCAATTCCAGACTTTGTCAATAATTATACCATAATTAAATATTAAAAGCTCTATATCACACTGAACCTTATTGAAAATATTGAAAATTCAATTATCTCATCATCATTACGGTGAAAGGGTCACGATTGGAGCCACTTACTGCAAACTGTCAGTTTTTCAATTTACAAAATGTCCACTCACATTCAGGTGGCGCCACACGTTTACAGCAACGTAATTATTAAAGTTCTAAATTGAATCTTAATTAAATGGAATTAGGGGCTGCATTCAAATGGAAATTGGAAACGTAAAATGATATCCATGAAACTGATCTCAACTCCGGTAGGTACTGACGCTAATTTTCAATATTTATTTCATCCGTGCTGTCCACACTTTCGCTAATAAATTAATTATCATTACACGATACGCAGTTCTTGAAATCAATACAAAATATGAAAAAAAAACTTCTTACATTTCCTTAATCTCCTTGTTCCATGTCTGAACGCTCTGTAACAACGAAAAATATTGACATAGAGTAAAATAAAGTTACGATAATTATGTTAGATTGTGTTTTGGGCAAAGTTGTAGTGCTATTAGCGTACGCTTCTCTGGTTGTAGACAATGTGTCTTTGAGAACGCCGCACGTAGGCGACGGCGTGTGATAAGGGAGCAGATCAATCATCTACTGGCCCTACCTGACCGGTGTCAATGAACTATGCCCAATGAGGGCCACCTGACTCGATCCACTTTGGGACTTTTCGACACACGACACAGGTTAAAATAATAAAAAATTAGTATGCTAATAATATGAAAACGTCACCGTTTAAAACTTTAAGTTATATCGGACCAGATAACCAAACATTTAACCATTCCAAGAAATCGATAAGATTTTATATCGACAGAATAAACAATGAATTAGAATTTTAAATACACTCTTAAATCGTTGCCCATAAATCTCAAAAACCCATTCCTGATGCACCGCAGGCCAAAAATTGTGGGTGAAAATTTTCAATTTTGCTCAAAATTACCTTAAATAAAATGTCAGGGTCCATAATAATAGCTTGTTAGAGTGGTAATAATTTATCGGCCGTGTTGACATGATGTATATAGAATGTAAAAAAAAGTGAGCACCAGGAGGTGTGTCTAAATGGGGTTAAAATTTTCAATTTGGATTCGCCGGTGGCCTTTATAAATTAAGAGACGGCAATTTAAATAAATCCATGTAGTTATGATACGGAGAAATATACACAAATATATATTGAAAATTTTTCCTTGATTAATAACATTTTATGTGATCGATTAAAATTAATTGGTGACATGTGAAAGTCGCCGAAATGATTCGCCGACATCTTCTTTTCGGCGAGGTACCGAGAAGTAATGCGTGCAATTAATTAATTGCTTAACGTAAGAATGTAAATATGCGCAATAAATTAAGAATACGTGGGATGCTTTACCAAGTTAAACTTTCATCATTAAAAGTTAATAATTTAAATGAACACCACTACCGTTGGAGATTGCCTTCGTGGATATGACTATTGGGTCTGAATTTGATTTGTTACCGACTGTTCATTAAGACATTTCAATGAAAGGTGAAGGTATTAGGTACTATTACAACAAATCAAGGAAAGTCGCAGAAGAATTTCGTCGAATCAACAAAAACAAACGTCCGACAATACTTTAAAGAACACAACCTCATCGGGTGCACTTACCACGATTTTCAATTAACATTAAAACAACAGAACAAATAAAACGCAGTCTGGACAAAGGAGTTTATTGAAACCGCGAATATCAATGTAAAAAATGCGGTGGCACACAAAATTAAACCTTGACTCCGTACAAACGTTCGAAAAACGACGCAATTTTGATTTTACTGCCCTGTGGCGAAGCACTTATAATGAGAGCTTTGAAAGGGTGACGGTAAAATACCTTTTTTATTTACTCTCTCATTATCGACTGTAGGAATGAACCGTGATCTAGCTATTAAAAACTATATCCCAAGGCTTATATGAACTCAGCTATCGATATTCTCATCGATAACTAGAGAACAAAAATTCATTACGCATCGCAAACATGATCACAAATTAGCAGCCTGTAATAAGGTTGCCTTCGAACGTATTTAGAATTAAATGCAGTACAGACCGAGCAATAAAATCGATGAGATGATTCTCGATCATAAATCGATTCCATTACGATATTAATGACAATCGTAACTCTCAATCACAAGTTGGATCTGCACGCACCGATACGCACCTACATTATTGGCTCTACCTTCCATTAACGTCAACAAAATAAAATATTATATTTATTCACCAGTATTTAAATATGACATTTTATTTTGTTGATGGTTTTGGCGATAATTATTATTATATTGATCCTGCGGTGTGGTCCCAAAAATCGGAATTGGCCACCCGAATTCAATTTCATGGCTGTCACAGGAATTGCTAAGGTAGATTGGCATACAGTGAGCTGTCGTATAGTTCAAATCGTCCAAATTCTATTGTAAAATATTAATTTTAATTAGATATTCTTTGCAGACTGTACCCATTTGTTAGTACATTACAGCAGATGAAATAAATAATGACAAGGAGGAGTTATGTCGACGCTCCGTATTGATCTCTCATACAGCTGTGACTAGGTGTAATTGTTCGAGATTATTATAGTAACCACTGAACCATGGCCCATAAATTAGTTGATCGTCCAGCATCGTCATTAGCAAAAGTAACAGCTATTTATAACTTGTGATAAACATTGGTTCGTCAAGCCTCTCAACAGAACAACATGTGGCGCGGCGGTTCAAGTTGTGATTGCGAGTAACGTTCACGCAATCGAAAGAAGTCGTTAATAAAATAATCAACAATGCGATTCAATAAATCGCCGATTGCCCGCTGACAAAAACCATACGACACGACAAGACATTACTTGCATGTGTCCTACAAGGCAATAAATGCAAGGTTGTCATTTTTACGACATACAACATGTAAGTACATTTGCAAACACGGACGGAGGAGGATCACCACCTGCGGAGACGTGACGGTATTGAGATGTATTCATTTGAAGATAAGCAAATCTTAAAGTGAAACATACAAGATTTTTATCACATTAAATTATCAAATTGATATAAATTATGCCCTGTCTCGTAAAGACTGTACCAAGTTGCCAAGCTCTGCCTTGATTTATTAATGAATCCAGACAAATACCTGCATAAATAATAGCTTTAGCTGAAACGGACCTGCATGTAAGTTATAATATTACGAAACGTATTCATATTCAATAAGTATTTGTCCACCAGATTTAATATCGTTCAAATCAATTTATCATAAAAAACAGACCACTGCATAAACAGTACGAGTGGTTTACAAAAAATAAAACGTTAAAGCTCGAGGACCTCCCATCAAATTACAAGTGGCAAGCTCCGGACTTATCTCACGATCGCGTGTCGACAAAACGAATAACACCTTCGCACGCTTCGATCATATTTGACAAATGCGAGGATCAAATAATCGCAAATACTTTTCAGAGACCATACAACAAAAAGCCAACCTATATTAATAAATAATAAGAATCCAAACAGCGTGGCAGCAGCCTTCGCAAATCATACGATAGTGATCAGAATATGTTAAATAATGATGTAGACTCGCTAGTAAATAGTAGACAGTAAATTTATCAAGTCAAGGAAGGAACTTAAGTATCGAGGTTTGAATAAAATGAATAATAGTACAAATTGAACAACGTCAACACAACACAAAGTAGACACACAAAAGCATGTAGACATTTCGCAAAATTGAAACGTTTTGGGTGAGTCAACGTTAAAGTTCGAGTATTATATTTCAATGAAATGTTCAGGGAACAAATCTGAGCCGATACCAAATAGAATTTACGAGGTTACAAGAAAGAGCTTGTAGCAGCTTATCACGATGCAAACACCAAATCACTTTTGTGACTTTCTCTCGACGATCCATAGTTGTAATACTGACTACTTGAAATTCACGTGCCACTGGCGCAGCATGCAGATGAAACAACATAATCATATATGGATAATCATGCCTGGTTAGTGGTTTGATGCACATGGCATAACTTTAACTGGTAACATAATAAGCCAGTGGAACAGGCTCAACCACATCATCTTTCTAATTTCATAATCGCCTAATTACAATGCACAAAGAAACTTATTAACCGGCCTGCGACACTTAATTATTCAGATACATTGTACATTGTTAAGTGACAAAAATTAAAGACGGCGCCGTGGTCTATAAATCATTTATAGGGTAACTGTTTCGACATTTTAAAATATGCAAGATCATCGTTAGATTTTCGGGAGGAATTAGAAATTTTATTTATTGGTGTATAAGAATGATTTTTGTTTGTATATGACGTGATATGCAGTCGTGGCCGCATTGCGTTGTCATCATGTTGTTTTTTGACAATCATCTGATCCGTTACGTCGTTTATTCCAATGGTAATGATGGCATAATTGACAGAGGGCAACTATTGTTCCCATTGTGTTCTATTGATATTACAGTTTTGTCGCCTTGTAATGCTTGAGCTTTTTGTATTGTTTTATGGATCGTTACTGACTTGTTCTCTTTTGACACCGAGTCGACTGCTGCGGTAGATTTAAAAAGGGTGGAGTAGACTCATTCAAATTCGTGACCTGTAGAAGAATTGTTCGTGCCTTTACTAATTATATTCTGTTATTATGGGGACATGTGTACCGAAAGATGTTGTGATATGTCGTTAAAATTCTTACATGCCTATTACATTTTCTTACACATACAACAATTTAAACACTATAAAAGAAACGTTATTGATTTATACGTATTGTAAACCACAATCAACTGATATTGATGTCACCGATATGACCCTCGTTATGGTCGAATATTGAGAGTAAGACATAAAATTTAACAATGTAATTGAGTAATGATCAAAAAAGCATTTGGTGTCATAATAATTGATATGTGGCTGACTTCTTACATATGCGGGCTCTGTCAATACAGAAAAAGCTTATGCTACAAGCTGTTAACTAATTTAAAAGCCAAATGTGTTAAGAAACATAGGGGTTTCAATAAGATCAATTAACTTAAGATTTCCAAGATCAAGTACATCTGGAAATAAACGGAACTTACACCTTCTCAATCTTAATATTTCGTCATAACATTAAGTAGCGGTCGTTAAACAAAAAAATAATTGCAATCATAAGTCAAACCAACTGGCTTTAAACAACTGAGATTAAAATTTGAAGATCAGACGAAAACATGCTGAGATAAGTATCGAAATATCGCACGAGGTGCTACATAAAAAACTAAAAGGTACGACCTGTTAAAATGGGATTCTGTATTCGTTTCGACCGATTAATCGAATGAAAAGCCGGTGTATCGTATCGTATGTCGGGGGCATTTATCGCGCCTAATTGCGACCACCGCGCCGAAATTCAGTTTAAGAACGTACTGGGTGGCGTGATGGGCAGCGATGATACTCCTCGTGTAACCCAACGTTTTGGAAATTATGGGATAATGAAAACCCCTTCCAGACACCTCCAAATCGATTATGACTGGGTATTAAAGTCGGACCTTTATCGTATCTTAAGGATAATAATATGTCCTCCTTACGGTAACGGCAATTCTGCTTTTCCAATCTATCGTTATGAGACGGCTGAGAAGATTTAGAATTTGTCTTATAAATTTCTAGCTAGAGCATGTATATTTTTTATTGCAATAGAACTCAAAATAGAGGCAAGGGTTAAAGATCGCCCACGTATCGTTTTCGCGAACTCAGAAAGCACGTTAAAACGTTGGCCTCGTGGCTGTCATTTGTAGATCTTTGACAGTGGTTACAGGTAGTTAGAAGCCCTAAAGTCTGACAACCTGTTTTACCAAGGGGTATCATGTTACCCAGTAACTGATTTGTGGAGGTCAGTCGCTCCGTGTAAAATACTGATATTCAGCTGCATCCGGACTGGAATCCCACCCCAACATGTTGGGAAAAAGCTAGCTAGGCAGATTGATTATTGAACCTAAACCTTTCAAGTAAAGCAAGCTTGATTGGACATCCTTTTTTCGGATACAATTGATTTAATAACTACTCCTTGTCATAACACATTCTCAAAGAAAGTTGCTAACGAAGGCAGGCATTGCGAACAACACAATACACAAATTAAGATATTACAATAAATCATATAAACCATAAATCAGCAATCCGAAAAAAGCGTTCGCTTATCCAATAATACATTTTTGTTAAATGTATGTGAAGTTATTATCAATGTATCCTGATTATTTACTGTCAGTCCGAAGCCAATATAACTTCATTGCCGAAACGGTTTCGTTACTACATTTGCAGATAAAAATTTAAATTGGAATGCAACGCGTTGTTAACGGTGTGATAATGCTCTCATAATTTACAAAATAAGCATAAAAAAATTATAATAATATATTTAAACTTACACAATAAAAATCTTGTTAAAATCGAGTGAATTCAGTTTTGGAATGCTAATAAGTATGTGTGCCGGCGAAGGACGCGAGTCGTAACCATACATCAAGATAACTCCTTACTTATTGGTCACCCTACAACACATCGCTTTTCGGGTGTTGCGAAATTAAGAGTTAATTGTATTCTTTTTGTACGTCCGCGCACGAGCTTAAACCTCTCATGCAAGATTGTATTTTATGACAATTAAAGAGAATGGGCGTATTATTATCGTATTACCCAGTTACTGGGTTGTGGAGGTCAAATAGGCAGTCGCTCCATGTAAAATACTGGTAATCAGCTGCATCCGGTTAGACTGGAAGCCGACCCCAACTTAGTTGGGAAAAGGCTAAGCAGATTGATTGATTAAAGAGAATGGGCGTCCGGAATTACGGAGCAACCTATTACCAGTAATGGTACTTGGTAGGAACCTTTCAGCTTGACCGGAAAAGGAAAAAATAAAAAAAAATATCTGCGATCAGAACAGTGTTTTTATTGCCCCAAAAAAGTGACATCAGCTTTTTATTGAATATTTCTACTCATTAGTTTACTAAAAATGCACGAGTACAACTCCCATATGTGCCAACTTTGTATACTCTATTTTTAAAAAAATCTTAAAGTTTCGTTACTCTGAAGGTGAAAATACTGAAAATAATTCGTACAAAAAAAAACTGTATACAATTGAGTGTTTTTAGGGTTCCGTACCTCAAAAGGAAAAAACGGAACCCTTATAGGATCACTCGTGTGTCTGTCTGTCCGTCTGTCACAGCCAATTTGCTCCGAATCTTATGAACCGATTAAGTTCAAATTTGGTACACATATGGATTTCTGTGACCCAAACACGTACAGCTAAAGTAAATACCTACATGAATTTTGAATATGAGAGTCACTTTTAGGGGGAAAATAAGAAAATTAAAAAAAAAAGTTTCGTAAACTGTACCGTGTGACATATCAAATGAAAGGGCTTACTATGAGGGTCTCAAATATATTTTTTTTATAATTTTAAAATATATTGTTTTAGAGTTATTTAAGAAAATTGACGAAAATTGACCATTCCCCCCCCCCCCCCCTTATCTCCGAAACTACTGAGCCTAAAATTTTGAAAAAAATATCGAAAATAGTTCTATACCTGTAGATTACAGGAAAACCTATAAGAAGTCTGTGGTCTTAAAATAACATGGTAAATCTATGTATATAAAAAAATCAATGTCCTGACTGAGTCACTGACTAAATATCAACGCACAGCCCAAACCAATGGACCTAGAGACTTGAAATTTTGCACATAGATACCTTATATAGTGTAAACATCCACTAAGGAAGGATTTTTGGAAATTCCATCCCTAAGGCGGTAAAATAGGGGATGAAAGTTTGTATGAAAAATTCTATCCCTTGAGTTAATAGACTTGAAACTTAGCACGAATATTCATCTAAGTAATATTATCATTATAAAGTTTATCATTTTTAGTTTTCCTAAACTGCCCCCTAAGGAGGGATTGGGGGTGTCAAAGTTTGTATGGAGGAACTTTAACACGCGGTCCGATTAACTCAAAACTCAGTTTTTATACTTGAGACCAAAAATTAAGACTAAGCGTGTATCAGGGTTTTCCAAAAATCTACCACTAAGGGGTGAAAAGTTAATTTTATAGCGGAGGATTTTATTGGGGGCTTGATTAACTCTAAAATTGGTGTAAATAATGTTTGAGTCAAGTTATGGAAACATACCAGACGATTTTTGAAATTCTTTATCTGTGTTCGTGAAAACAGAGATACAGTTTATATGAAAAATCTTATTAATTTGGTTAATGAACTTGAAACTTAGCACAAATACTTGCATAAGTAAGTAATAATGTTTGTCATTATTATTTTTTCAAAACTACGCCTCAAATGAGGTTTAGGGATGTTAAAGTTTGTATAGAAGAATTTTAAAGCGCAGTCCGATTAAAAAAATGGTACTTTGAGTCAAGTTAGGAAACTTGCCAAACGAATTTTCACCGATTTTGACGGCATATAGCTGATGTTTTAAGGAGTAACTTAGGCTATTTTTATTTTAGAAAAATAATTAGGGTTCCGCGCAAGAAAATTAAAATCCATGAAATCAGAAAACCACGTACAGTCCAGTACAAACTTACTAAGCCTCCGCTGTCTATTACGGCTATAACAACAAATAATAAAAATAAAGCAAAGTTAAACTTTTCATTTTGAAAAAAAAAATAAAAAATTTAATCTAGCATGTGGGGTGTCATCGTCTAGAACTCATTGAGTAGAGTACAAACATATTTTTTTTTTATCTTTTAAAATTAAGAAATAGGGGGCCCTCTATTTCAAAAGTTGTAAATTTTAGACCATTTTTGTACGAGCTCTAGCGCAACAATTCAACAAATTAGTAAATTGAAACTTCTTTATACCATGTAGGTACCATGAATACTGTATTTAATCAACAATACTGAAAACGGCGATTCATAATGTATTTTGTTTAAACATGGGTGATTTTCTGCAACTGCAAAAAATAACCTTGTAATTCACAGTATCATTGCACAATAAGTAAAAAGTTATCTTTGCGATTGTTAAACATATAATATGGTACGGAACCCTTCGTGCGCGAGTCCGACTCACACTTGACCGGTTTTTTTTTTTATTGGATATTTATGAAGCAATTGTAGGCGCATATTTTCCCATTTATGTTTAATCAAAAATGACAACAGAACCCACAAAAAAAAATGTTGAACCGAAATCAGTATTTATTTATTTTTATTTTTTCTAGGTTGAAGTAAAACCTCTTTCTGATACAAATAGATTCCCTATACTAAGGTTTATCACCCACAAAAATATTACTTTCAACTTGGGCCTAGTTTTTGAGTAAATGATTTTCAAAAATATGTGTTAGGGTTGACACTACTTTGATCTTTATAATTAATTAATTTTAGTTCATCATATACAGTTTTTTTTGTACGAATTATTTTCAGTATTTTGACCTTCAAAGTAAGGAAAACTTTAAGATTTTTTTTAAAATAGAGTATACAGAATTGGCACATGGGAGTTCTACTCGTGCATTTTTAGTGAACTATTGAGTAGAAATATGCAATAAAAAGCTGATGTCACTTTTTTGGGGCAATAAAAACACTGTGCAGAATGCAAATGAATTGTTTTGATTACTTCCGGAATCCGGATCAATACGCTAACGTATTGGAAATCTACCCAAAAAAGCGATAAAAATGTGCTGAATATCTTTTTAATAAAAACTTATGTGGAGCTAATAAATGCATGCGGTTATTTTAAAAACCTTGGTATCCATTTGATTGTTTTGCAAAAAATAAATACAGGGAATAAGCGCCCCGTTTGAGATGATTTGCTGCATATTCCATACATTTTTATTGGATGGTGTGTCGGCTTAGTTGAGAAATTACACCCGTTGTGCGGCAATGACGGTGCAATCATAAAAATCCACAGAGCCTCCACCAAGACCGGTGTTTGAACGTTCATTTTCAACTAAATCATTTACCGCATGTTACTGGGGTAATAACAGGTGATGATACCTCGTAAGTTGATTAAAGCGCGACGTCTGTGGAGACTCGACATTCATTTATAAACAGTTTATAAAACACAGCTATTATGGCTTGCACTTCAGTAAGGAAGTTCAGTTAAGTTAAAAAAAATGAGGCCATGAAACTGGAAATACTTTCAAATAGTCCGCTGTTAAAGTAAAGTTAAGTGACAAAGTTCTAGGTAGGTAACTGTACCGGCTTTGCCCAAGAGTTCAGCAAATAATATGCCAGAGAATAACTGACACCATTAAATAACTCATATTCTATTTGAAAAGACATTTAATAAATAGTAATCCCAAAACGAAAACTGACGAAATGTGGGTGTACTGTAGGTGCACATCTGCCCAATCCTTCGGAGAACACAGGAGTGCAGTTATGTTATGTAATCCCAAAAAACTGACGCATATTAAGCCGTAGCGGGTTATGTAACGCAAAAATGACGAGTTTGAAGAAGGATTCATCCAAAATCCTTAACGAGCATGAAAGTCGGAATAGTTGTCAAGTAACATTTAATTTTAAGTGCGTACATAATAATGTAATACATCCACTATCAGGGGCGGCGATCTTTGTTAATAACCACCAAAATAATTATCAGACATGACAACCGGATGACGTGTAAACGAAACCATGCTAAAACTCTCCGCCCTTCAACGCGTTGCTTTATATATGCATGGCACACGCAACTGGCGAAGAATTAAGAGGATCTGGAAATGCTTTAATGGAGTTTCTTTTATGAAATTGATAAGATGCCTGCAGTTTGTAACGACGTACACGTTGGGCACGAGCTTGGAGTCAGTCTAGGCCCGCAATACGTTACGATAGAGCTTTGGAGAATTGCGATGGGAATAGACGGGGGATGGGTATCGAATCCAAAGTTAGGGTTTCCTATATAATTGGAAAAGAAGAGCATCATGATGCGGGAGAAATGTTGAGCGTACGTGAAACAGAAAAATAATACAAAGTGTAAGTGTCGCGGGTAGTTTAAAAAGATACCGTGGCCCTGGCATAGGCAACTGAAGGAACACGGGTGGGTTTTAGTCAGTAAAAGTCTGACACGCCCTTCCGCTCCACCCAGAGCGGGAGAAGTTATTTGATGATTTCCCATCCACAAAAAAAAAAGGGTGTAAGTGTAAACAGTGGCAATATTTTAAGTGGTCATTGTAGTCATAATTATAAACAACTTTTACTGTGGGACCAAATCTGAAATCGCGAAAAAGTATTTGTGTTCGCATAATTCGTCAAAATTTAGGGAACAGCTGATCTTTTTTTTCACGATTTCAGGTGTGGTCCCATATTAAAAGTTGTTCTAATGATGAGTACAATGACCCCTTAAAATATTGCCGCTTATTTATTTACACTTACACCCTGTATACTTCGGAAGTACTAATTCTAATTGTTCCCAAATGTCACGATTTCATGAAAAAGTCATTCAATAGACCAATTCTAACTTAGAGAGATGTATTAATGATTCTAATTATATTAATAACAGCCGCTCGGGTCGATCATCAGGTTAAGCAACGCTTGTCGCGGTTGGTCCGTGGATGAGTGACTATCTTCATATACCAAGACCCCTCCGTACCTCGGAAAGCGCCCGAGGTTAAGCCGTTGGTCCCGGCCGTCATTCGTGGACCCAGTTACTGGGTTGTCGAGGTCAGATAGGCAGTCGCTCCATGTAAAATACTGGTATTACGCTGCATCTGGTTAGACTGGAAACCGACCCCAACATAGTTGGGAAAAGGCTAGGCAGATGATGGAAGTACTAATTCTATCAGTTCTGTTAAACAATATTTCCTTGGTATCAGATCAAAACAAGACAGTCAAGAAAGCTGATTACACGGTGCTCCCACGATCTCGTGCCCCGGCTTGTGAAGTACGAAACTTGGCGCGTACGTGTCAAAAGATGTAATTATGAAGAAATCCAATCAGCGGCGGCGCGAACTTGCGCGTACGACGACGTTGATTGAGCGATAAATTTATTGAAGATAAATCACCCGGTCGCGACAAATCGGTAGCAACAACGGACCTTTGTTAATTTTAGGCGACGAAACGATACCTACACAGGCCGTAATTCGATACGTGGGTGTTCGATACCATCAATATTATTCTAATAAATAAACAAATTATTCCATGACACAAACCAATTTCTGAAATGAATATCACAATTTTGTCTGAGATAAGTAACGAGGACTTCGTTACGTACAATGAGCACAATATTTACAATGCTGCTCTCATTTAATTCCAATAAACATTTTTAAATTGGAAGTTGCTGATACACGATTCAGATTAATTTCAACGTTGGCGCCATCGTGCCGCCGTTTTTCAGCTCATATTTCTGATTCAGGACCTCACGCGTGACTCAAACGAGTGGTGTAATAACTTCAATGATAACTTTCAACTATAACTTACACGGGAATGAAAGTAACATTGTTACATTGGAAAGAAGTTCGTAGAACGTCCAATATTGCGGCCAATATCTACACAAAGAGCAAACACGAGACGCCACTCGGTGTACAAGGCGAACAGTTAAAAGACGGTTTGAGGAAAAATATATCACACGATACAAGCTATTCAACGCAGACGATACCGCGGGCGAGCGCAATAAATTCAACGAAATATACTCTTTGATATCCGTCGACAACGAGACTGAACAAAAACGTCATACAAGGAGTTTTAATGTCACTTGTGAATATTCTTATGAATAAGCACTGGCAGATGAATCTATACACGACTGTTGAAATACGACGTCTCCACTGGCCAGACAGTCAATATAAAGCACATATTATTGTATTGTTGTAGGCGTATTGATGGAGCTTTAACTGCTATGAATTCCAAAAAAGACTTTATTCCTCCAAACAAAACTTGGTCTATACTTAAATGGATATTTAATATTAATTTATCTAAAATCCATGGCACGCATACGATATCAATAAATCACACAATTTCACACTGCATATTGCATAGTGAAATGCCTGCGGCGAGTACAGCACTAAACAGACTGACTAATTAGACGTACTAGGCAACAAAGGGCCGTCATACGAATTTCACTGTTCGGTTGTGGTAGAGGAAATTAAACCTTATTTGTAAGAGTTCATGTAGGGGAGATGTTACAGGTGTGGTGGCAAGTGTACGCGTGATGGCGGTACGCGATAGGCCGCCCACGCGCAGGCGCCGTGCCGCGAAATTCGTGAGAGCTGCGCCGGCGCCGGCGACTCTCATAATACGGCTGCGTCGGTTACGGTTTAGAGGAGGTAAAATATCTCAGCATTTTATATTGTGTTCATACAATAAAACTGCTTGAAATATTAATGTAGAGTCTTTTGTATCTATAAATAAACTGCGTTTACTAACTTCCCTGCTAATCTAACAAACGTTAAACATGAAGCTTTACAAATCCGTGAGTTGCTACATGTTGCTTACCACAAAATAACAATCTTGTATGATGGGTATCCGGCGAAACCAAACTGATCAAATGAACCAATCTGACTAAACTGACCATCATCATCATCATCAATATATGTACTTGAAATATAAGAAACAATTATTAGTTAATGTGCATGGTCAAAGAAAATTATTCAGCTGACACGAAAAAAGAAACTGAGTAATTAAATGAAAAAGCTAGTAGGTAAATCATCTAAATTCTAAATGACACCTCTATTTGGTGAACTAATCCGTGTTACAGCATAGGACACTGCGACCAGAATATGCATCTTATGTTAGCATGACATGCTCGAAAACCATAAACATATACATAGGTATGTCATTGAATGTATAATATACCATTTGTATTCAAAAAATTACTAAACCCACATAATCGTCCATTGCATCACAAAATTACTTGTAAATCCTCAAAAAGCAGGCCATCCTGATTCACGTTCAAGAATTCACATCGGAAATGTTGGTACAATACTCGGAATTTGCAATCGCATACTTAAATCACACTTCATACAGAGTTGCACCACTGGGGTTCACTTGGACACCATGTAAGGTGACATCGTTGCAGTAAAATGTGGTAACAGTTAAATCATAAATATAAAAGTGTAAACATTAATAGTCATCAAGTCAAAATATAGTAAGTTAGTCATAACCGCAAAATAAACACTCAAGTAAGGCTGGCAAAACTTAGCAGAGACATCAACAAAAATTGAATTGACTAATTAACTCGAGACCACTTGAAAGTCAACAACGCATTATATTTATGACAAATTGTTATTTACTAAATGTACGAGACTTGAAAGTATTAAGGATGGACTGATGAATTGTTTATATTGCAACATGTGCCCAATTTAGTACATGTCTGTTAAAACTCGCTCTGCTATCTTCCTCATCATCAAAGCGAAGATTAGCTTGACAAGAGAAATTGTCTCTAGAATATTTCCAAAGGACAGGAATTTCACAGTCAATCATTTCAAGAAATATTATGATCAATTTTCTGGACTCTAAGACGATGCGTTTAGATTCATTTCAGTTTCTTCTCCATTTTGTGCATTTTTCAAGGAAATTATTAACAACTTCCAATATACAATTACCGCTTAATAACAGGTACATGGTAGAACAAAATCAACACTGCCAAGTTGCGAGCTTGTCGTCGGCACATCAGCGGCAAGGCGTGGCGACACACCTCTCTATTACTGTACCCGTCGCAGGCGCTACAGACTGCCTATGTAGTATGTACACTTCATTAAAATTGTTTTACGTTATATAAACAGTATGAGCTAGCCTACTTGTCGGGATCCTTTTAATTGTTAGCGGAATTTTCGAGTAGTCACTGCAAGTGGAATGGTTGGTGGTGACTCAGGTGAGGTTATAAAATTTGATTACATAATGCAAGCTTCAGAGGACCCAGAAAGGACAATATATATGTTACGGCTAAAACCCGAAGTGCGGCTACACCTAGTTTTAGCCGGCTAAAACTAGGTGGAGTCTGAAAGGTAGGTTAGGTTAGAACTGTGACCACGAAACGACGGTCGACGTCAGGTCAGTTCGGTTTGGTTAAATAAATATAAATAAATAAATATCCTTGGACATTTCACACAACGCCATCTAGTCCCAAGCTAAGCAACCTAATGCTTGTGTTATGGTAACGAGATGGCTGATAAACTACTTATATACATTTTTTTTTTGTAAATACATACATATTATAGATAGAAAAACACCCAGACTCGGAACAAATACTTGTAGGTCGTACAAATATTTGTTCCGTGCGGGAATCGAACCCGCGACATGCTGCGCAGCAGTCAATCGCTCAACCACTGCGCCAACCGTGTCGTCGGTTAGGTTCCCTTAAACCCTGCAGAAAGAAATAGGAGCCCCGCTGGTGAATTAATAAGCTAGATCTATCGGTTCAGTTCGGGTTTTAGCCGGCTAAAACTAGGAGTAGCCGCACTTCGGGTTTTAGCCGTAACATATATATTACCTAGAAAGGACGATACACTGATCTTGTCACAGTGGAAATTTTCTTTCCATATAAGTAGTCAAAGTATGAAAACCTCCAAACACCAGATTATTATTAGATTAAATTAGCCATCTAAAACAAGTAATCATCCAATATAAATAAAATGAACGAGCCAACTAAAAAAAATATTACCAGAGTGCAGACAGATAAAGAAATTGAGATCCTTACAAGATAACGGACCGAATTACAAACGATAAATTGCTGATCAACAAGGCGCACGCGTGTAAATTGAATTAAAAGATAAGTAAGTACCGCATATAACATTCGCCATTAAAGACTTCTGCATACATCCGGAATATGCTCGGGGATTCAGGCAAGGCACCACTTAGGGAAAAGGTAAAGAACACTATGGTGACATAAAATAAACAAAACTTTCATTTTTTCATTCTTTTAAATAGATATGTCCACATAATGACAATTTGTGCATCCGGAAATTGGATAAAAGAATCCGGTTCAAAACACTTGGTCAGACTTTAAAAATGTCGGATGTAAGTATCTGGCTTTTCATTGTTTGACTTGAACTGTTGTGACCTCAACATACCTAGTAAGATACGAAACACGAATTACATCACAATCCGAAATATTTCGTTGAACATAAAAGTACAAACGCATGACTGTGAAAATGACATGATAAAGCTCTTAAGTGCATAATATTTTGAGCAACTCTATTTATCTTCTTAATGAAAACATAATATATTTATCATCAAACTACTGCCCGAGAACAGGCAATGCTTCATTAGCTTTATTTAAATTATTAAGCAATAACAAGTCACTCGCTACATAACTTATTCCAATATATATGATTTACGTGTCTAACATTATTTCCTAACTAGCCGAATATGCATGTTTGAATAAAGCAATAAAATGAGAAAGCATTAAAATATAAATTAATGACGCAATTATGTATACCTTAATTAATTAATTATGTGACGACGATGTTCAATCAACACGATGGTTAAAAATTAGCTGACAAACTTAATAATGAATATGTATGGGAGTTTCTAAAACGAAAATAATAAGCAAGACACAATTTTTACGATGTGGCGGCTATAAAAATGTGTATAGTCAATAAATTATAAAGATAATAAACTATGATATAGAATGATAGAATTTAAGGAATCTGCAGAACAATGATCGTAAACTAAAATTAACACGTATCCGCATCAAAGGTATACTAAACCTTAGATAGATCAACAATACATGGATGCCACAGATATGACATCAGTTGTAAAAATACGCTTGAAAACGCTTCACTTCAAGGAATGCTAGCCGGATACTAAGGACATACTAGCGTCCAACAGAACGGAAACGGATATCACGAAAATTGCAGAAACAAACACCACAAGTTTTGATAGTTATTAAGAATTCATTGTAACACCAGTTAAAAACAGCGTGTATGATGACTACAATAATATACACACAGACACGAAATTACTTTAAGTTTTATACAGAAAAACCTGTACCCTGTATAAATCAAATAATTATAATTTCGTATCATCCAAGTAAATTAAGATCAGAACACTAAAAACTGAAGTAAGAAATAATACCGGAGAAAATATCTAAAAAAGCTCTTTAAAGCATGCGATCAATTACCGGTAACTCTGTAAAAACAATGCGCCCTATATGAATTATTCGAGGAGGAAGTACCTGCGTCGTACCACCGCTTTATAAGGTCATAAATCAAAACCAAATTCCGACCGAACATCTTAATTTGCATCGCTGCGAGCCAACCGGTGACACTAACGATCCACTAACGAAAACAACGGAATGGAACTATCAATTTTTGTGTCCCCAAAAGCTTCATTTACAAACCCGAAAAACACCGGCAAAGACATTTTATACGTGTGGCTAATGCCATTTTCATTAATTTTCAATCATAGAGTCTTTAGAGTTAATTAAGACGGAGCCGACGTGAGTGAATTTTATGTATTTTATACGCAGATGAGTAATAATGCAAGTTTCCCTAAACAATTTATTATTTCGCGATTGTATGCTAATTAAGATTTTCACCGTTAAACGTTTACGTTAGGCGTAATTAGGAAACAACCGTTGACAATACCGTAATACGTATAAAACATAAATCGATAGATTGTTTATTAGCGACGGAATGTAATAAAATAATCACCGGTGCGTTGGCACTTAATCAATGGTTGATATCTTATTTAGGAGGGAGCTAATGAGAGGCGTAGATCACATTCGGGTAATGATGACACGGGTAGATTTATCAAACACTTTCGATCCACAACTTATGCGCGGTGATTAGGGTATTCGTGTTGACATAATGGCTGGGTAAACGGAGTTAAACGATACAATTATTCATCTAGTAACTATTTCAAGCTTCAATACACTTAAATAAACAACACACCTTTACAGAATCTGAAATCATTACACTATTAATACGCGAAAGATGATATCAGAATGCTAATTATAGCAATACTCAAAAAGCAACAAAAAATTCACTCATAAATTAGCACTAGACCATCCGTATATGTATGTGTCAACATGAAAAAAGAACTAAGCCAACACGCATGAGAATCAGTGCCAAACTCATGAATAAAGTCAGTCATCAAACAAGCGCAGCATAATTAATACAGTGTTATTCATGGCGTGGTAGCGATGACGAAACGCAAAGAAAGCAAGCTGCAAACTGTAGTTCACACACCGACATCAAGATGTGGAGGTGCCTTTTTATTTCCTCTATGATGTACCCAACAATAATTCCGCATTAGCTGGTTTAACACTAAGGGCCTATTTCACGATGTCCGAATAGTCACTACCTCAGCGAATAAATTAAAAAATGGAACAGAATTTGTATGAAATTATCTGCCAAGGACTTAATAGGAACTTAATCGCAGGTGGTAAAACAGACCCTAACATTTACCTATAGCAGGCTACTATTATCTATTTGGTAATACCTACATCCAATTTAACAAGACCCATCTAAGACTTAAAGGCACTCTCTGGCCTCATCATCTATCATCTATCAGGAAATGAAGGCATTCTAAAAAATAAATCACTCTACAAAGAATAGTTAAAACAGAAGCAACTGCTCCTAAGACCTTAACTGAAAGCCGACGCCAATTCCGTGCGTAGACATCGTAACTAATATGCAGATTACGGATACTCCGTCGCATCCACGAAGGGACAACACGCAAATCGGACCACTGCACATTGTATGTTAAATGGTGCGCCATTAAAGGGAACGGCGCTTAATAAACACATTACAGTGCAATATTAGGCGCAAGCGCAGAGCCGACGTGATTAAGCGTCAAGAACGTGGGAACAGACAGAGAAAGAGAACGATGAAAGGGGATAGTTATTGCGACAAACAAATAGACTGCGATGTTAACATTTTACAAGCCTTGTTCAAGAGATCATTTGTGAGATATTTCATTTTGTGTAAGTGGCCTGTCAGCGGCATCGCTTGAGTAGAATTAATACAAACATTTCGAGTAGCCAAGATAATCTATCTGGAAATGCATTTAGGAAGAAAACTTTGTTCTACAAAATGAAGAGCAAAAATATCGGAAGCCTTCGATTAAATAAGAAAAACGAAATTTACAAAGGTAATAAAACTACAGATCCGACTGCCACAACCGCACCACACCGGCAATAAATATCAAAATACCATAACGAAAATATACTAAAACTAGACGTGCATTGAGCGTCGTCACCACACAATGGATGCGCGCTTTTATGAAAACATCAATAATAGTATTCAACGTAGTTTAGTGCGCTATTAATGCACCGAGCGCTTGCAGACAAATTCAATTGACAAGAGCCTCCGCCGGAGCCCCAGGGTGTCCCTCGTTTACATCTACCCGCCTATCTATTTACGCTGGTATTGGAAATAAAATTGAGCGGCGAGATTGCATAGGAACTCTCAAAGGATGCGATAGGAACTTTATGATCCGATTTTATTGTTGTCATCGACACTGTCGTCTTTATAAACGCCGCAAAATTGCGGGAGAATCCTTTAAATGGACCGGAAAATTGAACGCTTAACAGCTTCGACACACGCTGACCTCCCGCGCGGTTACAACGCGCCTAGCAGCAGAAACCAATGATAACATTATTGACACATGTCTATACAATTCTACATAGACATTATAGTAATAAGCATAAGTTTACGGTTACTCAGTGTGAAAAGCATTGTACCGTTGCACACGACTATTGTCGCATAGCTTAGGTTCAAACCAGATCGACTCGAATACGTTTACGAGATGCGTCCTAGTGGCGTTATCACAAAATATGATAGATCGTCGGGTGTGCGACGACGCTCTCCCACGCGGCACAACCGTGATTAATTATAATTCGAATTTTATTCAAAGTGAACAGCGGACAAACTACGATACCAATCAATAAACGGTTCCATACCGACGACGGTACCGACACGATACCACAATTTACTGTTGCCGATAGCACGTATGAAGACGTCAAAGCTGGAGTGAATAACACGCTTAGATAGAAAGCTCCGGAACAATGGTAGCTGCATTTCATTGTGATACGAAGCCCTTGTAACAATATAATGTAAAGCAAACGAAGGATGATCTATCACGGAGCTCACATTAGCGTCTGACAAAAGAGAATTTAATTTCAAGAAATAGCTCGTCTTCGTCTCACGCGAACACTAATGGCGAAGCCACAAAAACACCAAAGAAAATAAATATAAACATGAACCCATAACTATAGTTATCAAACGATCAGTTTACGAGTGTGAATAAAACATCAAAAGACAGTCGCACAGGGAGGCAAAGCAGACTGCGACGTTACGTCGTCGCTATAAAATATACATGAGTGCCGTCATAATCCTCAAGAAGTAGTAACATTTTAAATTGCGCAACAGGCTTATTATTCAATAAACACATTTGTATACACAAATTCCTGTGAACCGTGTGTTTTGATCATTAGCTATAGATATTAGACCCCCACGAGTAGAGGCTCATACTGCGTGAGAAATAGACGCTCATTTGACAATATCGTCGCTACGATATATTCCACATTACCCGGCCAATATTCCATCGCATTATATTACCCAGGACTTCATTATGTCGTGGCCGGCGCGCGGCGGATCTCACTACAAACTACTTGTGAATGGACAGATCCTGTTTGCTGCTCGTATAGATAGTAAATAAAAACGTCTAGTATTACACGTAAGCTAAATTTCCTTATGGCTCTCAGTACATTTCTCATATTACCAAGTAATTCTGTTAAGTTATCTGCCTAAGGGCTAATTTTACCAAAGTCGGATATCTTTTATCCGTAGAATAAAACTGACAGTTTTTGTAGGTATTCGAAGGCAAAGACCTATATTGGTCATAATAGTTTGGTCAAATTCACCCTAATTGCTGAGGATAATGTTGTCCACTACACATATTTTAAACTAGCTTTTGCTAGCGGCTTCGCCCGCGTGCATGTCGGAAATTATCCCACGGGAACGTACTACAGGGATAAAAGTATCCTATGTCCTAATCCAGGTCATGGTCTACCCGTGCGCTAAATCTCATCCAAATCCGTTCAGCTGTTTTAGCGTGAAAGCGTAACAAACAAACAAACTCACTTTCGCATTTATAATATTAGTTAGGATAGATAGGATACTTCGACACTAGCTGAATTTTACATAGCTGTATATATCAATCTGTGTCTAGTAAACCTAGCATTGTCTACTCTGGTATTAAGTTGAGCGTCATTATTAGTAACACTACTGACCCGCAAGATAGGCAACAATTTTATGAATGAATCAAACCATCGTCGTGTGTAATATGATTAATATTAGAAATAATTTTCTCCATTAAGGCTCTTACAGACAGAGGCGATATCGCGTCGCGACGTGTCGCGTAGCGGTGTTGCGACGCGATAATATCGCAATATCGCTCGCGATATCGCCTCTGTCTGTAAGAGCCTTTAACCGTAGGTATTTCACATGTTTGAAGAGCAAGCCGCACTCATATTCGTGTGGCCGTAATTACGTCCTTATAAGCTCAATAAATCATAAAGACGAGCTCACAAGCGCCACAAAGATAGAAGCGACACGCATCCTCGTCTCAGGATAATAAATAACATTCAGTTCTCGCTTTCAAAGTGAGGCCGGGGAGCAATAAGTCGCGGACGGGTCAGAGGTGAAGTGAATAAAAAACGGCCAACAATTAAATAGCGTTCTTGAAGGTTAATGAGCACAATAAATATGTTGTCGGCACCGCAGCTGCGGACAAACAAATGCATAGTCCCGTCACACGTGAAGAGGGTTCACGGTATAGTCGCCTGTGTGAGAAGCCATCGGCCGAGACCCGGCTAGCGCCTGACTGGCAAGTTCATTGTCGAGCCGAGACACTTCCACGATGTATTACGAACGTGACACATTTATTAAAGAAAAGAAACGTGGTTAAACTAATACTGGACCCTATAAAGGCTTTGAGAAATATTAATATCATACGTTGAATCAAGTTTATTGAAATGGTGTATACCATTCTACACGCCCGGATAAAATAATCATACAGTCCTATTATTCGTTACGTTAATCCAATAATTTATTATGGTTGTTGTTAAAAATAACCCAATTTTTTATTGCCCTAAGACTTGTTTATGAAAACAAACTTCAGAAAATCGGTCATGGGCTCATGGCGCATTCTATAAAAAAAAATGAAATCTTTATTAGTTTAATCTTTTAATTTATTGATCAAATAGCATTACAAAGGTCATTTTTCAAAATGATTGAGGAAGTATGAATTAAAGTTACAATAAATAACCAAGTCGCGATATAAACAAAATATGTTTCCAGATACGACATTTTTCTCCAAGCATACTCATAAAAAGTTGAGTTGCGTGCTTAATTAAAACATCCCCAAAACATGAGCATAATAGCAAGCATCGTTGCAGAAATCGCCCCTGCAAGGGTTTGCAGCATTCCACACGACTGCCCCAGACGGAATCATACCTGCGTTTGATTTATAACGAGGAGGGGACACGGGAACTGCGGGTGTGAATTCAATCGGCGAGCTTCAATGTCCCGGGGCAAGCGAGACCAGTTTATAAGATCTCTGGCACAAAAACCAATACTCCCTACTTAGCCATTTAAGAAGAAGGACTGGGGAGGAGAAAAGGCTCAAGTTAATCTGGTGGGGGAAAGGTATCGCAGCGGGTAGCATAAACTGCTGGCGCCTCGGACAATACCAAGCACCTTCGTGACCACTACCTATTATGAGTTGCGGCTTTTATAGATTTTTTCCAATATTCTTTATAAGGAACGTGACTGTACTGTTTAACGGACACCGCCGACAGCTCAATATGGATTTTTGAATACATAATCGATTCATATAAGTGCGTGTACGTCAAGCTTTAATAATTCCATCTAGAAAGCCGAACAACACTATCAAAGATATGAATAAAGATATTACCTTGTTCTAAAAAATTAACACTGTTGTTTTGGGGACATGTAGCCTATAATGAGAAGATAAACCTGTTTTAAATAATAACACGGAAGTCTGCATTGATAATTTGATTAACATCTGCATTGCGACGGATGTCTTTAAGTACACGAAAAAAATGCATTACCACAGTCATGATTACATCTTTGTTGTGTTTCACAAAGTTCAGCTAAATACATAGTGTGAATTAGGCAAGGCTTGCGAACACACAAACTTGCTTTAGAGCTGATGGAACTTTTACTGCGTTTAATATAAGGGGCATTATTGGTCTTGGCAATAGTAAAAAGAATGTGGTGTAGCCACAAAATCAACAGGGACGTATTAACACCAGCCGGAAGGTGGAAATCCGTGGGTGTTCCTAACCAGTCGTATTTTTGTATACACTAACTACCGCAAGAATATTTAGTAATAGATGTGAATAAGAAAGAAGCACGAGTTAATGTTCCTAACTCTGATGAAGCTGTCGATAGACCCGAGCATTAATGAATTGGAAGTTATTAATTAACTGGTAATAGAAAACATATATCTAAACTATAATGAGTTTTACAACAAATTCAATGAAATGTGGTTTGAGAGATCCCTCTCTCAAACCCGACACTATCCCGGAATGATAACTCTACACCTGTGTCGCCCGACTAACGGTTCCTGTTCGGTCCTCTTTTTATGTTTATTTGTTTAAGTGTTACACTAATAAAAATTATACTGAGACACACTATTTAAGTAAAAAAACCGGCCAAGTGCGAGACGGACTCGCACACAAAGGGTTCCGTAACATATTGTATGTTTAACAATCGCAAAGAAAACTTTGTATTTCATAATGATACTGTGAATTACAAGGTTATTTTTTGCAGTTGCAGAAAATCGCCCATATTTAAACAAAATACCTTATGAATCGCCGTTTTTAGTATTTCTAAAAGTTTTATTTAGTGTTTTAGGGTTTTGTTTTTAGTGCTTTTAGTAGTTTTTAGTAAAGTATAAGTTATATAATTAATAGAGCTCGTACAAAAATGCTACAAAATTGACATCTTTAACGGCCCCCTATTTCTTCATTTTAGAAGATAAAAAAAATAAAAATATCTTTGTAAACTACTCGATGAGTTCTACACAATACACCCCACACAGGTTAATTTTTTTTTTTTCAAAATTAAAACTTTTTTGTATGGGGACCGCCCCCCTGAATTTTAACTTTACGTTATTTTTATTATTTGTTGTTATAGTCGTAATAGAAATACACAATCTGTGATAATTTCAACTGTCTACCTATTAAGGGCCTTACTCCCGTTTAATACCATAACACGGTCACTTTATCAAGCCTACTTCTCATTAACGGCTTGTTTAGAAGATTTGAAAAAAATATATGTTTGATATAGATTCATTAACAACATTTTTGCAACAGGATTTTTTCGTATGGCTGATACTTTTGCCTTAAAAAAATATTTACCAAAACGCTATTTTTTGGCTCATATCCCTACTCCTCCTAAACGGCTTTGGTGTTTGGAAATATTTTTACACTAAAAAATTGGTGGTTAGAAGTGCTACAAATTTGCTAGAGCTTTTGTAAATCAATCAACATTTGCAAAGAAAATGTTCCCATTTTGAGATAGAGGTTCAGAGGAGCTCTGCGCGGGCGCGGGCGGCAGTCTTGCTTTGGCATTGAGACGGGAGGGTTGTGTCGCTCGCTACTCCGCACCGGCTATCGTTCGAAATGCTCATACGTATGTGTTGGGGCATAATATTTACGAACTTATTGTAGTAGTGTGCGTGTATAGACTAGCTCGCTGCAGAGGTCCCAATTCGATTGCGCGCGTGGGCGCTTTATTGTTGACTATTTTTTATGTGTATATAAATACTTTTTTTACATTGTAACAATTCTAGAGAGGTGCTCGTGGCTAAGTAATAACAGCCGCACGGGTCGCTCCGTCAGGTTAAGCTACTCTTGCCGGGGTTGGTCAGTGGATGGGTGACCATCTTTACATACCGAGATTCCTCCGTGCCTCGGAAAGCACGTTAAGCCGTTGATCCCGGCTGTTATTCGTGGACCTTTGACAGTCGTTACGGGTCGTCAGAAGCCCGAAAGTCTGACAACCAGTCTTACCAAGTGGTATCGTATTACACAGTAACTGGGTTGTGGAGGTCAGATAGCAGTCCGAGGCACGGAGGAGTCTCATTATGTTAAGATGGTCACCCATCCACTGACCAACCCCGGCAAGCGTAGCTTAACCTGATGGATCGACCCGTGCGGCTGTTATTACTTAGCCACGAGCTCATCAACAATTTTAAAATATAAACAAAAATAATATTTCAGTAGTAAATATGAAGCTAGCGCTTCCCGTACGGCTTCGCCCGCGTGGATGTCGGAAAATATTCCACGGAAACAAAAATCCTTTTTTTTTTATACCTACTTGTTGAGTCATAGGGGTTTATGGGTTTCATAAAGGGGGACGAAATTTCCATTATTTTTGCGATAGGACACACCGTTTTCGAGATATAAGCAAAAAAAGAAAAAAAGATACAGTACTGTTTTTAATCGCTATTAAAAAGGTTTGGATTAAAATTAGTTATTATTTATCATATTAATAACAAATAGTAATAAACAACAACAAACAACTACAACAACATGCAACAACAAACAACAACAGCAGCAACAAAACAACAACATAAATATATAAAATGAAATAAAGGAACATGGGTGTCATTTTCATGGTTTTTGAGTCCAAGATGGTGGATGCAAAAATTTTCAAATTTTTCGTCATTGGTGTCATTTTCATGGTTTTTGAGGTCGTTGAAAACGATAATGAGGTCAAAATCAAAATTCAAGATGGCGGCTGCGAAAAATTTAAAATTTTTAGTCATGGGTGTTGTTTCCGTGGTTTTCAAGGGCGCTGATAACTTCGTTCCAACCGAGTGTTCCGCGACACTCACGCATTTTTAATTTTCTTTTGAATATATCTCGAAAATGGTGTGTTCTATCGCAAAAATAAATGAAAATTTGGCCCCCTTTATAAAACCCATAAACCCCTAGAACTCAACATGTAGGTATAAAAAAAAAAGGTTTTTGTTCCCGTGGAATATTTTCCGACATCCACGCGGGCGAAGCCGCACGGGAATTTCATATTTACTATGGAAATTTTTTTTTGTTTATATTTTAAAATTTTTACTATGTAAAAAATCAATCTGCCTAGCCTTTTTCCAACTACCTACCAGGTACCTACATACACACGGCTACACATCAACACACATGGCTACACATTTCCAGTTTACACTGACCTCTCATTGTAAGGAAATCCTATACAATGCGAGATCAGCTTATACTGGAAATGCATAGCTTGATCTGTAACCGTGTGTACCAAAAAAAGGGGAAAATTCCATATAAAACACGTTTAAGCTGCCCTTCCAGCGCGCCTCGGTCTCTAAAAAACATTCTCAGGGTAGGGCAAACAAGTACCACGCGGAATCGCGTTTGTCAAACTCGATTTTAGTTGTGTCAAAATTATTTTTTTAGAGATTTTTTTTTTTTGCAGAATAGTTTTAAGATTCTCATATACTGGAAATGTATACAACGTGTAACGTTAAATGCGCAAAACCTCTGAAGGGGTCATTGTACTCATTATTATGAAAAACTTTTAGTATGGGACCAAACCTGAAATCGCGAAAAAAAAATCAGCTGTTCAGTACATTTTGACGAATTATGCGAACAGAAATGTACTGAACAGCTGATTTTTTTTTCGCGATTTCAGTTTTGGGCCCATAGTAAAAGTTGTTCATAATGATGAGTACGATGACCCCTTAAGAGGTTTTGCGCATTTAACGTTACACGTTGTAGATAGCTTGATATCTAGCCGTGTGTACAATAGGCCGTATCAATTAGGTACCCCAGTTGTATTAAAATTTTAATACCCAATTGATGCAACCCACTCTACATCCTAATGGCTAGTGCTAATTCAAGTAGCTCTATTATATTTTTACTATACTTAACCACATACTTACTACTTACATGCTAAAAATAATGTCCCGTAAAAACTTAAAGTAGTTGCGTAACAAATATCAGCCCCGCATTCCCTTCTGGAATCGTAGGCAAAAATGCCGCCCTACGTGCGTATCTCTGCGACCCTGCATATTCTTTGACATTCGTTTTAGTGTAGCGCGCCACCGCGCTCGCTTTACGTATGAACGGGGGTGGTGGTTAAGCTCCGCCCAGATGCGCAAGGTCATCGAGGCATCTATACACCTTAAGATTCATGAGATACAGCCCTGTGACAGACGGATGGACGGACGGACAGCGGAGGCTTAGTAAGTTTGTACGCACAGTATTGAGATACTAGCTAGACCGCCCCCGGCTTCGCCCGCGTGGATGTCTGATTTCATGGGTTTTAATTTTCTTATTATTGTTTATTTTACATCAAAAGTGTATTCTTCCATACAAACTTTAACATCCCTAAACCCCCTTTGAGGGGTAGTTGTTGTTGAAAACTAATAATGACAAACTTTATTACTTACATAAGCAAGTATTTGTGCTAAGTTTCAAGTTCATTAACCAAATTAATAAGATTTTTCATATAAACTGTATCCCTGTTTTCACGCCCACAGGGGTAGAATTTGAAAAATCGTCTGGGATGTTTCCATAATTTGGCTCAAACATTATTTACAGCAATTTTCGAGTTAATAAATCCCCAATAAAATCCTCCGCTGCAAAATTTACTACCCCTTTTCACGCCTTAGGGGCAGATTTTTGGAAAACCCTGATACACGTTAGTTAATCTTCATTTTTGGTCTCAAGTACAAAAACTGAGTTTTGAGTAAATCGGACCGCGTGTTTAAATTTCTCCATACAAACTTTGACACCCCTTATTCTTCGAAAGAGATACCGTCGCCCTGCCATAGGCAACTGAAGGAACACGGGTGGGTTTTAGTCAGTAAAAGTATGACACGCCCTTCCGCTCCACCCAGAGCGGGAGAAGTCATTTGATGATTTCCCATCCACAAAAAAAAGGGGTAGTTTAGGAAAACTAAAAATGATTAATTTTATACCTTAGATGAATATTCGTGCTAAGTTTCAAGTCTAATAACTCAAGAGATTTTTTTTTTTTTTTTTTGAGGGTGGGAAATCATCAAATAACTTCTCCCGCTCTGGGTGGAGCGGAAGGGCGTGTCAGACTTTTACTGACTAAAACCCACCCGTGTTCCTTCAGTTGCCTATGCCAGGGCCGCGGTAACCCCTTCGGACAATCCGCGACCGCAGCGGCGTCGGCCCTATTGGACCCCGTCACTTGCTGACATCTCTTTGAGGCGCGCGTGGAACACAACGCGCCGTCGACTCGGGCCTGGTCCTTACCGGACGGCGAGCTACCCGCTGCTCACCGTCCGCAGGCCCGCGCCTACGGTAGCCGGAAATCGCCCCGCGATTCCCGCCGCCCAGGGCGTCTCCTGCGGCGACTGAGGGCGTGAGGCTGCCTCTCCCTCACGCGTTCCGCCTCCTCCTTCGCGAGCATCACTGCTTCGCAGAAGGAGGTGACGGCCTCCCATGCACTCTCGCTCCGCACCATGGCCTGGACCAGGCTCGGACGCGAGAGATCGCCGCCGCCGATCGCCTCCGTGAGAACACGGCGGTGCTCTGCCCAAGCCGGGCAGACCTCCACTGTATGCTCCACCGTGTCCTCCGGGCGATCCGCACAATGGTAACACCCGGGCGTTTCCTCCCGCCTTATGCGAAACAGGAACCTCCCGAAACAACCGTGTCCGGTGAGGACCTGCGTCAGGCGGAAGGTGAGGACGCCGTGGCGCCTCTCTAACCACTCCTCAAAGAGGGGACTTATCGCCGCAATTGTGGCGTGCCCAGCGCTGGGTTGCGACAGTCGCGCTCTCCATGCCGCCATGAGATCCCGCCGGAGCTCTGTCCGCTGTACCGTGATTTCTCGCGGCAGCGGAGTTACGCCCCGGCGCTTCGCCTCCTCGCGCCACTCCCACACGTGCGCGAGGACCTTTGCCTCCAGATCCCACGGCGGCAATCCGGCAAGGAGGCTCGCCGCCTCCCGGGAGACCGTGCGGTATCCCCGGACTAGCCGGATGGCCATGACCCTCTGGGACGCGTTCAACCTGCCGGCTGGTCCCAGCCTTAGGGAACGCGCCCACACCGGTGCTCCGTAAAGGGCCATGGACCGCACGACCCCCGCGTAGAGCCTCCGGCAGGAGGCGTTTGGACCCCCCAGATTGGGCAGGAGCCGCCTCAAGGCAGCCCCAGCCCGTGCCAGTCTGGGAGCCAAACGTCGGAAATGCTCCACGAAGTTCCACCGGCTGTCGAGGACGAGTCCCAGGTACTTCATCGTCGACCCGACTCCGATGTGAACCCCTCCCACCGTTATTTCGGAACCCGACGGTGGCGCATTCCGAGGACCATGAAAACACATGGCCTCGGACTTGTGCAAGGCCACCTCGAGTCCCAACTGCCGGATCCTCTCCACGACTATCGCAACCCCGCGTGTCGCTAAGTCAGCCGCCGCCTGGTGCGACCTCCCTTGCGCCAGGACCAGCGTGTCGTCAGCGTAACATACTACGCTGACGCCGCTAGGGAGGTCGGCGCGCAGCACCCAGTCGTAACCGATGTCCCACAAATGCGGCCCCAAGACCGATCCCTGTGGGACACCGCACGACATCTCTCGCCGGTTCCACTCTCCCTGATGACCGGGGTAGATGACGGCCCTGTCCGTCAGATAGGCCTCGACCACTCGACAGAGGTAGGTCGGCATCCGGTGATACCGCAATGCCTCCCTGATGCAACTCCAGGGCAGGGTATTAAAGGCGTTGGCGATGTCTAGGGACACCGCCAAGACGACCCCACCCCGGGCCACTGCATCCCCCGTCGTGAGGGCTCGCACGCGCATGATGGCGTCCACCGTAGAGCGCCCTTTGCGGAAACCAAACTGGCTCTCCGCCAAATCCGGCCCCTCCTGCACCAGCCACCCGACGAGGCGGTCTGCAATTACTCTTTCAAAGAGCTTGCCCACCTCGTCGAGCAGCACGATGGGCCGGTAAGCGGACGGAGAGTCCGCAGGGCGCCCCGGCTTCTTAATGAGGACCAGTTTTCCCGTCTTCCAGCGAAGTGGGAACTGGCCCCTCTCCAAGCATGCGCATAGGAGCCCCCCTAGTCGAGGCCCGAGAGCCCCAAAGGCCAGAACCCAGGCTCTTCCAGGTAAGCCGTCGGGTCCTGGGGCGGTATTTTTGGCACTGAGCCTACGTACCGCCGCTCTCAACTCTACCTCGGTCACTTCCGGAGCATCAACGTCGTCGTCGGTGTCGTGGTCCGCAGCGGGCACCGCATGAGGCGGAGCCATAGGCGGGGGAGTATGTTCCCCTCGCGAAGGGAACAGAGCGCTCACCACGTCCTCCACGAGCTCGGGCCGGAGACTATGCGTCAGCGGGGGCGCCCATGGGCGGAGTTTCTCCCGCACCATCTTGTAGGGGCGCCCCCATGGGTCTCTGTTCAGAGTCTCCAGCGACTCCTCGCGGCCCAGATCCCTGGACCGCAAGATCTCCGCTCGGAGGGCGGTCTTCGCCGCTCTGTACCCCTCGTACAGCTCCGCCTGAATGGCTTCCGTATCCGGAGGGCGGATACGGAGCCTGCGGTGCCTGGTGTACAGGCGTCGCGCGGCGACGCACGCCTCGCGCAGAGCCGTCAGCTCCGGCGACCACCAATACACCTGGCGAAAGGCGCGACTGGGCTGGACCCGGGGCATTGCCACGTCGCACACTTCGGACATGGCCTCCCGGAACCACTCCGCCTCGTCGTTGATGTCGGCAGGCCTGTCCGGTGGTGACACCCAGGCCTGCACGATCGAGGCTTCCAGGAGGAGCTCCCGGTCCAGCTTCTTCAGCGCCCACCGCGGACCACTCGGGGCCTGTCGGACTGGCGCGCTCGAGGTATGAACTCAAGAGATAAGATTTTTCATACAAACTTTCATCCCCTATTTTATTCCCTTAGGGATGGAATTTCCAAGAATTCTTACTTAATGGCTGTTTACACTATATAAGGTATCTATGTGCAAAATTACATGTCTCTAGGTCCAGTGGTTTGGACTGTGCGTTCATTATTATCAGTCAATGAGTCAGTCAGGACTTAGAATTTTATACAACGTGTAACGTTAAATGCGCAAAACCTCTTAAGGGGTCATTGTACTCATCATTATGAACAACTTTTACTATGGGACCAAACCTGAAATCGCGAAAAAAAAATCAGCTGTTCAGTACATTTATGTTCGCATAATTCGTCAAAATGTACTGAACAGCTGATTTTTTTTTCGCGAATTCATGTTTTAAATTCGGAGCAAATTGGCTGTGACCGACGGACAGACGGACAGACAGACAGACACACGAGTGATCCTACAAGGATTCCGTTTTTTCCTTTTGAGGTACGGAACCCTAAAAGTACTTTAAACAGATAAAAGAATCGAGGACAAAATTAAAATGAATTCACTTAGAAGATCTTTGAAACAAGAAATATGTAATCTGAATGTCGAAAAGCATTGACACATATATGTTTCTAAGTCATCGCTAATAGGATTTTGATGAATTCAGAGGAAGAGTATGAAACTTTTCATCAAAGAAAACCAGATTGTAAATCATGCACACCAACGAAGCCGCAGCCACGAGCTAGTAACAAATAAAACCAATAAACCAAGGTAATTTGAGGCCACAAAGACAGAAGCGACAGTACAAAATCTAAACATAACCCGAAACCGCGTTGCACTTAAAAAATGCCTTAAACACACCGGTGGCTGGCCGAAACGCCGCCCTCTGTTCTAGAGACGAAGGCAAACAATACGAAGATAGTCGACAAACAAATGTAAATGACCGAAATGTGAACGTCATGTTTGGCATTCCCATAAAGCAACGTTAACACGTCATTAGAAGTAATGATGGCATGATTACAGAGAGTGGGAGCGGGGTGAGCGATGTTCAGGTGATTGCCTACTTACTGTGTGGTCTTGTGTATGTGCACCTTTACAAACACGCGGTCTGGACACGAGAATTAGTACCACGTGGCGGACGATTGACTTTAATAGGTCGCTGTGTTAAGTTTCCTTTATTTAGGCTGGTGGTACCAGATGGATCATTATTTTGTTTGTTCGAGTCCAGTTGTGGTTTGGAGAAAGTTCTTTTTACATACATACCTACATAAACTCACGCCTCTTTCCCATGGAGGTAGGCAGAAACTACAGAACACCACCTACTACGATCCTTACATACTACTTTTGCCTCATTCTCTTCCTTTTGCTGCTTGATTAAGTTCATACATCTGGTCATATAGTCACGCCGGTTGCGAGTACTACGAACTTGACCTTCCGAAAGTTCTTTTTAATCATGAAGAAATGTACCTAACTACACATACAACAAGTTGCATGTTTGAGGAGATTTAAAAGCAGTCAATTTAATTTTGCTTGGAAACACCATTTCTTCTTCTCTATTAGGTACATTAGTGTCGGGATCCTTCTGAAATTATTATTTCTTATGAGTACCTTCTCAATAATTTGTTGCTATTCGGCTTGGATGGATTGTTCCCCTAATTTTAAAATATACAGAATTCCCTAAATTCCTCACTGCACCCTATTTTGATCAATGACAGTAGCCTTCATAACCCCTTCAGTAAATCATCGACAAAGAACAAAATTTTCAAGATGGCTGCCCCTGATCACTGGGAGATGTTATCGTATGGCCCACAGATAATTTATCGCTGGTTTATCAGTCGATCTGCGTAATTGATACGGGTACAATCATGGCGCGGCTCTGACGGGCCTAGGACTGTGGTCATAAATAAATATTCAGTTTACTTTGAACACTAAATGGTAATCGTAGATAATTCTTAATCAATGACAATTTGTCCTCTAAAAAAAGTCCATAAAAAGAAAGTATGCGTAGGTTCAGATAAAGCTACTATTTGTTAATAAACTAGAAGCAAGTATTAGGAAAGCATTATTTAAAGAATAAATAAATAAAATAATAATAGAATAATATACGTGATGAAATTTAGAGGAGCTCGTGGCTAAGTAATAAAAGTCGCACGGGTCCATCCGTCAGGTTAAGCTAAGCTTGCCGGGGTTGGTCAGTGGACGGGTGACCATCTTTACATACCGAGACTCCTCCGTGCCTCGGAAAGCACGTTAAGCCGTTGGTCCCAGCTGTTATTCGTGGATCTTTAACAGTCTTTACGGGTCGTCAGAAGCCCGAAAGTCTGACAACCAGTTTTACCAAGGGAAAAGGCTAGGCAGATTGATACGTGATGAAATTTAAAACATGTTCCAAATCAAAATGGGAGATTGTAGTCATCATTATGAACAACTTTACTATGGGACCAAACCTAAAATCGCGCGGTCCCATAGTAAAAGTTGTTCATAATGATGAGTACAATCTCCCATTTCAATTTGGCACATGTTTTAAATTTCATCGCGTATACATAATTATCCATACTAATATACTAATATATATATTATAAATTCGAAAGTAACTCTGTCTGTCTGTCTGTCTGTCTGTCTGTCTGTCTGTTACCTTTTCACGCCTAAACCACTGAACGGATTTCGATAAAAATTGGCAAGGCTATAGATGGTATCCTGGGGACGGACATAGGCTACTTTTTTTCTCAAAAATAATCCTACAGGGGGTGATATAGGGGATGAAAGTTTGTATGGGAAACTCAGTATTTCTTAAGTTAGGGATATGAAAATTGAAATGTATGGTTTTGGTAGGAAATAAAGAAATATGCGGTTCAGCGTTTTTGAAAAATCATCCCCTAAGGGGGTAAATAGGGGTTGATTTTAAAATTTACAAAATTGCACGGATTTCGATAAAATTTGGCAAGGCTATATACGGCATCCTGGGAATGACATAGGCTACCTACTTTTTGTCTTAAAAAATGATCCTACAGGGGGTGATATAAGGGATGAAAGTTTGTGTGGGAAACGCAGAACCACTGAACGGATTTCGATTAAATTTTGGTAAGGCTATAGATGGTATCCTGGGGCTGGACACAAGCTACTTTTTTTCAAAAATAATCCTACGGGGGGTGATATAGGGTATGAAAGTTTGTATGGGAAACCCAGAAAGGATTTCGATTAAATTTTGGTAACGCTATAGATGGTATCCTGGGGATGGACCCAGGCTACTTTTTTCAAAAATAATCCTACAGGGGGTGATATAGGGGATGAAAGTTTGTATGGGAAACTCAGTATTTCTTAAGTTAGAGATATGAAAATTTATGCTTTTGGAAGCAAATAAAGAAATATGCGGTTCAGCATTTTTGAAAAATCATCGCCTAAGGCGGTAAAATAGGAGTTGATTTTAAAATTTACAAAACTGCACGGATTTCGATAAAATTTGGCAAGGCTATATATGGCATCCTGGGGAAGGACATAGGCTACTTTTTGTCTTAAAAATGATCCTATAGGGGGTGATATAGGGGATGAAAGTTTGTATGGGAAACCCAGAACCACTGAACGTATTTCGATTAAATTTTTGTAAGGCTATAGATGGTATCCTGGGGAATGGGGATGGACACAGGCTACTTTTTTTTAAATTATCTTACAGGGGGTGATATAGGGGATAAAAGTTTCTATGGGAAACCCAGTATTTCTTTGTTAGGGATATGAAAATTCAAATTTATGCGTTTGGTAGGAAATAAAGAAATATGCGGTTCAGCGTTTTTGAAAAATGATCCCCTAAGGGGGTATTATAGGGGTTGAATTTAAAATTCACAAATAATATTAAAAATGTTTGTCTACCTACCTGTTTTTAAGAGATTTAAGGTATTGGAAATGTAGTCATTATTACCTCAAGATACGAAACTTTGAGGTAACATTTAGTCTTGAGGTAGGTAATACGGGCTGGTATCCGTAACTCCACGACAATGCGCGTATTTTGCGTATGGTAGTCTTGAGGTAACAATTAACTTATGAACGAGTGGACACTCGGTCAAAAGTTATTTCTTATTAGAGCGTGACTGGAATAATACATTTTAACTAAGTAAACAAAGTCGTCCCCCCCCCCCGCGTATGTCTGTCTGTTTGAATGCGATAATGTCAAAAAGTACCGAACGGATTTTCATATGGTTTTCACCAATGAACGGAGTGATTCAGTGTATAATTCATAAGGTTTTGTGTAAATTGGCTGAAATATGACGACGATTGTTGAAGATGTCGGAAAAAATCATGCCGACTTCCCAGTCGGATGCTTTAAGTCCACCATACACGGTAACGATACCTATATCGCAGCGGTTTGTGTTTGTTTGAGTGATATCGGACGGCCCTATGTTTTCCACATGAACGTTACCGTGGGATATTTTCCGACATCCACGCGGGCGAAGCCGCGGGCAAAAGCTAGTAGATTGTATAAGTTCGTCAAAGAAACTAATCATAATTTGAAGCAATATGCTGAAAGCTAAGCAACAGATCATTTGAAATAATGATCCATAAAACCCAGATTCAAAACCGCAGTTAGCCTTGGTGGTCCATCCATAACAAATGCAATGCCGTAATAGAAATGCCACCGGGACGCGTATTGCGACAAATAGTGCCAATAATAATTCGTGGTATAATTCGTAGCCGGCGCGTGCGCCGAACAACCGTCACTGATTGAGGATCGCATAAACTGCGCCACCCACCGGCTGTCATTTGCATTGTACACAGTTGTTCATAATAAAGAGAGGATATCTCCTCAGTAGGGATCGCACGGTGGTCCCTTTATACGACTAAAAATTAGGGCAACGTAATGAAAACTTACACTTTCTCTACACTACCGTAGTGCAGGAAGTACCATAAATTCCAGACACTGAAATAAATCAATAAACAAAACTGTGTCAATTATAATGGGGAACGTACGTAGATATGAGTTCAATTCGTAATTCACTTGTTACATACCATAAATTTTAATTAACTCTAATTGGAAGACGTCAGAATGTTCAAACAATTAGAATGCAATTGATTTAATGCGCACGTAGAAGTTATTCAGGAAAAGTTTTTTTTTGGTTGGCTTGCGGTTTAATTATTTATCAGGAACTAATTGAAATCACACGCAATGTTTGTCTACAGCGCAGTCGTTGGTTTACATCCCAGACAATTAAACGCAGCAATCGGCGATATATCACGGCGCAAATTGGCAATCAACGGGCATTGATTAGCAGGAGTCGAGGCGCAGTGCCGTCGCCGTAGGGGTCCCTCCACTTCTACCACGCATATAGCCCTACACAGCTGCAGCGAGGCGCCAGATAATACAGACATTAATTAATTGTCGACTCTAATAATCGTATATCAATTTCCCACAGACCGCTTAATGTCAACCCCTCCATAACAATGACTAACAATACGATCAAAAAATTTAAACTGGCTAAATAAATGAGCTCATAACTTAACATGGTAATAGCAGACAGGGCGTTACCATCACGATTATCGTGTCCAGAAACCGTCGGTGACATCACCGTAATGATTCTTTATGAGAAAAAATATCATAACATAACCAGCAAAAATGAAACGATGACAGCACTACTCCAACAGTAAGTACGTTAAACTTGACGCAATCACGTACGTTACAGACTATGTACGACGACCAATGTTTAGCTTACACATTATCACACCAAAAATGCATAGATCACAAAAACAAAGTGTTCCCAAACGGCTATTTTAAGATCAAACAGCTCGCTAAATAAGAGGCCATTAACACTGCCCACCGCTATCGGCGACGCAATCAATACGATGCTAATCGACTCTGCGGCGGACTTGATTTTAGCACATCGATACTAATTACCAATTACCACGCGCCATGATCAAGACATTTGCCTAAGTACTCGTGTAATGACAATTCAAGCGGATATTGAGCTCTAAAAAACTGACCCTATACTACTTATAATACATTACATGAACAATTTATTTCATTTTCAAGTCTTTATCTTTCAAAAAATACAAACAAGTACACACAGTACAGTAAACAGATGGGTTCCCGAACAGCCCCAAGCCCACCGTTTGACGCCAGCCGGAAACCAGACGGAGAATAAATTATTGCCCTCCCTTTGCCCAAATACAAAGAATCTCTGTTTTTTCTGAATTTCTACGTATAATTGAGGTGTAATTTCGCGGACAATGCCAAACAATCGGGCGATCGAAATGTAGGTACCGGTGGTGCTGCGCGACGTAGGGGACAAAACGAATAAAAGCTGAATTAGAAAGTGTCTTTTGTCCAAAGTGTCTTCTGATGACCGTGATTTACGTCAATCCAGGCACGGGATCCTAGAGAATAATATTGAGCCGTAAAAGACTCCAGTATGGATTGTAAAGGTGAGCTCAACGTTTCTAAATCATTTAACAAAAGCTCGTTTTGGCGGGGGAGTGGTGCGGAACCTTGTTGTGTTTGAAAGGATGCCGTTATGGGACGTCGATCAAACTGGCGCTGAAGAATGATTGAAGTCCGCCCGTAACACCTTCGTTACTGACGCTCGGTCGGTTTCTTTATTAATTACTGATCCTTTACACCCTAATGAATATTCAACACGGTGCGAGGCGAGAACTAATTCAACCCGACCTTAATACGGCGGAGGTCGGACTAGTTTTTAGTTTGTTTTACGAGCGTGTAACGCTATATCATTACATGCCGATAAACGATAAGTGCAACGTATTGGGGCTTTCGCTGTTGTCGGCTCAATAAAATAAACGGCCGATATCGACCTACATTACTACCCCGTGTTCCCAAGCCTGTCATCGTTTTATGACTTTTTTATTTGGCCTGATGGCCAGAGAAATGCAACACCATTCACGATTCAGATTTCCACACCGATACTTAAGTGTGGTGTCCTATAAAATGTGTAAATGAATCGTTTTGGACCAATCACGGTGCAATAAAATTGGTAATTTCTGACGCGACCAAAATTATATTAACTCGTTAGGAGATTAACTAAAGAACCCTTTATGCAACTGAACTAGACAAGTAAAAGTAATAAAAGTAGTTCTTGGCATCCAGGTAGATCACAAAAGGACGAAAATTGAAATTTGATACCACAACGGATACTTCGTAATAATCATGTCTTATTATGGCGTCCTGTCATAATAGTGAGAATGTAAAACAAAACCCACCGTACAATATATTTCGAAGGGAACACACCCAGTTCTCAGAGGTTTTTCTGACCGTCTTTATAGGCTCTCTTCTATATTATTATTTTACAGGTTCATAGGACCACACATTACACATTAAACCAGAGACGAATCGATATTGACACCGATTTAGTTTCGTAGCTATTACAACGGTATAGCAATTACCCATTAAATCGATTAAAGATGTGAGATATCGGTCGATAACATTAAATCGGATAATGCATTACCGATTGACACTTTCACAGTAAAGTCAAAGATATCGTTTCATTCTAATTGTTTGAGTAGAGATATTATTTCAGGTGTGGGAGGTCCGAGGCTGATCGATATTACAGAGCATGACCAAGTATTGGAATATAACACAAAAGAAACTTTGTAAAAATAAATAGATACAGAATGACAGGTTTATTTTTCTCTGGTCCAGCTCATACATCGGTTCAAAACAAAATTACTGCGAGTGCGAGTAAGAAATGGCTGTCGCTTAAACTTTATATCTTCGTGTGTGCATAATGAACACATAAGCGTACATCAAAGTCACAGACCAATTGTGTTCGCCAACCCTAGAGCTGATATCGTAAAAATATATTGCGAAAAGAAAATATTGTTATGGTTAAGACGTTGAAATATTTGACTGATTGATACAATGTGTTATTACGTCTGGCATCTGGTCAATACATCGCTCTTACTGATGAAAGTCAAAACACGACACAAGACCAAAAGAAATACTGATCACAGTCTCAAAACAGTGCGACGAATATTAAATATCTCTCAACACTCTAATAAACTCTCACTCAAATGTCTGCTCAAGCACGGAGACGTGCAGCCAAATAAATGACATGCCGAAAAGGTGTTATCTGCCACCTGGATGAATAGCAAACGCCCTTGTAACTGTCATCATTCATCATAATTATAAAGAAGCCGAAAAAAATGTGACTAAACGGTCTATAGAGGCGGTAGAAATTGCCAATACGACAGACGTTTCCTATGCTAGAAAATATTTTGCAAGCGTTTAGGTATCGTGTCCCAAATAATAAAAAGCTAGTGTGAATACCTATATAGTATAACAGCAGAAAGTAGAATTCATCCTAACGATGAGAAAGCAAAGGTCGATAGTGAATCATAATAAAGTAACAGTTGTGGATGATATCAAATTACACCTACCGATTGCCATTAACGTAATACCCTTTATAACTCAAAGAGAACAAAACTATCTTAATTTATAGCCAGATACCGTTGAATAAAGAAACGGAATCAAAGCGCCACGGATACCGTATAAAGGGCTATATTTTGAGAAAAAAAAACAAAAGATGTATAGATAAAAAGAATCAAGTATTCATAGAGCAGCGTGCGAGGCACCCGCTGCTTTATCAAATACGGGATTAGTCCTTTCGATGTTGGGACCCGTTTCTTTTGTAACAAACAAATATTATGACACGCAGTTCGGCAAATAAGGCCAAAATATGTCGTGAATAGACGTGATGGAATAAGGCTTATTATTTTGAGGAAAAGTAAACTTGAAGCTTTGATTTGGACATAATTATTAGAAATACTTCAAGGAGTCGACCTACTACATCGTACCATACCATGCTATGAACGTGTCAGGCAAAAAAAACCGGGCAAGTGCAAGTCGAGTACCACCGACACACAACATTAACACTACATTTTTAAAAAAATACTTCAATTTAAAAAGCGTTTATAGGATGGGGAGACCCCCTTTAATTTTGAAACTTATTTTATTATTTTTTGTTATAGCGGCAGTATAAATACACAATCTGTGAAAGTTTCAACTGTCTACCTATTACGGTTCATGAGATACCGCACACTGACAGACAGACGGACGGACAGCGGAGGCTTACTAAAAGGGTTCCGCCCTTTTAAGTTCAGTTTAGTAAGACTTCACAGATTGTGTATTTCTACTGCCGCTTTTTTTGGTACCCTTCGGTGGAACTCGAAAGTATTATTTGTATTGAAAAGTATGAGACTATGCCCACTAGACCGTTCCGTCACCGATCACCGACGACCAACACCGTCGCGTGCCATGCACGAAGCGTCAGCAGTATGTATTGTCGGCGAAAATATTTTGCCGGTGCTGATACGCTCCGTGCATAGCACGCGACGATGCCAGGGGAAACCGTGACCAAACGGGTTATAACCGCGTGTGATGACCGTTCTAAACGGGTTATAAACGGACAATTTTCTAATAGCCATCGTAAAGGTAAAGGAAATAATTTTTTCAACAAAAATATACACACGCTCTTCCTGACGCGTCTGCCTAACGCGAAAGTAAAGGTGAACTAGGTACTACAATCGAGAGAACGGTATCCTAATTGCGTAACACACTATCAATCGGAATCGGTTTCATTTTGACAGTTCAACAACATTCATTGCGTTATTTTCGTTTTTCGCACATACGAAACATTGGATTAGCAATTTGCTTCAAAATGATTAAAATTCCAATTGATAGTGTTACGGAATTATGGTGCGGGACCCATGGATTACCATGGATATGACACGCGTATGGATCGCGTGGATAGGTATGACACACGAATGATACGCGGATGCTACGGTCACTAAAAAAAATATATATAAACATCCCAATTGATAACCTCCTCCTTTTTTTGGAAGTCGGTTAAAAGGGTGTACTACGCCGCATCGAATGCCAAATAATCGAATATCAATTGATCGACCACTATTAATCGAACGTCTAAATACTCGAACGTTCATACTTCATAATATCGAATGGGAACTGACCATTTCTCTTATCGTTTTTTTTTTCGCAACAATGCAGCAGTGACTTGCGCGCATCATAGCTCTGAAATGCAACCACTCAGAGCCGGCAGACCAACTTCATCTGCGGAGACGCCATACTTCGCCATACTAAAACTGACCATTTCTCCGATCGTTTTTTTTTCGCAACAATGAAGCCTCTTGTAAGCGCACTCGAAGTTGCAACCACTCAGAGCAGACAGACCGACATCATTCACATTAGGGTACTACTCTACAACCCATTGAAGTAAATGTAACCGTATCCATGATCGTTACGAAAAATCCTGTCACCTCCATTGAGTTATAATGTACTACGTACGTAGTAGTATAATTCAATGGTCACCTCTCGGTCTTGTAGTAGTGGGCAAGGAGCTTAATCCTCATCTATGCTAAATAATATGATGCCCAAATGATCAAAGAACCAGTTAACTTCTCAAATGTCATACACAAAGCTTCTAATCGTCCCACATAGTCGATATAAAGACTGAGGGTGACATCAAAAGACGTATTGCATGACCGCATGTCTGCGAACAGGGGCACGTATCAGAGAAACTCTCCGAGATATCACTTGAAAGCCTCATCAACCGGTAAACGTTCAATAAACTGTGCTATCTGCGTAGATTAGACCTCAAAGCTGAAACTAAAGAATCTCTCAAAAATCTAAGAGACTCAAAACAAAAATTTGGCTTTATTCTTGAACACTTGAAAAGGTATTTCAATTTCCATTGTGGTTTCCTATAAACGCCCACGTATTTTGTAAACAGGTGGAAGTTGCTCACAGTATTCGACTATTTCTTTGTCGCTTTTAACAACTCAATCATCGTCTTAGATCTATTCCAAATAATCTATGCCAATGATTTACAACCTTTGACTGTATTTCAAGACATAATTGATAATAGGAGGTACTTTTGGACAATTATTAGAAGCTTCGCTAGTTAAAATAATGTGGTCAAACAAAAGCACAGCATTGAAAGTCTCGATATGAATTCGTCTTTTATAGCTTTTAGGTTCGAACTCTTAGTTAGGGTGAACGCGTACATAATGGCACGCGCGCAATTCTCCGTCAAGTTTGACCGGCATTGTTGAAAAGGCTGGCTCCGCAATCCTCCCTGAATTGTCAGGGTTACGTTACGAGTAGGTATTGTTGAAGCATTGGTGCACGGTAATAAACTTCTCTTTAGATGCCGCTTTGTATGAGAAATTTAGCTTTACATTGACGACTTTTTCTCTTAAATTCTATGGCACTTTCTCGCTCGACCGAAAGAGTTTTTGAGGAAACATGGACACAAAGTGTGTGAATTAGAACATGAAAGTAAGCTTTTGACAGAAACTAGACGACATGCAAACTGGCGTAAACAAACTTAAAAATGCTTAACCATAATTCTCATGATTTCTTTCTTGAAACATTGCTCAAGCACCTCGATTAAAGCACCATGTAGTACTTAGTTTACTGAGAATGTTTTGTTGACTGTAACAATAATGTGGCGAGTTAAGCCCACAGTTTCAACAAATATGGAGGCTGATACGGCGTAGTATTAATATTTTATGTCAAGTGGCGAAACCTGCAGAACTTCCTACCGATTAAACTTAAGAGAAGTAAGGAGTGATGTTCAATTGACTTTCATAATTGTGTGCTCTTAGACTCTTAGTACCTAGTAGCAAAGTGCCTGATTCGAACCGATCGCTTTCTATTTGAATGGCAAGTTCAATGCGTGCTACGAAAGATGAGACTTGACGAGCGCAGTATCGCGCCTCCCGGGCTCTTTCTGCCGCCCCGATGACGCCCGGTCCCTTCCCGTCTCAGACCTCATACAGAGAGACCTTATAAATCAGAATAATCAGGATCAAGGAATTATAATCTACTTCGCAAAGTCAAACTACGTGGTGTGTCAAGTCTCATCTTTCGTGGAACGCATTGTAAGTGTAACTTTAGTTGCAGACGTTAGAGTAAAAAACAAGAACAATTAAATGGAAATGGACAGGTCAAATGATTAGAATTAAGACGGATAAATGGACCAAAAAGGTAACAGAATGGTACCCAAGCAATGAAAAAAGACGGAGAGGAAGACCGATGAAAAAGTGGGAGAATGATCTGCCAAAAGGTTGGCGAAGAAAAGCTGTGGACAGGCAGACAGACTTATTCCTAAGTGGAGGGAAATAGAGGAAGCCTATGTCGCAAGACCGCCTGACCGGCACCCTAATTGCGTAACACATTTTCGATCACAATCCAAGAGTATTGCTAATCCATTTCTTCATAGGTTTGGAAAATTCATCTGCTAAACAACGTAAATAACGCAATGAACGTGGGTGACCTGTCAAAATGAAACCCATTGCGATCAATTATCATTTTATGTGTGGTATGCAATTACCCCGTGGTAGCTGATAATACCGAATTTGCTAATATAGGGTTAACAAGCAGAAATTATAACGTGATTAAATTAGTTTAGAAGAACTTATTTATGTACAAATGGTCATACAGAATAAGGCTATTTTCATTTTATTTATTTATGTAACTGCGTTATAAGTTGGTACAGCACAAGTTTCAGAATTTCTGCAAAGGTCTGAATTGATTGAGGAAGAAATGGACAGAAATTAAGTTTCAACGATCGCCCTTCAACCTAGTAACTATGTATGAGGTGAAAATTGTCTTAGGATAGTAATTAACTTCCGCCGATAAAACAAATAGTACTCTGTCATGCGAATCTGGGCCACTGAAACGATTCAGCTGGCAAATAATAGATATCCCGCACCGATCGATTATCGTGCGATCTCGAGAGGCAAGCCAAACACTCGGCTGATATCGCCACGATGCAAGCGCTATGCAGAACAAATTAACACAGATCGTCAAGAGTCTGTTTACCATCTAACTGTGGTACGGTCAAGTGAACGCCCAGGCAGACGGACTGACGGACAGTTATACAAACACGCATTGTGCGTCGCGCTTATGGACCAATAATGCATTTCATTGTCGGCTTACCTCTGCTAATGCAGGTGCAAATGCTACCATTTAAGTTTTGTGCTTTTGAGTTGTAAGCACGCCGCACGTTGACTGATATAATACTTTATAGTCGTTTTAAAGTTTGTTGCCACTGAAAATCGAAAATTCTAATTCGAAATCCTGCATGTGTAAAAAATCCTCACGACTTTTTTGTGCCTACTGTTCAGTAAGTCTTTGTGATTCAATGATCCATTAACAGAACTATTATTTGGAATATGTTTCAGCATACAGAGGACATAGATAACGTGATAACCGAAAAAAATTAACATCATTGAGTTGAAGATTTATTATGATTATCACTAAGACTTGCCTTAGCCGCAAGTGGAATGAAGATCGCCTAATTTACAACAAAGAGATTTTAAATTAAATAATTTATTGATACTGTAATTAATTATTCTTTTCTTTTAAAGGAAATTAAAATATTATGCAACAACATGCTTGAACATGCAGACTTTTAGCTAGTGATGTGAGAACCCTAAACATATACTTTGAAATTCAAACACCACAAAATAGTTTTGTAGCGCCATCTATCGTAAACTGCTTGAAACTACTGAATACATGTCACAAGTTGATAACAGATGGCACCGAAAGACGTATCTTGCTTTCATCTTTAAGGTGATTAAAATATGATTCGCGGCCGTAGCTAATATGGCTTTACAGAATTATAATCATTAGAATCAGCAATACAACTCCATAAGTTAGCATTTACCTCAAACCTCATGATTTCATGAAATCGCTACATTTGAGGTAAATGCTAACTTATGGAGTTGTATTGCTGATTGTAATGATTATAATTGATTACATTAAGGTTGACGCGCCAGGGTAGCCCGCGAAATTCAAAATTTCTTACGTTTTTTGCAAATTTGTAGGTCAGTGTGAGGTTGTATGTTGATTAAAATATGATTCGCGGCCGTAGCTAATATGGGTTTACAGAATTATAATCATTAGAATCAGCAATACAACTCCATAAGTTAGCATTTACCTCAAATGTAGCGATTTCATGAAATTATGAGGTTTGAGGTAAATGCTAACTTATGGAGTTGTATTGCTGATTCTAATGATTATAATTCTGTAAAGCCATATTAGCTACGGCCGCGAATCATATTTTAATCAACATACAACCTCACACTGACCTACAAATTTGCAAAAAACGTAAGAAATTTTGAATTTCGCGGGCTACCCTGGCGCATCAACCTTAATGTAATCAATTAATGTCTCTAGCAAGGTTGTAGGAAATAACATTACTATGAGAAAAATATATAAGTATTACACTTGTTTATTACACTTGTGTATTACACTTGTATATTTCAAAGTAGACTGCTTTACAACAGTTTGCTAACAAAAAAGAACCAATGCCTCTGTTTGAATTTTAAGGCCCCAATCACAAGTACAACAACATTGCAGCACCAAAATGTGGCTACAGTTGTGTTGTGGTAACTACAAAACATTGATGTGGTTCCAGCAGCCAGACTGATTGTTGTGTTTGTAATGTGGTTGTGGCCAATTACAATACGCCTATACTCACCCCAAAGGCGTACAACAGAGGTGTATGATGAGATGATGATGAGAGGTGATGTGTGTGTGTGGTGAGGGGGGTGTGGAGGTGTGAGGTGGAGGTGCAGTCACCGGGGCCAAGCTTAATGCAATTCAGTGAGCATGTGCAATAGTGTGCATGTAATGCATCCAATCTTATAACATTGGATTCATTATTCACATGCTCGCATCCAGAGATATATTATTACTATAAGCATATCAATTATTGTTAATTATTCATGGTCTAGTTGAACATATAAGAACATTGTTTTACACAAGTTCCATGTGTCATGAATTGTATACTTAAGTACTGTTTTTTATACTTAGGTAATGTTTACAAAATAATATACGTACTTTTTTTAGAGGTACCTTGAAGCAAATAAACTTGGTACCTTCAATAACAGTGCCACAGGCTTTGTATGGTATCCATCTGAAATATGATTAAAAAAATACAGTAATCAACAACATTGACAACACATTTTACAAAGGCTTCGTATTACTAATACAAAATTAAAGAACCTATCAGGTATAGCTGGCGGCATCTTTTTGTAATTTTATTACTAAATCAATTTCAATAGAAAAGATTCGAAAATATGTAAAAAATCTAAAAACTTTGAAACTCAATAAAAATTTACATTCCTGTTCTTGACATATTGAGATTTGACATTGACATTAGAATTTAGAATTTTTTTTTCGTCCAGAAATCCTGACAGTTGTAGTATGTTTTTCCAAACCTTTTCTTTATGGTTATCGTTCGTAAAGGATGATGCGCAGTGGTAGCCCGCGAAATTCATTTTTTTTTGGGTTTTTTGCAATTTGCAGCTCCGTGTCAGATTTTATCTTGATAAAAATACGACACGGCTATAAAACATATGTCTTTACATAATTTTAAACATAAAAATCATCAATACATCTCTCGAAGTTAGATTTCGTGCAGATTCGTCAAACGAACGAAATCTAACGAATCTGCACGAAATCTAACTTAGAGAGAAAATTGAATTTCGCGGGGTACACAGCGCAATCACATTTAAAAATGATACCAAGGATTTGCATTATGGGGAAGAAATCGCAAAGCTATAAACTAATGCAGGTACCTTTTTCAGTGAAAGAATCAATGGAAAATATAAAATTTATGAAAGTCGTAAAAAGAATAGATTATCAAAAGACGAAGACAGTGAATTCTATTCTCTGTCTACGTCAAAACAACACGGTTTACTTGACACACACCACACTGACACAATGTTTTTTATAAGTCACTGCAGCTGTCACATGCCAAACAGGCTTTAACATAAACTGATGGCGCTGCTATCGCTCGAATCATAACATCGCAGTTATTTTTATCTCTCAATGATTTTCGGATTTTATATCATAAACTAGCGTGTTTTTTGTTAATACAACGAACAATTTATTCAACGTGGACAGTACCTACCTTAGTTAAAAGCTGAACTGAAAAACCAAGAAGCTTCAATAAGAGGCCGAAAAGCGGATAAATTATAGGTATTTACAGCCTATTTTCTTGTTAATAATTATTGTAACAGAGATCACGTAAAACTTTGTACTTAATTACTACGATAATTAAATAACATGTCGTTATTTAATTATCGTAGTAATTAAGTACAAAGTTTTACGTACACACGGCTACACATCAAGCTATACATTTCCAGTTCACACTGATCTCTCATTGTAAGGAAATCCTATATTGATTGTGAGCATGGAGCATGGGCAGATTTTAGCAGAATAAGCAAGCAGCTGGCATGCTGTTCAATTTAGATCTGGTCACACTGGTATAAATCTGTCTTTAGAGTTGATAACTCTGCAATAAATAAAGCATAGACACGAAAAGTTTATATTGATATATTCCGTTTTTTTTGTTTTGATTTGGTTTTAATTAATTTTAATATTTTTTTCTGATTGATTTTAAAGTTTAATCCTCAGATTCAAATCTTTGTACATATTTACAACTGCAATTCAAAATCGTTAATTTTTAGGCATGGGTTAAATAAAATAGAGGTTATCTACGAAGAAGTTCCAGTAAACAAGCTCTATAACCCGTTGCTATAGAAACATTATGAAAAGAAATTGTTTAATCGAAGACTTCGCAGGTTTTGATGGTCTCCAAAAACGTATAAAGGTTTCGATTAACAGCTCAACAATGTTCAGAAACACCATTTGGTATCGCTCGCTGCTCGACGCAGAGAAATCGTGTTTGAAGGAGGACAAATTAAAAAAGATTCACTACAAGTTCCAAGATGACAAGGAAATGGTCGAAGAGTACAATGTGGACACGCAGGTTTTACTGCGCCGAGCTTGGAAAGTGAAGGGGAAACTAGGTGGCGACGGGAAATGGGATGTTGAGATTGGTGACACGATTCCTGATGCCACTCCTCACATTGAAGGTGCTGGAGCTGATATCATGGAGAGTAAGGATCAGGTATGTTTATCTCTCAATTCCTTTCATATTGCGACGAAAGGGTAATTTAAAATCTGTCTTTTTCCATTAGGTACTTACATAATAATCCACCTTTGAGGAAGTATACAGACAGTATAGAGGACCATTCTATACTAAAAATATGAATTTTCATTACAGCCAATACTGACAAGACGTAACACAAGAATAAACTTGGAATGGAGAATCAGAAACCTGCCCTATCCTATTGAAACTTACTCTGTGAGCGCCAACAATGATGAAAGATGTATTATAATCCGCACAACAAATAAAAAATACTTCAAAAGACTTCAAGTGCCTGAACTGGACAGACTGAATTTACCCATAGAACAAGCAAATATACAATGTAGTCACTCATTCAACACTTTGATTATAACTGTAAGTTTTCTTCCAATTCAAGTTTTATTCAGTTTCTTTTGGCCTTAGAGAAGACAATACTCCAGTAGCTGGAAATCTCAGACTAAATAAAAAGCCAAGACATAGCACTGCAAATAATACAGTGAATCATGCGTAAAACTACACCTCACTCTGTGCATGCTCACATGCACATTTACACCAAAACTAAACATCACTAAATGCATACATGTTTACCTGACCGGACTCACTTCACTGTTGACAGCACTTTGTCTACGTTTTTTATTTAGTCTGAGCTGGAAACTCAAATATCTTTATACTAGAATTACAAACCCAATTGCAAAGTATCTATCAGTGTTTAATGCATCCCCTTACAAATATTTCTATTTTATTTAATAAATATGCAGAATTTTCTCCTATACTTTTCAGCTTGGCTAATGTTTTTTTTTATAATTTTCAGTATAAAAAGCCTCAGCAGCTTCTGGATATGGATAAGGAGTGGTATCAAGAGTTGAACAAAGTGAAACCTATTAAAGATATCCCAAGCGATTGTAAAACGCAATAAAATATTAATATAATAATGTTGTTTTAATTTCTATCATGATTTTTATGGTTAAAATAGAACTTATAAAGGTTTTATGAACATACATGCAACTTTCATAATCTAAGCAAGCAACATACTAAAGAATAGACAATTGTAAAGAAGCTATGAAGAATACATTATTTTGTACAAAGAATTGTCAAGTCTACAGTGAGGTCTATTTGTAAATTAAAAACACAATTTCTTAAAATTAAATATATTTACAATTCATACAGTTACGATTCTCTTAAAAAATTCTCAATAGTTGAGAGAATCTAACTATGGCGGTCATGCTTATAAACTAACATTACAATCTAATCATCTGTAATCAAGCCTTTTGCTATTATTTTTAGCTCTTCATCATCTTCCTCCATATCTAACAGTCCTTTGGATGCTAAATATTGACCGTACTGTTTAGGAATACCCATGAATGTTTTAACCTTTGCCCGCAACTGTTTCCATGTTTCTTGATAATAATTTTTCTTGTCTCTTTCCATAGCTTTGTAATCATGTCCATATTTGTCTAGTAAATATGTTACGAATTCAACTTGTGGTTTTGGTAACCTGAAAACAAGGAACAATAAAACTACAAACAACCCTGAAGTATGGTACATTATTTGTAGAAATGCTTTAATTATAGCTAAATAGCATCCATACATAAATAAAAATGAAATGAAACTTGACAATGGCTAGACTGATTCAGCTATTTTTTGTTTTTAAATGTTTGTTTTGGAACAAAAAATTTTGTTTCCTGAAAAATTTAAAATTGAGGAAAAACTGAAAATCCTATTTTCTATAGGATTTTTGTATGAATTATGTAAAGTTGGACAGCTTCAGGACGTCTGTCAGGTCAGCTAGTCCTTTAAGTCGCATTTTGTCGTTTTACTACAGGCTAACGAAAACCAAGTAATAATTCCAAACTTACATAAATCGTCTGGGCCGAAGTGCTTTAGCTTCTTTTTCCAATATCTCAACAACCTCTTTTTTTACTACTGGCTGGACTACTTCTTCTTCATCACTCTCTTCATCAGATTCTTCTTGACTTACAATCCTTTTAGCTTCTCTGAATTTCTCCTGTTTGAAATTGGGTATTTTTATTACTTTATTGGGATCATTGGCAAGTCCCATTTCCTTCATGTTACGAAGAGAAGACTTTTTAAAATCCCAAGCGTCCTTTATTGGTTTACTGTAAATAAAATATATGATTTTATTAACACACAAGATAATAAATACAATTAAATAAACACGTTTCGACAAAACAAATGGAACTAATTCTAACCAAGTAACTTCGCCAGTGCTACGTTGTTTGATGTGCATTCTCTTTCTATTCAGTTTATGTTGATACTTCTTTTTACGGTGCTGCTTCTTGATCTTCATCTTTATAGATAGTTTTTAAACTTAAAAGTTACAATAAACAAACTTTTGGAAATAAATTCAATACAGCACGTTCCACGTGAGAATTTGACAATGACATTGATTGACGCGAGCGAGCGAGCGATAGAGGGAGCCTTAGATAATATACATGTATAACAATGACATTATGTGTGACTAGCTTCTGCCCGCGACTTCGTCCGCGTAAACTTGTGTGTCCGCGTAAAATGTAATAAATTACCCTAATCGATCGATTTTAATTTATTGCAAACTTTTGCAGTATTTTCGAAGGTTGCAATAAATTCGTGCCAATGCCTACTTCCTACTTAGTCTGTGGCCAATGCCATCATTGCTGTCAAAGTGTCAACTGTCAATATCATAAGTTGTCAGCAAGGGGCGGCTTTATATTATAGGTTATGTTTTGAAGACGACAACCAATATTATTTAAAATGCCTCAAACAGGAGCAACACGCCGTCAGAAATTTCTCAAATCAGAGAAATCTAAAACAAAACTAAAAGCAAAAAATAAAGAACTCCCCAAAGGCACAAATGTGACGAAAACTAATTTCAAAATAAAGAAGATAGTGATAAGGGAGCAGCTGAAGAAGCACGGTGAAACTGAAGCATTGTCTGCAAGGAAACTGAATATAAAGGAATTGTTATCCCGTCTCAATCATTTCAACACTCACTCCAGAACTGAAGCCCTCAGCGGACTTAAGGAACTCATTGAAGCTCATCCTGAAGTGTTGGAACTCAATCTTGGAGAACTTGTTCACGGGATTACACCTTTGGTTTTAAATATTGAAAAAGTCGTAAGTAATTCACAATAATCGTTATAACCCTCCACAAGGGACCCATTAAGTAATACTAAAACTGATTAATCTGTAATGCAATGCAAACTGTAATCTGTTCTTCCTTCCTATTTTGTTTATTTTTCTACTCTTTTGGTTTTATTCTCAGATAGAGATTTATTGATAAATTACATATGAAACTAATAAGTACTATTTTTCAGGTGCGCCATGAATCCCTCAAGACACTACATTCAATGCTATCAAAGGCAAACATTGCGAGAATAGATCCATTCTTTGACATCTTATGCACATATTTAAGAAGTGCCATGACCCATATTGACGGTAGAATACAAGAGGATTCCCTTCTGTTTCTGGATACACTCCTTGTGTGCACACCCACAAAAGTAGCTCAAGATTTCCACAAAATCATACCAAACTTTCTTGACATGATTTCCAAGTTACGGGTTGATTCAAAGCCTGGAAGAACATTGACTGTTAACTTGGGAAGCCAAATCACCAGTGTGAAATGGAGAGTCAAAGTATTGCACCGCCTGAAAGACTACCTAAATAAGTTTGTAAAATACAATAACATTCAAGAATTCAGAGGACCAGTTGTTGAGACCACTAAAATTTTTGATTCCTCTAAAATGAATCACTATTCCTTGTTTAACCCAATTTATACCCAAAATTGTCAACTGTCTTGCTTCTCATCAAAAAACTTGCAAGATGCTGTGCCATTAGATGAAGTAGATAAATTCAGGGAATATACCGACACTCTAATGCCTTTATTATTTGAAACATGGCTGGAAGTATGTCCTAATGTTAGCTCAGAGAAAAATACTGAGACTGTTATCAACGAAGATGCAGCTTCATTACTGAAGCACACCCTTGAGGTTATTTCCTTGATATGGTCTCTTGTAAAGCATTTCAATATGAAGAACCCAAGCTCTAACATTCAAAACGCATTTTCACAGAAGTACCGCCAGCCATATTTACAACATTTTATTAATGCTTTTCCATATGTAACAAATATGCGAGCAAAACAAAGAAATGCAAATGCACTACTGGAAGACGCTATCACTGATCCCAAATTAGTCACACAGAATTTGGAAATATGTCAAGTGTTCATTGTGCTGAATCCTAATATAAATGTGAAAAACCAAAACAAAGACATGATGGCTGTACTGAATTATATAGAGAAAACTTTTAACAAGAACACTCAAGCTGAAATCAATGATGTTATCATAAAAATCTTGCATACAATATTTTCAAATGAAGTGAACAATTGGACCAGAACTCTTTCAGTTATGGATGATTTATTCAGAAAGATTATTTGGGCATATTTTAATAAGGACATGTCTAGTTCATTCAGGCAGCAGATCTTTAGTCTTTTATGTAAAATTGCTCTGAATGATAAGCTGGTCCACTTTCAAAAAAGTGATGCTTACCATACTTGGCTCAAAAACTTGCCAGACATTTTATTAGAGGAGACAGTAACATTGCAAACAATAGATATAATCCATAAGTTTGCTGTTCGGAATAATAGAACCTTCAACATCGTTGTTAGACCGAAGTTGTTGGAGATCATAGAAAATCTGCCCAAGCTTGTAATATCTGATGTTGACATTCATGGAAGTGGCTATTACAAATTATTTTCATTGCTGCACTACATCAAAAGGTGGGATGATGAATCTTTGAATCTGCTAAGAGAACAGCTGTTAAAAAGTGTTTATAGACGTGATTATGGCAATTTCATATATGAATCATTACAGATAAGAACTGGAGGCGCCGAATGATCATGTGTAATATTAGAATTGAAATAAAATAAATGTGTATAATTATGATAGTCATTTATTTCAATAAACTCAAACACAAAATTATAATGCAAAGTTGTGACAGTCAACTAGTAAACAAATGTACACTTTAATGTAATGAGGTAACAAAATTATAGGGTAACATCAAATTAATATAAAATGTAACATTCCATTGAAAAGGAACAACAAACAAATTGCTAACTGCATTGCAAACAGTTTTAGAATAGTTTACATTATTGTATTATAAATACTGAAATCAGTAATTATTACCTACATTGCTCATAATTTACATTAACTAGGAAATAATGGTAAAGTAAAAGGAACTTTCCTAAAATTCTGGTGAAAAAGGATAGCTAAATACCATGGATTTATAAAATAGGGAAGATACGGTACTCTCTGATGTCACGTAAATATTATTCGACTAGAAACAATTACATGTAAACACACCCACACGACTACATTTCTCGATGTCGTGTGTCATTTGCATCAACAACCGAAATGGAGATATATATTACGTGGGCTGCAGCGCGAACGAGATAGCAATAATTGTCACTGTTACGTACTCTGAATAACAAATCTACTATACGCCGCTTGCGCTTCCGCTTGTCTCTTCACATTTACGAATCAATTATTTCTATCCCTTTCTGCCAATGGCGACCCAGCGGCAATAATCAGAATTTTAAAGAAAATTATAATGTACTTACGAGGGAAAAGTAAGTAAAGAACTTGTTTTTGGTTTGTGAACTATTTGTGCACATTTTGAAAACACAGGAAGGCATTGTTGCTGCTTATTTAGACGATTACGGTAATTTTAGTTAACGTGCTACACAAACGCCAGTTCGATTGTGACTAAGGTTAATTAGGCCCGTGTATCTTCCCTATTTTAAAAATCAATGGTAAATACTCAAAGATATTTATTACCCCACATATTTTGCAACTTGTGCTATACTATTCTTAACTAGTTTTCCTGGTGTAAATGAGCTCAAATTCGGTATCACAAAACCAGAGCTACTTATCACAAAACAATACATATGCATTAGAATAAACAAACAAAGTAAGAGGCTTTAGCATTTGAAGGTAACTTTGTTGTGAATTATTTAATAAAATAAAATTGTGCCTTCCTTCCCACATCCCGCCTGATGTACGGTCAATAACAGAAGTCGGTTAACACTGCTACTTTTTGACATCATATAAATTAACACAAAATGATACGATAACCTGTTTTTTAGCGTTTCATTTGTTAGATAACAGTTAATTTTCTTTTAAATTTACATCTGTTCCGATTTTAATGAAGTGTTTTTCTCAATAATTGAGATTTAGAAAACTCGTGTTAATCGACTTTTGTTGCTGACTGTACCTACACATACAATTCCGATATGAAGCCTCATGGAAGCTATGTACTTATTAACGACTAGTTTTACCTTTCTATAAACTAATTCTATAATAAATATGACTAATACAAAATAACTTCTGCTAATTGTTGAGTCGTTTAGTGTCAATTTGGCAATTTTTGGCTAAAATTATAAATTACCTCGAGTCCGCGAACTTGCTATTAAAATATTATTTGGGTAACAATGCTTATGAATTCTAGTTGTATAAGTAAAGGAAATAATGTCCTAGCGTTACGGCCTCATGGTGCTTGGCTTGAGAATGTGACAATTTTGGACTAACTTAATTTTATTATGATCTCTTTGAAACATTTATAATGAATGACATAGCCATGCAAAATACAAATACTGGCATTGAGTTTAAAAGGAGCATTATTGAGAATTATGTTCTCATAAAAATATCAATAAAAACAATCACGCATTTAATGCCTAAGATAATAAATAAGATGGATACCCATCATTTACTTTTACAAATAAAAAATCAGCTCACAAAGACTGACCTGATAATAATGCTGAGATCAGCAACTATTCAATTGAAATAAAGTCCTACTATTAATCGACTACGTACCTATTTATTTGATACGTTTGCGTTTGTCATATAATCATAATAGAATAGATTAAATTAGATGCCTCTAGTGGGTCAAGAATATGTTTCAAGTCTGTGTCTAGATCAAGTCCATAAAATGTAGCATGTACTACTGCTAAAGACCAATTAAAAGGAGTATGCGGAGAAATCAATCGACCTGCTTACTGCTCATCCAAAGTTTGACTTCGTCCTCTAGACCGGTCGAATATTGAGTCGAGTTCGCTTAGCCGCATATTTTTCTGAAATCTCCGTCTTGTAAAATGAACATCTAAGTGAGTTAACATGCAAGTCTAATTTAAAGGCCAATGATATACTATTGTAGCGTCACTGTGAATTTATGATATTGCTTCTAAAAGCGCGGAAGATTGGAAAACATTATGCTCCCTAATAGCTGCACATATCTTTCAACTGTAGCTAAGTAAAATAAAACTACAAGATCATTTTCCAGAATATAGAGAGCATAAATCGTTCTTGCACGAAGCTCGCCTGAAAGGTTTAATAATATATACTTATTTGGGTAAGATCTACTGTGTTTTCCTTTTATTAGATTTTTTTGCGCGAGGTATGGTATTGGTAGCAGAGGCCGTCAGCATTGCCTGAAAATAAAAGGAGTACATTGAAAACTAACTCAAAAAAGCACAAGCACACTACTCAGTTATAGTTATATGGTGGCATTTTTAATAATTATTATTCAGTCCAAGTAACTTTTACAAAAAAAAGTGCAACCATAAAATATACAGTTATAAATTGGTTTAGGTTGTCAGTGATTACATAGGATTAGGGAAGAAAAACAGTGATTAAAATAAACTTAGATAAAATAAAATACAACACAGCACACGTTATAAAATGCAAAGCAAATAATTTAAAAGAAAGAAACGATAACATACTCTTCAGGTACAATGTATTAGTGAAGACTATTAAAGATGGCGATCAAACTAAAATCATGCATGTCAAAATTGTCAATAACACTCGCAAAACGAAACTAAAATAAACATACTGTTTTGCCTAACTTCAGCTGCAAGTAAAAGTGGGCTTGGGATTTTAGGAAAGCCTTCTTACACATCTGTGCTCTTTGACGAAGTCGGCGCTTCGTCATGCAATGATATAAACTTATATTCTGGATGACCAGCTATTTTCGCATCAATGAGTTTCTGCAGAGCATCACTCTTTTCGATTATATCTTGGGATATATCTTCGTCATCTAATTCTGACGCATCTATGAAACTAAGTTGATAATCTGATTTTTCTACTTGAGATCCTACTGCATTGGTATCTTGCACTTTTATCTCGTCTGCAGCGAGATTGTTTAATTCAGTACAGCTTTGAAAGCCATCACCTTCCTTTTCAATCGTGGATGATCTTCTACTATGATCATCTGTTGAAGAGGTTGACGTGTCATCTGACTTTGGTTTCTCTTCACTCTTGTGCCAAAAAGCAAGTTTACCTGGCAACTGTAACAATTTTCCTAACCCTGAACTGCTGCCTTTAGGGATTCGGGCCGGTGATTTAGATTTATGCCGATTTTTGTTTTCGGCTATAGGATTAACAACTTGAAGACTTTTTGGTAATCCAGATTCTTTAATACTGGTATTTGGTAATTTATTTACGATATCATTTAAACTTTCTTGGGATGTTGTACTATTCAGAATTGTACCTGTAGGTTTACAAGCTTCTTTATTATCATCTATTGTTACTTCATCTGTGTCAACTTTTGGCGGTGGTGGAGGAGCCTTCGCTTTACCGTATTTACCTTTAGGAGATTTTCTTTTACTTTTAGGGGAATCTTCTGGTGTTCCAAAAGACGCTTCGTCATCACTTTCGGCAGAGTCGTTATCGTTTATGGAAGTATCAAGACTCGTAGTATCAGTGCGTTCATCTAACACTACAGTTACTGCTTCTTTTGTGACAGTCTCAACTGTTTCTGTATCTGTATTGTCTAGGGCAGCCTCAAAAACTATATCTTCATTGTTTGCACTAGATTGGTCATCATTATTGTCTTTTTGTTGACTTTCAACGGGAATGTCGGATACAATATAGCTTTCTTTATTTTTAACATCGTCTTGTTTTGTTATAGAATCATCTGTTGTATTTTCTTTATCTTTATCTACGGAACTAACTAATGTAAGTTCTTCAGAGGTGCCTTCTTTTTGGTCCCAGTGATCTGTATTGTTATCAGTTTGATTATTAACACTTGCATCGAAGGGGAAATTACCTAGCACTTGGAGGATCTTTACTTGGTCTCCAACGTATTGGTATATAAAAGGGGGTTGTGTGTGGGATAAGAAGATGGGGGACGGGGCATTAATAAGAGCGGGCATATTTGAATATTCAAAACTATCGTCGTCCTGTAGCTCCTCGATGATTACTTCACTTCCCTTTAAATAAAAAGTTCTTAAGTCTATATCAAAATAAAGAAAACCCAAACACAAAATAATATAAGCTAATAAATGCAATAAACAGACTTATTGGCATACCATCGTGATTATAAGTGATATACTGGTGTAACCATTACGAGAACAACTTTAACTCATGCAATAAAAAAACTATGTAACCTCAGTGGTTTTTACTAAATATAAAACAGAATCCAAAAATGATTTGAATAAAAACGAATTCCCTTATTTAATAAGCCAATCTGTTTAACTAGTACTAGCATAATACTTTTCTTTATATTTTTATCTTACACAAACCATTTAAAACACTTTGAAGCCGGATAGCAATAACATCATAAGGTAGGTATGTCATTTTCTACATTTGAGCTTTTACACATACCTAGCCATCGAAAAGTCATCATTCTTTTAAAGATATATTTGTTCAGTCAAATAGCCAATATTTAATAGATTTTTACACATTTCATAATAATGTTCTGGCTTCAAGCAAGACCCAGCACCAATCATACCCTGCCACACCAAAATACAAAAAAGAAACATTTATGTAGGGTAGTTTTGCAGTAATGTTTATTGGGGTAATTACGATGATGGGGTAATTCCGATTGATGATATTTTTTACAAACCGCAGCGACATTTTACATAATTATATTGACAACCATAATGATTAGACGCCTTTTTTCGGCCGCCGTCTTTCGCTATTGCTATATAAAATGCCTCTGCGTTTGGTAGAAATTATCATCAATCGAAATTACCCCGTTATCGTAATTACCCTAATAAACTCTACATCATTTTATCTAACGTGACATTTAAAGCTTCACATATACATTTTTAACAATTTGAATATAGCAATTTTATGATAGTGTGAAAGCACTTAGTAGTCTGCAGAATAACCTACATAAATGGATCCCCATAGAATCTTTTCATATTACAATATTCGAATAAAATATTTAGATTAAAATAAGTGTAAGGAACGTGATATAAATTAAGTTTTATTGCTGTAATTATTCCAGTCACAGATACATACAAAGTAATTAAACAGTAATTTTGATGTGGATGGAAATAATTACAACAATAATTTATAATCTTTAAAATTATAGTTGCCAATAGCCCTAGTTTAGAAGATAATTCATGATTTCTAGTTATCTATCTAAAAAACCTTTAAATTGACAGTCCAAAATCAGGTACATTTTGTGCGTTTTATTAGAAAATGAAATTTTAATTTTTCATGGAAAAAGCCTTTTATAACACGGTCATACATGCCAGTTTCAACATCATTACTAGTCCATGAATTTTACAAGTAAAAAGAAACATGCTGCCTTTATTTTTAAACGTTCAACATAAATTAAAACTAAGCCATAGCAATATTACCAATTCACTTAGTCTAAATTCGTCCTTATCTCCAAAGGCCATATTTAAAATGTTAAAATAGAAAAAGAGTATAACTTATTTTTTTACAAATAGCAGAAAACGAATACGGCTCAGAAAGAGATGGCGGGAGAGCTGGACTCATTCTTAAAGGATTGGCCCACAATCGCAGTAGATCAGGAAAAGTGGAAAGCGGGAAGGGAAGGGAGGCCTTTGCCTGGACAGGCTTATAATAGTAATAAAATTACATAAATTTATATAGGCATTAGTAATAATATATAAAATCGAGGCCCGTTTATAAAATCGAGAACTTAATATAATTTTGACCAATATACTATAATCTTAATTTACTAGAAGAAATGACATTGAAACTGGCAAGTTATGTTTTTAACAATTCTCTTCATGAACTAGAGCTACTAGATGACGATTACATACTATACAGAGACTTCATTTAACATCCGTTTGACCACACACACAATGTTTTCGGTTACTCATTGTAGAAAATTTTGTACTATAAGTGTGCGCGCAAGTGCTAGTCACCGCCTGAGGTATGTGAGCGGTGAGACGGGGGAGGTAGACAAAACGACAAGCTATGTCAAGCATATGCGTCTTGTCAATCGGGCCCTCCCCCGTCTCCCCGCTCCTTCAGGCGGTGACGAGCACTTGCACGAACACTATGTCAAGTGTCTGTAAATTATGCAATCTGTTGCATTGGCGCATGAGCGTAGCCGTTGGTTTCTACGTGCGAGAAAAAAATCGCTCATAAATTTCATCCTCTCCAAATAATTGGTTAGGTTATTCTGGACAGTGTCAAAATAACAAACCAGTCGCAATAAACCGGCAACGCCAATCAGTAGTTCCCATTTGTCTATGGAACATGACGTCATCGGACAAAATGAGACTTTTTTTTTATTTGTATTAAAGAACCAATGACACTTATTTGTTAGAAAATACACACACACACACACACACATTGTTTGCAATCACTCACTCACTTCGTCTTAATGTATATATTTTTTTATGTAGTAATTTTTTGTATTTGTGTACTTATTGTATTTTGTATGGGCCACAGCTGCCTGAGAAATATAGGAATAAATAAATATTATTCGTGGTTCACGACATGTCAATTGGGTTACTTTTCGTGTATTGACGTTCAAACAAAGTTATCGCGCCACGCCATCGTCATGATCGTCATGAAATCAGAAACGTCAAGAATAACCTATTCAATTATTTGTAGTAGAAAAAAAAAACATAGTTTTCCACTAGCTACGCCCACGCCATTTCATTTAAGTTTATATTCAGTGTTACCAGACCTCAGCGGCTTGCGGTCGTTTGATGGAAGTGACGGTAGTTCGGGAAGACCGGCCACGTGCGCGTGCGCCGGCTCCTAAGGAAGCCGTGCGCGTCAGGGAAGCACTGTTGTCAGCACTCGAGTAGCCCGAGCTTATGTCCTCCGTTGATTTTATGTGACTGGAATGTAAGAATTATTGATTAGACAGGTAATTGATAGGTACTGGAAAGTGGAACGAACCATAAGTTTGATTAAAAACCGGCCAAGTGCGTATCGGACCACGCACAATGAAGGGTTCCGTAGTTGGGATGAACTTATCCCAAGAACAACCTTAACATTGTAGTTAAAAAACATGTTCTCCCTTACATTCCAACTGCAAATGTAAGTTTGTACTCACAATACTGAGAGATTTACCATGTTATTTTAAGACTAACTTCTTATAGGTTTTCCTGTAATCTACAGGTAAAGAACTACATATTTACTGTATTTTTTTCAAAATTTTAGACTCAGTAGTTTCGGAGATAAGGGGGGGGGGATGGTCAATTTTCGTCTATTTTCTTAAATAAATTTAAATCGATTTATTTTAAAATATTAAAAAAGAAATATTTGAGACCCTCATAGTAAGCCCTTTCATTTGATATGTCACGGTACAGTTTGCAACACTTTTTTTTTTCATATTTGCCCCCTAATAGTGACCCCCTGACTGAAAATTCATTTATTTACTTTACGCGTACGTGTTTGGGTCACAGAAATCCATATGTTTACCAAATTTCAACTTAATCGGTACATTAGATTCGGAGCAAATTAGCTGTGACAGACGGACAGACATGACAGACACGAGTGATCCTATAAGGGTTCCGTTTTTTCCTTTTGAGGTACGGAAACCTAAAAATAGAGAATCTTTACTTTACTAAAGTGCCAATGACTCTCATAAGCCTTGTTGGGAATCAAACCCAACACCTTGAGCGCAGGCGGCGTGATCAACAAGCGAAGGCGTGCCGCGACGACGACACGGCTCAATTTTGTAAGATCAGACGGCTATATACCAAGCCTTGTTTAACGCTTTGAAGGACAAGAACGAGACACAATGGTCGCCGACCGCTCAATGTCCACCGATAGATGGAAAGCAGCGCATGAAGTTTTTTTTTTTGCTCCCTCGGTGTAATTGCTGTATGGCATTCTAAGTAGGAGTATAAAAAAATAAACAATAGAAGTTTTGTTGTTATTACTGCTATGGCCGTATAGTGTCCTTCAAAGCGTTAATATAGTCCACTCTTTTATTGCATTCCGAACTAACAGCCTCTTTCAAGTTGCGCAGGCCTAAGGCAGGTATTGCTTTGGTCTTGCCGTAAGTCTTTACCTCTTCCTAACAATCACACATTTGCGCAGTTTTTTGCGCTAAACCATGCGGATACAATCTCCGCAAGTAACAAATCACTGTATGAATGTTTCAAAGCTTTATTTTTTTCACGGTACGTATGGGTTTCCGAAAGCTTGACGCATAGCAGCATTTCAGATATTTAAGATTCACCATCTAGAAATCGTAACGTTGGAAGGCCCCACAAGGTGGACCGATGACCTTGTGAAGGCCGCAGGAATAAGCTGGATACGGAAAGCACAGAACCGGTCGAAGTGCAGGTGCTTGGGAGAGGCCTATGTCCAGTGGTACGTCTTTCGGCTGAAATGATAATCTTGAAAACAATGTCACACTCAATCTTTCCATAAAAATAAACAGGACCAACCTGAAATCCGGTTCGTCAGTCCTAGGACGAGGTCTAACATCAACATCGACCTCGGGGAAGTACATCGGCGAACGACTGTTCGACTCTGATGCGCTGCGACGGGTGGAGAGTCCACTGTGGAATTAAATCGAGAAATCATTTAGTACTTATTTTTCCCACCCATACGCAAAATACGCGCAATGACACACGTGGAGTTGCGGATACCAGCACGTATTACCTATTAGTACTTATTTCACTCGATACTTCGAACTTGAAAATAAAGGAAGAATTTATGTCTGCATGGCGTTGTGCTGATAACTCTGTGGCGGCGTAGTCTACGCCCATCCCACCACATGCGAACTACACATTAAAGACCTCTGACGTCACACAAATCCTGCATCGCGCAAGCAGCGTTTACCGCGCGACTGGAATATTATACAACATCCCGACATCAACCGTCGCGTCGGGTCTGGGTCTGGTGGGTGTTGTGCCCACCAGACACAACACCCGTCTGTTCGGAGGATCCTCCCTTTTCATTAGAGGATAAGTAAACTTGAATGTTTGATACCTCATATACTCAGATGATGAGACTATTGACTTGACTCTCTTTGACTGAGTACAATTTTGGCGCGACGATTGAACGTATTGGTAATCTATGCAATAAGGCACACATGGGACAAATAGACTCCCAGGATTTCCATAATTATTATGATTCCAAATTGTCCATTGTGTGGTCAGCGCTATACAAGCAATATCCAGTACTAGATGTTCCATCTCCATCCCAGCCTGGGAAACATTACATATTTAAGTTCTAATGTCATTTCACAATTCACATTTTGAGACCTTACGTTTCAAGTCGATTCCAGATTGTTGCATGGCCCTGTATTTCAGGTCTTTATGCGGGTAGATGTTTGTATTCGTGAATCCTGAGAAAGTATGTACACACTACAAGCCTAGGGCTAGTTTCTGTCGTCTAACTTTTGGTCTTTTTCCTTCTTCGAGTGCTACATCCAAATTGGTTGCTGTTACATACTATTTTTTTAGTATTTTAAGACACCAAAATGGGAATTATTTGAGGTTCTTGCACAGTAGATACAATAATAAATACAAGCTGAGCTCACCTCTTACCACCTCGTCGTATAAGCCGTGGCTCTGTGAGCACATCGTCGGCTTCATCACTGCCTCTCTCCTCGCGTGGCTCGCATTCCGTCAAGTCAGACAGGCTGTAACTCTTGCGCAGTTGCTGTACCAACCCGCCTCCGCCCTGCGAATTTGTTATAAAATTATATAAATTTATTTAGGTATAAAACAGTGTTTACTTGGTATATTTCTGGTTTTATTTTGTCTAGACTGGAATTAGACCTCGACAAAGAAGAAAAATGAAGAAATAATACATCAATAATCGTGATTCGCACTCTCAGTGCGCCTGTGGTAATAATAATAATCAAACTCTTCCTTGAAAATTAATTCCTTGCTTATGCTGTTTTTGAGGAGAAGAAATTTTAATGAGCTAGGGCTCAGGCCTACATATTATAGCTGATGGCTAGATCAAATGACTTGATGGTTTCAAGCTTATCTATCAAGCGATTTACTTACTTTAGTAGTAGAAAATTGGGCGTCCCTTAAAAATATAAAAAGTAATACTCACTTGGAATCTGCAGTAATGCTTCAGTGACACAAGCTTTGTGAGGCAAAGCGCATGCTGTCTCATAATGTCTATTAAAGCGATGATATTTAACGTTTTACATAAAAATAAACAATAGCAAGGACACTATATTGATTTATTGAGAAATCATCGAATATAAAACTAAATCAGTCACACAACTAAATCTAAATAACACAATACACAACGTTGGTGGTTTCACAACACATGCGTTCTTTACAAATATATTATGTATAGACTTATAGAGGTAATATACATACAGTTGGCAAGCCTAGCCTATTTCGTCTTTAAAAAGAGACGGAAGACTAAGTGGCCCATTACAGGCCGAAATGAACTTCGAATTCGAGTGGGCCGGCCATTCAATCTTCTGTCTTTCTTTTGAAATTAATTCAAAACATCCTCTATCTTGCCTACTCTATGTGTATCACATCTATGTAAAGTATGTATTTATAAACGAATTATGTCATTTTTTACAGACATCATGCGATGTTAAATAATATTAAATAAATTGGCTCGTCTATGAGATTGTGCAGGACAGTTTAGGAACTGAAAATTTAAGCATTGCAAAATATAATAACAATTTAAAATGCCTGGACGGCTCCCTGATTTGCATTGTACAAACAAATGCATATGTTTAAGTAATTTAGAGTGTGAAAAATATACTAGATTATTATAAGTACAAGTTGTAACTTAAATAAGGCACAACCTCTTAAGGGTATGAACAACTTTTACTATGAGACAAAACCGAAAATCTCGAAAAAAAAACAGCTGTTCTCTACTTTTATGTTCGCATAACTCTTCAAAATGTACGGAACAGCTGTTTTTTCTCGCGATTTCAGGTTTGGTCCCGTAGTAAAAGTTGTTCACGAGTAAAATGACCCCTTAAGAGGTTGTGCGTTATTTAAGTTAGTTGACAATACAATCGGTAGAAATATGACAAAATCCTATAATAAACGAGAAAAAAGAAATGCGACATTAATTTGATTACTGCTTTGGTTTGAGTTGCATTAAAATTGTTGAATTGTAATTAAGTTGTAACGAAAACAAGAAATAAACAGTTGTTTCAAAAAGTATATCGGGTTATAAAGAAAGCCTCAAATAATCCATTTCAAACAGAATAAACTGCACAAGAGGCGTTTGTCCAGCATAGCCTCGTAGTAAAAATAATAGTTTAAATTGTAAAAAAAATCTAAGCTATCTAAATAATATATTTTTAGATTTTTCTCATATTTATAGAGTAAAATACCGTATTATTATATTTATTTATTATATACCACTGGCAGATTGAGTTAGATTGGCCTTTATCTACCTCCCCCGACTGACAGCTCACATACCTCAGGCGGTGACTAGCAATTGCGCGCACACTATAGTTAGTACATACATTTCAAGCTTCTTCTCTCAGTCAGCGCGAGAAATTATTTAACAAAAACCCCAAAACATGCCCAGTAATCGGTAGCTCTCAATTTGAAATTTCGCAACATTCTATTCGAAATATAAAATGAATTATTATAAGTGTGATACACTGATACTTTAAAACAACGGGTCATACTAATTGTTGTCTAAAATTATCTAAACATCACAGTTGAGCTTCATTCGTACTCGTTACTCAGTCGACCATAATTTCGTTGTTTTCTTTGTCTATGGCCGCTTGGGATCTGGTGCGGCGACCTCGGGACTTGCTGCGAGGTCGTTTTTCTTTTTCTTTGGCAACTTTACGTTTACGAATGACGTTGCCTCGGCTGCGGGCTGACGTGTCATCGGGCTCGTAGTCCGGGTCGTGAGGATCTCCGTCCCCTGACATATAGTCTTGTCGCTCATCATCACGGTCCAGTTCAACAATCTCCACAATCCCGGGCAGCTCTGAACGTTGGTACTCCAAGTCATCGTAGGTATCGTGGTAGCCGTCGGTGACGTCACGCGCCCTGATGGCTTGACTAGCGCGCGCCTCTCTGTCTTGCTCAGGACTCGGCAGATTGAAGTTCTGCGTGAAGCAGCAATGGAAAGGATATTTGGAAAAGATGGGGTGGAAAGGGAGAAATTAAAAAAGCGTGTTAATAAAATTAAAAAAGACGAAATTAAACAAAGCGGCTATGTGGTTTGATCTAAACGATGTGAGAGTTGAGATATTACATGGTCTTGATGTGGTCATGCCTGATGACTGGTGGCTACTGGATGGCTAGCTTGCTAAGTGCGATTAGGCCAATTTGGGAAATTAAATACAAAAAAAAACATGTAAAGCTGTGTGCAAATTAGCACTGTGGGTGTAATTCACGTTTGCTAACTTATTTACATTGTACACACTGTAATCAAACATGCCACACTTTTGCTTTGGTAAACCTATTTGCTCTGTGACAACTTTAAGTGGTAAGAAAACAACACAAAGTTAAACATCTAATTAACACTTGTAACTGTGTATTTTAGTTAAGGGTTAAAGCCCACCGACACCCTTATTTGGCTCATTTAAGAACTGTCGAAATTATATAAACGTTTCGTTTATCTACAGATCTTACATGAGAGCGTAGTTATAAAACTAAGCATGCCACAATTGTAGTTACAGGGTTGTGAAAACTTACTTTTATGGCAGTCTGCATGATAACAGTTGTGGCATAGTTGACGCCTTTGGTGCCCAAATTGAGCACTGTGTGGTAACCCTGGTCTTTGGCCTTCGCTATGTACTCATCTATTTCCTGGAAAATGGAAAGATTACAATTTAAGTAAAATGGTAATTGTTTTATAACGATGCTATGAGTCACGCGTTTCTAAATGCCCGTGATTTTAAGTACCTACGCAATTAATTTTAACCTGTTCTTCAAAAACATTAATTTGTAACAAAACATTGTGCTTCCGTATAATTTAAAATATGGAAAATATCAACATAGTACAATCGGCTAAACTAATAACTTGCAGTGTAATCTAAGCTATGCATGGGTGCTAAAATTGTCAACGGTAAAATCTCTTTGTTACTAACAACATCGTAACTACTGCAAAGGCAGTGCGTATTGATTACGGAAATACCCCACAACTTGCCATACATGCTCGGCACAATATAACTTGTCGAGGATTTTGTCCTATGGATCCTATATGATATGGATCACAATGTGACAAAATTTATATAGCACACTTATCTGTAGATGAAGTAACGTTATATTTCAAAAGTAGACAGTAGGGCCGTTATAATACATCATAGTTATGATACCTATTTCCCTAACGAGTTGACTGACTTTGTTTGGGAATAAATATTTAGAAACAGACAGTGGCTTTGGCTTGATGCAAGCACATCTGATTCTGTTTACAGTAGTCAACTTTCACGACAAGTGCCTGTCGTACTGTGTACTGACATTTGGCCAGCTGAATCTGTTTCTTCGTAAGAGGTGGTCCCACTTACGAAGAAATAGCTTCACCTTGCGTAAGTCCTGGAAGGAACAGACCTCGCACGCCATGACAGCACAGATATCTTCCACGAATAGCTTGGAAAGCTGATTGCAAGATTCATATTATAAAAAAGTACCTACCTATAATTGAAATAAATGATTTCTTTTTAACCGACTTCCAAAAGGAGGAGGTTCTCAATTGTTCCCCGATTACTCGAAAATGGCTGGACCGATTTGGATTTTTCTTTTTTTGTTCGAAAGGGTATACTTCCCAAGTGGTCCCATGATCATCAAGTCAGGATCTGATGATGGGATCCCATGGAAATCGAGGGAAACCCTCAAATTTTATTAGCACACCTATATCGATTTCGGTATTTTTTATAGTAACTCGTGCATTTGCTTTCGGAAAGTACCATTCGGTGAACTGGAACTGATGATGAAGACCACAGAGAGCCATCGGAAATACTCAATTATATCTAAGTACACACATCAACACTGTCTAGGGATATTTTGTATTTCTTAAATTTTTTGATAAACTATAAATATTTTGTTAAGAGAAGTATATATGGAATGAAACCTCAGTTAATGACCAACTTAATTAAATAAATAAAAAACATTTTAGATAATCAAATATTAAAAAAAAAAAAATAACAAAGAGACTAAAAATGGTGCTAAGTCTACGAGTGAAATTAATTAATAAAATTAATAATTTTATTAAAAATAACAACAGAAAGTTAGACATTTTAACTCTTAATAATCAGTGTTGCCACCCCTCACGTTAATTAGAGTTCGGCATCGGTTATTCATACTGTGAATTAAGGTGTCGATGTCTTGCTGTGGTATGCGTTCCCAGGTTCGTTGCAGGTGCAGGAAAAGTTGCTCTTCTGTGGCCAGATTTGGAGGGAGGGCGTGCATAGCCCTTCGCTGCAACATGTCCCACGCATGTTCGATGGGATTCATATCGGGCGACTGCGCAGGCCATCTCATTACCGTGACGTTGTTGTCTTGAAGGGCGGCTGATACCAGCCTCGCCGTGTGTGGACGGGCATTATCATGCATGAGTACGAATTGGTGGCCGATTTGCACCCTATGCGGAATAATGACAGGTTCCACCACCTCATCACGGTATTTCTGAGCATTCATGTTGCCTCTTACAAAAACGAGGTCGGTTCGCGCGCCTATACGAATTCCCGCCCATACCATGATCGTCCCTGCTTGGTACGAATGAACCTCTTGTGGATGCTGGAGACGGCTTTCCCTGCCTGGAACTCTCCAAACTCGTGTTCTTCGCGAATCTGGATGAAATCCAAACCGAGACTCATCCGTAAAGAGCACTGTCGACCATTGTTCATTATCCCATAACACGTGTTCTTGGGCCCACAATAGTCGCCTTCCGCGATTGCCACGTCGCAAAGCAGGAACACGAATTGGCCTGCGAGAATGAAGATTAGCTTCATGTAGCCTTCTTCTGACTGTTTGGTCGCTAACCAACAGCTGATGCTCCTGTTGGAGCCTCTGTACCATTACCATGGCCGTCAGAGTAGGTTCTCTCCTGGCGGTATTTTGGAGAAAACGGTCCTCTCTAGGGGTGGTCACTCGAATTCTGCCAGCATGCCGTTCTGCCACTTCCCCAGTATCACGATAACGTGACCAGAGCCTTGATATCACATTCTGGCTGGTGCCTAGAGTCTCCGCAACAACGTTTTGGATAGCGCCAGCTTCCAACATTCCTACCGCTCTTATCATCTCGTCTCTCGTCAGATGTCGACGTTGCATGGCACCAACGAGATGACACAAACAGTAAAAATCACTAAAACAATTGATAGCGTTAGTTAATTAATGTTTTTATAAACAAATCTCAACACAAAACTAGCACTGCTAACTGAATCAAATGAGTGTTCCCGCGCTTTCTTTTGTTTTAATAAGTTTTAGTTTTTTTTTCAATGTCAGTTTGAAAATGGAACAAGGAGGTTTAATTCCACATATAAACTTTTTACTAATTCTGAGTAGTTTTTCTGAAAATCTAAGAAATGCAAATAAAAATCTAATATCCCTAGACAGTGTTGATGTGTGTATATCACAGGTTGCGATTCGATTACTTTAATATGGTTTATGCTCGTCAAAATGCATAATGGTAATGGTGACTTCACCATGAGCTCCAGTTCACCTGGTTCTTACTAGGAGAACTCCTCAACAATTAACGTCCCTGCATCGGGAAAAGCAATATTTTGTAAAACGTGATGAGCAGTTGACATTGGGTTATTGTAACTCAGATAAATTACAAACTGAACCACTAAAAAGTGAAAAATAAAAACTTTTTTACAAAAAAAAACCGACTTCCAAAAAAAACACTACAAACTGAAAAATAACTTTAATTTCGGAAGTCGGTGGCAAAAAACTAAAATACAGATCCAAAGACACCGACTTCCGAAATTAAAGTTATTTTTCAGTTTGTAGTGTTTTTTTGGAAGTCGGTTTTTTTTTGTAAAAAAGTTTTTTATACGAATATTATCACAAAGAAAGTAAGTAAGCTGGCAAGAGAGATTCTGCTATTCGGATCCCATCAGATTACCTGAACTGCCAAGAATAAAATATATAGTTTCTCACCTGTTCCCGCCTGCAAAGCGCCGGATGCACGAACTTCCTGTACAGTATGGAGGAGCCCTTGGTTGCCGGTGACAGCAGCCACAGCACCAACACTATCTTCACCTCGTAGTAGAACGGGAACCATGATAGGAAAACGTCCGTGAACGTCTCCGTACACGTGAACAAAGCGAACACTATCCAGTACATCATCCATTTTACCTGGAATTGACAGATAGGGTTTTGTTTTATGTTATGAACTACCTATAAGATGATAATGTGGCTAGAAAGATGGTGAATAAAGTTTTTTTATTGTTTCCCAAAAAAAAATAGAATACTACAGTACCTAATCAGTACTTGCCAAACCGCAAAACAGTTTGTCTGCAATTGCAATTTGCGAAACAGTTTGTCAGCAATCTGAATACTGGGATGACGACTGATAAAGATGTTGGAAAACAAAGGAATGCTGTGGTAAACACAAATAATCTGGGAGGACTAGACCATGCTGATGATTACGTGTCGTTCCTTTCCCAACAATCTATGAAATGAACCGAGGACGTTTAGCTTTGTGTCGTCTGTAAGATTAAATATAACAAAATACAAGCCAACAATGTCATGTTCGTTCAAATAGTACGAAAACTGAATTAATATCAAAACAAAGGTTTAAACAGTATCGAGCTTATGGCCCTTTGTACCACAGAACAGATAAAGAGGTCTGACCTCTTTTAGGCTCTTACAGACAGAGGCGATATCGCGTCGCTCCTGTGCGCGCGATTGCATAGAAATATTGTTCTACGGATATAATATCGCATATCGCGTCGCGACGCGATATCGCCTCTGTCTGCAAGATCCTTTTATCTGTTCTGTGCTTTGTACACACACGTTTTTCTTACCGTGAAAACTACGCTAGGCACGGTCGTCAGTGTTTTATGGATCACTATGGAAGCTTGTTGGCAGACAAGTTTTTCTACGGAGCGGTTTATCCGACGTACCGTAAGGAAACCGTGCCGTGTCAAAGGTACTAATGAGTCTGGAGAAGGGGCGAAAGGGGTGGGTGGGACAGACGTACATAGGAGAACCGGCGAACCCTAGTCAATTAAATTGGTTTCCTAGGTGATGGAGGGCAAAACTGACGGGCGCTATTTCAGTATCGGGTCTTTAGTAATTATTATTTATATTTTAGTTTTGAGTATGAATGTGAATGGCTATACGAGTAGGGGAAGACCAAATAAACTATGGATGGACTGTGTGAAAGATGATATGGCTAGAAAGGGAGTGACTACCGAGATGACGACTAATAGAGAAGTATGGACAAAATAAGAAAGTTGCGCCGACCCCAAATAAATTTGGAGAAGGACAGGAGGATGATGATGATGATTTCCGAAAACACAGTTATTACATTATTTTGTAGGGGGTGTACTGACTTTCATATTGAGCAAGGTTTCATAAACAAACAGCGGTCATTTCAGTTATGGATGGAAAAATGTACAAGGATGTTGATGAACTAAGTTAGTAGCCAACAAAATGGTCTAAAGTAGGACACAAAGTTATTGGAAAACATGTATTGATTCTTCAGCTAAATTATAAATAGCTCAACATTACTCACTCAGAATTATATTTATTTAACTTATTGTTTGCCAATTTTAATGCATGAGGAAAATAGTCTGTAGAACTGGGTATAAACTAGAGCAATGTGAATAATATTGCAGCATAAACAAATAGTTATCACTTACTCCGACCGAATCCTCTCAGTTCAACATCACGTCGGTAACCATTGATTTTGATCATGACACTCTTAGACTGCATTCTGGGTATTGTTTATAAAACAATACCGAGGGATATGTACCTGTTACCGGCGGCTAGTAATTAGTCATAGGAAGCCGGGAACAAGGTAAAGGACACAGTGGGAGCCGAAGCGTTTCAAACACGAGCGAGCGCCCGTAACAAGGCCACCGTTGTACTTTACTGAACCATTTATAGCCAGCAAATTACACATTTTTTCATCACGCCAAATTGTCGCTCCACAAATGGTAATTCAACGTTTGACAATTACTTGCCTTTTGAAGCTTATAGACAGTAATATCGTTCAATTGTAGTCTAATAGCTCAAGCGTCACAGAATATCGAGCACAGATAATGATGAAGATAATATTGACTTATTATTGTAGACCTTAGTACTTATATGTATTTAAGTATTTAATTGCACTTACGTATTCCTTTAAGTTCTTCGTCCGGACAGCTTTATATGAGGCATAAGCCGGGTAGAGGGTCCCGAATACCAATCTGCAAAACGGATACACCACCAGATAAGTGATCATCTTCGGTGCGCAGAATCCAGTCGTTAGGGCGAACAGGCCAAAGTTTCCAAACGAGACACTAGGGATGCATCTACTGAGGGCCAATCCTAGGTTCGTTACGAATCGATTCCAGACTCGTCCTTTCGGTTGACCGAGAGGAGAGTCATCGTAATCGTCGTAACCCTCGTCGACGTTCGGGTCGTATTTGACGAGTTCTTGGCAGGATTCAAATGTGTCGGTCGCGGTTGCACGAGTGTATTCCGCCTCGAGCTTGTTGACAATGAATCGGACGCTGGACAGTCCGAGGCTCAGCGGCGGCAGGCGAGGGCTGTCGTCACGGTTACCGGTCGCGCGACCCACCGCCATGGATACGGTATCCACGTCATTTGTTTTCTACCAACACATGTGTGTATTCACTGTTTATGTATCGTTTTAGTGTCTGTTCGAGTGCACTGCACATTAATATTTAAGACGCACGCGCTAGATGAATCGCAGAGACTGATTGAATAAAGATCTGTCTCGGCGTGATTGGCGAGCTATTTGCTACCTTGTAAATCAATACTACCGTGGTCGGTGCACAGTAAGGCCGCGTGGACTGGTGTTTGGTTGAAAGGTAATAGTCACCAAATGTATACAAAGGCGACCTTCAAGTAGTAATTAGGTTCTCAATTTTATTTGACTGTTGATTCTAAACGCCTAACTGGAAATTAATTGGCTGGGAATACAATTGGTTGTATTTTACTTGGTAATGACTAGTATCTTGTAATTGGTAAAGGATACAACGCGCGTGGGTGTTTTGCAAGGATTAGATCATGTGCCGTGGTCGATAGCAAACTGTTAAATAAATATGACCAGTAGTTCATGATTGGTTATAAAAAGTTTGCTTCGCTTGTCGACAGTTCGGCATTTGGTCGTTCAAATATTTTTACATTTTGCATCATGCGGTATACTACTTGCTCACTATGTGGTTAAGTGCACGAATGCGTGAAATTTTAACGAGTTAGTGCTTACAGAAAGTAGCCGCCGACAGTATTATTAGTGGTATTATTTTCAATCAATAATAAGCAGTCAGATCCTCATGACAGAATGTCACATGAATCGCAGACAGTGTAATACAAGACCATTCAGGCTATTAAATATAGCACGATGGAAGCCAATAATGCAGGAGTGGACAATCCAGATGAATAATAAATGGAGGCGGCTAGGAGTCTTCACCAGTTTAATATGAGCCACCCCGATCGTCGAATTGCTTAGCCCGATTAGATATCGTGATTCCTATTATACTGGACGACTTTAAAAATAAACACAATTGCACTGCTGTTGCACGTTGTATACGTAGATAGATACCTGTGGATATCTCTAAGTTTAGTCTGGAACAACAATCAGTATTGTACCACAGATTACATTGTACTTTATACCATCCATCCAGACAATGTTACGTTTGTTATCGTTTATTATCATCGTTGTATTGTTTTCTGTTCCTTATCAATTATCATGAATGCCTTAGTTAGTTATAATGTTATAAACCGCGAAACGTGATACCCCCATTACATTAACCATCTATTTAGAATTAGGTTATATGACTTTCCATAGCAGAAAACATAAGTACATATTTCCAGGTTTGGTAGGTCATGGGTTTGATAGCAAGATTTTTTGATGACTAACACAAAAATTATGATTACAAAATACTCATTCTTGAACTTATTTTTGTACTGACATAAACGTAATGCAAGTTTCTCAACTTCAGTACAACAATGATCGTCCATATACGAAAAGTGTATGATGTCATTCTTCAGAAACTACACCCACCTGAGGGAGACAATAAGCTATGTTACCAATAAGGAATCAATCATAAATCATTATGTAAAATGTTCTCGTGACTTAATTTATTATCCTTGCAATTTTTCTGTTTCTTTATTTACTTTTATGGCTATGCTAACAGCTGTTGCTTTCCGCAAATACCTTTTTGGAAGCCTCGGTACACTAGCAGAACTTCTGTGTACAGTAACAACCCTGTACACACGTTTGTATTATTTCAAAATCGGAAATGTACACGGAATGTATCTGTTTCGTATCAGGCGAAGTGGAACACTAAACGTGGATAAAACTAGATCATCATGCGTGCGAAACGAACGTGCACGCACATGGTGCGGTTTCACAACTCCCTAATAACGTCCTAAAATAAATAGACGAGAAACTCGACCCATTCGGGCTAAATCGGTAGCAGCCGTTGCCAAAGCATGCGTACTGTAATAGTGTTCGATCATACCCTTACGTGCGTAGAGATCCGCAAAAGGCCAACGAGCCAACGTGAAGTGTGTAAAAGGTCATATTTTCGGTCTTGCGCCTTACTACACTTAGATAGACCTCGTGCCCCTCGTGGGCGAAATGGATATTGGATATAGATACACGAAGTGGAGAGCCTATATTGTCCAAAATTCGATGTCTATTGATAGACATCAAATTGGGGACGATTAGGCTTCGATAGCTGCTACGGAAGGACTACAAAATCGCCTAGAAATGTTCCTGTTTGAAAGAGTAAATAAATTGGGCTGGCTCTACGAGTCTCTGAAACAGGCGCATAAACTTTGTATTGGGAAATGGTGTCCTTTACCCTTTTATTGCTCTGAAAGTATGGGCTTGTCACTTTTAATGCAATTAAAGCACTGGTTTCATATCAAAATCAAGTCTGTCTTGATCCATTATATGCTAAAAAGGCAGCAGTTTCTGAAATTACTACGGATGAATGAAATAAAACCCGGGACCCCGGGAGCATTACTAGAAATGATTACGCAAATTCAGCTGATGCGTTAACAAATGATGCGTTAAATTCAATCATCTATGAAAATTATTTAACCTATCGATTTCCTGAATGTCGAAACAGTGGAATAAATCTTTAAAATTCGACGTTATCGTGGGTGTATTAACTTTATCAAGAATTCGACCTTACCGTGAACGCGTTTAGGCCTTTTATAGCAGCATGAAATTTAAATAAACTCCTCCATAGGAATCCATAGGTATGAATTTTAAATCTTTCCAGAAATAAGGAGCATCGAGTAGCTCTCATAAATCCCAAACTTAACTAGTCGTGAAGAAAATGATCGGTTATAAAAATATACGCCACGCATATAGGTCAAGAACCTCTAATATACAGTGTGTTGCATCCGAGCATCTCACGCGATGTTAGAAACCTTTGTTCAGTTGAATTTCAGCTTCAGGGGCAGTACGCCGCAAACGAGCATGCAATAATCAAAATCCTATTACTGTCCATCGATTATAATAGCTACAGTAACATCAGCATTTAGTAACCCTACGTCGTGATTGCAAGGCTAATTCATACTCGTTACTTCATTGTCTTGTGCATCGCAGAACAAATTATACCCTTGTGGGTTTTATACGAAAGGTTATCTATTATTATAAATGAATTATGAATCATGTTGAAACTTCTTTGTTGTAATCACTTATTCAGATTTGATTTTTTCATAACTTAAATAGAGCAACTTTCTTTGAAGAAAAAACGTAATCAAAACGGAACAGGTTGCTTTGAATAGGGCTATGGGTTACTTATCTAAACCGGTTACTAGCTTCCCATATTCAAATCACGTTTTATTGGAATGCATCCTGTTATATCGATAATGAAACGGCTTGATCCTTTTTATATGAACGAGTACGGCTATTGGTGGACTAAATAAGGAGTGTGTGCATCGAATCGTGCGCATCGCTCGCTACGTTCTTCAGGGTCGATGTAACAGTCAGTTGAGCGTGTCCAGCGTGGCTTATGATTAGGCGCGTATTCAATAACGGGTATGCTTTTTTTGTTTCTTCGGAAACCATTTAGTTTTTTGATTCAGAGTTTTTACAGTAAATAATTGGAGCAATTTGTAGAGCTGTAAATTTGCGCATAACCAACCCATCTTCCGATCAATGATCATACTTCTTTTGCTGTTGTTATAAAGCTTTTCTAGTCTATAAATGTCTGTATGTCTTGCAGTAAACGAGTAAAAAATTGTTTCGGAAATGTGACCTAAATGAACTCACTTTTAATTTTAGATTTTGCCCCATTTCCATTATAAACAAATACGCAAACCGTCGTTTAATGTGGTCGTGGAGCACCCGTTGTTTAGACAACCAGACGGAGCGTTCAGATCTTTTGCGCATTTCAAGACGCTTTACGTCACTAATGCGATCTCACAATGTAAATACTCTTGTAGTAATGCATTTAATTTTGCATCTTATCAATCTAAACTAAACACAAGTTTGCGCAAACGACCCAAGTCTTGTAATATGTAAACTTCCTGTGTATTGTAAGAATCGGTCAAGCGTGCCATTGGTTCATTACAATTTTAAATTATGTAGGTACTTCGGCGTTTGTTGAAAACACTCCTCCGCCAAAGTTTAGTTATTGCTATACAAATGCTATAGAATTTGTATGAATAACTTTGAATATTCAAATATTTTGCACAAAACAAAAACAGCCGAATATGGACTTGTAGTTGTCTACAGACAGCATAGAAAAATGTCAGATCTAAAAATGGTAAGTATGAAAACTTGGTTTGTTTTGGTTAAAATGGGACAGGACTACAAAATAACTTTACTATTTATTTTAAAATAATAGTTACCTAGCAGGTTATTTCCGTAAATATATATAAGTTTCCTGTAATAAAACAGTTCAAGTGCGCATCGAACGAATTCTGACATTTATTAGTGAAATCGAGTTATGAACCCTAGTATCTACCGGACTAACAATATATATATATATATATCTACCCAGTTGTATAGTTTTAAATCAAAGTGGAGTTCGCTTATTAATATTAGGAATAGGTTCAATTTTATTGACTCACTGTATACTAGTCACAAATTATGCCACAGTTATTTTGGGAGAGCAACCCAGTTATACTAACGCTACGCTTCTTCTATATATACAGTACTTATGGATGTTAGTTTACGTACCTAATTAACTTCACGGTAGGTACTTGAAGCATGTTACTAAATAGGAAAGGGAACATTATCCTGTGGCTGAAGGATTTTGTGCTCTCTTGAGAGTGTGCAGTATTAGATTTCAAACACGTCGGTCGCTAGGCATTCGAAAATAAACACAGGGTACAACTCATTATATATTTATAGGAACTTACATTCAAGTTAATTTAGCACTTAGGTACATACCGTTAGTTAAATATAAATCACAACTACATGATTCTCGTAGTAAATAGTTATTCTTATGTCAAGTTTCGTACGCGAAGACATTTAAAAATTATACAAAAATATGTCACCAGCAAAACTGGGTAAAGGTACACGTAATTCAGCCGAGGCTGTTCCTAATAAGGCAAGACAAGCGCTCTTAATAAGCACATAACGTGGCGCAGTCAAGGTGTACGACCTTCTGACTGCGCGAACAGATTGAGCGCACTCGGAACAGACACTAATAACTCTTCGCGAAGACCGAATGTCGATAAATGAATCACTCTACAGTTAGGTTAGGTGTCAACGCACTTCACTTGTTGCATAGAACAGCGACGCGGACGCAAGCTGTGAGCGCCACAGACTAAACCTTCTTCTCGCTGCACCAGAGGCGAACGCCCGAGCTTAGCCGAAAATAGCACCCGGCAGTGCACTGGGATACCCTAGTGACGAATTCCGCAACGAATCTCAACTTTTCTTTGTTTAATGAATCACCACATATTCAGTTACAAAAGTACTTCACAGCCACTCAAATCAGAGTTACTAATATCTTAAAATATCAGAAGAAAACTGGGCTTTGATAGTTTTGGAACTTGATCCAATAAATACAACTATTCCCCAAGAAAGCTAGTTTACGTCTGAAGGTGAAAAGAATGATAAAAGGCGTACACAAGTCTAAAGTGTTGCCAAATTTTAGGACGGCTGGCGCTCCCAAAATCAAGATATTTGGACCACTGCCAATATTGAACTATTCTCTCGGCTAGTTTGAACTGATGAACAATTACAATAATGTATTAAACTGGTGACAAGAATTAAATCACACAATTTAGCATTATGTATGACTCAACAATGATAAATAAATAAATAAATTATTTATGAATTTAATAGGATAAACATTTCTAAAATATTTTTTTACAATATTACAAATATCACAATTGAATTATTGAAGTTTAAATAAGCCATAAAAAAAAATTATTAAGAGAAAAATAAGTTCAATAATTATAAACATGAAAAATGTAACTCACTAGATACACACCTAGGTATAATAATGAGAAAATTCTTGACTTGGTAGTTAATTAATGTGAATTAATTTTAATTTCTAACAGCAGTGAGTCGGTTTCAACGATGTAGATAGAAATTGAATGACTTGCTATTTTGAGTACACAATTTATAATAATTCTATCTAGAAAATGTGCAAATTACTATAATATTGGGTTAGAGGTACTGTTAAGATATGAATCCTATACCAGAAAGGTATAGGTAGTGAAATAAAGGTAAACAATCTTGATGTGACTTTTTACACAAACACATATTAAACAAACTAGCTTTTGCCCGCGGCTTCGCCCGCGTGGATGTCGGAAAATATCCCATGGGAACGTTCATGTGGAAAACATAGGGCCGTCCGATATAAATGTGCAAACTCAAATCACTACGATATATCGTTACCGTGTATAGTAGGCATAAAGCTACCAGTAGGCATGATTTTTTCCGACATCTTCAACAGTCGTCGTCATATTTCAGCCAATTTACAAAAAAACCATAATGAATTACACTGAGTCACTCCAGAAACTTTACAGAAAATCCATTCGGTACTTTTTGACATTATCGCATTCAAACAGACACTTACGCGGCGGGGGGACTTTGTTAATTACTTAAAATTTATTATGCCAGTCACGCTCTAATAACAAATAACTTTTGTCCGAGTGTCCACTCGTTCAAATAATTTCCTCGTAAAAACGTTGAATGAAATAAAGACTAAATGTTACCTCAAGATTCGAACTAAAACTACATTTCCAATCCCTTTAATCTCTTAAAAAGAGGTAGGTACACAAACATTTGTCAACCCCTATTGTACCCCCTCAAAAACGCTGTACCACATATTTCTTTATTTCCTACCAAAAGCATAAATTTGAATTTTCATATCCCTAACATAAGAAATGCTGGGTTTCCCATTTTTCATCCCTTATATCACCCCTTGTAGTATTGTTTTTGAAAGTATCCTATGTCCTTTCCCAAGATGCTATATAAAGCCTTGCCAAATTTTGTCGACATCCGTGCATTTTGTAAATTTTAAAATCAACCCCTATTTTACCCCTTTAGGGGATGATTTTTACAAACTTTCATCCCCTATATCACCCCCTGTAGGATTATTTTTAAGACAAAAGTAGCCTATGTCCTTCCCCAGGATGCTATATAAAGCCTTGCCAAATTTTATCGACATCCGTGCAGTTTTGTAAATTTTAAAATAATCCCCTAAGGGCGTAAAATAGGGGTTATTTTACCCCCTTAGGGGATTATTTTTCAAAAACGCTGAACCGCATATTTCTTCATTTCCTACCAATAGTATAAATTTGTTATCCCTAACTTAAGAAATACTGGGTTTCCCTTACAATCTTTCATCCCCTATATAACACCCCGTAGTATTGTTTTTGAAAGTATCCTATGTCCTTTCCCAGGATGCTATATAAAGTTTTGCCAAATTTTGTCGAAATCCGTGCAGTTTTGTAAATTTTAAAATCAACCCCTATTTTACCCCCTTGGGGGATGATTTTTCAAAAACGCTGAACCGCATATTTCTTTATTTCCTATCAAAAGCATAGTTTCATTTTCACATCCCTAACTTAAGAAATACTGAGTTTCCCATACAAACTTTCATCCCCTATATCACCCCCTCTAGGATTATTTTTTAAGACAAAAAGTAGCCTATGTCCCTCCCCAGGATGCTATATAAAGCCTTGCCAAATTTTATCGACATCCGTGCAGTTTTGTAAATTTTAAAATCAACCCCTATTTTAACCCCTTAGGGGATGATTTTTCAAAAACGCTGTACCGCATATTTCTTAATTTCCTACCAATATCATAAATTTGTTATCCCTAACTTAAGAAATACTGGGTTTCCCTTACAAACTTTCATCCCCTATATCACCCCCTGTAGTATTATTTTTGAAAAAAATAGTATCCTATGTCCCCAGGATGCTATATACAGCCTTGTCAAATTTTGTCGAAATCCGTGCAGTTTTGTATATTTAAAAACCAACCCCTATTTTACTATATTTTACCCCCTTAGGGGATGATTTTTCAAAAACGCTGAACCGTATATTTCTTTATTTCCTATCAAAAGCATACATTTTAATTTTCACATCCCTAACTTAAGAAATACTGAGTTTCCCATACAAACTTTCATCCCCTATATCACCCCCTGTAGGATTATTTTTGAAAAAAAAAGTAGCCTATGTCCGTCCCCAGGATACCATCTATAGCCTTGCCAAATTTTATCGAAATCCGTTCAGTGGTTTAGGCGTGAAAAGGTAACAGACAGACAGACAGACAGACAGACAGACAGAGTTACTTTCGAATTTATAATATTAGTATGGATAAAGGTTGATGCGCCAGGGTAGCCCGCGAAATTCAAAATTTCTTACGTTTTTTGCAATTTGTAGGTCCGTGTGAGCTTGAATGTTGATTAAAATATGATTCGCGGCCGTAGCTAATATGGCTTTACAGAATTATAATCATTAGAATCAGCAATACAACTTCATAAGTTAGCATTTACCTCAAATCTAGCGATTTCATGAAATCATGAGGTTTGAAGTAAATGTTAACTTATGGAGCTGTATTGCTGATTCTAATGATTATAATTCTGTAAAGCCATATTAGCTACGGCCGCGAATCATATTTTAATCAACATAAAAGCTCACACTGACCTACAAATTGCAAAAAACGTAAGAAATTTTGAATTTCGCGGGCTACCCTGGCGCTTTCGCCTTAAACTAATGGTTCAATTGATTAAGTAGTCATTATTGTTGTATTTACAATGGTTTTTAGTTGCATTTTATTTTTAAACTGAGGTTTATAAATAAAAAATGATAAAAGACACATCAAGATTGTTTACCTTTATTTCACTACCGAAACCTTTCTGGTATAGATCATAAGAGGTGTTTCTATGACCTGTTTACACCTTCGAAAACAGTAATTGCAGCTGTACCTATATTACATAAATAAGTACCAGCATGTGAAGCACAACCACTAAGGAAATGGATTTTGTCAACAGAAGAATAGATAAAATTACAGATTGTAGAAATATTTGTATGCGTTCTACATGGCAGCATGGAAATGTTTATTTTGTCTATTCTTCCGACGACATTAAGTCGTCATGCTACGGTGAAAATATAGAAAACAAATTTTCTCAGATATGAGACCTAGCTAGATCGATTTTTCGACCCTTATACCCCTACATTGCAACTTTCATCGAAATTGTTAGAGCCGTTTTCAAGAATGTGAATTACAAATATTATACACAAATATTGCTCATTTTATAGTAAAGACTTCCAAGATACTTTAATCTATTCTCTGATTTTTAATTTGCTAGACTAAAATTACTTAGAGCATAACATGAATAAAATGTCAAAGAAAAAAAGTTTGATTGCAGCTGTCATTTGGTCTAGCAAATTAAAAATCAGAGTGTACCCTACACTCTGATTTTTAAATTAAAAATCAGAGTGTACCCTACACTCTGATTTTTAATGGGACTCAGTAAATGGGTATTCTTGATGTGAGTAAATGGTGTAAGATTCTACTATCATCAAGACACAGATATTATTTTTGCTGCAGACAACATTTTCCGACATTCTGTAAATGTTGAATATGTCTGTATATTTTGGGAGAGCTGGGCTTCTCTCAGGTCCATATTAATAGGTAATAGGGGGCTGGTATCCGCAACTCCACGACAATGCGCGTATTTTGCGTATGGAAAAGGTTTCAACCAATCAAATGGATAGAATCTAGTTTTAAGTAATGCTTGAGTATGGAGTGACATTCTGTAATACGGGCCTAAGGCATACAGATTAAGTCAGGTTTTAGGAACAATGTAACAGGCAGACTTCCCAGGTGGCGTGCCGGTTTTCACAAAAACCACCAATGTATTTATTATGTACTTAGATCTTTTATTTTGCATTTGTTATTAAGTTCAAGTATAACAAGTTCAAACCTAGGCTTGTAATAGCAGTGAAAAAAAAAACTAAATATGTACCTTTTAGAATGAGACTAAAGCAATTTGATAAAAATTAAGTACTTATTGTGTTAAACTAATCAGATATGAATGTGTAACATTCTTGTATTCAGTTATTTAATTGTGAAATACAGTCTAGATAAAATCAATGGATCTAGAATCTAGATTGAAATTTATAGTGAGGGTCAAGGCAGAAGGTCAATTTTGGGCGTGGAAAAACAGCAACCAATTAACTAACCTATAAAAATAAACACTCCAGAGATTATGAGTAAGTTAAAATAAAGACTACAAGTACAGCTGGCATTGAAATTATATGAATTGTGTGTGTTCATGTCTGGTGCTTTACTTTTTCAGATTATGGCCTTAAGACAATAAAATGTAAAAGAACTAGACTAGACGACAGACGCCTTAGCAACTATTGTCTACCGGTACAATATGGGCAAATAGAAGAATAAAATGAATTTTGTTAATACTATCAATACGCTTGATGACGACTGAATTGTGTAAGATTATCTGGCTAGTCATTTGTTTAATATGTTGCAATAGATAAGTCCGATCAGAAAGAGCATAAAATCCAGTTGATTTAGCAGCGAGCACACACAGGAAATTATAATTAATCTTTTTTCATTTTAAACAAAGGAGTCGACAAAAATAATTTTCATTGGTAAATGTAACAACTTGGAGAAAGTGAAAAATTAACTTACATGACCAGTCGAGAGATTATCGACGATATCATATTAATAATCACATAAGAAAAATTCACTCAAATAATCACAATACAAAACATAGCAAAACACAACCGCCCGTTGAAAAGTTTAATACGCCATGATGATAAATTTGACAGTTGTTTTGATCACGTGACCGCACAAATCAATATTGCAATATGGCTTCAACAGTCCGACAGACAAAATAAATTGAGAATAACGCATTATTTTATTTAATTATTTTTTATAAAGTAAATCAGCACATCAGTGATTTAATTTGTATCTATGATGAATAAAGAAAAGTTATTAAGTTACAAACAAAATTGCCTTATTCTAGCGCCATCTATTATGTGTATTTCAAAGTAAACAAAGATTTAAACTTCGAAACAATTTTAACTACCTTCATCTGTTTAGTTTTACTGTTCGTTACTTCACTTAAGTTTAGTATTGAGCTTTAATATAATTTATTGAAACTAGGCGCTACATGAGCATGAAAGTGTTTCATCTTCATTTATTCCAGGTAATTCGTCGTACAAAACATAATTAACTTATTATTTATTTCAGGAAAACCCTTGTGATAAACACAGTACAACTTACAACAGAAACTTTCATTACAAAGGTGGAATATTCAAAGTTGGATGAAACATTGAACTTACTTCCCTCTATTGGTATTCTTTTGAACTAACACGTAAAATCTACGTCCTTGTAAAATGAGCCTATAATGCGAACAATTTCAGGAGCTCGGTATATCGACGTTGAGTTTGTAACACAGTGCGATCATTTTGTCTTAGCAGGTTCATAACAAGTTTCATCATAACGCTACCAATTTGTGAACGTTCTGAACAATGTTGAAACTTAGTTCAACGTGGTTGTCTTTCGAATTCAGACGCGTAACATATACGTTCCGCAGAAACGTTTCTTGTGTTTTCCACGTAGTTTCCCTTCGCTCAACGAAGAGTGTGACGTGTAGTGCGTATATCGCTGAGTTTCTTGACGTTTGTGTAGTTTTTAATGTGAATAATGTGATTGTGTAGTTCGTTATGGCTTATAAGTACCGTGAAGATTTAGTTGGCAAACGATTTCTCGCTGTGAGTGGTGTGACAAAAATTAACGTGAATAAAGTTTCCGAATGGGGATGGAAAGCTGGTGTTATCAGAGCAGCATCGCTCAAAGATAACAAGAATAAGGAGCTTCAGGTAAAGCCTAGTGTTTATTGGAATACTTAATTAAAATAATCAAGAGTTTCATTCATATTTTTTGCGAATTTCGCAATTCTGTGAGAACTAAGTACGCGATTTAAACTAACCGGCTCGACGCGCGGTTTTTCGTGCTGTAAGTAGAGTACATAATATTACCTTCCTACTATTATAGCTACCTAACTGAGTGTATATCTACTTCATTGGCTACTTTCCATTGCTTTTCATAGCCAACTTCAGAAGATGTTATCAATGTCGTAAAACGTGAATCAATGCCAAGAAAATTTATTATTTTACTGTGATTGCTGTTTGTTTTTTTAATTTTTACACGACCTTCAGAGCTGACAAGTGCATTGATGTATAAAATTAAATACCTACATAGCGAGTAGGTACATACCGCAGTAGGTATGTGTTATATGCCTACCTATGTACCTATAGTAGGCACATTTCATCCTACAAGCGCGGGAGGTGCAGGGTGGAAGGCGGGGGGAACAAGAAAGGGCTCCCGAGCTACGGGCAGTTGCGAAGGGCCTGGGACTAGTAAACCCTGGAATATTGCGGGCCTTATATACCTACAACATAGCTAGGAACTTTATACATATAGGTACCTAAACATTATAATTCCAATATGATTAGGAAGGTCAGCTTTTTTAGTAGGTAGGGTAGTAGGTACTTACTTGAGATTAATTATTTGCCTTCTACTTCTGTTTTACAATCTAAGGTTTCCTTTAAAATACAGGCACACCTCAACTATACATAGATAGACCTTGTACTTACCTATCCCGGTAGGTTGGTCCTGGGGCGCGATGACACACCGTGATGACACCTTCCTAAGGAATGCGCATTGGTAGCCCGCGAAATTCAATTCTTTTTGGGATTTTTGCAATTTGCAGGATAAGTTAGATTTCGTGCAGATTCGTTCGTTTGACGAGAGATGTATTGATGATTTTTATGATTAAAATTATATGTAAATACATTTATATTTTATTGCCGCGTATCATATTATGATCAAGATTACAATCTGACACGGAGTTGCAATTTGCAAAAAACCCAAAAAAAATAAAATTTCGCGGGCTACACAGCGCAATCGCCAATCAATTAAATACTTATGTCCTAAAAATGTTAAGACCCAGACATTATGCCAACAGCCTTGAGTGATTAGCTTGCGTGTTCTATGCTGAGCTCACGAACACTTCGTACGCGTCCACCCAGTAATAGGACTCGCCCATCGTGGAGCGCTGTCCCAAATTAGACGCATTATTAATTTATTATACATAAAACTAAAGGTATCACCCATATTAAAAGATAAATAATTAAATTATCTTTAAAATGGTGAGGTTTCATAAAAATACGCTTGATAGTTTTTGCGTAATTCTCAGTTTTTTAACCGCGCTAGACACAACTTTTCAAATTAATTACATACATTATGTAATTTGAACATAATCTAAAATATTCACATATTAAGTTAAGAAAATGCTCTAATTTAACATACATTTTAACCAAATCATTAACACTACCTACTCGTTTAGGTTGACGTGATCTTCGGTTTAAAATAATTAAAATCGGTTATTGTCGCCTTATTATAGCATAAGTAGGTACCTATTTTATCTACTTCTATTTCTTATTTGTCTTCATACAGACATCACTATCCAAGTTGAAAGTTCGTTTTCACTGTAAACTGAGACTGAGAGGCACGACATTATTGCGTGTTCACACAATCACACATGCAGACCTATACCGACTCATTGCAAAGTTAATACATAGGTACCTACATTATACAAGTGTAACCTCAATAACGTTCAACCTCTTAGGGTTCTCATTATACTCATCATTATGAACAACTTTTATTATGGGACCAAACCAACCTGAAATCGCGAAAAAAAAAAACCGGTCAAGAGCGAGTCGAACTCGCGCACCGAGGGTTCCGCTCCGATTTCTGAAAAAGTGTGCTATTTAGAGACATCGTTTTATTTTTGAAAAAATGTTTGAGAATGTGCAAACAGCGCGCTTTCATATGATACCCCGCAATCCCTAGTAGCCCCACTTTGATTTTTTAAGACTCCCTTTCAGTCCCTGTTGCAAAAAAACATAAACATTTTAATTTCTTTATTATTTTTAAAATAGTTGGGTCAACGTCATCTAAAACTATTCTAAATTTCAAGTTGATAGCATTAGTAGTTCTTGAGATATCCAGCTGTGACAGACATACAGACAGACAGATATACAGACAGACAGACAGACTGAGTGATACCATAAGGGTTCATTTTTTACCATTTTGGTACGGAACCCTAAAAATCAGCTGTTACAGGAACCTACATTTTGACGAGTTATGCGAACATTGTGATTATGTAAACGGCTGATTATATTTTCGCGATTTCAGGTTTGGTCCCCTAATATAAGTTGTTCTGAATAATGATGAGTACATTTAAGGTTATGCGTTACTTAAATTACACCTCATCATAAGTACCTACCTATTTACATATTACATTATGGGTAGGTACCTACCTATAAACCTAGCATGCACATAATTACACTACGACAATACAAAAGGGAAGTAAGTATACCTAGGTACCTAATGATTAAAAAGGTAGTTAGGGTAATTGAAACAAATTCATGTCCTGGCAACATTAGTATGCTTTCGTTAAAGGAGCGAAGGTTAGAAAAAAAGCATAAAGGTATTTTATTGTTTAGTTAATTATTGCTTCAATACTGACAATTAGCACAGAGCATAGTAAATAGGCAGATAGGTAAAGTTACATTTAACCACAAAATATTTATCTAGTTAAGATAACATTCTTTTCATTCTTGCTACTTCTTGTTTGCTTCATTCTAATAGTATATTCTTGTCTAGCGACCCGTCCCAGCTGCTTCGCTAGGTTTTTACGACTTGACAAAACATCGAGATTTCTGTATCAAAGTAATAAATATTATAAATTTATAATACACGTAAGTACCTAAACCTTCCGAAATACATTCTCTAACATTTAGAGAATGTATTTCGGAATTGCTATTGAAATAAGAACATCTCCAATTCGATTTCTTAAAGCTGTTAATATACCAGCATTAAAAGATTTTAAATTTTGGTAATAATGATGGTGAAAACCGCATCAAAATCCGTTCACAAAGTCAGAATAAGTAATGTCAAAATAAAAGCTTTTTACTAAATGTTGAAAGTTTAAAGGTTTCGGCGTATTCCTTGCAGGACGTCATAGTAGAGTTAAAATGCAACAAATTAAACCACCAAATCTTCCGAAATTCAGTAATTTTTTTGAAATTTTTTTTGAAGTTTAATTAAGCATTTTTCAACTTTTAATTTTTAACAAAGATCTGCTACGTCATCAGCTATGATAATAACTTATATTCCAGTAAAGTCGCGCCTTAAATCATTTTTGAATTGTATTTTTCATATAAGAAAACTAAAAATGTAACTAACTCAAAAAAAAACCGGTCAAGAGCGAGTCGGACTCGCGCACCGAGGGTTCCGTTCCGATTTCTGAAAAAGTGTGCTATTTAGAGACATCGTTTTATTTTTCATGTAATATTTACATAAACTTCTATCACATAGAATAATTTCAGATTTTTCTCTTTGCAAACTTCGGAGATAAGGGGGGGAACGGTATTTCTTTTTTGCATTTTCATCAAAAGTCGAACACTGTGCGGGCTAAAAAAAAATAAAAAAATGTGCAAACAGCGCTCTTTCATATGATACCCCACATGCCCTAGTAGCTCCACTTTGAATTTTTAAGATCCCCTTTCAGTCCCTGTTGCAAAAAAAATACATATATTTTTATTTCTTTCTTATTTGCAAAATAGTTGGGTAGAAGTCATCTAAAACTGTTCCAAATTTCAAGTTGATAGCATTAGCAGTTCTTGAGATATCCAGCTGTGACAGACAGACAGGCAGACTGAGTCACACCATAAGGGTTCCTTTTTTACCATTTTGGTACGGAACCCTAACTAGTTATATGTACTGAATTTCGGTAGAACATTTGGTGGCATTTGGTAACATCTGTTGTATTTTAATCCTAATATGACGTCCTGCAAGGAATACGTCGAATTACAAGTAACCCTTTAGACTTGTATACGTACTAGGTAAGGTACTCGGTACTTCTAACAAAAAACAATTTTTGTCCGTCTGTTTGTTCCGACTAATCTCCGAAATGTACCGATTTTGACGGGACTTTCACTGACAGATAGCTATTGTTAAAAGAAGTAACTTAGGCCTGTGCTTGGACTAACTACACCTATTGAGCTGAGTTCAGCTTTTGTCCATAGAAAACACCAGTTTTGTATGGAGATGGCATTTTCAAATGAAACATTTTCAGCATCTATTGTACTACGTCAAAACTGATCAACTGTTATTAGTACTTATTAGCACTAAAACTGCAATTAGGTACAAAATTGTACAAATCTAAATGCACATGGCGCGAGGTTCATCGACCCCGCTCTCACCGCGTTCGATGCACCGTCCGTACGCACCGCTGGCTGTGTCGACTCGGCTCAATCAGTTTTTGGACGAAGAAAAAAAAGTTATTAGACATAGAAAGGTTTTACGGATCTCGGATTTTACTTGAACGAAGGAATTCCAATTTGGATATAAATTATTCCAATTGACTTGTCCCAAGTCCCGTGTTCTCCTCGAATCTTTAGCCAGATCCTTTCTTCGTGAATATTAAAAGGGATTGTGTTAGCATTGCCTTGTTACATATGGAAAACCCGAATGGAAAAGTAACATAACAATAAGAGAAATTGAAGCAACTTATTGAGCCCTTACTAAACTTTGGCCTACAGTTTTTTCTTCAAACGTTTTATTTATGAAACTGGATTCCTAGATATAGACCTAATACGGCCATCTTTACTACAGTTTTATGTTTTATCTATTTTGACTTTTGAACACAAAACGACTGAAAGAGTTACTTCTTGGCTCAAGTCAGTAAATCCTAATCTTATTTATGTAGGTTTCTATAGATATGCTGGGCAGTTTAATCTACCCAGCTAAACACTAGGAAGTTATGAAGGGCGGGCCTTTTGGGGGACTGTCTAGGTAGTTTTGACATTCAAAAAGTGCTCTTTATCCTAATAATGATTGGCTATTTTAGCCTAATTTGAATAAACGATTTTTTATTTTGATAGTGGGGTTTTTTTGTTGCCATGCAGCGGAGATGAGAATGTTGAGATGGATGCGTGGAGTGACGAGAATGGATAAAGTAAGAAATGAGTAAGAGCGCCAGTGGCAGAAAAGTTGAAAGGAAATTTTTGGCTTGGTATGGGTATGTGATGAGGAGGAAAGAAACGCATGTGACTAAAAGAGTGATGAACATAAATGTTGTGATGGATAGAGAGCGAGAGGAAGGCCAAAGAAAAGATGGATGGATTGTGTGAGGAATGATATGAAAGAGAAGGGAGTGAATGACAGCGTGACGGTTGACAGGGGAGAATGGAAGAAGAAAACGTGTTGCGCCGACCCCACGTAACATGGGATAAGGGCAGGAAGATGATGATAGTGGGGTTTTGTTAATCAGTAATCTAAAACTAATTAATAAACTTGTCGGTTGGGGCTTGTGGCTAAGTATGTAATAACAGCCGCACTGGTCGATCGTTCAGGTTAAGCTACGTTTGCTGCAGTTGGTTTGTGGATGGGTGGATCTTTACATACTTAACATTTTTTACTACAAAAACAAATAATAATCTTCTATACTATACAAAAATCAAAGGTCATGTGAATTCAATGTGAATTGCACAAATAAAATAAACACTTAAAATCTTTGAAACCTATTCTAATCATCAGTTTCATCATAAATCTATTTTGCGATGATACCTTTTTATGTAAACTTTTGTCTTTTAACACTGATCTTTTCTTCAAATGTGTTAAAAGTAAAGCTCGGACTGAAGACACCGTTAGTCCGTTTCTTTCATTCGACCATTGAGCGCCCATGCATGATAGAAAAAACTCTTTCTGAGTTTGCATTCTGGTAGTATGAATGACAATAGTCGAAGTATTAATGGCAATAGGTATTGACGAATACGCATTATCTCTGGTAATCTTGAAACACCAATGGTCTTGAAAATGGTTGCTCACAATTTATGGAGTAATAACATCAAACAGTTACACAAATTCTCAAATGAATTCACAAAATTCGAGAAAATATCTGGATTTTTCAATGGAAATCAGGCTTTTTCTCCGGACTTTTAAATTTTCTTTCTGGTAACCCTAGTCCCGGCTGTCAAGCCCGAAATTCTGACAACCAGTCTTAGCAAGGGGTATCGTATTACCCAGTAACCGGGTTGTGGAGGTCAGATAGGTAGTCGTACCATGTAAAATTCTGGTATTCAGCTGCATCCGGTTAGATTGGAAGCCGAGTACAATGTAGTTGGGAAAAGGCTAGGCAGATTCATAAATAAAAGTCTCAGAATTCCTAGTCTTTATTACTTTTCTGATACCACCGATACGTACATACCTATACCCAAATACATATATTGCTTACTCAAGAACTGGACCTATTACAAAAGTTTCAACTTTGGTTGAGGCAGCATTATAGTAAAAAATAACGATGTTGGCGTAAATTATGAAGCCTGAGCAAAAAAACAAACCTTATTAATTACTTTTATATTAGTAGGTAGAAGAATTAAGTACCTAGTCCTACAACAATACATACTTAGTTGTAATAAATTCTATTGAATTGAAAACGTAATAAGAACTTGTAGGTGTAGCAGTTAGCGTAGCGTAGCAGAAGGAATTCCGATACGCAGTAATTTTTTGCGTTTGTTTAGTTCGACATCCTGAGCTTTGGGATCAAATATGACAATAAAATGTTGCTGGAGCTGGACTCCTTGAACAAGAACTGGGTCCTTAGCAGCAATAACTAGAGAGAACTTGGAAAAAGAGTAGGGAGGCATTTGCCCTTTTTCTTTTTTTTTTGTGTATGGAAAATCATGAAATGACTTCTCCCAGAAGAGCGTGTTAGACTTTTACTGACTAAAACCCACCCGTGTTCCTTCAGTTGCCTATGCCAGCAGGGCCACGGTATCTCTTTCGAACAACCCGCGACCCCGGCGGCAAAAGGGAGCTATACAGGGTGTCCCGTAAATAATGGATAATCTCTTAAGGGGTCGTTGTACTCATCATTATGAACAACTTTTACTATGGGACCAAACCTGAAATCGCGAAAAAAAATCAGCTGACCAGTACATTTATCTACATCAAACTCGTCAAAATGTAGGGAGCAGCTGATTTTTTTTTCGCGATTCCAGGTTTGGTCCCATAGTAAAAGTTGTTCATAATGATGAGTACGATGACCCCTTAAGAGATTATCCATTATTTACGGGACACCCTGTATACCTAAAGCATGATGGATCCATAATCTTTTTTCACGTCATAGTACGGCCCCTGGTCTGAAATTAGGTAGGTAGCCATACACCTACGTAACGTGACCCATTGGGCAAACTAGATAGGTACCTATACGAGTAGTCTAAGTTTTAGATGTAGGTTAAGATGGGACATCACAGGCTTTTAATAATTTAATTTAACCAGTACAACTTACATTCAAATTTTTCTCTAATAATTTTGTCGTTGTGTAGTTTCACCCAACCTTTGTTATTACTACCCTTCAACTACTCTTTCTTTCGTCAGAAACCCTATTGTTAAAACTATTTATCCTCATGGAGCGATTGGCTATCTGACCTCCACAACCCAGTTACTGGGTAATACAAAACCCCTTGGTAAGACTGGTTGTCAAACTTTCGGGCTTCTGACGGGCCGTAACGACTGTCATAGATCCACGAATGACAGCCAGGACCAACGGCTTAACTTGCTATCTGGTAAATATCGTCATCCATCCACGGACCAACCGCGGCACCTGATCGATGGATCCGTGCGGCTGTTATTGCTTAGCCACAGGTCCCACATAACACACAAAAACATATTTAGATTTACCATAATTATTTACCCAAAGACGGCCAAAGAGCTGCCGGTGCGTGATGTAGTCCCTCTAATTATAACACACCTATAAATACCTTGCTCACGCGTTGCGTAATCCTAATCAGTTATAGAAATTGGCAACTTCACACACAACATAACGAGAGCTCATAATTAACTTAGATCTCATTAGTAAAGTTAGTTCTTGCAATACTTCAGTTATCGAATCGATTACTCTTATCGAGCGTATTGCAACGGAAAGAGATATACACGCAGACACGATGACTGGCATGTTTCTGCAGTATCTGTGTGTTCTCTCGCATAAACACCAGGTATAACACAAAACATTCAAAATCAAGAGACACGACAAAAGCCAAGTTGCTCTGTGATGCGTCCGCACGCCTGCATTACTCGTCTGTTATAAATAGACGACATATCTTTATACCACTGCATCGCTATTCGCCTGCTCTCCCGCCGAGTGAGAGACGCCAGACCAACTTCACACAGCTATACGCCACATGAAAGATAATTTGTTTAGATTACCTACGCGTTTTGAACGATGGGCGCGAGCGCAGGTGTCTTTTGCTTTGTATAGCAAAATTAAACATGAAAACAGAACAGTTTCAAATGGTTTTGAAGCAAAGCAAACTTACCATCACGCAGGCTTTTAGTCTCTGGTTGATATGTCCGTCATCATGTCAGGCAAAGTGATCTATTTCGCTAGTTTCCTGTTCTTCTAATAAGCAAGTTTGATAGGTAAACTAACTCTAGTCACTAATTTGCTATTAGTTGGAACTCTAGAATATTGTTCCCACGAAAAAGTTTAAGTACCGAGGAAGATTGGTATCGATTGGGTCAAGCAAGTTCAGTTTTATGTGAATGTTTAACCCATAACAGGCATTTACAAAGGTGTTTTTACCAAAATCTCGTAAAGTAAATACATATTTACTTTACGAGATAATACATATTTTTATTAAGTCTCCACAGAAAAGTGGTGTCCTAAATACGCTGGGAATAATTAACTTTTTGATGTGCGAGACGAAAATAATATATTTTAAACGTCTTTAATAAAAGGGCGTGACTGGCGTAATGAAAAAAAAGAAATGTTAAATTTCTTTGACGAAAACATATACAACGTGTAATGCTAAATGCGCAAAACCTCTTAAGGGGTCATTGTACTCATCATTATGAACAACTTTTACTATGGGGCCAAACCTGAAATCGCGAAAAAAAAATCAGCTGTTCAGTACATTTTGACGAAATTTGCGAACATAAATGTACTGAACAGCTGATTTTTTTTTGCGATTTCAGGTTTGGTCCCATAGTAAAAGTTGTTCATAATGATGAGTACAATGACCCCTTAAGAGGTTTTGCGCATTTAGCATTACACGTTGTATAAGTATATAAATATGTTTTCGTCAAACAAATTTAACATTTCTATTGCATCTTTACCAAAAATGCTGTAGCCGAAACTGCGTCTCAAGATTTTGAATTTATTTATTTCTCAATGTTTTTTTCTGGTGATGAGTAATATTAAGTAGGTTCCTTTCATGGACAAATAATCCTGTTTAAACATACTTGTTTTAAACCCGATCAAACGAGTTTAAATATACACGATACTTACATAGGTCACACCGGTTTCGATAAAATTGTATGTACACATTGTTTTTCTTTTGTTAATTTTACATGCGCATTATCTTCATACTGGCTTGATATTCTGAGGCATTTTGCTCTTGTTCTGACTGACTGACGTTGACGTGTAGTATTTATTTAATACCATCTGTAAAGTACCTATCGTTATTTCCAACTAAACTGTCGTGAGTTTATCTGAAACCTTATATTTATCTGAATCTCTCTGTAATCTTATGTGTACCTACGGTAACAATTTTGAGTCAAACCTGTTAAAGTGGCACTATTTAAACCAATATTTTGTTCATTATCAAAGTGATGTCAAATCAATTGAGTCGAACCAGATGTCAATATTAATAGGTCATTTGTTGTTAATTGAACTGTGGCCAGAAAGACCGGTTTGTTAATCAATTCTATTTTATTACTAGTTAATCATTACGTCACCGTCACCTAGGCAACTGCTACTACTGTAGGATGATTGTGTAATGCACGTTCTATGGTCTACTATACAATGACTTTGTGCTGAATTCATCGTAATCTGCTTATTATAGTTTTTGTTCGTGTATTATGTATCCGTTTGGTATGTCACAAAAAATGTTTATCTTGAAATATGACTAGAGTTTCGTCCCACTTGACAATAATGGTGACTGATTAAAGTCTGCCGTTTTTAAAATCACAAAGATGTTAACTGCTTAAATAAGTGTTTCCTCAGCCTTGGATTTCTTAGTTAAAAGCGTAAACAAAAGATATGTAATTTATCAGTCTTTGTTCTTAGCGATCATTTTAAATGATTGTAGGGATTAGTCACTGGTTAACGGCGACACAGTTTTATTGGACGTACACGTTATGTTATGTAGAGTAACAATTTATTGTCAAGGCCAACTTTAGAAGGGCAGGACATCATGGTTCCTCGGTAGAATCTTTTGGAAATTGTCCAAATAAGAATCCAGAATAGCTTTTGAATTATTTCCAGTTTCCAGGTGACGAAATCATTTAACATTTCTGGTGACATATTGGGGGAAATTGGTATTGTTCAACTCGATCTTCCACGACATAATTTTGCGTCCGTCCCTGAAATAGCACCCACAGACCCCACAGTAGAACAGTTACTCTTGCGTGCTCATAGAAAATGACTGTTGACATTGCTGAGTCAGGATTTATTTGACCTTCACAAATGTTTTATTGATCTAACTCAGGTTCCTAATCGGTTTGACGTACCGACCGTCATTTTATAATGGTCAAACTCATTGTTTAGCTAGTCTTCATTATATTGAATCGTTGAGACTCCACTCTAGTAGGTCCAAAGAACACTATGATTTGATTTTGCATTCTGACTACCTATGTTCAAATAGTCATTTACATTAAGTTTTACGTCGATGATATTGTTTATGGAAACTTTAGTTTGTGTAGAGTCATCTTCGAAGTCTATCTTTTCACAGTTTACTAGCTTTTGTCCGCGGCTTCGCCCGCGTGGACCGTGGATGTTGGGAAATATTCCACGGGATCGTACTACCGGGATTAAAAGTATTTACCCTATGTTTTAATCCAGGTAAACTGTATGCCAACATCCAAATCCGTTCAGCCGTATTTGCGCCAAACAAACAGACAAAAATTCTTCGCTACTATTTTTTATTTGTTGCAAACTCATTAGCTGTTCTATTTTGTAAGTAAAGTGAATGCAATAGATTTAATGTTCCCTTTACTTAATTCAAATTTCAAATTAAACCCTTTACAATAAAAGTCAACAATCCTATCAAAGTTTTAATAGTTTTGCAATCAAAACACAATCATGGAAGCGGAAGATGGTAAAAAGTTAAGCTGTAAAATATCCATTAGAGGCCGACCTTCACAACACTTAGAACTGGAAAATGAGCTGACGCTTACGAGTACATTCTAAAAAAAAAATGCAATTACAAACTAAATTGGCGGTTGCGTACACAGTAATGTTTACAAAACATGACAGAGGTCGTAAACAAAATAACATTCGATTAGCGATGACTCTAATAGAAAAGTCAAATATGTATGTGGTTGACATAAGCTATCGAAATGTCACGTGATCATAGGTCAACGAATTGATAGCGTCCAACTTCCATAGAGATTCGTCGATAAGGAATGCCATTTGTCGTCTTTACAAAGGTAACCCACGAAAACAAAGGAGTAAGAATATCGACGATCGTCATAAAACAAAAAGTTACTGTGAAAGTTATTTGGAACCCATGTTACTACCGGTCGTTGACATAAAGAAAGTTGTAAAAGCAATAGAGTAAAGTATAATAAGTTATCTAAATCGTAATAACAACCACTATGTACGAGACGAAGAGTACAAGTTCAACAAACTCTCTGAGAGAGTTTCGCAATGCGATCCGAATTCAGAATAGAGGTGGTACCTATGATCCAATCAACATTATCATCCAGCTGATATCAAACGAGTTGTGCAAGTGGCAGCACAAAGATCGCGAGGGCGAGGGCGGGAAGTAGGTCACAGAAGTGAGGGGGGAGCCCTTAGGCCACTTATCAAGCGAGCGACCGGGGCCGCGGCTAGAGGGAAAGCGAGTTTGTCTCTTGAAATTTTTGTTGGTAGATATCTGGCACTGTTGTGCTCGTTGGCTCGAGTATAATGCTTCTCCACAGATGAGATAATTATATTTTAGCTTTATTCGTAATGAGGAAGGCTGTGCCCTTGCTAAAGCGTAGTAAAACTTTGTCAGTACCAGTACAAGGTAAATAATTTCAGAGTAACTTCTAAATCAACTACGTTTAAGAGCTGTTGGATGACTTAATTGCTAACTGAATCATCTCTTGTAATTAAAATTTGTAAATAAATGATGACTACAACTTTCTAAATATTTTGAAACAACTGTCCACTGGCTAGATAAAGGTGAAATCACTCGTATTCACGCGTGAGTCGCTTTCCATCTGCCCTGATACCAGTTTGAGTGGGCTCGACAAAGTGGAGGCAGCTGGCAAACTTGTTAGGTAGTTATCTACCACACTTCTTGCTTGCCCTCTAAAGATAAAGTGGTGGAAAGAAGTCCAGAGATTGAATCTGCGCGGAAAAGAAGGTAAACGTTTTGAGTGCTTGACGAATGAACTTGCTGCAGAGAAAGCTTGATAGACAACGATGGTGGGCAGGAAGTAATAAGTACCTACATGTTCAGCATTCAAAAGGGCCCTTACCTGAAATGTACTCATAATTTCACTAACAAAAGCAGCTAATATAGAAATAACAAACCCATCTTCTATGTTTGTAAAACTTTAAGTAGTTATTAGTGGCTAGTTTTTGTTCGATGTTTACCGTCCAAATAAGGTTTAGCTATTGTAACCTCGCAAAGCCCTTCGCGACGAACAACCTGCGAGGCCCCCGATTCTCAGTGCCATCGATAAAAATAATACGTACTTAGAAAATTCGTCTGTTTGTGTTTATTCTATCTCTATGTTGACGTCGATCGATTGGAGCGGCGGCTAGTAAAAACTGGTTTTCCTGTTCCATAAACATTTACTATTTACAAAAAAAATCGGGAATCATTCGCGTCAAACCACACTTTTCTCATCAGGTTTTGAAAAACCAACAACCTTACTGATGAGTTTTCAAGCAAGCCTTTCGTAATTTATGTCGTGATCGACGTGATCGTACGAGGTGTCGATATTAATCACATTTTCTAATGAGTAGTTATTGTAAAACAAGTGTTTCCTGTTTGTTTATGTAAGCAATTGTCGATGCAAGTTGCAATGAACAAAGACACATAATATTTCTTCATTCGAGTCAGTTTCTTTGTCGCTGAATAAAATGTTATTGTTCTCTGAGCGAGCTGTTGTTTTCTTTAAATACGTAGTTCAATTGTTATTTTCTTGTTCGAACCGTTCAGAATTGGATCTAGAAACCAAGGTTGGTTTACTGTTTTGTTATAATCATTAAATTTATAACGTTTAGGAGAATTCTCGAATGAAGATTTCTTATCCTCTGAGTAAATACATGGATTTTGTGAACAGTATTCTATTCTCAGAGACATATAATTCAGAATAGTTTCAAGGTCAAGTTGTCATAAGACTTTTGCTAAATTACCTATAGAAAGAAGAAGAAAACATGTTTACTTGGTCGCGATAGTCTAGAAGTAGTTAGTCTACAATACGTATGTAAAGAAATGAAAGGTGCAAATGAGATAGATATATCTTAACACATACAGTTTCACGCCGTTGGAATCCACTGCACGGGAAGATTGGAAATAGCTTGCCGCCCAAACTGCATGACCTGAATTCTCAAGGAATCTTTACTTTTATAAATTCAAACTCCAATTCTCAAAATAAATGTTTCATGACAAGATGACAACCGCGGAAAGTGAAAATATTGCATTTATGATAATGAATGGAGTATTACGGGAAACTACAAAGAGGAAATGATGATTCTATGTAATCAACTTTAAAATATTGAAATGATCTTTAACCTAGAGTTCTTATGATTATGAACAATAAAATGTTAATAAGGGTTTACTTAGATATAGGACCACGTTCATTAATAGACTTCAGTGGAAATAATGATTCCGTTCATATTGAAGATTGACAAGATTCAGAATTCAGGATCATGTTTATTGAATTTGATGGCAATAATGACAAACCAGATATCGCTTAACTTACACGAAACCAAATCCGTTTCGCAAAGTCCGACTTACAAACCTTTAATAATAAAGGACCCACGGTAGCAACGATCGGTACAGTTATAATTCTGCAGAACAATGCCGAGGACATATATCCGTCAGTCACGCACCATGGTTCTTCCGTCCGTGTGTTACTTTACTTGCCCTGCATTCATAGCAACCACTCTTACATAACAAATATTAAAATATGAGAAGTAATGATCTGTGATTACAATTACGTTCAATGAGCCAAGTGTAATAATGATTCTATATTTGTTGATGATGTGCCGTGTTCCAATGGAATATGTAATCATGTTGCAAATGTGCATTGGGCGATCCATGTTGATGGGACTCTGTAATGAGATGCTGTTTTTAAAATATGTAATAAAATGCTAATGACTGTTTTTACTTCTTTAATATCAAGTGCATGATGCAAGAATTATTGCAAGTCTGGCAGCACGGGTTTTTATGAATTCAAAATTGATGACCGTAAAAAAAAGCTTCGTGAGTGGACAAATATATTTTGAATCACAAACCAGTCGACAGTAGAAGTCACAAACTATAGTTAAATGCAATGGAATCTGTCGAGGCAAACCAGGAAGCATCGGTGGGCACGCGACGCGATCTAACGGAGCGTGACACGAGAAATTAACTGTTATTTATACCAACAACGATGGCCCTGTTGAAATAACCTGTTACAACACCGACGAAAATATTTCGGCATCGATTTTGGATTATAAACGACAAGTATAATGTCCGCATTTTAGTTTAACAACCTAACAGAATCTGCCGAAAGTGGTTGCCTCACTTTTGGATAGCGTAATGCATCAAACATCTTCTACTGTGATTTATTTTCTACCGCTGCGTTTTTGTTTCATGTATTTATACAAAGTCTTCGTTATCTATACAACCGTGGTTTTCTGCTTTAATATATTTCTCGTTCGATCTTGTATTACTTTGTTATGTAGTACCATGACCAGCCATGACCGTCGGCCTTGGTATGTGAGTGGTTCAGTCTGAAGGCTTTTTAAAGGTTCCTGCTGATGATTTTGCAACGTCAACGTCTGCGCACTTGTGGTGGGATAGATTTTTAGATTGTCTTGTTCTGAATGTAATTTGCGTCCGTTAGAGTGAGCCCAACAATATGAAATGCAAGTGCAATATAAAATAATTAGTTCCGATCATATTTATGCATTTTTTCTAAACCACAACGTAAATTGCTCTCAGTCAGTCAACTGGAATAAATCACATGATTTATAATGCAGCTATTCCTGTATTTCTTGTGGTTTCTTCCGCGAACAGGTCTTAGTAAGAAAGCCTAGCGAATGAGCAACAAAAGCTAATAAAATCATAGTGCGGTCATCTAGTCGCCTGCCAACCGTAATAATTACGGCATTTTTCTCCCAGGATCGTATCTTGTATGCCATTAAGCATATAATATCCTCTATGAAGGTTGTGGCGGTCTATAAAGGACACCCATGTTCGTCGGTAAACATTTACGGTCAGTTACGTAACCCAAAATAATGTTTAAAAATAACTCGCTTTATCGAATCTCGAACTCGTTGATGGTGAGGGCGTGTGGAGTGTTAGGACCAACGGCAACGGCGGGCGGGCCGACACCGCCTGTAGCTGACGATCGTAATTACGCAACGGTCCAGCATGGCTCTAATGAAACACCCCCTGGCCTAATTAAATTTACTGAATAAGCTACGTACATCTGTAAGTACATGCGTCTCTGTAGGAATGCGATGATTTGTTATAAATATATTATGTATATCGATCTCACGAATCGTTTTAGGACTGATGATATAATGGTTTTGTAATGGCTGTAACTTTATGGAAGAAGGTTAAGCTCCATTGTGATTCACAGTCGCATCATTGAGGCCAAAGTGAATATAAACAATGAAAATTGTTTAAAAATGTAAGCAAATCGCAGGAAACAATGCTTTATTTAGGTTTTCTTATGCTAACAATCACAAGATCGTCTCATGCACTCTTTTCCTTACTTTAGTAAACAATAATACAATTGTTATCGATTGTTCAATGGTTGACATTGAAATTAATTGCGCTGCATGCTGACCTGCGTTTCCCAGGACACAGTAACCCACCCAGGTTCTACACAAAGTTGTCAATAAAGGCGAAGAAAATCATACTGCAGTCTCTGTACATTTGCCTAGGATTGTGTGACAGTTCAATGTCATTCAGCATTGAATATGTATGCGACTGATATGATGATCGAGTATCAAGTAGTCTAAGTAGCCTCTTCCTACACAACGCTGACTGATGACATCAGACATTAAAGACGTTAACCACAGACCATCTTTGTAGAACTAAAGCTTGTAACCTTAGATTATCTTGTAACATTTTGAAGAAAGAACTCGTTGTCTTGCTAATGTATTGGGCTTACAAGAAAAGCATTGAAGAGTAAAGAGCACCATTTTCTAGTACATTAAGCAATGAAAAGAAAATTTACTTAGCCTTTGTGTATATTATATTAAACAATAGGCTCTTCTGCTAAAGTTACTAAAGTCTGTTTTAGTTCTCTCTCTACAAATTCTTATCATTATGTTACGACAATGCAATTAAGATAATGCGCACATAACTATTCATGCAACTGTGTGTTGTGTTTATGTCTTTACTGTTTGTTTGTCTCTGCCTCTGATAACAACTACTGAGGTTTTATCACGCCAGCTTCTATAAATAATGTGATACGCGTTAAGTACCTACTAGGTATGAATGTCAATCTAGTAAACAGATCAACTTAAGTTGCGTTGTATTAATAATGTAATATTGAATATCTGAATATATTCTTGAACGTACCTAATATATTTTAAACACGAAGCGAAGTATCTTCTCAGTGATTATCGGTTAGCTTTTTCTAAACTTCTAGAAGGTCCTCTCCTTATCTGCTAAAAGGATCAAGTATCAATCATAGGCTGGAAACAGCTGATGTGGTCATATTCGGTATTTGTTAGGAATAAGTAGGTACTGCTTGGATTTCACAGTACTTCTTCTTACTGCTCATTTGCAGTAGATACCTTGACCAGAAAAGGTTTCTTTTCCCACAAATCCTACTGATGGTTATAAGTAAAATTCCAGAAATTAGTATTTGAAATGAAAACAGTCTGCCAAGCAACAATGCAGTGTTTACTAGCCCTCGTCTATCAATTTACTCATCATCTTCTACTCCATTATTTATATCGCTTTGTTAACAAAGAACTGAACAAAAAGCTTTTAAATGAATTTATATCACTATTTTAACTAATTGCTCTTCAAACACCTACACTTTATCTAACTGGGAATCAATGGACAACCAGTACCAGATAATCGTTATTTACCTGCAATCTTGATCCGGGGCCGATAAATCGGGGTTTAGTTGTGCAATAGCGCACAATGTTGCTTGACAGCCGGGGTCAGTCCACTAAACCGGTCCCAAGTCGTGAGGTACTTCGTTCTTTACCCTGCCAGTAAACACTGGCCACTTTCACAATACAAATTACTTATAAGTAATTCGATTACAGAGAAACAATTAAATTATCTCAAAGAATTTAGTTGCACGGTATATAATTATTGGAAGCGTCGAAGAAAATTTTGTACAAGCCTGAATTCGTCGGAATTCATTCAGTACGACTACCTATAATTAAATAATGAGGTTCGTTGGTTTTGACATAAAACAAATTTTACGCAAATTTTAGGTTTATTTGTGTTTTTTTTATTTAAATATTTTTTTGACTTTTGCAATTCCTAAGGTAATTGTAATTGCGTTTCAGAAAACTTTATTTTAGTAAGTATGTACTTATATTGGATCAAAGAAGCAGGTCCCAATATTGGTAAAGCAGCCTTACCAATCTTTTTGATCCAAAAATAAAGTGGAGCAAAGGTTCCACCTAGCAATCTGAATACTATTTTTAATATTGATCTCTCTAAGGTCATCATCCTTTGAAAGACCCGGCGCGGTCGACCCGGTTCTTCGGCTGTTTCCGAGGGTACAATGATCCTTAAAAGCAAAAACCCTTCAGAAAATTTTAATCTAATGTGTAATTTCCGACCGCGGTACCAATTTGTTGTTAGAATTCCCAATAAAGTTAAATTAAACGTGTTTCCTTTGGCCATAACAGCTTTAATTAAAGATGTAAGTAGGTGTGACCTGAATAGCCAGTATTATTTGTTTATGATATAAGCAAAATATACTCGTATCAATGTCACATCGTGCTTAATGACCGAGTCTGATGATGTATTTTGCATAATATTAAGCAGCGGTTATATATAGGTAATGCAAGAATACCAGACGACTTTGTTAATCGATTTTAACCGCGTTGTTCATTCGAGTATGAATGTGGATGGCTATACGAGTACGGGAAGCCCAAAGAAACGATGGATGGACTGCGTGAAAGATGATGTGGCTAGAAAGGGACTGTCTACCGAGATGACGACTAATAGAGAAGTATGGAAGAAAAAGATATATTGCGCCGACCCCAAATAAATTGGGATAAGGGCAGGAGAATAATGATGATGACACGAGTAGAGGAAGACCAAACGATGGATGGACTGTGTGTAAAATGATTGGCTAAAAAGGGAGTGATTACATTACGGAGATGAAGACTAGTAGACAAGTAGCTATGTAAGAAAAAGACATGTTGCGCCGACCCCAAATAAATTGGGACAAACTGGTAAATGACATATTATAAAGAAAGATAATAAAAAAACTGCAGTAAAACGTTTTGTACATACAAGCATCACCAACATCTATGACATAAGAAGCTCTATGACCATTGGCAGACGCTACTCAGCCAAAGGAAATTGTTCAACTGTGATCACAGTGATCAGTAAACGCTTCTGAAGCCATTTGTGTCTGCTTACTCGTGTAAACATAGCATACATTAAGTAGGTGTATTTTTTTATAACAGGTTTTTCTAACCTGTTATTTAAAGATTTACTATACAATATGTATAATGAGTTAATGAGGTATCGGACCCGAGGCGTAGTGATGGCGCCATAATTCGGCTGTTGAAGAGGAAAAACTCAATAATTCAAATAATTTTATCGATTAGGACGCGAATAAACTACACAACTGAGCTGAATTACATAATAATCGTAATCCATCCGAATCAGAAACCATTAATATTGATGATATCCAAGTTTCTTCGAGTAAAAATCGTACAAAAGTAGGTGAAGGATCCACACATTGGAGACGAGGAAAATTCTTAATGTCGAAGGCGATGTTGTAGATGTCAGCCTACAATATACGACAGTGGAAAAAAACATGTTATACATATGAAGCTGACATAAGATTAATAAATAAATCAATGATACTGATGAAGGACCATCATTATTTACAGTAGTTATGTTCTTTACTAATATATAATATAACTCATGAAGTATTCTATAATAGGCGGGCTAGACCGCATGTAGGTAATTATAATAGTTACTAAATCGTTGCTAATCTAAGGTTTCACCAGGAACAAGTACAAAAGCAATTTCTATTGTGCTACGTTACACGGGTTACACCGTACACGTACACCTCTCTGATAAGAAAACGAAAGTGCAGTACTGCGTTCTGTCGTTGATTCAAACAAAATCAGTTTTCCGGATTAACTCACTTTACTTGTAATTTTACTTTCCCAGCGTTCCGAGCCCTCCACAGCATTGGTAGAAGTTTTTTATTTGTTGTCATCATTGTGCCTTCATGAATCGCCAAGTTATTCATTTCAAACTTTTGCTAGTGAAACATGAAATATCTATGCTAACCTCTACATAATATGCTTGAAGACCTAGATCCTAAAGTCAAGGTTCTATTAAGACTTTCCCGAGTACTAACACTGCAGGTGTATTCTGCCCAGCTTGGAGTTGATCTCAGTCTTCCAGTGATTCCATCTACATACCTTCTCCATTCCTATGGCGTTCATCATTCCAGTTTTAGCTATATAGAACTAGGTTCTATACTATTTGTTCAGTAATTATTACGTTTCGTTTGACACGGTCGTGAGATCAATCTTTGTTTGTACAACGCAATAAGCCACCACGCCATTTCGGTTGACTGCATTCGCTTAGTTACGCAACGCAACCACTAGTTACTGTACTTTGAGTCTTCGATACTTAACTAACTTCTTGGAAAAATCTCTTGTAAACCTTTACCCTAATTGCGTAACACATTATCAATCGGTGTTGGTTTCATTTTGACAGTTTAGCAACATTCATTGCGTTATTTACGTTGTCGAGCAGACAAATATTTCGAGCATAAGAAGCAATGGATTAGCAATTTGTTTCAAAATGATTCAAACTCCGATTGCTAATGTGTTACGCAATTAGGGTGCTTATCGGTGTTTAGCTTTCTTTTTAAGTAAGTGGCATCTGTTGTTTCATCTACCTATTCGATTTTATTACCCATATTATTTATTTATTTTAAATAGAACGGCCGAAACCAATTACACTATTTAAACAATATCACTTATACAGGGTTATTTTTAAAAGACCAGTAACCTCTTAAGGGGTCATTGTACTCATCATTATGAACAACTTTTACTATGGGACCAAACCTGAAATCGCGAAAAAAAAATCAGCTGTTCAGTACATTTATGTTCGCATAATTCGTCAAAATGTACTGAACAGCTGATTTTTTTTTCGCGATTTCAGGTTTGGTCCCATAGTAAAAGTTGTTCATAATGATGAGTACAATGACCCCTTAAGAGGTTACTGGTGTTTTAAAAATAACCCTATCTCCACCATTAATTTGAATAAACTCGTCTTCTTTTAAATTAATTTTGTTTTTTTTTATTTCAACAGTTTGAGTAGGAACAATTTTATTCATCACGAAAAGACCTAACCACAATATTTTTGACTGTGACTGTGTAGGTGTATTTAGATTTAGACACAATTGTTTTGACATTGTTGTTATAACCTTGGGAACTGAAGAAAACATTAAAATAGGTTATTTATCGTTTACTCTGTGGACTAAATCAGAAAAAATGTTGCTAATAATGCTTTTTACATTTTGCTGCTTTAATCTTTTCTAGAATTGCCGTTATCTTACACCAGTAAGCTGAAAATATGTATCTTGTTACATGTAATCTTTTATCAAAATCAATGCACGCTCGCTAGTGTCAATGTCAATTTATTTGTATTTTTATGTTTTCCAAAGAACAGAAGTATCTACTTTTATCTCACCCGATTCTTGCATTCAGTTTAAATTAGCTTCCATATCACTGCGATATTTTTACGAAACACTCATTATCGTAATTTTCGTGATGTTAACTTCTCATACTGGTCCGAGGCAGCAACCTTGTAGCACTCTTGCAACATTCTTCGGTCGTTCACCTGTCAAGAAGTGGACCTTGTTTTTAGTTTGACACTTTCGTATGATTTGTTGTTAAACACTAAAGATAGACAAGTGTAAAAAGTGACGCAAGTGAATTCCATACCGTTTGCTTGTCGTGTCGAGGTAAACAACGCAACGTCCAGAATAATACTAAGTAAGAACTCGCTAAGAAATATTTTCATATTATTGTATTCGTGAATATTGTCTAAGGTAATGTTTGATTTTAATAATTTTACGTGTATTTATTATCATGGCGCCATGCGCCAGTGATAATGTCAATTGCTTACCTGCTTGTTGTTGACTATATTTAAAAATGAAAGATGCTCATAAGCTGTTCTTTTATATTATTTACTATTCATAGTCAACGGGCTCTATTTTCAATAGAGTGAAACCAATGATATCACGCGCTAGACGATAATATTTTAGCATAAACACAAAACTAACTGAAGAACCATTTTTCTCTTCATCTTTCATATTTAAAATTGCCAATTCGTGTTGCTGTGTCAGTAGTCACTAGTCACGTCAAAGATCTCTAGGCATAGTTTTCTGCGTGGTTAAGAAGTTTTTTTGTTGTAATGGTTACTGAATCATCTAACCTTGTGATACCAATTCCACCTAAAGGAAAAACATCATCGACAAAAACTTGTTTGTATGTCAACAATACTCTGTCCTCTATTACTGAAAGATCAATTTGTGTGAAAGAGAAGGGATATTACCAGCTGAAACTGAAACCCTCCGAGTATGAGGGCAAAGAACGATTACATGCAACCCCATTTTAAACCTACGGTGGCAAATGAGCGGCTTTCAGAACTGGGTCACAGCGTGAAGGGACGAAATTGGGACGAACCCTTGGGGAGAGATGAGGGCTGGTTAGTTACTGCTTCTCTACCTAGCTATTTGAAATTGTATTGACTTTAAATTTCATTTTAGCGCCATTCGGCTTTCAGGGGATTTGCCTAATGATACCGCTGGTGTGCGCTTTTGGAATACAAAAAAAGATGTTTCATGGCATCGGCGGCGGCGGCGTATTGATTGTTTATATTATGTCAACAATTTTGAATAAATTGTGTATTTAGATAGCTGCCAGTATTAATCTAAATTCTAAATGCAATTACTAGTTCCAAATTAAAAATTATTTCTCGCGATATTTCAATAGACAAACCTCAATCCCTCCAACATCTTACTGAAATTAATTAATCTGAAGTCGGGGGTTTGTTTGCCTCGTTTCGTATGATTTGTCAAGTTAAAGTATCAAGTTCGTTAAATTAATAATTTTCGAAGTCGTGACCTGAGACAACTTCAATAATAAATGTTATAGCTATACACATAACACTACGTAAGTGCGTATAAACATCGCGAGTTTAATCAATTCGCAATGAACATAATTTCTTGGGCCGTCTCGCTAAAATTGATATTTGACACCAATACGAACATTTATGCTGGTTGTAATACTTGTAATGCTAGCAAAATATTAAATATGTGAATGATTTCTTTTTAGTTTTACGCCTTTGCGTGATTATTATAGAAATCCATTTTCTTTGGTTGCTAAAGGAGATTTAAATTGGACAGCACACGAGCATAAAATTAAAGTTTTAGCTTCAATTCATCATTGTAAGTGTAAGTTAAGACGTTCTTTTACGATGTTTGGAAAACTTTTTACGATAGTAAATAAGAAGGGAAATTATTGTTTTATGGTAGTCAAGAGTGTGAAAGGGTTTTTATTGACTTAGGACTTGTAGCTGTTGGAGCTGTTGAAGAGGAGTAGAGAAATTCCTTTGAATATGTATGTTGTCACGGTTAAGAGTCTTAAAGCACGTTATCGTAGGAAAACTGGAGAACAAACATGAATGTTACATTCAACTTCCCATGTTTCTATAAATTAATTAGTAAGTATGCCAAGAAGAATAGTAAGTAGCTGTACTCTATTAAATTTTATTGTAGAATCAGTCACTACTGGTATGTAGTAAAAAGTCAGGTCACGTCTCAAAATTTGAGGGCAGTAGCTATAGTGTAGTGTCACAACAATGGCATTTCGTAACAACTAATTTTATTTCATCGAATACGTGACATGCATTTGATAGATCAGATACTTTATTTATAGTAAGTAGGTACATTTTATTATTTATTGAAGATAATGCGGTGGACGTTGGGCAAGCTTGCAAAATTGTATGATATATTGCATACTTGCTGTGGTTTGTGAGGTACTTGGCGTCAATTCAAATGATTGAATTGTTTTAGTGCATTAATAAGATTTCTACTTATAGTTAGATATTCAATTTCTGATTGCGATCAGTGTTAGTTGTGTTAATTTTATTTTCTAGTATCCAGATTACCAACTTTCTTGGTGTTTTGGAAACTTTTCGTATTTGGTTGGAATGAATGTAGTATAGTTACTACGAAATGCATTGTGTAGTGCTAAACACTACACATTCTTTAATTATCTCAAATTCTCAATTCGTTCCAATTTGGGTTCGCATAAAAGACCGATTGTAACTATTCGATGTCGTATTACTAGCAAATTGAATTGCAAATACGGTACGATAATTTATAGTAAAATAACGGAATGCATCGTAGTTGTGTTAATTCTGTATAATTCATAAGTTTGTACGTTCAAGGAAAGCGGTTGCGTATTCCGATAATTTTTAATGCTTACAGTTGTTGATGAATTATTCATTCACGATGCGCGGCTTGACGTAACTCCAGCAAATAATACCTGTAAAGATCTAAGGTTAAACAGTTTAATTATAAATAGAAGCACTGCATTGTACTACGCTGGATGAAAGAAACTGAGAGTTGATGAAATACTGTTTGTATATGAGGCGTAAACTCAGAATACGTTTAGATTTTTCTACGCTATTTTTGTTAGATAAGTACCTAATGCATTGCTTTCTGGAAATCCAATATCATTGAGTTCTGTTTCTCTCAATACGTTTTTGATAGTTTCAATTGGTCTTATCACCTACTGCTATTGCTTCTACATCTCCTATCATGTTTTTGAGCTCTATTTCACAATTATTCACTTCTTCTTCAGCATCCGAATCTATATTCTTTTTCTTTATTCCTGAAATAAGTAATTTCAGTATGGGGCGTGATGCCACTGCCTCACCTCAAGGATGCATGAGGAAATAACGTGGCGTGGCAATCGAAGTAGCAATGGTAAACCGATTGCTAAATATGTAAATTCAGACTTATCAGAAATACATATTTTATACCTACACTAATCCATATTTTTACGTTTTGCGGAAAATTGAGCTCAATGTTTTGGTGAGAGAGATCTGAAAAAATCTTAAGTATGTTTATGTACTATTTTAATCGTATTCTTGTATTTTTTCTCTAACTCTTGCTGATATGGGGTGCTATTGTATTCAAGCGTTATTTCTAATCTCGTATAAAACATAGCAACAAATTTTTACAAGACCATACAACTGAAAGTCCCATAACTCGTTTCTATCGATCGTCGCCAGCAGCCGTGGAGACTACAACCCGTTCCACGTCCAATTCACCGCGAATGAAAAATTAACGCCTTTTTCAAAGGAACGGGACTTTTTGTGTCTCAATCTTTCTAATTGCTATGCTGGTCCCGTCTCGCCAATCTACGGGCGCTGCCACGAGTGCCTGTTTTATAATAGTCTGTAGACCGCTTAATTTGCCGCGAAATAACTCCGTACTTGTCTGGTGAAATTGTACGGTTGATCTATTGATAATTTAAATGTTTTCGGAACGTACATTTCATGGTGTCTGTTCTTTTTTGTAGAAAGTTTCTGTTTAGATTTGATTGGTTGAGAAATATTTATTAGAGTTACTTCGTACTTACTTGGAACTACTTTAATTATATTTTACTTTAGTTCTGCTTTTGTTGGGAAGCATCATAAGAAGTTAGGCGAGTATCAGCAACTATGTAGATTGTTCACGATTTCACAAGCTCCTCCAGCAAACTCCTGCGAAATTCTCTCTGAATTTCAAATCCAACAACTGAATTTATAAGCAGGTACGAGCTTATGAAAGATCAAAATGATTTTAGATGGCTGTTTGCCATCGTTGTATGTACTCCTTTGCAGTGGATGTAAGTCCATGGTATTACGTGATCGGTAGGGCACGACCGGTTATAGTGCAGCCTTTCAAAACTTAAGAGGACTTTATTGTGTTTTGATAAGATTAAAGTTACTTTGAAATAATGTGTTCCTTGTCGTGAAACACCCGTACACTATCGCTGGTACTTAGGTAGATATTCCACCATTTCGCACATTACGATTGGTAATACGCAAGCTGCTAAGAAGCAGACAAAAGTACTTGAATCCGTTTCCCGATATCTATAACCTGGAAATCTTCAAGTCACGACTTCACGAGTGAAAAGATAACTTCAAGACAAGAGTATAGACCACACAGGTGAAATAGAGGTCAAACGAGATCTTAAAATAAAAAGAGTAATAACTAGTGATATGTTGTATGTAAGTATAGTAAAGTCATGCGCTGTGACTGCGCAGGCGCGTGCGTTGACCGCTAGGAATGCATCGCACGCGCATGGACAAGCACACACTCACAGCTGTTCCCTGTTCCGCTGACGTTTGGACGGCTGTTGGCGAGAATATTAATTACAAAAATAATGATAAGCAAACTACGTTAATGATGGAACTTTCATTTCATGGTTCAAAAGTTAAGTAAAGTGTAGGAATAGACAAAAAAAGTAATTTGAATATTATATCTAGTTATGTCGCAAAACTACATCGCAATTTTATTAATACTGTCTATCCGAATTGAGCCTCGATACTCTATCTATCGCATTCTAAATTGTCTGCGTCATAAATACAATGCACCATTATGAATTATATCTGATGCGTGATGTATCCAACATTCTCTAGCAAGAGACATTCCAAACTTCCGCATTCATCGTCTTCCTTACTGATATGTGATATTACATCATTTTAGTCATTTCAACGACGTTGTGTTTCCCATTTACTATAAATTCCAATAAAACCTGTTTTCTACTAAGTGTGACATACAGAATAAAAATATAATTATTGAAACTATTTCGCTTAATAAATTTATTTCCATCCGAATCTAGGTAAGTACCTACTTCGTGTTCGTGACTCCTGTTTTTTGTACAACACACATCCGGTTTCAGAACTGTACATTTCTTCTCAGAAGCAGAATTTTAATGTTCGTGGGAACAACAACGCCACAAATGTCAACACGATATTCCAAGCACATGTAGATTACCATCAGCATTAAGGGGACAAGGGGGAATGGCGCGCAGTAAGGAAGTTCCCTCGGAACTCGGAAGAGCTAACGGTCGGCCTGGGGGCTGGGGGTAACAGGATATTCGCTGGGGGAACGGTAGAAAACAGTAGATAGCTACGCCATGTGATATATGGGGAAAAGGCGGAAACTAAAAATAATGTTTTTGGTGTGTTTCTTTGAACAGATTTTGGTTTTAAAATCCTTTTATGTTGAAAAGTAATGATTAATAAAATATTAATGATGTATTTCGTCTAAACTCTAAGTTATCAAATAGGTATCTAATATCTCTTTATAAGTCAAATAGTCTAGTGAAGAAAGTTATATTAACTTTCTTCCGAATACCCGTCCTCTCCAAATACGAGTAAGTATGACAACTGTACAACATAGACACATTTCGAAACTTCGCGCTGTACGTGTTTCCCCACTTCAGCCAGTCTGCCCCCTTATCCCTCAGGACTGGAGGCTTTATCAGGGACACTTTATGAGCAACGTCAGAAGCCAGCGCACTTATAAATGGAATCTGGCTTTACTGCCGAGCCCCTACTCCCTACAAGGAAAAATCGTTGGGAAAATACTCGTAAATATTTCATGATACTGTTACGGCGCGGCTTGTGTCTCATCTCTGTTCGGGGGAAAATTACCGATAAAAGAGTTCGAGCGTATGTTGTAGATGTTGGGAATTTTAGACAAAACATGTTGTATTTATGTCCCATGTTCATGATGAATTAATTCAGCCGTCTCCATAAAAGAAACCCTGACTTAATCTTCAATTACCTAATATTTCAGACTCAGAGACAGCAATATCCTGACTCTTGGAATTACTCTCGTATTACATCCAGCAATGCTTGCAATTATTTTCTCGTAAAAATTCTTTCAGTTCTCACATTCACTGAACTAGGCCGAGAGAAAAAAGGTCTTGTTTGACAACACTAGCACCACAGGGTAACCTAAATTTGAGTGCATCCAAATACGTAGCGGTCCACATACTAAAACGTTGAACAAAGTTGTTTGTTTTGATGTGTACTTCCACAGAGCATTTAACTGCGGAATTCATTGAATATGTATCACACCGAGGTCGGTCAGTGCCAGCAAGGTCACTACAACGAATCGTCGATTTTATTTGTATATAACATGAAAGCTAACTCATGCTAGCCGATTTCTTTTGATTTAATTCACTGTCTTGCTCATAAATTCTTCACGAATGACAACGTTTAACATTCCGTGTAGGAAGAATACTGTTCTAAAAAAAATATACTAACATGTATTTATAATGCAGGGAAAATGATTCGTGTTTCTTTATTGAAAGTAAGAAAGCCGAAGAGCATGCACATTTGCATTTTAGATTAACGTCTAGTAATGTTGCATAATGTAGCGATAAGAGGGAAATACGCGTGAAGTGGGAGGTGATACTTACCTACCGTTAACGTTGTTTTCTTCCGCCTTTGGGGCTTAGGGAAACAGAGTTCGTTGCTTTTCATTACCTAATGTAAGTACAATGTTCCGAGTATCTTCACATTCTGATGTTAAGATACTAGTGACAAAGTACCAAATGACCAAAATTGCACTACGTGAATTACTAGAGAGAATTCAGAAGTAAGAAATTAAGTACTTAAATTGTACAGGAGATTCACAGAAATTATATTACGTATATCGACCTAGCGGTTCCCAACGAAGAAAGTGTCGAAATAGACCACTTTCGAGGGAAAAAGGAGAACGAATATAGATCTCAAGACAACATACCAAATCTTATGCCATAACCATAACTTACTACGCTCAACCCCCACCACTACAATATTAAACTTCCAATTCTGCAAAGTATAGTAAAGTCCATCAAAAATTCTATTTTTGCTCCCACAACACTTTAAAAGCGTATTTTCAAGATCTTTAGTCTTGTGAACTCATTTGTCAACTTCAAAATTAAATTTTCGTACCAAGTACTGTTCTATGCTCTATCAGAGCAGGGGTTTCAATGGATTAATTTGTCTAGAGGACATTGCCCTTTGTTCAAAGATTAATGAAGGTGAATATTTAAACAGGCGCGGTCTCGGTTGTCAAGCGGCTAGCTGCGACAGTGACAGACAGATTGGAAACCGTTGTGATCTATCCATAGGCAAGCAGGACTCTAAATCTAAATCAAAAACTGGAGTTACGTTCGCTAACCATTTCTGTTTCTTTTGCAAAATGTTCCTCCTTAAATAGCGCTTCCATGCACGGACGATCGTAAGGGAAAACTGCCATTATCATAAAGTGTAGCTACCAGGTTAGGATTCAGTTTGTTTTTCTGAACGCAATTGGGGATGCTTCGATGCTGGTCAATTCTAACTTGAAATGGTACCATAGTTGCAATTTACATCCCTACGGTAGGTAAGGTGGCCTGACCTTTGAATGTTGCTAGCAAGTCTAGTAGCCACACGGATTTCACCTTCATATTATTATGAATCATAATAATAACGCCCGGTTCAATGAGATGCGGAGGTTAGATGGTCGATGCTCCACAAAAACACAGACCAAACATTTAGTGAGAAATCCGTATATTTCTCAGGAAGAGACTAGGAAAAAGATCTATCGGAGACTCAGAGCCAGAGCAGAAGTTTTTTTTGTCTCTAAACGCATTTAATAAATACTTCACGGTGTAGTTAAACTGAGCGTATCAACTTGAAGGTCATTGTTATCATGTTGTTTGGTGATGTAAGTAAAATTCTTTATCTGATATTCTCACGCTATGTTAGTTTTGAGATTGGAACAGACTGGCGTGGATCCGTGTCATATTTCGCTGGTTGTTACGATTATTTGAAAATGGAATGTTATTTATGTCTTTCTTTTGTTTTGCGCTGTCCCTGAATGGTACTTGGGTCTTTATTGGTGTTTTTGGTTGGATCTTTGATGAAAGTTTCTAAAGAAACTTCTATAATTACTATTTCGTTGAGTCGTATCTCTCCAATTGTTCGTTAGCAGTCAGCTGTGTTTTTGTCAAGCTGATCTTGTTTACTCCACTTCCTATAGTGAAGTGGCTATTTCTTCCAACAGTATCATTTATATAAATCATACTTTTCATAATATTGATAAGAAAATTCCAAAATTGCATTCCTCCTAGCCATTCCGGGGAGGCCAGAACTATCTTTTTACCTTATTGCTTGCCTTCTAAATAGTTAATGTATGTAAATCTATATTTACTTGACTTTGTCAAGGTTTGCTTTGTAGGTACGTCCAAAGTAATTAAGTAGTTTAATTTCTTCATCATTAACGTTCTACACTAATTATTTAGGGATACCTATGTATTGATTTTACAAATCGTACATTAGTACCAGCTATTAGATTAGTGATTTTCAAGGCGTGCCTAACTGCAAGAAATACTATCAAAGTTCCAAAAACTTAAATACAGACATTGAACAGAAAAGAGCACATTATCTGAGTGTAGTATATATTCACATTTCTAAGCTTTAAGAGATTTAGCCTGATGACGAATTATTATCACCAAAGGATAGGGGAGAGCTCAATTTATTAGCCCGTGAAAGGAACCCGAGGGATGTATCGTACCTAACTACACATCTAGGATCATATATGTCTACAACCTGCATGTATGTATATAAGAACTATAAGGTACATTATTTTACACCAAGTGAAGTATCTTCAGGCAGTGATTTATATCTCGCAAAGATAAATAAATACTTTAGTTCGCTCTCTCGAATAAGGATAGAAATTTACTGAAAGATTAAAGCTACACTTTAATACAAACGTACAACTTACTAACTACATGAACAGTATAATATGTAGTGGAATAGACATTAGCAAAACGTTATGATAATCTTACGACTTATAGTCGAAGGTTAATCAGCAGCTTCCTTTTGAACACCATACTACAATCTAGCTAAAACTGGATAGATACAGAAATATAGATCGGACCTCAATTGAAAAAAAACCGGACAAGTGCGTGTCGGACTACGCACAATGAATGGTTCCGTAGTCGGGATGAATGTATCCCAAGAACAAACTTAACAATGTAGTTGAAATACATGTTCTCCCATACATTTCAACTGTAAATGTAAGTTTGTACTCACGATATTGAGAGATTTACCATGCTATTTTGAGACCACAGACTTCTTATAGGTTTTCCTGTAATCTACATGTAAAGAACTACTTTCTGTATTTTTTTCAAAATTTTAGGCTCAGTAGATTCGGAGATAAGGGGTGGGGAATGGTCAATTTGCGTCTATTTTCCTAAATAACTTTAAAACCATTTATTTTAAAATTATAAAAAAAAATATTTGAGACCTCATAGTAAGCCCTTTCATTTGGTATGTCACACGGTACAGTTTGCAAAACTATTTTTTTAAATTTTCTTATTTGCCCCCTAAAAGTGACCCCCCTATTCAAAATTCATTTATTTACTTTACCTGCTCGTGTTTGGGTCACAGAAATCCATATGTCTACCAAATTTCAAGTTAATCGGTCCATCAGATTCGGATCAAATTAGCTGTGACAGACAGACGGACAGACAGACAGACACACGAGTGATCCTATCGCAGGGTCCGCGCCAGCTCCAACACCATCTTGAGGATGATGGCTGAGAGGTTCGACTGTCACTACATTAACCATTGCTGTATGCTTAATGTAGTGACAGTAAATAATAAAATGAAAAAATCTTGTGGGTTGTGTTTTTTTTTGTCTGATTTTTATTTATAGTTCTAGTAATTTTTATTTTAATGTACCTAATGCTATGATTCAGTTGCTGATTGAAATAAATGATTTGATTTGATTTTGATTTTGATAAGGGTTCCGTTTTTCCTTTTGAGGTACGGAACCCTAAAAAAAAGGCATTTACTAATGAGAAGAAACTCGACTACCCAGGAAGAGAAGAGACTGATTGTGCACTTGCTAAAAGTTAGCTTGAACCCAGAAAATAGCGAGGCCATCTGATAATGGATCATCTAGAGAGAAAACACTTTGACAAAGTACACATGAAATCCCATACGTCAACGAACCGCCCAACCTTCAAACCAATTTTGAGGGTATCTACAAATTAGGGTCATGCGGTTGGTACGCCTGATGATAGATGGCGCTAAGTTTTCACACGAGCCGAGACGTTTGAGCTATCAACACGGTCTATGCCTGTTATTAACGACCGGTCTTGGATACGCATTAATATCACTACACAACATGTAGCATAGAACGTAGTGTAATTATAGAGTACCGAAGGTTTTCACATCGCTGGAATGGAACGCTTTGAATTTGAATAAAAGACGGGTGAGACTTCAGGGTATTGAAGACGCCTGGTTTGCATGTTCTCCGAATGAGTTCTAACTTCTAATAACTAGAAAAATGGCAAACTGATTTTGTATATTATTTTCTAAAGTTTTATCATGAGCCAGAGATGAGATGAGGGTTGCCATCCCCAAATATTAAAAACCAGGATTAAAAGGTGAAAATACCAGGACATGTCATATTAAAAAACCGGTCAAGAGCGAGTCGGACTTGCGCACCGACGGCGACGGTTCCATTCCCATTTCTGAAAAAGTGTGCTAGTTAGAGACATCGTTTTATTTTTCCTGTAATCTTTACATGAACTTCTATCACATAGAATAATTTCAGATTTTTCTCTTTGCAAACATCGGAGATAAGTGGGGGGGGGGGGGGGGGGAACGGTATTTTTTTAACATTTTTCATCAAAAGTCGAAAACTATGCGGTCTAAAAAAAAGAAAAAAAATGTTTCAGAATGTGCAAGCAGCGTTCTTTCATATGATACCCCACATGCCCTAGTAACCCCACTACAAATTTTTTAAGACCCCCTTTCAGTCCCTGTTGCAAAGAAAATGTATTTTTATTTCTTTCTTATTTGCAAAATAGTTGGGCAAACGTCATGTAAAACTGTTCCAAATTTCAAGTTGATTGCGTTAGTAGTTCTTGAGATATCCAGCTGTGACAGACAGACAGACAACGGAACCCTAAAAACAGGACGCAGCAGTATAAGGGCGAGTCAATAGCAACACGCAATGAATACAGCACCCTAATTGCGTAACGTGCGTTGGTTTTGACAGTTCAACAACAGTCATTGCTTTGTTTACGTTGTCGAGCAGACAACAACAAATGAAGCAATGGATTAGCAATTTGTTTCAAAATTATGGCGAAGTACAAACGTAAGGTTGAAGGAAATTTAAAAGAGGACTTTACCAGGATGGTTTAGAAAACCCAGGACGCTACTTAAAAATCCAGGACACCCCAGGATATCCCAAAAAGCAGGACATCTCCTGGGAAAACAGGAATAGGAGTTTAGTCATTTCCAATCGCATGCTAAGTGTCAACTCTATCCTTGACAAGTCTCATCTAGCTGTTACTAGCGTACTTTCCTTTCTCCTCTCTCTCTGCTTCTTTAAGGACTAAACTAAATACACTTATTCAGCTCAATTCAGCTTTTGTCCATAGAAAACTACCAGTTTTGTACGGATATGCGTACGCATCACATTTTGTACGCATATCCGTAAAAAACTGGTAGTTTTCTATGGACAAAAGCTGAATTGAGCTGAATAATTGTATTTAGTCCCAAAAAAGGTGTAACTTAAGTAACGCACAATTTGTTAAGGCGTCATTGTACTCATCACTATGAACCAATTTTACTCTGGTACCAAACCTGAAATCCAAAAAAAAAAATTGCTGTTCCCTACATTAAATGTTCGCATAACTCGTCAAAATGTAGGGAAAAGCTGATTTGTTTTTCGCGATTTCATGTTTGGTCCCATACTCCCATAGTAAAAGTTGTTAATAATGATGAGGACACTGATCCCATAAAAGTATAACGGTGTTTGCCACACCAACGTCAACGCCAATGCCCATCATCGCCATAAACAACGCGATAATTGTTCCGATAATTATCGCGATAAATTGAGTGGCCACACTTGAGCCGTTAACGTCAATGCTCATTCAATTTGGCGAACGTCAATCGGTAATGTTAGCCGACGTTCGCACGGGCGTAAAAAAATCGCGTCGATTTTTTTCGCGCACTGCATTTTCAACGCTCTGCTTAGCGCCAGGAGTTGAAAATCCAACAGTGTTTTTCGTCGCGCTGGGATGCGCTCTGTTTTTGTTAGGTTGGATTCTCAAAGCTCGGCTCAACACCCAGAGTTGAAAATCCAGTGCGCAATAAAATCCTGCCGCGATTTTTTTACGTCCGTGCTAACGTCGGCTTACTGCCGTTGTCAAATTATCGCGATAAGTTGTGGCTACACCTTCGGCCTACGTTCATCATCGCGATAATCAACGGCGTTTCCCGTTGGTATAGCCCCAGCATAAGTTGAGCTCAGTATGCTACGGTTTATAAGTACTTCCGAACAAGGCACAAAATACACTATGCTATAATATGTATTATGTAGTTAGTCCATACAGGTGCTATATTTTACGTAATGTTCCAATAAAAACCCAGTTGGTAATTTGACTATTCCGTTTGTTTTTAAATAAAACACCAATTTCAAATGGTGTTCTCAAATGACTCTCTCACGATCTCATAAGTCTTTTATCTCTAAGCAATGCTGTCTTCCGAGGTGATGACAGCTCAGTACCTTCGGCCTCCGACAGTCTTCTAGCAAAAAGTCTTCTAGCAAGCTTAAATTTAACTTTTACACTTGTTTTGATGTATCGTAATGTCAGACGGACGGACGAACGGACGGACGGAAAAACGGACGGACTTAGGGAGTAGACCCCCAGTACTTAACAAGAGTCTTTCCAAAGAATGCCTCGGTAACCTCATAGTGAAAAGCTATGCATAGTGCATACTAAGGTTCGTAAGGACTGTGAGAAAAATAACATATTATTATGTCAAGTTCTCTCAGTAAGCTTGCAGCTGTGTTGAACCGTCTTATACTTCGGCTTGACAGTTTTGAACCTCACACCGCCGCGCCGCCACAGCTTTCTATTCGCTAGTCTGTTGTTTGCCTTATTTGTCTGAAGTCATCTAAGAACTTATTGCAAACTAGCACTTCCCACGGGAACGTACTACCGCGAATTCCTTCCTTATTCCTTGTCCAAGTGCATCAGCTTTCTAGGTCCAAGGGTTTGGGTTGGGCGTTGATGAGTCAGTCAATCAGTCAGTCAGGACTTCTCTTTTTATTATTTTTATAGATATGCAGGTTAGTAGTTTTTACGCCTACAATAAACGCATTTTCTTTCACTATCAATGGGATCGCTACAATTTGCGTGGGAGCATGAGTATTGAGTAAGGTGTATGCTTTTTCATAAGCCTCGATATTACTCGTTGTTATAATGGAGTAGCCATTTGCATACTTCCAAAATAACTTTCCTTTAAAATCGAGGGCGTAACGTAGCAGATGAATGAAAGATTGATTACCTATCTAAGTTGATTATGTTTGACTGCGTTCGTGTTTTTTTTTGTTTACTGCAAGTTTTCTATTCCAAATAAATGTACCAGATGAAAATAGTTTTAGTATTTTTGAACACCAGACAACGTACCTGGCGAATCTGCTCGAACTGTGGAATGTGTAGGTATTCTACATAATTTAGAGTTAAACATTTCAAGATTATAGCCGGTATATCTTGATTCAGATACATAGCAGTCTTTGAACTCTTTACCTTTGCCGAGAGAATAGCATAAAAAATAAATAAAACTATAAATAGGTAAATGTAAGTAGGTAACTAACAAAGCTATGTGCGAAATAATTAAATATCTTTTATTGTTTGAGTGCCACGTTAAAATCTTAAAAATTGTGTAATAACAAGTCATCATTCATCATCATTCTCCTGCCCTTATCCCAATCTATTTGGGGTCGGCGCAACATGTCATGTTTTTCCATACTTCTCTATTAGTCGTCATCTCGGTAGTCACCCCCTTTCTAGCCATGTCATGTATAATAACAAGTCTGGTGTGAAAAAAAAAACCGGTCAAGTGCGTATCGGACTACGCACAATGAAGGGTTCCGTAGTTGGGATGAAATTATGCCAAGAACAAACTTAAGATTATAGTTGAAAAACATGTTCTCCCATACATTCCAACTGTAAATGTAAGTTGGCACTCACAATATTAAGAGATTTACCATGTTATTTTAAGACCACAAACTTCTTATAGGTTTTCCTGTAATCTACAGGTATAGAACTATATTCTGTATTTTTTTTTCAAAATTTTAGGCTTTGTAGTTTCGGAGATAAGGGCCCCGGGAATGGTCAATTTTCGTCTATTTTCTTAAATAACTTTAAAACTGTTTATTTTAAAATTGTAAAAAAAATATATTTGAGACCCTTTCATTTGATTGTCACACGGGTACAGTTGGAAATTCATTCATTTTCTTTAGCCGTACGTGTTTGGGTCACAGAAATCCATATGTGTACCAAGTTTCATTCGGAGCAAATTGGCTGTGACAGACACACACACGAGTGATCCTGTAAGGGTTCCGTTTTTAGGGTTCCGTACCAAAATGGTAAAAAAGGAACCCTTATGGTGTTACTCAGTCTGTCTGTCTGTTTGTCTGTCTGTCTGTCACAGCTGGATATCTCAAGAACTACTAATGCTATCAACTTGAAATTTGGAACAATTTTAGACGAAGTTTACGCAACAATTTTGCAAGTAAGAAAGAAGTAAAAATATTTATATTTTTTTTGTAACAAGGACTGAAAGGGGGTCTTCAAAATTCAAAGTGGGGCTACTAGGGCATGTGGGGTATCATATGAAAGGGCGCTGTTTGCACATTCTCAAACGTTTTTTAATTTTTTTTAGGCCCCATAGTTTTCGACTTTTGATGAAAAATGTAAAAAAAAAGACCGTTCCCCCCCTTAACTCCGAAGTTTGCAAAGATAAAAATCTCAAATTATTCTATGTGATAGAAGTTTATGTAAAGATTACAGGAAAAAATTATGTAAAGATTACAGGAAAAAATTATGTAAAGATTACAGGAAAAATAAAACGATGTCTCTAAATAACACACTTTTTCAGAAATCGGGACGGAACCCTCGGTGCGCGAGTCCGACTCGCTCTTGACCGGTTTTTTTTTGCTTTTGAGGTACGGAACCCTAACAAGCGCATTTAAAAAGGAACGTGCACATTAAAGATTCATACGATACATCCTCAGGATACATCCGAAACTATGTAGCAAATTATCAGAGCGCGCGGTAGAATTTGTCCGTCAAGTGTCATCAGGTGCGATAGGATGTCGAAGACCTCTGCATTGATAATGCATACCTAAGTACTCGTCTATCACACAATCGATATGGTCGCAATTATGAGCTGTTTTTATTGCGAGATGCTCGTTTATTACAATCTACAGGGTGAAATTGAATTCATGGGCATCCTTTTAAGGGGTCATTCTACTCATCATTATGAACAACTTTTACTATAGGACCAAACCTGAAATCGCGAAAAAAAAATCAGCTGTTCAGTACATTTTGACGAATTATGCGAACATAAATGTACTGAACAGCTGATTTTTTTCGCGATTTCAGGTTTGTTCCCATAGTAAAAGTTATTCGCAATGATGAGTACAATGACCCCTTAAAAGGATGCCCATGAATTCAATTTCACCCTGTAAAATATTACTCTGTCTGACACGAAGTGCTGTTCGTCTGATCTAAATGTTTTAACTTGACCCCGATTCAACTGTAGGTAATATTTTTTATAACACATTTGCTCGTAAAGGGTCTCTTATTTCACGAATTTCAATATCGTAATGTATGTCATTACGTACTTGTGCGTAATTGTAATGTAAAACGCACGGGTTTCTTTTTAATAGGGTAAAACGTAAGGTTTATCAAGATGCTCCGTCTAAAACGAACGGTACTTTTTAAATCTTAGCAAAGAGTTTTTATGTCAGAAAAGTGGGAGATAAAATATAAAAAATAAACATTAATTAAATTAAAGAATTAATTCTTTAATTTAATTAATTTTGACAATAAATTGCAACAACAACAAACAAAAACAAAAAAATATTAATTTATTTTATTAGTAATACTGGCTGTTTTTGTGCCTTTGCTTTAAAAAAAAAGCTAATTTGTGAACAAGTAAAAATTATTCCGCGCGCTTTTTCTTTTCGCTATATTGTTTTTATTTGAAAATGTCGTCAAGTAATGATGAATTTATTAATTCGACACCGCCAGAAGTCTCAGAGGCAGCGAAAAAGGCTACTCTAAGCCTCATGCCTGAAAAATCGGCCGATAGATACTTACAAGCGTATCAAAATTTCATCATATGGAAAACAAGCAAATATCCAAATTCATTTTCAGAAAGTGTGTTTTTAAAGATTTATTCGTTTAAGAAAGTCCGAGTATTATTTATTTCCTCGCAAATATGTTATAAAACGTCGTATGACATACGTGCGCTTTGATAATTACAGCCTCTGCTTTCTTGTAGCCCTCGCCTACGGCTCGGGCTAGCAATATCGCCTCGGTTGTAATTTTCAACTTACCGCACTTATATCATAATGTACTATTTTTATGTTTTAAGAATTTTGTAGGTTCTCTTGACGGTTTTTGAAACTGTAAGATTTTGATACTGTTTTGAGTTTTAATTCGGTCTAATGCAATGAGTCTAATGTATTTATTTCACGTATCGGTTCGGACTAGTAGGTACAAATCAGCTAAGTAATCTATATTTTTCACATCCCATCCAATGATTATTCGTTTAATTAAAAACCACTTATATCTAGATAGATAGATAAGAATAGATAAGATAGATAAGAATCGATTATTGCTGTAGGTTCTTCAAAACAAATAGGTTTAGCTACCTTGTATAAGGGCGAGCACACACTTGTGATTTTTAACCGGGTGATAGTTTGATAGTTCTGGTACGTTAGTACTATTATTTATTCTGTGGTTCTGGGAGAATCAGTATGGAGTTATATGGCGACTAAACTATCGGTTATTTATTCCCAGAACGATCAAACTAGGTATCGATATCAGAAGAACGCGCGGGCCCCAAAGAATCCGCACTTCCGCAGTCGAGAATCCGCAGTCGAGCAAAAAAAAAAACCGGCCAGATGCGTGTGGTGGACTTCGCACGTTTTGGGTTCCGTACCAAACCTGATTTATCAATAATGTTGGTTTTTGTTAGTAACATATACCTACCTACGTAATAATAAACATTATCACGTTCAAGTTAAAAACCAAAGGTCTATGGGAAGTTAAAAAATTCTTCGAAACAAAAATTTGTAAAAAAAAAACCTGACTTTGGTGGATTTTCATTCCTTTGATTTCCAATATTTTTTAAAACAAAAAATACAGTATTTATCTACTCAACGAGCTCTAAACAACGATACCCCACTCGATGGGGTACGTCAAATATTTTTTTTCGCATCTCGTGTTTGTATGGGCCCCCTTAAAAACATTTTTTGACATTTTGTATGGCTTTGGGTCAACAAGATGCTTATGCTGGGAAAATTTTAAGACTGTAGCTCCAATCGGTTGGCTGTAAAACCTGTGTGACAGACGACGGACAGACGGACACGTGAGTGACAGCAATAGGGCTCCGTTTGGACCCTTCGGGTTCGGAACCCTAAAAAATTACGAATAAAAAATCAAAACTCGCCTCTATCTATTAATGGTACATAATATACAGCATACTCGCGCCAATGGCCATAAGTAATCTTTTGTTTAGTTTCACTGAGACTGAGACACGCTCGTGGCACAAACCAAGGTCGGGCGGTGACAATGTTTTGCAACGGATCGCACGACAGGTCCGCGCGCCCGCGTCTGCACAGCGAGCGTTCATTGACCCACTGAACCCGGCCTTACGGGGACTGCGCCTCAGGCCGACCGCCTCGGAGCGTCGCGTCGGAGCCCTATACAATCTATGTATGATCGATTCTTTTGGCGGGTAACTGCTTTTTTTTTTGTTGAAGCTCGCTGAGACAAAGGAAACATCTGGTTTGGTGAATTTGAAAATAGAATTAGAGGTGGTCTTGCTGTTGAGTAGATGTAGGTGCGTAATTAATTTAATTTTTTTGCAGGCTAGAGATGTTACGTTAAAATTATGTTTATGATAGATATGTTTTATTTTAAACTAGCTTGGGCCGATAGCTTCGCCCGCGTGGTATGTCGACAAAATGTAACTTAAGTCCTGTTACAGGTCATGGCCTACCCGTTTGCCAAATTTCATCCAAATCCGTTCAGCCGTTTGAGCATGAAAGCGTTACAAACAAACAAACAAACTCACTTTCGCAGTTTCGCATTTATACTGTGGCGGCATCTACATCGCCACACTACGAACTATGCATCAATGACATGACGTCACGCAAAACCTGCATCGCGCAATTAGAGTTTACCACGCGATTAGCATATATACAACGTCCCAACATCAACCGTTGGGCAGTGGCCCACCAGACACAACACCCGTCTGGTCGGAGGATCCTCCCTTTTCTATGGAGGATGAGTGAACTTTACACCCTGTTCCTCATGCCTCTAAATTGGTGACCCCGAGCATGAACGTCAGCGCAGCCTTCGTGCAACTACATCAGCGTGACGTCATCAGCATCACTTCCTCAAGCTCTCGAGCGGCGAGTCACACAGCCAGCCAGCATCCACGGCTTCAACGGGTATCCTGACCACAGCATGCAGCGGACGCGCATTCCTGGTCATCACCCTCAGCCTCAACCTCAACCCAGCGCTGTACACTCCGACTCACTGGAGCATAACGCAGCGCCATCGCCACCCCGACTCACGGGGGAATTACCGCAGACAGTTCCGACTCACCGTGAACTATGCGGCACCCGGTTCCGACTCACTGGAACCACAACTGGCACTGGCAAGCATCGCAAGATACACGACTCAGCCCACTATCGACCTCCGGTCTCCGGAGGGGAGTGATGTGGCGGCATCTACATCGCCACACTACGAACTATGCATCAATGACATGACGTCACGCAAAACCTGCATCGCGCAATTAGAGTTTACCACGCGATTAGCATATATACAACGTCCCAACATCAACCGTTGGGCAGTGGCCCACCAGACACAACACCCGTCTGGTCGGAGGATCCTCCCTTTTCTATGGAGGATGAGTGAACTTTACACCCTGTTCCTCATGCCTCTAAAATACTATTAGTTCGGATTATCATGACTACATAATAATAACTCTAATTACCTACTTTTTCGTGTAGGTATATATCTGTCTGTGGCATAGTAGCTCCCAAACGGCTGAACCGTTTAGATCGTTATTGTAAGTTTACGCACTAATACATACATAAAAGTCAATGTTTATTCAACAGTACCTGCTACACAACTTCGGATGTTTTTGAATATTATTTCCGTACAGCTATCGAACTTAAAATAGGTATAATATGTCACTTACGTCGATACTCGATAACGAAAGTGTAAGTGCGGTCTCTTATTACGTGCCCTATATTCGGCCCTCCAGCGAAACGTTTATCAATAGTTCATTTTCGAATGTTGCATTCAACTAGATAGATAGACACAGCAGTGCTGGTTGTTGGTATAATCTCGCGTTTGACCTAGTTTCGAAACCTTGACGTAGGTACTTGGTGTTTCTAATAATAATGGCAGACTCGTTTCCAGCGCTCAGCCAAGAGATGATTGAATAAATAAATTAATTAACAATAACATTGATTTAGGACAGATCCACTCCAATGGCAAAAACATTTCAATAAAAATATTTATTTAGATTTCAATCCATTCTCTTGCATCTGAAAATGTCTTGTTTTTGTTTTTCTCTATAAAGTTGTGTTTACAAACTAGTTAAGTAGGTACCTACCTACTGTCTGGCCTTGGCTCGTTGTTGAGTCAAAGTACTGAGATTTTAAAACTCACATTTGAATAAAACGTGGCTAAAGAGCCGCACTGGTCAATCGATCAGGTGAAGCTACGTTTGTCGCGTTTGGTCCGTGGATGGGTGACCATCTCTACATATCAAGACCGGGTCGTGCCTCGCCGTTGGTCCCGGCTGTAATCCGTGGATCTTTGACAGTCGTTACGGGTCGTCAGAAGGACGAAAGTCTGACAACCAGTCATGTCAAGGAATATCGTATTACCCAGTGACTGGGTTGTGGAGGTCGGATAGGCAGTCGCTCTATGTAAAATACTGGTATTCAGCTGCATCCGCATCCGCATCCGACCCCAACATAGTTGGGAAAAGGCTAGGCAGATGATTTGAATAAAAAATACGGCGAAAAATAAATCTATTTTATTCCCAAATTCTCTGACTATTCTGAACATATCTCGCTAATTATGCATTTGTTCATTCAGATAATGCGTAAATAAGGAAATAAACATTCCTGAAGAAAAAGTCTCGCGAGACAACTCTATTATACATATTTTGTAAAATGGAACTTTGCGTCTGAAAATTGTATTCCCTGTCAAATGTTGCATTATATTACGTGACCGAGTTTAGCTTCAAACAAGACAGACGGTGAAACTCTCCACTACGAGTACGTATTACGAAACCGTGTCTATATCTGCCTTTACCACCTCGTTAAAGTTCTAGGTTTTCACATAATTTCCGTCAGTAATTTATGAACAAAGGGAAATGTCTCATAAACTCATAACTCACTATGTCCGGCTAATTTAACGTTATTAGACGTGTACTGTGCAGTCAATTACTAGGTTTATGCCTAGTATAAGATGACTACGAGACTACGACCCTAAGATAAACTGTACAGTACTGACACTCCTAATGTTAAGATAATGACTAAACTAGAGACTGCCGTTTGTTTCTAGTCTTTCTAGATAGAAAGCAAGGGACTCTTTCTGAGACGACAAAAATATTTTATCCCAACTTTCCAAGCCACAAATAGCTAGCAGGCAATTAAAATTACAATCAGGGGAACCAAACTGGCATTTAGGCAAATATTATGGTCTCCGGTTCGCGAGCGTGAGTTAGATGACTGTTTGATTCGAACAACATTCGAGAAGCATTGCTTATTTCTAAGAAACAAAATGAGGTTGTATTACGTGGTATAGCAATCTTTTTTGTGCGATACGATGGTACTCATGATATCGGTGGTGAATACAAATTAGAGCGTGGTTTCCATTGCTCTGAATGCAGTGCAGTGTCTATAATGTTTGTTTACACATTCAACTGACGTGATCGGTATTCATAAGCACTGTAGTGCTATTTCGGAATCAACCCTGTTCCGCGGGTGGTACCTAAACACCGAATTCATTCATTAATTTGCATAATATATTTTGTGTAAAGGTGACATTTTAAATTGTTTTCAAGTCTTGTAATTGACCTCTTTGACGCTTACGAGCTTGTTGTAATTTTAAAATTAATTGAATTCAATGACCCCATTATTATATACTTACTCAAGTGTCTTGTAGTAACTTTATTGTAAATCTGTCATATTTACGGTTTGCTTTTTCCTGTGCTTCTAGATCTGTGTCTATGATCTGTGTTGTCTCGTTTGAAGTGTTTCTCTGAGTGATTGCCGCTTGCTTGTCAATGTAGTTTGTGTTGTTTTACCAGTGTTTATGTTGAAGTTATGACTCGTTCTCTCTTGATATTTCTGCATTTGTTGGGTTAGGTTAGGTTAGGTTTCCAGCCAAAAATAGAGTACCTACTCCTCTATTTTCGTGGGTGTCGTCCAAAGTAACTGAACTTAGGTCCGCTAATCGACAAGGTCATTTATTGTTTTGACGTCTATAGACGCCTTAAGCAGGTGAACTCGTGGGCTGTAACTAGTAAAAGTCTTTTGTCCAGTTCCATTATCAATCAATCATGGGTAGGGCTTCCATTACGTAATTACGTAATTACGCAATTACGTAATTACGGACGAATTTTAAAGTACCTATTCTCAATTCCGTAACTGAAGATGTCAATTCCGTACTTACGTAATTATTGTCATCGTCAATCAATCAAAATAGTCAACTAATAAGAATCCATTTTGCACATTTTATAATGTGGCAACACTGTACAACATAACTTCATCAATGCTGTACAAACAGGGTGTTCCCTGTGGTTTATTTTATTCTTTGATATATCTTGCAAAAAGTAGTTCTGAGACGTACAGAATAGAGTTCAATTTCAATTATCAACTGGGCTAGTCGCCGGGAAACCCTGTGGTGAAGTCCCTACAGGGAACTAGTAAATAAAAAATTAAGAGATCTAATAAAATATCTAATAAAATCTTTTAAAAACTCCCCTTTGAAAAACGACTTATTGCAGAAATACATTTTAGAAGAGCATGGTAAAAAAATTGACATAAGTAATACTGAATTTTAAAATGCAATGGAGCAGCTTGTAAGAAATACTTAGTACGCCGATTTCTCAAATTAAAATCATGCGTTTTTAAGGTGTTACAAGATTTGAAATCAAATGAAAAATTTACCGACGAAGAGATCCAAGACTTTCATGAAATTCATTACAGCTTGGATGTCATGTAATAAAAACTATAGTGATGTCATTATGTTGCCATGATTCAAACTTATTGACAACAGACGCTGCGCTTCGATTTCTGCTAGAGAAACTCCAGATTTCAGATATTTATGCTAAAGATCTTCAGTCAAACGATCTCAGTGGAAAACTCGGAAAACTAGCCACATCTTAGACAGAGAATAAAGAAAAGACGAACAAATGTATTCGGTGTTTTGCAATATTTTTATCGTCAGACTCAGATGATTTACGAATATACATAGTGGAACTGTTAGGTAATTCCACACAAAAAAGTCCAAATCCACAACACCAACAACAACAACAGAGTAAATCGGACGCAATCACCAGTGACGATGATGACGAGGAGTTGACAATCGCACAAAAATTAGACATACTCATACAAATAAACAAAGTGACAGTAAATAAACTTTCAAGAAACCATAAGAAGTTCTCTGGGTGATAAAACCTTAAATTCCGTCATTTCTGAGATCACTATTTGAAGAAGAAATGTCATATTCAGGACGAAAGGAAATGGTTCGACTTAAATTATAAATTAAGTTCTTGAATAATATTTGTTTTTTTAGATCTATTGTATTTATTTTGATAATTCCTTAGTCTCTACAATTTTAACAAAATATGATCGATTTAAAAGAATAGATAGAAAGAAATTGCGTAACTAGTTACGTAATTGACATTTCCGTAATTTTGGAAGCCCTAATCATGGGCTTCTTTGCAGTCTAACCATGCAAATTGGGTTTGTGTTTGTGCTTTGGGAACGTGACATGTATTTTAGTTCTTACTATACTTACGTAAAATTCCTGCAACTTCCTGTAAAACAACAATTTTCATTCAGCATCACATAAAAGATTGCTGAATGTATGGTACGCAAATCACTTAGAAGCATAGTTAGAAGTTTTTTATATTTCTATGCTTAGAACGGTTGCAATTCTTTCCTATACCTATGGTGCACCTATTTGGCTAATTCTCTTTTTGTTGTGTTTGTAATTATCAGGACAAGGTTTCTAAAGGTTTATAAGAAAGAAAATGTTTGAAAACTTGCGGGAAAATTGGAAAATTCGGGAAAACTGAAAGTGTATTTTCTATGGGAATTTTGTATGAATTATTGAAATTTTGACAGGTCAACGTTTGTCGGGTCAGCTAGATAATATAACATTATAATATTAGCATTTAATATGCTTTCCGGCTATTTATTTACACAGTAATCTCTTTCATGGCAATGGCACTTTCCTTGGTCGCTTGCCAAAAGTAATCAGGATTTCACTTTGCGTCCATTATAAATGTTTTTGTACACAAACCTTCTGGAAATACATGAAGTCTTAGTATAATATATGTATTATATATGTTTTGTATGTATAGAAAGACTCGGATATTGTGACAAGGTCGCTTTGACAGTAGGGCTTCGATTGTTGAAACTAGGACGAGTACTGGCACGCCATGCCATGCCAGTCAGTCGTGTCGTGTGCCTTGTTTGTATATTAATGCCTTTTATGGTAATTAAGCTGAAACGGGGAAATAAAAATGCCAATGCGATATTCATTATAGTAATCAAGGACTTTATTGGTCGTCTGGGATATAGTAGTCGGACAATCATAAAATAGTACTGTCATTGACAGCTGACTGCTTAATATTTATTGTGGCATACATCTAAAACAGATAAGTACTTAATACTTTTGAGCTGAGTTTTTAACCATCTTAAAAATTTGGTTTCGTGTGAGCGAGAGAATTGAAGCAATGCGTCAGCCCTCTTAAGAGGATATATCGAAGCGTGGTTTAGCTCGGTGTGTAAGTGAAATGGCGAGCTGACTAGTTTGACGCGTGAAATAGAAGACTCACGCGCACCGGAATTTAAACGCGCTTTCTTTTAGAAATGTGACAAAATGCTATACCTACTTATTTATAAATTTTTAGCTTATTATGTTTTTATCTTATTTAAATACCTTCGATTTAAAGTAAATTTTATTGCACATTATCTGTTTACGTACCTATAATCGTATATAACAGAAAATAGACGGTGCTACTTTGGATTTTTTTTCTATCGAAAAAATTTGAAGTACTTATGTAATGATGTTTCGGTTTTAGTACAGCAGTAGACAATATAGTCAAATAACAAATGGAAAATAGAAATGATTTAACCATTTGGTATCATAGGAATTTTAAAAACACAAAATTATCGATTAATCCCCTTAACAAGAGTCAAATGAAAGACATTAGCTATATATAACTAACCAGATCTTAGACGTTTAGTCCATTCTCGTCCCCTCGACCCCTAATAATTAATGTGTCCACTGGACCCCTAAATATAGTTTATTTTCGACCCTTGGGGGTCGAGAGTGGATTTTATTTTCCAGGCAAGTTTTAGTTTCCTCTTGACCCCCAAAGTACAGTCAGTTACGATAATTATTTGCTCATTACTTCGATCTTTAATTGCACAGCTAATATCCTCGTTCTAGGAGTCTAGGACATGTCTCGGAAAATCGTGAGAGAAGAACATAACTATAAAAATACATAACTGTTTGTTCAGTGAAACAGTGTCAGTAGGTGTAGCCGGTGACATTGGAAACGTAACGTAACGTTATGTGCCCGAGGGTCGCCCTAGGCAGTTACGTAACGCTTCAGATAAATAAATGATGATGATTATGGTATGGTACTTATGATATAAAATAGATAAGTATCACACAACGTTATGTGCGCACGATTTTGTTATAAAACTTTTGTTTTTGGGAAATGGCATTTCGCAGGTCAACCTAGGAAGTTTTCGGCTGCTTAAGCTTAACCGGACATTCCTGTGGGTGTCTCAATAAATTAAGACCTCCAGGCAGGGCATAAACTGAAAACTATAAGCTACTACTCGCACTACTAAGGGCACCCCTTGTGGCTGGGTAAGGCCCGGACCTCGGTTTAGGGCGTCGCTGGGGAGAAGTCAAAAGATTAGTGTGTACAAGAAGTGTTTGTTTATAATTAGGGAGATCGGTGTTTTAACGACAATCCTTGAAAAAATACAGGGTGATTGGAATATGGGTGCAAAGGTTTAAGGCGAAGATAGTAGGTAAAGACAGTTTAGAACCATTTAAGCCATGGCTGTCTTAGACGAAGTTCTTTTTAACGATTATTTTTATGATTTTTTCGAAAATTCCCAAAATTTTAACTAAACTATTTAGTTATTGACCAAATTGAATTAAAAATAAATTCATTCAGCCATAAATAAGCAGTTTAAGTTCCTTGTAGAAATCTAAATCTTGTAGAAGGATGAAAGCAAATTTTCTAGGGAAGGCATTACAAACTTTCATAACAACCATGGCTTAAATGGTTCTAAATTGTCTTCCAATCACCCTGTATATCCCAGATCTATTATAACTAAACAGTGGGTACAGAGTATTTTTGTTGGCCATATACGCCTTTCACGTTACGTTAGTAACCAAATCAAAGTTTGTGGTTGCAAGTTGCAATGTCATATAAGCTCCTAGTCCTTGGACACTGCGATCCCTTTCTCCCAAATTAAGAACAAGACTGCTTGGTCCATCACACTGTAGCTAGGGAGAAGAACACTTGAATAGGATATGACAGGGTAAGGCGTGAAACACAGCTTTCAACAATGCTATGGATAGCATTACTTACCTATAATTATGCGGTAGGTTTACTGATATACAGGATGTATTTTACATCACAGGTTTTCATGTTATGTTATTTTAATGTTTTTTTGTCTTTACTTATCTACTTATGTCATGTATAGGTAGGTACCTCCCTGTAACTATGTAGTTCATCCTGACTTACAATCATGCCACTAATTTGCATATATTTTACGTAACTTTAGGTAGGGATCTACCTACCTAATAATATATCTCTCTATCAGCGATCTTACTAATTGCCAAGATAAATTATTCAGCAGTCTGTGTTGCTAAGATAAACAAGCATTTACTAAGTATATAGACGCACGTAGGAGTAAATACGCATTCTACAAAGTATTATCATATTCGATACTTTGCGGCAACTATTCAAAACGTGTTTGTGTATCGGTGCAACTTTGCTAGTAATACTACGCTAAGAGATAGGTATGTAGGATAGAAAGTTGATTTGTTATTATTGTTGTCTCTTTCAAAATGCAAGTCTCTTTCCCACGCTATATTTGGGCGGGGTCGACCTGCAGCATGGGACGTTGAATACACGTACCGCCATCTAGTGGCTGTATGCGTTCAACTTACCACCTTGGTTAACATGTTTTCCTCCACTCGTTCTAATGTCGCTACTCGATGCGAGATGGCGCTACTAGTAACATATACATAAAAATAATTATTTATTTTTCTGATTTGATGCTTATTAATAAAATTATAAATTGTATTCTTCACGCGGTGAAGAATAATTATATGCCTGAATTTTATTGATAGATTTTCGGTGTTTTTAAACTGTTTTTCTTTGTTTCAGGTGCTAGTGGAATATGATGGTGTAGACTGGCAACGTCGCGAGTGGGTGGCAGTTTATTCACGACGGACGTTTCGTGTTTTTTTAGTGGAAAGAACTCTTGTATGGGCTCCCAAAACACACGAAGGAAAGGATGTGAAATGGCCGGCTTTGGTAAATATTTTTCTTAGTTCTTTCAACCAGCAGTAGATGGCGCTACTTGTCCCGAATAACAATCCTGAATAATAACTTAGCACATAATGTTTGCTGTAGTAGTATTAGTGGTAGTGTAGGTATTTACTTGATACTATTAAGAGGAAACGCGGGTGCTCTTTTCTCCATACAAAAAGATACAAACGCTCTCGCCTGTTTTCTTTCTGGTTAATGACCATAAAGCAATGATTTTTTACAGAAATATAAATATCAGTTAATTGTATGCCCCTATGTTTTCCTTTTTGATGATATATTATTTTTATAGGAACTAGAACCCTCAAAAAATGCTCAAAATTGCCTATTCAGACCGCTCAGACGCCTAGTGTACCAATTTGACAACTATTAACGAAAAAAGAAAAACATAGGGGCATAGTATACAGGGTGATTGGAAGATGGGTGCAAAGCTTTAAGGCGAAGATAGTACACAAAATTTAGAACCAACTCAACCTTAAAAGAAACAACCTGTATAATTTGTCATAGAATAGATTTGACGTTGGTTTTTGCTAACCAGATGGCCAATTCTCGTACCTAAAAACGTTCACAATCTCATGCCAGCGTCAATCAAATGTCAAAAATGTAGGTAAACGCTATACAGTTTTTGACAGATTGAGACTGAGATGAGATTGCGAAAGTTGTTAAAAATACGAGAATTGCCCCTCTGATTTGTTTAGTTCTTACATGGCGGTGGCGCTGTCATAATTTATTCAAACTGGCAGGTATTGACAATGACCGGATAACGGTATAGCGAATAGGTAAATACTGCTCGGTGTCACCTTCACTATCGCCACTAATAGCATCTACAACTTGGAGTAATTAGCCTATTAATTCTATGATCTACAACTAGCAAGTACAACAGTGTACACGCTGTCAGGTACGAGTTATATTGAATCATCTGCAGTCCATAAGTATTTATATTTAATTTTATGCTGTTAATTCTCATTCAGAGCAAATGGTCAGTGAAAAGCTAAAATACGGTGTCTCTACGTAAAATGTAAAGTGGCCGTAGCTTACTGCTTACCTATAGTTTTTTTTACAACTAGATACATATTCAAATATAATGAAAACATATCATTCCGTCCTCCCTCTGCCTTCCATCTCGTAAACTTACTCCAACAAACTGTATTTATTGATTACTGGAAGCTTCATTACGCGTTCTTTTATTCCCCGATACCTAATCAATGAAAGTTGATTATCGCTTTTTAGTAAATCAATCTAAGTATCACAGACTGCCTAGCTTGGTTGTTTTAAATAGATTATTACATAATTAAAAGGTAAGTTAATAAAGTAAAGCAATTTAGTAGCGCGGTCCCAATTTACTTTCTTCACTTTTATGAACAGCGCCATCTAGTAGCGAGTAGGGTATGCTTTTATAACGTGATTTAGTACTCAGTAGGCTCTAGAACAGTTGATAGGCTATCGCAATTAAACGCCAGTAAGCTGGTTTACATAAAATTCAGACCAGCTTCATGACTAATAGAAGTATTAGGTATCTTAGATCAATAATAGTACTTACATAATAGGTAATTATCGGTATTATGTTGTTTTTTGTCCCTACTAACGAATTCTTCCAATGCTTAGGTACCAATAATCGAGTTAAGACAATGTTTCACAAGAAAAACTAGGTGGCTTAAAAGTCCAGACAATTTCTTTTTTGTCTGAAATTAAATTACTTACTTACTTGTAAAGTTATCTTCGTGATGTGAATAAGAACTTTTCTGAAATGCCTTTTCAGTTTTCCTAATACATAATTAAGTTTAATAATTGAAAAATAATTACTTAGTGGAGTTTACTGCCATCAGTTTTATCTAGTAGGTACTGGCCTATTTTCAATCCACCGCAGGACAACACAAGCCTTCCAACTCTCAATGAACCTTGTCGGTCTTCCCTACAATAAAACCCCGCATTTACACCACTGTAAAACATGGTGTTCTAGAATTCTACATGTTGTGTCTATCGTGTTGTGTTTATCCTTCTTATAGGCTCCCGTAGCATAGCGAAAACAAGTTGTAAAGACTACTTGTAAAACTTATCAAAAATGTCAAAAACGTTACTAAAATAGCTAAGTAAAGACTACTTGTAAAACTTATCAAAAATGTCAAAAACGTTACTAAAATAGCTAACAATATTTGTTACATGTCTGAAACAACTCCAATACATGTCAACATGTGTGATCTGATCAATGATCATGGATAAAGGTCCTATTTCACGATGTCCGAGTAGCCACTACTCACCGAATAATTTTAAAAAATGGAACATATTTTGTATGAAATTATCTGTCAAGTAAGATAATAGGAACTTAATCGTAGGTGGTGAAACAGGGTCTTAATATGATACTTATTTAGAGGCATGAGGAACGGGGTGTAAAGTTCACTCATCCTCCATAGAAAAGGTAGGATCCTCCGACCAGACGGGTGTTGTGTCTGGTGGGCCACTGCCCAACGGTTGATGTCGGGACGTTGTATATTATGCTAATCGCGTGGTAAACTCTAATTGCGCGATGCAGGTTTGCGTGACGTCATGTCATTGATTCGTAGTTCGTATGTGGCGATGTAGATGCCGCCACATCACTCCCCTCCGGAGACCGGAGGTCGATAGTGGGCTGAGTCGTGTATCTTGCGATGCTTGCCAGTGCCAGTTGTGGTTCCAGTGAGTCGGAACCGGGTGCCGCATAGTTCACGGTGAGTCGGAACTGTCAGCGGTGATACCCCAGTGAGTAGGGGTGGCGCTGCGTTATGCTCCAGTGGTCGGAGTGTACAGCGCTGGGTTGAGGTTGAGGCTGAAGGTGATGACCAGGAATGCGCGTCCGCTGCATGCTGGTGGTCAGGATACCCGTTGAAGCCGTGGGTTCTGGCTGGCTGTGTGACTCGCCGCTCGAAAGCTTGAGGAAGTGATGCTGATGACGTCACGCTGATGTAGTTGCACGAAAGCTGCGCTGACGTTCATGCTCGGGGTCACCAATTTAGAGGCATGAGGAACAGGGTGTAAAGTTCACTCATCCTCCATAGAAAAGGGAGGATCCTCCGACCAGACGGGTGTTGTGTCTGGTGGGCCACTGCCCAACGGTTGATGTTGGGACGTTGTATATATGCTAATCGCGTGGTAAACTCTAATTGCGCGATCCAGGTTTGCGTGAGGTCATGTAATTGATGCGTAGTTGCGTAGGCGATGTAGATGTTGCCACACTTACATGTTTTGACAAGCCATATTTTACACGACTACAAATATGTTTTAGTCAAGAAACGTAAGTGCGAAAATACTCATGCCTGTAGCTGGTACAAAACTATGCAAGTAGCTGGCATGCCGTGTGCCATAACTACTTCTGATTGGTCAATGTCATAATGGCATGCCAGCTTTTTGCACAGTTTTGTACCAGCTACAGGCATTTTGTATTTTCGACCTAAGTATCACAACTTGTATGGGTGTAAACGTGGGGTAACTCCTATGTGTATGCCTATATCTAATGATGTAAATGTTTCCCAGACATTCATGCCGCTGGCAGCTGACCTGACGCTCCAGGCTGACGCTCAGCCGGTGGAATTCCTTCATGACAAGCAGCTGGACTTCTTGGATTACGCCAACCTGCTTCCTTATCAGGTAAGAGACCTATCATTGAAGCATCTACTTTTAATAAAAATCTTAAATTCACTGACATACAAATACAACGCACAGCCTAAAGGCTCTTACAGACAGAGGCGATATCGCGGTCGCGACGCGATATTTCAATATTATATCCGTAGCAAAATATCGCGTCGCGACGCCGACGCGATATCGCCTCTGTCTGTAAGAGCCTTAAACCGTATCGTCTCTATGCTTGAAATTTTATTTTGTACAGTTTACAATAGTTTATTTTATAACGGAAGTGAGTACTTACATAGTTTAAAGAAATTTTTTTTTAGAGAAGGATTTATTTAAGTTCACCCCCTTATGGAAGGGGATGATTTTTGCCTGTGGGAAATCCCATCGGGCACACACTGCACACAGCTTGTAGGTACCATAGATAGAAGAAAGAAGTTTTTTTTATAAGTATGGTATGTATTTCTATGGCTCGTACTTCCTTGTTTCGGAGTAGGTACACCGTATAATGAAGTCCGAGATAATATCTAAACTCATCTCGATGTTTATGGGTGCACTAGCTTAGCAATAAAAGAAAAGAACTTGACTTGACCAATACCCAAAAAAACCTACCTGGAAAAAAAGGTACCTAACCTATTATGTCTCTGTCTGTACCTAGCGACTGACCATGCCCTGCGTTTTAACGAATATCTACATTAAATAATTAGATCTATATTTGTTCTATCGAAATATGCATAATACGCAATTTGTTCCGTTTTAGTTTTTATAAAAAATGACTTCTTCTATAACAGTTAGCCAGCGATGTACTTTGAAAATACGCACTTTAAAAAAACAAAATCTAGATAGGCGATTGGTTCTACATTAACTCTAATTACTTATCTACTTTTTACTTATAAAATTCATAACATTAAATTAAAAAAGACAATACAAAGAAAGTAAACCTAGCGATGTATTTCTAAGTAAATGATATCTATATTAAATAAAAAATATTAATAAAATCTAATTTAAATTCAAGCAGATTAGTATTAATGATATTTTATGAAAATTACAAATTCATTAAACCACATTGACTGTAATAAACAGTCCATATGACTCAGTTCAGATAGTACCTATCAGGGGAAAGGCTAGAATTACATATTTACTTTAAGGTAGGAGGTACATAATGTGTATACCGACCGGTTACCGACTTTTTAAAAAAAAAAACCGCCCAAGTGCTTGCCACTCACAATGAAGGGTTCCCTAGTTGGCATGAATTTATCCCAAGAACAAACTTAACATTGTAGCTGAAAAACATGTTCTCCCCTAGAGATACATTGCAACTGAAAATGTAAGTTTGTACGCACAATATTGAGAGATTTGCCATGTTATTTTAAGACCACTTCTAAATAAATTTTCCTGTAATCTCTATAGTACTTATAGAACTATTTTCTGTATTTTTTTTTTTCAAAATTTTAGGCTCAGTAGGTAGTCAATTTTCGTTAAATAACTTTAACTATTTATTTTAAAATTATAAAAAAAAATCTATTTGGGTTCCTCACAGTAAGCCCTTTCATTTGCACGGTACAGTTTGCAAAACTTTTCTTTTCTTTTTTGGCCTCCAAAAGTGACCCCCATATTCAAAATTCATTTATTTTCGGTACACGTCCGTGTTTGGGTCACAGAAATTCATATGTGAACCAAATTTCAACTTAACCGGTCCATTAGATTCGGAGCAAATGGGCTGTGACAGACGGACAGACAAACACACGTGTGTTCCTATAAGCCATACGGGTTCCATTTTTTCCTTATGAGGAATGGAACCCTAAAAATTAAATATTTCTGATATCAGAGAGGGTACAATCTCATAAAAAGAGTACGTTCTTTTAAAAGCTTCTGGCTAGACGCGAGCGACGCCTGGCGGGAACTAGGGGGTCCTATGGATTGCGAGGCCCTAACCCTTCCCTGACCGAAAAGACGGTTCTTTGTTGTTCTAAAAATAGTTGGTAGACCGTAATAATGTGACGGTACTGTAGGTCCCGTGAGTTAATAGTGATGAATACTGATGAAAGATCAAATACTTATAAAACACTCATTGTAAATAACTGCAATTAAAAAGAATACAAAAGAACGTTACAATAATGAACAGTCAACAGGGCCGGTAGTCTCGACATTTTAACGATCCTGAAATCGCTCGGTCGGACCTACTTACATGCTCTATGGTCCAAATGGCACCTCTAGACGGGCAAATGGTAATAGTTCGGTTTCATCAAATACAATTATTGCCACTTCAAAATCTCCTTGAATAACGGGGAAAATTGGAGCGCAAGATTTAATAAAAATAATTGTTTTTTCTTGAAAATTGTAGTGAATATGTTTACCTTATCTTGAAAACACTATTTTTCATGGTTCAAAATAGAGATGGGATTTAACAGGATAATACTGCTAACAGGTAACTTGTTCCTAGGCTCTAAAATTACAACAGCAACGTGAGAAATAACTAAAGTCGCACGCTCAAAGAATACAATAAAAAAGTTAAAAACAAAAAAAAAATTGTTATCGAAAAAACAATTATTCAAACTTTTCCTTACTTCCTAGCAGCTGAAGCCGTTTGACACTTGAAACGTCACATCCGTCAAGCCGTGGGCGGAATTCCCACTGCGCGACATATTTATGACCCTGTTTAAGGTTGATGCGCCAGGGTAGCCCGCGAAATTCAAAATTTCTTAGGTTTTTTGCAATTTGTAGGTCAGTGTGAGCTTGTATGTTGATTAAAATATGATTCGCGGCCGTAGCTAATATGGCTTATTATAATCATTAGCTACGGCCGCGAATCATATTTTAATCAACATACAAGCTCACACTGACCTACAAATTGCAAAAAACCTAAGAAAATTTGAATTTCGCGGGCTACCCTGGCGCATCAACCTTAAGCAGGGTCATAAATATGTCGCGCAGTGGGAATTCCGCCCACGGCTTGACGGATGTGACGTTTCAAGTGTCAAACGGCTTCAGCTGGTAGGAAGTAAGGAAAAGTTTGAATAATTGTTTTTTCGATAACCATTTTTTTTGTTTTTTTTTTTTACTGTATTCTTTGAGCGTGAGACTTTAGTTATTTCTCACGTCGCTGTTTTCTCGTATTTGTTAATGTTACTCATTATAATCGTTGGTGGAAGCTTGTAATTGGCCGTCTTTTACACATTGTACCTACTATATATATGGAAATTATATTAGCTATAAGCTTTCCTAAAATTAATAAAATAAAATAAATAACTGATAAATTAACGATGAACAAACGAACGCCATGGTATGGTAAACGGTGAAATGGTAACAGGGAACTGTGAATTCAGTTCCTAGGTTATCTGTTAAGGTTGATGCGCCAGGGTAGCCCGCGAAATTCAAAATTTCTTAGGTTTTTTGCAATTTGTAGGTCAGTGTGAGCTTGTATGTTGATTAAAATATGATTCGCGGCCGTAGCTAATATGGCTTTACAGAATTATAATCATTAGACTCAGCAATACAACTCCATAAGTTAGCATTTATCTCAAATCTAGCGATTTCATGAAATCATGAGGTTTGAGGTAAATGCTAACTTATGAAGTTGTATTGCTGATTCTAATGATTATAATTCTGTAAAGCCATATTAGCTACGGCCGCGAATCATATTTTAATCAACATACAAGCTCACATTGACCAACAAATTGCAAAAAACGTAAGAAATTTTGAATTTCGCGGGCTAGCCTGGCGCTTTCGCCTTAAGCTGCAGTTACTAGGTATTTGGTAACAGAAAAGTAATTTCTAGCACATCTCTAGTTCAAACTAATAAGTAGCAATAACTTTTGTGAGATATCTAAGGATTTAGAAAGAAGAAGTAGCAACAATGCCCCACTTCCGACTGCAAAGATAAGTATCTCAAAAAATTGCTAAAAATTAGTATAAAAAAATGATATACTTCCGGTGATCATCCTTACTGGCTAGCACATTAAAAAATTGCTGTGAATATTATTCAGGGGCAGAATACTTGTAATATACCAACTTCTGATTTTAGTTTTACAATATGATTAAAAAGCAATTAAACACTGAATTAACTCATTTGTGATTGTTTGATAATAGTTATTATACTAGGTTAATAATAACATATAAAAAGTATTATTTAAAGTAACGCTTACTGAATATAAAATCTATTTATTTTGTAAAATAAATATAGGTATTACACACGGACGGCTATTTAACAATGGTCCGGCCTCAATCAGGTAGTTAAAAACCGTACATTGTAAACTCCCAGAGGACAGTAGGTGGGAGGCTGAACCAGGATGGACCCCAAACTGATCAAGACTAGTCTAGAGCACACAATATAGTAACAGAAGACCGGATAAAGTGGGCTATAGACTCCTTCCAGCCATATAAGTCCGCAGGACTGGATGGCATCTTCCGAGCCCTACTACAGTGGGGGTGGTTCATTTGTCACCATGGTTGCTGGAGATCTCTCGAGCCTGCATAGCACTCAGATACATACCTCTCGCATGGCGTGAAGTGAAAGTCCTTTTTATACCCAAACCTGAAAACCCGACTATACACAACACAAGGCTAATAGGCCTATAAGCCTCACATCATCAAGAGAGTTGGATAAGTTTCACCCTGCTTTAGAATTCATGCCCATTCTACCTGTAATTATTAACCCCTCAAGTGTTGAATGCACCCCACGTGTGCATAAGAAAAACCCTTTTTTTGTTAGGTATATAAGCTTATATCACATTTATACAAATGTAAAAAAAACATCATCCGATGGAAAACCAATAATCATCATTAGTTGTGAACCTATGGAGTTCGCAGCTAACTCCCCCTCCCCCCCCGCGTGTCAAATGCACCCCAAGTGTGCAAAAGGACAAAACTTTACATAATAGGTATATAAGTATAAGCTTAGATCACATATATATAAACGTAAAAAAACATCATCCGATGGAAAACATTTCATCATCAGTAGTTGTGAACCTATGGGGTTCGCAACTAACCCCCAACCCTCCCCACTAGCTGGGGTTTTGGGTCTAAAATTAGCCAAACTCAGACACTTGAGGGGTAAAATGATTTCATATTATTAAACAAACCCAATTATTACAAAGCAGACTACGAAGCGCTTAAGGATATCAACTGGGAAAATGAATTTGCATTATGTTATAGTGATGTAAATGATATGCTGGATAAATTCTATAGTATAGTTAGGGACATCATTAAAAAATATGTGCCAGTAACTTTGTTCACGCGAGGAAAATACCCACCGTGGTATTCAAACCAATTAATAAAATTACTCAAACAAAAATTACCACTAGATGTAATTGAATTTAATTATCTAAGAAAAGACTGTCCAAAACTTGCGCAAAGATGTTACAATAATTACATAGACGAATTAGAAAATAAAATAAAAGCTCATCCCAAATTCTTCTGGTCACATATAAAAAACCTTTGGAAAAGTAACACTTCATATCCTTCTAAAATTACCCTAGGTACTGTAACTGCATCTGGAAGTAAAGCTATCTCGAATTTATTTGCTGATCAATTCTCATCCTCTCTCCGCTGACTGGTCCTACCTGGTAGAACCTGGTCGTAGACAGCCTCATCAAAACACTCAATGACAAAGGATACTTCACCGTAGGCTTTTTTTTTTTTTTTTTTGAGGGTGGGAAATCATCAAATAACTTCTCCCGCTCTGTGTGGAGCGGAAGGGCGTGTCAGACTTTTACTGACTAAAACCCACCCGTGTTCCTTCAGTTGCCTATGCCAGGGCCGCGGTATCTTCTTCAAACAACCCGCGACCCCAGCGGCGTCGGCCCTATTGGACCCCGTCGCTTGCTAACATCTCTTTGAGGCGCGCGTGGAACACAACGCGCCGTCGACTCGGGCCTGCCGGTCGATTCTGTAAAAATCTCACCGTGAAAACTTAGGTGAAGTGAGTTTATTTTTGCTAGGAATTGACACTATTGACAGCTCACTCCACGCTCACTTCACCTAAGTTTTCACGGTGAGATGGTTACAGAATCGCACTGCTGGTCCTTACCGGACGGCGAGCTACCTGCTGCTCACCGTCCGCAGGCCCGCGCCTACGGTGGCCGGAAATCGCCCCGCGATTCCCGCCGCCCAGGGCGTCTCCTGCGGCGATTGAGGCCGTGAGGCTGCCTCTCCCTCACGCGCTCCGCCTCCTCCTTCGCGAGCATCACTGCTTCGCAGAAGGAGGTGACGGCCTCCCATGGACTCTCGCTCCGCACCATGGCCTGGACCAGGCTCGGACGCGAGAGAACGCCGCCACCGATCGCCTCCGTGAGAACACGGCGGTGCTCTGCCCAAGCCGGGCAGACCTCCACTGTATGCTCCACCGTGTCCTCCGGGCGATCCACACAATGGTAACACCCGGGCGTTTCCTCCCGCCTTATGCGAAACAGGAACCTCCCGAAACAACCGTGTCCGGTGAGGACCTGCGTCAGGCGGAAGGTGAGGACGCCGTGGCGCCTCTCTAACCACTCCTAAAAGAGGGGACTTATCGCCCCAATTGTGGCGTGCCCAGCGCTGGGTTGCGACAGTCGCGCTCTCCATGCCGCCATGAGATCCCGCCGGAGCTCTGTCCGCTGTACTGTGATTTCTCGCGGCAGCGGAGTTACGCCCCAGCGCTTCGCCTCCTCGCGCCACTCCCACACGTGCGCGAGGACCTTTGCCTCCTGTATATTAACTGGAGGAACTGCTTGGGAATTCGGGGAATTAAAAAACTCAGGATATAGCACGCAGTGATTCCCTTTATAATTTGACAAGAGTGACATTGAAAAATGAATCCAAGGACAATAAGATTAACGCCTGATAAAATACTTATAGCTAATGTGTTACTGCCTACTAATTGCGCCGAGTTAACTGATGATTTAACACCTCCTGATCCTACGGCGGCAATCCGGCAAGGAGGCTCGCCGCCTCCCGGGAGACCGTGCGGTATCCCCGGACTAGCCGGATGGCCATGACCCTCTGGGACGCGTTCAACCTTTGAGCTGGCCTCAGCCTTAGGGAACGCGCCCACACCGGTGCTCCGTAAAGGGCCATGGACCGCACGACCCCCGCGTAGAGCCTCCGGCAGGAGGCGTTTGGACCCCCCAGATTGGGCAGGAGCCGCCTCAAAGCAGCCCCAGCCCGTGCCAGTCTGGGAGCCAAACGTCGGAAATGCTCCACGAAGTTCCACCGGCTGTCGAGGACGAGTCCCAGGTACTTCATCGTCGACCCGACTCCGATGTGAATCCCTCCCACCGTTATTTGGGAACCCGACGGTGGCGCATTCCGAGGACCATGAAAACACATGGCCTCGGACTTGTGCAGGGCCACCTCGAGTCCCAACTGCCGGATCCTCTCCACGACTATCGCAACCCCGCGTGTCGCTAAGTCAGCCACCGCCTGGTGCGACCTCCCCTGCGCCAGGACCAGCGTGTCGTCAGCGTAACATACCACGCTGACGCCGCTAGGGAGGTCAGCGCGCAGCACCCAGCACCCAGTCGTAACCGATGTCCCACAAATGCGGCCCCAGGACCGATCCCTGTGAGACACCGCACGACATCTCTCGCCGGTTCCACTCTCCCTGATGACCGGGGTAGCTGACGGCCCTGTCCGTCAGATAGGCCTCGACCACTCGACAGAGGTAGGTCGGCATCCGGTGATACCGGAATGCCTCCCTGATGCAACTCCAGGCAGGGTATTAAAGGCGTTGGCGATGTCTAGGGACACCGCCAAGACGACCCCACCCCGGGCCACTGCATCCCCCGTCGTGAGGGCTCGCACGCGCATGATGGCGTCCACCGTAGAGCGCCCCCTGCGGAAACCAAACTGGCTCTCCGCCAAATCCAGCCCCTCCTGCACCAGCCACCCGACGAGGCGGTCTGCAATAACTCTTTCAAAGAGCTTGCCCACCTCGTCGAGCAGCACGATGGGTCGGTAAGCGGACGGAGAGTCCGCAGGGCGCCCCGGCTTCTTAGTGAGGACCAGTTTCCCCGTCTTCCAGCGAAGTGGGAACTGGCCCCTCTCCAAGCATGCGCTTAGGAGCCCCCCTAGTCGAGGCCCGAGAGCCCCAAAGGCCAGAACCTAGGCTCTTCCAGGTAAGCCGTCGGGTCCTGGGGCGGTATTTTTGGCACTGAGCCTACGTACCGCCGCTCTCAACTCCACCTCGGTCACTTCCGGAGCATCATCGTCGTCGTCGGTGTACTGGTCCGCAGCGGGCACCGCATGAGGCGGAGCCATAGGCGGGGGAGTATGTTCCCCTCGCGAAGGGAACAGAGCGCTCACCACGTCCTCCACGAGCTGGGGCCGGAGACTCTGCGTCAGCGGGGGCGCCCATGGGCGGAGTTTCTACCGCACCATCTTATAGGGGCGCCCCCATGGGTCTCTGTTCAGAGTCTCCAGCGACTCCTCGTGGCCCAGATCCCTGGACCGCAAGATCTCCGCTCGGAGGGCGGTCTTCGCCGCTCTGTACCCTTCGTACAGCTCCGCCTGAATGGCTTCCGTATCCGGAGGGCGGATACGGAGCCTGCGGTGCCTGGTGTACAGGTGCCGCGCGGCAACGCACGCCTCGCGCAGAGCCGTCAGCTCCGGCGACCACCAATACACCTGGCGAAAGCCGCGACCGGGCTGGACCCGGGGCATTGCCACGTCACACACTTCGGACATGGCCTCCCGGAACCACTCCGCCTCGTCGTTGATGTCGTCAGGCCTGTCCGGTGGTGACACCCAGGCCTGCACGATCGAGGCTTCCAGGAGGAGCTCCCGGTCCAGCTTCTTCAGCGCCCACCGTGGACCACTCGGGGCCTATCGGACCGGCGCGCTCGAGGTATGGGCGGAGACATCAAACCGGATGTACCGGTGATCGGAATAGGTCTCCACCCCCTCCATGACGCGCCACTCAACCACGTGTGGCAACAGAGCGGGGCTGGTGAACGATATGTCCACCACCGAACTTCACATCCAGAGAGCATCCAGCACGTCTGTCTGTGAATCTAAGCCAATCGTACCCATTCCCTTCAACCATTGGTGGTTATTGACACCAGGCCGTAGACAGTCCAGGGAGGCTATTTATGTAAAGATTACAAGAAAAATAAAACGATTTCTTTATCTAGCACACTTTTCCAGAAATCAGAACTGAACCCTCGGTGCGCGAGTCCGACTCGCTCTTTTTTTATGGTAGTCGTTAGAATAGTAGGTATTGCATGGATGAAAGTAAAATATTTTTAGTTAAGTAGGTAATACTGTGCCTGAAAGAATATTTGTAGCAATTTCTAAGTATGATAGCCAGTAAGTAGCCAGTAAGGATGGCAATAGGAGGTATGCAATTTATTAATACTCATTTTTACCTATTTTTAGGGTTCCGTACCTCAAAAGGAAAAAACGGAACCCTTAGAGGATCACTTTGTTGTCCGTCTGTCTGTCTGTCAGTCTGTTAAGACCCTTTTTCTCAGGAACGCGTGGGGTATCAAGTTGAAATTAATATCAAATACGTAGGTCTATGGTCCCTTGGAGCTCTAAAAAAATCAAGCTTCTAAGTCAACGCAATAAAAAAATACGGCCATTAATGCGCCATATTTTGATACTCGCAAGTAAATCAAAACCTATAGGGTGCTTCCCGTTGTCCTAGACTCATGAAATTTGGCAAGAAGCAAGATATTACAGCACAAGTAAAGGCAAAAGTCCGAAAATTGTTAATTTGTAATTTTTTTCACACAAAAAAATGTGTCTGTCAGCCTATAAGACCCTTTTTCTCAGAAACGCGAGAAGGTATCATCACAGTCTATAAATCATACAGTCGTCCGACGAAGCCGTCTAGACAGGGCAATCGTACGGGGCGTGAGGGGCGAGACGCGGGAGGCGCGAGCCCGAGCTGCATATCCACCATGTTCGTAGCTCGGGACACGATTTTCAGGGCTATCATGTTGATTTTATTATTGTTTTAATTTATTATTATTTAATTTATGTACTTACATGAAAAAATACAGAGATACGACATAGTAACATTTGAGTGCCTGCTTGGTGATTTCTTAAGTTTTTTTGGACGGTAGGTAGGTACGCACGGCTACAGATCAAGCTATACATTTCCAGTATAAGTTGATCTCGCATTGTATAAGATTTCCTTACAGTGAGAGGTCAGAGTAAACTGGGAATGTATAGCTTGATGTGTAGCAGTGTGTACGACCTTGGCGGATGGGGGCTAGGCGAAAAAAAATTTAAGATTTATCCGTCACGACCCTTTTGTTTTTATATTCTAATATTATTTAAAAATGTAACATATAAGTATGTATAAAATTAAATAAGTAAATGAAATAATAATAATGACATGGGTGTCATTTTCATGATTTTTGAGTCCAAGATGGCGGATGCAAAAATTTCAAATTTTTCGTCATGGCTGTCATTTTCATGGTTTTTGAGCTCGCTGAAAACGATAATGAGGTCAAAATGAATATCCAAGATGGCGGCTGCGAAAATTTTCAAATTTTTCGTCATGGGCGTTATTTTCATGTTTTTGAGGTCGCTGAAAACGACAATGAGATCAAAATGAAAATCCAACATGGCGGCTGCGAAAATTTTAAATTTTTCATCATGGTTGTCGTTTCTATTGCTTTTGAACACGCTAAAGCCGATAATTAGGTCAAAATCAAAATGGATTTTGACAAAAAAAAATTGAAATTTTCGCAGTCGCCATCTTGGATTTTCATTTTGACCTCATTATCGTTTTCAGCGACCTCAAAAACATGAAAATAACGGCCATGACGAAAAATTCAAAAATTTTCGCAGTTGCCATGTTGGATTTTCATTTTGTGAATTCAAAATGAAAATCCAACATGGCAACTATCGGGCTTACCGTCCTTGAAAACCATGGAAACGATACCCATGACGAAAAATTTTAAAATTTTCGCAGCCGCCATCTTGAATTTTGATTTTAACTTCGTTATCATTATCAGCGACCTCAAAAACCATGAGAATGACATCCGTGTCGAAAAATAATAATTAAACTAAAAAGAAAAATAAAAATTAATTAGAAAAAAACTTAAGGCGAAAGCGCCAGGGTAGCCCGCGAAATTCAAAATTTCTTACGTTTTTTGCAATTTGTAGGTCAGTGTGAGCTTGTATGTTGATTAAAATATGATTCGCGAGCGTAGCTAATATGGCTTTATAGAATTATAATCATTAGAATCAGCAATACAACTCCATAAGTTAGCATTTACCTCAAACCTCATGATTTCATGAAATCGCTAGATTTGAGATAAATGCTAACGTATGGAGTTGTATTGCTGATTCTAATGATTATAATTCTGTAAAGCCATATTAGCTACGGCCGCGAATCATATTTTAATCAACATACAAGCTCACACTGACCTACAAATTGCAAAAAACGTAAGAAATTTTGAATTTCGCGGGCTACCTTGGCGCATCAACCTTAAGAAATAAGCAGGCACTCAGTTCATGTCGCTTAATAATGTTGATCTCAAATAAAAAAAGTAATTAATTAATATCATTTACTTGGGACAACCCTTGCTGTTGCGACAATGTCTAGACGTTGTCGGCATTTACCACGAGATCAAAGGCGTCGTCCTACTGTATGTTTTTATACTGTGGTATCATGTTGAAATAAATATCAAATACGTCAGTCTATAGTCCCTTGCAGCTCTTAAAAATCAAGCTTCTAAGTCATTGCGATAAAAAATACGGCCCTATGTACGACATATTTTGATACTCGCAAATAAATCAAAACCTACAGGGTACTTCCCGTTGACCTAGAATTATGAAATTTGGCAAGAAGCAAGGTCTCACACACAGCACAAGTAAAGACAAAAGTCCGAAAATTATTCATTTGTAGTTTTATCACATAAAAAAAATTTTTTTTTGGATAACAATGTTCCCGACCAACGGAACCCTTCATTGTGCGTGGTCCGACACGCACTTAGCCGGTTTTTGAGATATTTTTCTCAGCTGTCGAACGTGGGGTAACTTTCTATGGAAGTTGCAACTTCTCCTCCTTGCAACACTATTATTTATTCTGTCAGTCGAAAAGTACTCTGTGGTCAAGGTGAAGTCTATAGTTTGATTAGTTGTCTTTGGAAACCAATATTTTGAATGGTATTTTCCTATTATTGTTTCATTGATTGACAATAACAAATAACTCGTCAGCAGATTATATTACTCGGCTAACACATTTCTAGCTTAAGCGGCGACCTCACTGCATTTATAGTTTCTCACTATATAGTACTTATAGCTGCGTAATGAAACAGAAACATGCGGGATTCTACAGAAAGTTATCCATTATCCATCCTTAGTCTGTCTGAGGACTGGGAGCCGGCATGAAGTAAGCGGTCTACACTTCGGAAGACCACACAGCTTGGAGATGCGTCATTTGTGGTCGCTATCTCCTGTAGTAAAGGAACGACTTAGAAGAAAACGTTGAACTAATTGACTATGTAGTGAAAGTTTAAAATGTAATTTGAAAGATTTTTCAATAGCTATGCAACATGCCTCGTTAAAAAGTGTCTAGAATGTGTAAACTAGGAGATGATTGTGATACTGGAGATTTAATAAGTTGAGAACATGATTTGTGGTTGTTATAATTTATTTCTCAATAGTATAGATTTATTTATTTGCATTTGAAACTGAAATCAGTTTTGAGGAATCCATGTAAGTACATTCTAGCTAATATAGAATGCAAATTTAGTACCTACATTTAAACAAATTACAAAAACTAAATTTCAATGAAGTTAATTTATTGGCTATGAAATCTTGTACAGAATAATAAAAACTGTTAGCTGTTTTCTAAATTCCTGCAATAGCTGTAGTCTTTATTATTGTTAGGTATTTTATTATAAATTACATATAAAACTATTAGTTATGTATCTGTATGGCACAGATACCTAACTAATAGTTTTTCTTGATTATAGAAGTTTGAGAATACCGTGCACAAAAATTTCTGACATTGAGATCTCATATCTGTACCACATTGTCTAGTTTCATTTGAGGTAGAAAATGAAAATTTTTAAAACATCAATAGGTTTTACAAATGCGGCTACTTCAAAGTTGTAAAGTATCAAACCATGGTACGCTTAAGGCAACCAACATTTTTGGCAGATTTACTCTTTTTGATAAACTATGCAGCTTATAAAAGAATAAATAAGTATACCTAATACATAATTGTATGAAAAGTTAAGTAGGAATCAAATTAAATTGACGGTAGTAAGTTGTAAAACAAAACATTACGTGATGTGAGCACACTAAATGTTATGAATGGCTTGAACCGTTATGTAGGAAGTACATAGCGGTTCAAGCCATACACTTTTACAATAATGTCCTCTGGCTGTGACTTCCACATTAACTGGCTGTTAATTAAGATCCCCAAAAATTTTGTGACATTCACTTTTTCTACTTGACTAGTGTAATTTACATTAATTATCTCATGGATACCCATTGGCAAAAGTGCATGATTTTGGTTTTTGGAGATTTTCGACCCACTTTATTAAACTGCTTATTGTTATTTGTCATGTGGATACATGGTTAGCTGCAACATCTGTCGTATAAACAGTGCCTAGATCTAGATTATTAGAATGTGTGAACTTGGGAGATGATTGTCATACATAATGGATATTTAAATAAAGTTGAAAACATGATTTACGTTTTTGTGTTATTTATAGAGATACGAAAAATAGCACGATTCGCTCCCTTCAAAGAGATTATTATGTCTTTGGCTCCCTCTAATGCAATTAATATGGGCGACGCTTTCGCACGTAGTATGTCGAGTATATTCCGAACCTTTACTTCATGTCTTAGCTTCATGTGGACGTAAATCTGTACAGAGTTACAGACACATCTTCGAGCCTGTTCCGTATAATTTATGCTTGTATTGACATAAAAACCAAAAAAATATAAGTACTTAGTTTACAATACGCTACCGAATCACTTAGCGGGCTCTCAAAATTGGTCGCTGACTACAGTCGTTCACATTAGGAAAATCATAGAGAATCGGTTAAATATAGAGGGCAATCGCTAATTTTGAGTGTCGAGACTACCAAAAATCGTCACATCCGGATCGTTTGGACTTTGGACTGTGGACGTGATTTTTGTTATGGGTCGTAGTCAATTATTTTGACGACGAAACGCAACAGTTTTCTATAAAACGAAAACTAGTCGTTAAAATGGTCCTCGTCGCAACTGGTTTGAAACTGTAAATGATTTTTTCATGCTTGTCAAACCATTTTGACCGTCTAGGGACCCCATTACAACTTAGCGAATGATTGCTGTCGTTAGAGCAACGTTAATAATGTCGAGACTGCCGGCCCTGAGCCCTTTACAATAATTAATAAATTCACAAGAAACGTTTCGCACTCTAACCAGCTATCCACGTACTACCGGTAGTTCGAGTATGACAAGACAGGTGGCGCTACGGGTCATTGTTCGAACGACGCCCCGGTGCAGGCAATGCAGGCATTCGGAATACATTACTGAATATGCGGGCGCATTTCCTCACGTAGGTAGGTACTTGCTTCCTTCTAAGGCTTCAAATCGACTACTCTATATATATACTTAATTGCGTGGGTTGAAACTTGAAAGTAATGACTATGATCATCTATGAGTCTTGGCGACATTATAATGTTTAGTACCTAAGTAAATTATTATGTTACAACATAAAACTCTCGCGCTCGTAATACTTACCAACATATTTGAGCTTAATGTTGTTGTTGGGATAAAGAGTTATTGGGGTTTTCGCTGGGGCCACACCAACGGTCAACGTCAATGCCCATCATCGCCATAAACAACGCGGTAATTGTTCCGATAATTATCGTGATAAATTGAGTGGCCACACTTGAGCGGCCAACGTCAATGCTCATTCAATTTGGCGAACGTAAATCGGAAATGTGAATGCCCTTGTCAAATTATGTTGTGGCTATACCACATAAATCGAAATAATAAGTGCTTTATTATTTAGATTTCTAGGTATAAGCCCACTATACCTATGGCCTACGTCCATCATCGCGATAATCAACGGCATTTCCCGTTGGTGTAGAGTAGCCCCAGCATTATGAATATCTCAGTCGCAGTTGCCCGGTTGATGGGAATAGCATCGCCCCGTATTTACATGGGACTTGAACATCATCATCTTTGTGTATGTTGGGGTTGGCTACCAGTCTAACCGGATGCAGCTGAATACCGGTACATGGAGCGACTGCCTATGTGACCTCCCCAACCCAGTAACTGGGTAATACGATACCCCTTGGTAGGACTGGTTGTCAGACTTTTGGGCTTCTGACGACCCGTTGGTTGGGGTTGGCTTCCAGTGTACTCGGATGCAGCTGACTACCGGTACATGGAGCCACTGCCTATCTGACCTCCCCAACCCAGTAACTGGGTAATACGATACCCCTTGGTATGTAAAGATAGTCACCCCCAGCAAGCATAGCTTAACCTGATGGATCGATCCGTGCGGCTGTTATTACTTAGCCACGAGCTCCTCTCGTACATGGGATGTGAACATGCTTGAAAATAACTGGCGAATTACGGGTGTATTGTTATATGGTTATTTTTATTCGTATTCGACCTACTACATGTTATAAACTAGCTTTTGCCCGCGGCTTTGACCCCGTGGAGGTCAAAAATTATCCCACGGGATCATACGGGCATAAAAATATCCTATGTTCTAACTTAGGTCATGGTTTATCCGTGTGTCATGATTCATACAGATTCGAAATGATCATTGACTTATGTTTTTATATCAATGGAAATGATAGCAAACATACAGGTAGATAGACAGACAAACAGACAAGAATTACTATATCATTCATGTTATATTAGTTTGGATAATTAACGTAAGTACCAATACACTAAATAACACACTACTTAACTAAATAATAAATAAAATAAATTAATAACGCACGCAACACGCAACAACAGTGACAACTAAGTGTACGGACTGAGTGAAAAAGCGTCCAGCGGAGCGTTCAGCGTTGCGTGCAATTCCCATATATTCAATGTAGTACTCTGTGACTCAGGACACCTACGTGCTAATGCATCTGTTTGACCCGAACGCCGCACGCTCCGCCCCGCTGGACGCTCGATTCAAGCGGGCACTCAGGCCGTACACTTAGTTGCTATTCTTGCTAAGCAGGTTGTAGGTCAAATTGTATCACTGTGTTGCGTGACAGCATCGCGTCGCCCACAGAACATATAAAGGAGGTTTATATGTTCTGTGGCGTCGCCAGTCAACTGCGTGTCATTATGTAATGACCATATGACCATGTCATATAAGTATGTAGAATCTATCAATGACATGTATACAATATCAGAATGTAAGGTGACATAACGTGGTATCTGTATGTTAACATTGCCGGAGACATAAGCATATTTCTTTTTGAGGTCAGCATAAAGAATTCAGAATGTACAATATGATAATGTTATCTATTAGCACAAAGCAGTCGTAGCAAATTTTGAATGGAGACCTATTACTTCTACAATGCTACAAATTGGACTAATTTTCTGATCTCCTATTTGCTGTATTCCTTTGTAATCTGCAGTAGGTACTTATTCAACAACACAACTGGGCAATTACAATAATCTGTAATGCTTTGCGTAGCTGATTAAATATTCAACATAAATAAACAAACTTTTTTGTATACCAAAAATACGCCAATGATTTAACGTACCTACTGAAAACTTTCCCAACTTAAGTGCTTACATTAAGCTGCCAATAGATGGCGCTACGTTGTGCAAACTGTGTTAGCAACTTCCGGCTTGTACTACTTGATCATTGTAATAAAAATAATATGTTGTATTTTTTAATCTCTACTAATTTCCGGAAATACGGTGCCTATTTTAATAGCTAGAGTTATTAGTGAAAGTAGGTACCTACATCAAGTAAGTACCTACCTATTTGTTTGCGATTACAATCACACAAGTAGGTACCTAATATGTATTTTAATAAATCTCTATCATGTAGTTAACGATATTTAAGTCTGACAACCAGTCTTACCAAGGGGTATCGTATTACCCACCAGTTACTGGTTTGTGGAGGCAGTCGCTCCATGTAAAATACTGGTATTCAGCTGCATCCGGTTAGACTGGAAGCCGACCCCAACATAGTTGGGAAAAGGCTAGGCAGATTGACATCGTATACGGTATGGAACTCACATCTATGCAATAAATCCAACCACATAAGTACTTGATATCGCCTTTGCTGACGATATACAAAAAGTTAACGAAATCGGTCCAGTAATTGAGTCAAAAATTAGAGTTTTAATTTTGAGTTTTGAACACTGTAGAATTGGATCACTAGGTCAATGAGTCAATGAATTTGAATCGTTGAACTTTGTGTGCAAACAAAAAAAAACCATGTTTGGCGAACAAAGGATTGGGCACTGTGGGGCAGGTGGCCAGCTCGGTTGTCTCAACAGAGTGATTACTTTTACTGAATTTATTTTGATATTTATTTTGTTTGAAAAAATAACTTTTTTAATTTACGGTTTTTAATTTAACATTTAATTTTGTTATACTTCTGTGGACCTGTATTACTAGTACTTTAATTTCTTGCACATGGGTTGGTTCCATACTGTATGTAGCAGTAAAATACTAATATAACTTCTGTTTTATAAGTTATAAATAAGTAGTTATAGTTATAGTGATTGTAAAGAAAGCTTGGTATATCTTTTTAAAGCTATACAAAAGTATTGGTCTCCAAAACTTATTACTGCTTAGTCCTTGACATTAATTATAGATGGTTTATTTTTCAAGAAAAACAAACAAAGTTTTGCTAGAAGCGTTACCCACCATAAATAGCTCAAGTTTTTAAGAATTTTCTTCATTGTATTTATTCTAGTCTTTGTATGTAGGTACTTTATATCGTGAAAACCGTGTCAAAAAGTCCTAAAAGCAAATGGCGTAACAGCAAAACGACCTACAATTAAAACGACACAGCTAAATGTCCTATTAGCAAATCGTTCTACGAGCAGCAAAACGTCCCATTTGTAAAGTAATGCTGAAAAATCAGTATCGGTTTGTCACACTATAGCCATTTATTTGAAAGGAAAAGGTACAGGTACCATTGAAATGACAAAAAAGAAGACTTATTTTTTTTTAACCAACTTCAAAAAAAGTAGGAGGTATCAACTCGTCGCGTATATGTATATTTATTTTTTTTATGTATGTACACCGATTTCTTCGTCAATTGTCTTCGGATTTTGAAAATTCTTTTTTATTTGAAAAGGAGGTGGTCCCATTGTCACCAAGTCAGAATCTGATGAGGGGATCCCATTGAAATCGAGGGAAACCCTCAAATTTTATAGGCACACCTATAAAGATTTGGGTATTTTTTATAATAACTCGTGCATTTGTTCTCAAAAAGCACCATTTGTTGAAGTGCAACTGATGATGAAGACCACATAATTATGGCCATCGGAACTACTCAATAATAAGTATTTCACGGGTTGCGACTCGATTACCAATTTATGCTCGTCCCTCACATTGCATATGGTGAAGTGGAGCTGATGGTGACTTCAACATTAGCTCCAGTTCTCCTGGTTCTTACTAGGAGAACTCCTCAACAATTAACGTCCCTGCATAGGGAAAAGCAATGTTTTGTAAAAGATGATGAGCAGTTGACATTATGCTATTTGTAACTTAGATAAATTACAAACTGACCCACTAAAAAGTGAAAAAAAAAACTTTTTTGCAAAAAAAAAACAACCGGCTTCCAAAAAAAAAAACTGCAAATTGAAATAACTTTAATTTCGGAAGTTGGTGGCCAAAAACTAAAATACAGATCCAAAGACACCGACTTCTGAAATTAAAGTTATTTTTCACTTTGCAGTTTTTTTTTTTTTGGAAGTCGGTTGTTTTTTTTTATAAAAAAGTTTTTTTTTACTTAGGTATTTCAAAAAGATGTAAGCACCTGTCTAATGGTATCAGAACTTTTCTTAAGTATTAGTTATGAAACAAAACAAGTGTCCTCTTATGAATATCAGTAGGTACCTAACTTATTTTGATACGCTTCTCTAAATAATATCTATTCATACTTGGATAATTTCGGTAAATGAAGTGCGATCCCTCCTGTATTGAGGAAAAGTCTTGTAATTTCATCGGTTCTCATTGTGAAGAGAACCCTTGTTAAATTTAAGGAACATATAACCTACATACGCTATAACGCGTGTAAGATTCTAAAAATTGCTGAAAGAAAATTGACAATATTTTGTCCATGGAAAGAAAGAACCACGTATCAAAGGCCAAGTTATTAGTTCAAGGAAAGAAGGAGGATGGTAAAAAGCAAAACGCATAAGCGACCCAATTTCGAATGAGACGATACGAGTGTTTATCCAAACTTGCGCGCTTCTGCGAAGTGGGGAGATCAAGGACGATGTCTGCCAAACATGGGGAGGGTTTCCCCGGGAGACGGGCGCAGGGGAGGGTAGGGTGGCGGAGGTGATCTGGCGAGCGTCGAGCGGGGCGCGGTATGTTTTGATGCTCGCCACCCGCTTTATTGATTTTCCGCGCCCGCTCCGCCCGAGCCTCCCCTTTATTATATACATATTCCGAGCCAGGTGGATGCCGGTATTGCCGACTGTCGTGCTATTTTCGGTTAGCCCCGGCCACGTCGGCGTCGCACCCGTGGAAACGCTATGATTGATCGGCTGATGCTGAAAGCCAATTTCTTTTTTGTTTTGCAATTTCATGTTCATAACATAGAAATAGGAAGTTTTGTAATTCTTCGATTAGCATTTGAAGGTCGTCTATCAATTTAATTATTCCCTCGGATTCATGGTAGGTGTATTTACTTTTGTAAATTGATATTCTATCTGAAATTGCTGTAAATTCCGTTCCTGGCATATTTTTCAACAGAATTTTAGAAGGAAAACAAGGTTTTTGGTTCATAGTAAGTAGATAAGGTACCTCCTAAGTACAAGTTAAACTATTTAAGTACCTATATCTCTAAGTAAAAACGTCGTTACGTCGAGATTTGACAAAGTAATTTATTTATTCTGTGAAGACAAAAACGCTTCAGCGCTTAAGCAGAATATTATTACGAAAAGAGATGTTCGTTAATGTTAAATTTCCTTTCAACGTCAGCGAGTCGTGCTCCCAATCTTTAGTTTTTTTTCTTCTTTTCTTTTGACATTTAACTTGATATTAAATTTAATTTATTTGAGAAAGAGATCCTTCGCTTATTTTACGGACGGTAATTTATATTTTATACCTACTAATTAAGTACGTGAAGAAATTTAATTTCAGTTTACATAGGACTTCATACTATATTGAGGCACCTAGTAAATTATACATCTAGTATGAAAAAATCGCGTGGGTGAAAAGGGGAGGATGAGGACAATTAAAAAAAAATTGATACCATAAACGAAAAAGCTTCGATGCTTTGAAGTTCGTTAAAATTCTGGAAGGAGTTTCAATTAAACTAGGTGTAATCTATGGTACCTATTCCAGATACAGGAGTTGTTAGCTCTGTGTTATTAGTATAACAGTGGAGAACAATGGAGGTTACGTAACTCCTTATTGCCCTGGCGACTGGGTGGCTGTCAGTGGTCAAATATGGCTGAGCGAACATAGTTCTGAATTGTTTTACTATATCTATATACGATAAACAAAGAGAAATAGGTAAGTACAAGAATTAGAAGAGGATGTAAATGTTTTTATTGATTTCTGACCTGTATTTAAGATTACTGACAATTTTTACTTCAAATTACGTTTTGAAAGTTATAAACTTATAATAAGTTTGATAAGTCACAAACACCAATTAGCAAAAAGCGTGAAAAATTATAAATAGTCTTTACGCAACTGTACAAACAGTTATTTGGGCGTCATACCGCATAAATACATAATAAAATCACCAAAAACTTGAAGAAAGAAGTATTTATAATTAAAAAACTCAATTATCCAAACGGCAATGAAATTTTATCGCGAGTTTCTTAACTTTGTCGTTAGCATGCACGTAACCCAACTCAGAAACTGCTCTCCGCAAAATTTAAACGAGTAAAGTTTGTTTCAGTTAGCTTACTCAACTGTCCGGTACCCCCAAGCCCCCCTTATAGGGTAGAATGGGGAGTTCCGGCTCATATAGGGGTGTGTTAGATACGAGACAATGTTACTTTGATCGTGCTCCTATTTTTATGAAGGACATCAATACCGAAGAAGCAGAGTGAGACATTTCTTTGTTGCTAATTCTATTGAAAGAAAATAAAATAATGATATTGGACTGTTGACGGATTCGCTTTATTCTTTGTTTCTATGCTGTTAGATTCCTACGTCAATGTTACAATATTCCTTTAATAATAACGAAAGGCTATCTTATATTGTACTTCATTGCTTACTTTTATAAAGCTTAGAACAATGAATGTAAGCTCTATTGTAGGTTTCATTACAGAATTAATTCTTTAATTTTCGCAACGCTTTGAACCTCCCAAGATTAATTTGTCAAGCTTTTCAGACACAGTCTTTGATTGTACAATGGTTCATTATAATTTTATACATTCTTGTGACGGAGCGGGGAGTGGATTACTACCTAGTGAAAGCACAATTTTATGTTTTCCGTTGTAAGTGTTTGCATTTTCCTCAGAGGGGGGATACGCCAGACGTTTCATCTCGGTTGATGGATGCAGCAGGAGTGCATTGTCTAGGGAACTAAACCTTTCGTTTATAACCGCTCCGAGAACTTTTAGAGTTCGCAATAAAGCCACTTGTGAAACTCCACACACAAAAATTTTTAGTGATGCGTCTATTTTTTTTTATTTGCGTCCAAATTCGACTGTTTTGTTTTGTGAACAATGAACGAATATTTAATATTTGCGTGAATACTCGCTCTCTGTTTTCGAACTGTCTATACAGGGTGACTGGATCTGGACCCGCCATAGCAAATTCGCATATAGAGGAGGTCATTTACTAATAATTATTTAACCTTACTTTCCCTAGCTAAAGTTTTATAGTTTGGGAGATATGTAAATTTTTATACTTTGTTAAGTTTTTTTTTATTTCGGGTCGAATTTGATCATAAAGTATTTTTTTTATTTTTTGAGCGTAATATCTTTTTAACGCTATTTTGAGGGAAGTTCCGACGTATTTTAATCACAAATGTTTATTACTACCAACAAATAATAAAGAGTACTAAAATAATGAAAAAAAACTGAAGATAAGAATGCTTGAATGTCAAATTTTGGAAAAATCTCAATAAAATATAAAAATTGACATATTTCCTAAACTATAAAACTATAGCTAGGGAAAGTATGTCTAATAATTAGCAAATGACCTCCTCTTTATATGCGAATTTGCTATGGCGGGTCCAGATCCAGTCACCCTGTATACTATAATAATTTCTATACGGATAAAAGGTATCCGCTTACGACTTTACGTATACTGATCGTAGCTCTAAGATCGTTAGGAGCTAAATTATAGGCAGTTACAATCCTACGACGATTATGTGATCTTTATATGTTGCCTAGATCTTAGATAAGGAAGGAATATTAATAGGGGTATTGAAGGTAATTGTTGGGAGTACCGTTGGCTGTAAATTACCCGAGTATTTGTGTTACCCAATACAGGCAATATCTTAGAAATAAATTCTATTGGAACTGTACATAGGTGTATGTAAACCTGTTATCAGTGGTATCACAAGCTAGGAGCTAGTTGGAGCGAGCGCTCGCTGGCAGGAAATTGAATGAGAGTCGCGGGAGACGCAAATGTGTGCCAGACGTAATGGTTTCCTGGTGGAGTGCTAGCTACCTACCTATGTACCAGCTTATCATCTTGGATAAATTTAATAATATTAGTTCCTTATCGTTAAACAGTAGACCAAAACAGTTACGTGATCTTGGTTACTTGCCAATATATAAACTACCTACAACTGTAAATGTGTATGGCAAGAGAACGTGGGAATATATATTACCTGATACTCTAAATAAAATTCCTGAAAACGTGCAGTCAAATATTGTCTCTAGCACATATAAAAAATGTAAATGTACCTTAAAAAAATATTATATTACATCACATCTAAATTTTTTTAAGTAAGTACCTATGTTTTGTTATTATGTAGGTAATATGTTGCGAGCGTGCTCGGTACCTCCACCTTGTCACATAAACCTTTAAAGGTTTTTAGACAAGGTGTTATGTATTATATGTTAAGTAACTAAAGAAATTGTTTTTGAAAAAAAAAATAAAAAAAAATGTATAAGTGTAGAGTATAAAAAATGAAATAATAACCAAAAATAACATCACTCTATTCAACAGACTCATTCATGAAGCTATATTTGTTCTATGCCAGCTGTTAAAAGGCCGTAGAGCAACACCTTTTTTTTGTTCGTCGTCTGTCTATTGTTCTACACAAAAACGCACGATATTTTTTATAAAAAATGTCTTTATTGATTTTGATATGATAAGTAATAAAAACGTTCATGAGATAAGACTTCAATTCGAACATACTATTCGCCAAAGATGCATTTACTTATAATTTTTAAAATTAGGCATAGCATGCGCGGTGTCGTGGTGTCGGTGGCGCGAACCGCCGAAGATTTCCCCCTACCAAAAATCGTACGCGCCTAAACTAAAGAAGTTTTCCCTTCAAAAATGGTAGTAGTCAACATAGGTCAGAATTACAAGTTTTTACGCTGTTACAAAATAATTGCGTAAAAAGTTAGCATTATTATGCTCACACTTCAAAGTTAGAAAACCATCTAAAATTCCAAACTTTTAACACCTCTTGTAAAAAAGTGAACTCACAAACTCATAATGGCGATAAAATTGATAGCCGTAATAAACTTGAAACTTTAATTTGTTAGAGCCCACGCAGTCCACGCAGACTTAGAGCTAAGAATATTAATATTCATCACTTTCTCAAACAGAACCAGCTTAATCCGTTCCCTGATCCTGGGGCCACGGCCCGGTATTAATCACGACGTAATCTCACCAAATAGAGCGACCTGCGAGCAAAATAAACAGTAATGGCTGCAGGCATCGTTGCGTAACCGCAGCTAAGCCGTGCTGAGTCACCGCCTCGCCGCGCCGCGCCGCTTGCCACGCTCATCAGTGCGTGACTTAACAAATACTTACCGCTTACGATTACTTACTACGTAGGTTTCCAGACCATAATATTGGAAAATGATTTGACCGTGAAAAGGGCTTCATTGTTGTATTCCTCTGCCGCGTCCATAAAGCGTTCTCATTCGTTCCACAATATAAGGCAAGCAAAGCAATATTTCTGCTTCTCTGAATTACATTTGCAAACATTTACAATCATACTCAGTAAACCTTGAACAGTTTATGTTTTAAATATACTAACTGTAACTGTATCCTTTACATTTGTAATTACACAATTGTATTTCCATTGTCTTTGTTGAGTTTTGTGTTAAAATTCGTGTCTTGCGCTCCACATAAATACTTTCAAGCAAGCTGTCTACACAACTCCGCCGGTGACCCTGAATGGTCCAATAGCATTAGTTAGCAAACAGGCGGATACAGTAGGTCTACATGTAGATATAACAGCCGTTTGTGGGGGGCGAGCTGGGGAGAGGGGGGTGGGTTCAACGCACCGGATACGTCTGTCGCCGGGCACTGGCTTGTATGCAATGCAATACACTGAAACAGGTGTGCGTTTTATGTCAATGTGTGTGTTGTAACATTGACATAAATACTAGTGCAATCGTGTGCACGCTCAACTCCGGCAATCCGGCGTACAAACTGGTACCTCCATGTGTGTGTACGGTGAATTATTGCTGCACTTAACACGATATACGTGGGCAACTATACTAATGTTGATCTGTGGAGGTGTACCATAATGTGGGGCATAATGTTTACTTGTGATACGAGGTCGTAAAGGCAACTATCGATGTTCTGCCACAGAATACAATATAAATACGGATTTATGTTCTGGTTGGCGTTAGGTATGTGTGCTACCAGCATGTATGATGCTAATTAAACGAGTTGGCACATAGATACATAAACATTATACTTAAATAGGCGTTAAATTATGTTGAAACTGTAGCAACTCAACTGGAAATTATTACTGTTTGGATGGATTAACATTTCTAGTTTCACGATATTATCATAGTAGAGCAAGTTTTTATTTTGTTGCATAATAAGCATAATGTAGAAACATAATGAAATTGCGTTTGAGAAAGACGAAGCTATGTGGCTATATTTAGTCGTACTACCCAAATAACATGTCAGTAAAATAACAAAGAAAGTACTCTCCTAATACGAATCCACTTGGTTTTGTCGTGAAGCGGTTGGTTGTAACAAAGGATATCGGAGAAATAATGGGAACGTGACACAAGCACAACAGTTCTCGCTAATAAAGTAATTTTATCTTCAGGAAAATAATAACATTCTCCGAATTGCTCACAAATAAATCTTGAGCTTTTTGTGTTGTACCTATGTCATAAGATAAATATAAAGTTCAAGGACTATAGAGACGAATAGCTTTCTCAAGAAATTGGTCACGGCCAGTTATCATCTTTAGAAAACTACGCTCTGAAAATCCAAGACGTGAAGGCAAGACACTCTTTACTTGAATAGAAAATATTATATTGGGTAATCCACTGGCACCATAGCCGTCCCTTTGCTATCGTTTTTTCAAAGAACTTCCAGAGGTACCTGAGGAACTTACAAAAGCAAGCTATAGCAAGATATCGAACCAAAATCACTATCGAATAGAAAAACTCGGGTTAAGATTGTTAAGATTAGGTACTTACCCCAGAACCACGCATCATGTTTTGGTACACCCAAAAAGAACGTTCTTTCAAACACCCTGCCAAAGCAAAAACATTGACTGGATTACGAGCTCGTCCAAAATCTCCCTTATTTTACTTTACATGCAAAAACTAACCTTATCATTTATTTCCAGGATTGGGACCCTCGTCAAGCAGGAGCAGACGCTGGCCTAGATGCCACAATACTCTCCTCCTTGTCATCCGAATCCGCAGAATGGAAGACCATACAAGATGGGCAGCGGATCCTGACCACCACTCCTTCGGTGCTCGGGGGCTGCCGTGCCCAGGTGTACCGGTCCGCAGGTGCCACGCAATGGTATACTGCTGTCATCGTTGGAGTCAACGAGCATACTGGGGTGAGTTAACTATCATGAATCCTTGGATCTTCTTCAAGAAAACGATAGCCCCAAATCTGCTGTGTGCGAACAACTCAGAATCGGTCGTTGTGTGTGCCGATTCTTTGTCCATTGTCCAGCAGTAAACGTCTTTTGGCTGAAACTATGAGGATTAGTTTGCAGCTACTAGCATCTAACGGCTTTACTATAGAATCCTTTGAAAAACAATTACCAAATGGCCCAAATATCCTCTCATTGGTTCTATCCGCAATCTCAATTCGTTTATCCTGAGTAGTTCTGTAATATGATAGGCTGATTGATCGAATCCATTAAATCCATTCCAATCGAACCATTTAATTGATTCATCGATACTAGGGTTCTACGAAGGCCAAGCATTCGCTTTCCTTCGAGTAAAATATTTAACCATATCTGGTTAAACTGGAAGCCAATCCCAAAATTCTTAGGAAAAGGGTAAATCATGAATGCACCAGTTCCCAATACGTTCTAACTAAGCAGTACGATTAATCAAGATTAGATAGTTTAATGTAACAACACTACAAGAGCCAAGTTCTAAGAAAACTTGCCTTGAAGAGCTTGGATAGATTTATATTAGGCTAAGCTGAGTAATTTCGCAAACATTTCACAGAAAACTAGATTCTTGAAGAATTCTGGTGAAAAATAGCGTTAGCATTCAAGTAATGCACTTACGTTTTTTTACGTGGGTTAAGATTCTTTAAAATATGACTTTATTATACCTGGGTGAATATCAAACCAATACGTCTACTTAATAGCAAAAAATATAAATTAGATTCACATCGACATGTAATGTCTACATCCTAGATGGGAAATTGGCTTCAAAGTAATCTACCGTTTGCTTTATGTTCAAATTATTTCACAAAACCAATTCCGACTTCCAATAAAGTAACGTGATTGACGATCGACATCTGTCATAAAAATCTACCTAAAGAAATGTATGTCGATTCGAAAAGATTCGTCTCTATTATCTACTCAATATTTATATCTAGTCTGTTTTGTATGTCAATTTCCTCAACATTAGCAAGTCATTTAAAACTATCTATTTCGAACAGGATATAACAAAAGCTATTAAGATAATACATTCGTGAATTCTTATCACACAGCTCGTTGCCTTAGCTAACAATAGGATCTCGAAGGAATACCTTAAATAATTGAGTGCAGGTGAGCATTACAACATGAACAAGTAACTGTACAAGAAATTCTACAAGATAATTCCAAAGCGGGAAGTTCTGGAGAGAACCAGTTTGGTTTATTGAACGCGATGGCATCCGACAACGTTGTTCAATTTATAAGGGCTCTCATAAGTAACGAAACAACTTGAACAGCGTGTTCGTTACTTGATCAACATATGGAAACCTGTTCTGCAGAACGCTGTGTCGCTCCATAAATGTGTACACGGAATCCTGAACTTTCCACATGCTTCCAATTATAACGCTGCCTCTGTATTGGTCGCCGGCGCCTGTTGGAAATGTAGAACCTGTTCGGTACTTATTGATGGATAACCAAGTACTTTGATGGAACTCGTTAATTCGAAGGCAGCCATGGACGTATTACATATACGAGTAACTGCCAACGTCGACCATGTAGATGTATAAGAAGTAAGTAAAACATCGAGTCAATTTATGTCGACAGCGTCCGTGTGAGGTAACGCTGATGGAGATTTAATTGAATTCCGTGATCGATGTATCATGCATGCGTAGGACTAAGTGCCGTGCAATTAATTGCAGTCCATTAAATGTTCTTTAACGCCACAGTATGTCCTACAACAGTGTGGTCTTTGATAGCGTTTCTAACTAACATTAATGCTAAAGTTTGTACGTTTATTACGAGTTAGTCTCACGAGAGTTAGGGCGATGAAACTTTGCAAAGAGGAATACGTGTGTGTTTGAAAATAACAAGCTACTTTTACTTTGAAGCGATATTCTCTTAGGGATACAGAATTAACGCATGTTTGCTTCAAGTTTAATCTATGCGAGTTGGGTGTAGTCTAGTTGAATATTAATATCCATAATTTCAAATTCCATGCCCGTATAGTACTTGAAACGCCAACCGTTCATTGTTTACGGATCAAGGTCGTCTCACAATATTAACTGGGATCTAACAACAACTTTAATTGCTATATAATATTAGTTTCCCATGTAAACTCACGTACCATGTACCTATTCGTGTACTTAGTTCGATATACGTTATGTAAACAGGGTATCGTATGATCAACTTATTGGTATTATGATCAAACGGAAATTATATTATGAAAAATTCACGCTTACGTCTTGTGAAATGTTTAGTGTAAACGTATTGCTTAGTGTGGTTTAACACAGCATTTTTATCGGATGCCTCAATTGATTACACTGCTGAATTATCTTTTGCATTTTAATATCTTGTAGTATAATAGATTTTTACAATCATCAATGACGTTATTAGATTCTTTATAAGCATGTTAATTGTTAATATTTTTTATCCAACATTTTTTACAAGCAGAACCGCTATCCTCATTACGCGATACATATTTATTACGACCATTGGTCATAATTATTTATGAGAGGAAGTTGTAACCGTCTGCCGACGTGTTCCGTCTTAATGCTTATTAATTTATTATTGTACAATCATTTCCTTTAATTATTTCCATAATGTCTTCGGTTCGTTGCTTAGCAGCCGTATCTGCTATTACAGTGTTAATTTCGATTCTTGGTAGCGTGAAATCAGCTTACAGACTATTTAATCAAGATTAATCTGTAATATATTCGGAGAATTTGTTAGTGTATAAAGCTGTATCGATAATACTGTGGCGTGTGGGTGGGTTTTGGGCGCTAACGTTCCACTTCCACCCCATTCACCCCTTCGCTAACTTCTCTAAACAAACTTTGTTGTTTTGCGTTATTGAAACACTTTATTGTTTTTCTTTCATCTCCTCTCCGTTGAGAATGGCGATGTCGAAGTTGTATGCCAAACGAAATGTTTCTGTTTAGATTGCTTGTTAAATGTTTTTGTTGCTGTACTGTTTAATGTTACATGAATAGGAATTGTTTTTGTTTTTCAATTTACAGGTTGGATTTAATCAGTCTTTATTCAGTCTAAAACGTTTTGTAGGTCGATTATTTTATTTTAACTTACATTGTAATTGTATTTTGTAAACTTTACAATTTAGAATTCGTGGAGTGGGGTTCGGTGTACCTCTATTTTCTCTTTAATTCCCGAAATAGGTTCCAATTGCAATATTGTTGAGACTTATCCGAATTGTGTATTAAATTACCAATACCAGGTTATTTACCTAACACTTTTTTAAAGGAGACGCTACTTTTGTAATGGCCCCAGTTTCATTATCTAGCTCAAGATTTGGGTACTCAAAGTAAAAGAGTCTTCCTGTTGGTACTACATCTAAAAAGATATACAAAGTGAAGGCCTGTACAAAGTTAAGAAGACTCGTAAACATCACGACTTCTAGTCATCCTCGTTCGGTCGTTGGGGGGGGGGGGGGGGTGATCGCGAACTGCCAACTACATTATTACAATAACTCATCAAACTCTTCACAGACTGTCAGAGTTTCGGAGTACTTCAATCTATCTCGAACTTTGCTAAGTAATTACAGTTAAAAAGTTGAGACGTTAAACAAATTTATACTGCGAATTAACGAGTGGAAAACTTCGTTCGTTCTTCGCAAGGTTCGTATTACCGGAGTCCGAAACGTCGAAGTTTTGAGTAACCCCTCGTTCGCCTCCTTTCCCTGTTTCTCAAGTAACTTTCTTAAAGTTTCTTCTTTGTTTCTCTTCTCGCAAGTTTGTGTCCAACTTTGTCTGTCGGCTGTCGACATGTTTATCGATAAATCTCTTTGTTTATTTTATTTATATGTTTGACAAACGTTTGCTCTACAATATATTCATGTTACATAATATCTTTGACGTTTTCGATTAACAATGCGCATCATGTCATGTCATTCGTCACTATTCAAATGATTCATCCAACAAAGGATGTCTGCATATTTCTATACAACAAGATCATCCGTGCGTAAGAATTAGATACAAAGAAAAAGAATGATCCAGACGCTGTTTTTGTGAATACATTTTCGATTCTGATTAAACTCACGGTAGGTGGAGTTAATAGGTACTACGTTCAAGGTTATATTCGCTCAAGCACCTGTACCCACTCGACGAACGACATAAAACAGAGACGTATTTGTTTACGCCATATTCTACCGAACTTACCGAACAGCGCTCGGGCGTGAGAAAGTTTAGATGGGAATTTAAGGAATCTTGTTTGTTTACGAATATAAAACGCCTGCCAAACTTCGTGTTTTACTTCCAAAGAAGTTGGTTATTCTTATACTATGAGTATTTATTCTTGTTTACGTATGATGGAATGGAAATTTATTAATGGCGTCGATGAAAGAGCTAAACAAAATATTTATGAGGCTGCTTTTTTGGTTTCTTTCAAACTCATTTATAATTCTAGATGAATTCTAGTTATGTATATTAAATCGAACTATCGAGTTCCTACTTCTAAGAATAATGATGCCTACTTTTGTAACTAGATGGCGCTAGTAGTAACGAGCTAAACTGCCACGATCAAGCCGCAGATGTGAGGTGTTAATAACGGTATCAGATCATCATAGGTATTACCATATCTGGTTCTATAAACAAGGCGATTTCTAAGAATCCGGTTATGTATTAGCTTCATAGAAAACCAGAGAAATAAAGTTTTTATTTGTTATTTTGTTCCCAGGAGCTGACTGTGACAGATGATACAGTTTTGGAGGAGCACAGCGAAGATCCATCGCTGGTGCAGATGAGACTCCTTGGGGATGGAGGTAAATACGTTACCAATACCTCTTATATATATTATGTATACAACATACCTACAACGGCTACAATACACAAACCAAAAGCAATCAGCCAATGGATTCCAAACAATGCGAAACCGTATCGCTTTGTCGCATTACGCATCATTATTCTAGTTAACGATTAAAATGATCGCCATGATTGATTACGATAACATTTATGTGGGTACATGGAAACAATGGGCTCTGGTTACATAACCTACACGCTGCAGTGAACAATCTTCGGCCATCTGTAGAACAATGGCTGGTTCTGGGTTTCACCACGCACAGTGTTATGATGATTTATACTTAATCTATTTTTAAAAAGATATCGCTCAACAGCTTATTGTAAGGTCGACATTACGAATGTTTATCTAAACTACTAACCCGATTACGGTACAACGAAGAGGTTAAGTACCAGATACCATTGTATCTATTCTGGTAGTTAACCTTTTTGTACTAATTTGAAGGACTATCTAAAAAAGTATAAGTAAGCATATTGTACCTACAAATAGAAAGTTCATTAGTTAAGATTCTCATTGTTCTACCTGTCTGAGAAATTATTAAGTACACGTACAAGTTTCATCAAACAATGAATCTAGCTCGTGGCAATGTAGAGCTATGAATGCGAAGATATCTTTTATAAATCGATCCTTTGTTTAGATAGCAGCTGACAGTCTAATAATAGTGCATTATAATATTGTGCAACCGTGTGTGCCAACGGCTATATTGCAATGAGAACATAGGATGGTGTTGTAAATACTTTTACGTTCATAATTGGATTGAAACTTTGAAACCTTAGTAATTGACGTTGCATTATGCTGAAGAAAGAATGTAAGTACTCTTACAAGTTACAAGTGACTTAGCGCAACGAGGAACTGAAACTCAGTAACATAAGAAGGGAATTCAGTAAAATATTATCAGCATTGCCAAAGATCTTAATTTTGTAATATAGGTAACTATAGATTGTCCGGTTGATGATAAAATGACAATAGGCTCGTCCCCTATTACAATAACTGGGAAATGTGGGTTACCTCTCCTTAACCCTTCGAGAAGAACAGGTGTAATGTTATGTAATAGGTGAAGAGAAAATAATAAATGAAGATTAAAGAAAACGTTTAGGGCCGTTTACTCGTGTTTTACTCCACAAATCCAAATATTGACTTTACCTTATTTTTTTCCAGTAATCGAATCGATCATGAAGGGAGAAGTGGTGGGTGTAATGCCGAGACGGTCTCGCTCTAACCTCCAAGTAAGTTGACTAGCTAAGCTAATAATCTGCCTTGAATATTTAATTAAGTAAGAGATGCGAGCTCCGCCGGTATAAAGGAAAATTATCCAGTTTCAACGAGACTATGTTTCTCGAAGCTAACTGTATTACGTAACACGGCTACATATCAAGCTATACATTTCCAGTATAAGCTGATCTCGCATTGCATATATGATTTCCGTACAATGAGAGGCCAGTTTATACTGGAAATCTATAGCTTGATATAATGTAGCCGTGTGTACTTACATACATGTGCCCGTGGCAGTTGTTTGTCCTGTTCCTTTTAATTGAATTCTCTGAGTTTAGAGCGTTCTTAAAATAAATAGAAGACATTAAAGTAAAATATTAAGCGTTCCAAGAATTACGTTCATTTATATTCCATTGAAAGTGAAATAGTAAGTACCTAGGTAGTATCTACTGTCGTATCTACAGATAATTTCTTAAAAGTGAACGAGAATGGGCCAAGCCTACTTCAAAATGTTCATAGCATGCAAATGATGCAAATAATATTATGTATGTATATTCAAGTAGCGTTTGTCTGTCTATCCGCGCGTCGGTTATTTTGGTGTTCGTGTCGCGACAAGTCCCCGGCGCCTGGTGACGCATACGCCGCCATTATCCTGAACTCACACCGGTTCAGCTAAATATGGTATAAATGACTAACTGGTAGGTGTGGTTACGATCTTGGTAGATGCTACCAGTTCGGAATTAATTGGGTAGTAATAGTAAAATGAAACTGATATTCACATTGATTATAGACAGTAGAAATAGAAAGAGAATAAACGTTGGATAATGTAAATGATGAATCGTATGTATTTGCTTTGAACATATCTAGAATTCAAAGTTGGAAACCGATATAGTCGCGAAATAGTTTAAGACAATCACCTCTACTTACTCGTACCTATTCTACTTCAAATAAAAGAGCATTCAATATAAATACAGCTGACTATAGCCAGCAAATCGATATTAGCTCCAGCCTTACGCCATTGTTTCACTCAAATCTACTAAACATTTATGACATAACAGTTCACTGTTGTAGACTTGTAGTCAACCGCAGAATGTTTTCTGAACAATGTTTCGGCTGTTCAAGTTCTGTGGCTCCAACTCTAAACGATGGAGTTTCTGCACCACTGAACTCATTTGAATATTGGAATAGAAACTTCTACTAAGAAGTTTGGCTTCGGTATTGTTTTAATGTTAATCGAAGGATGGTTAAGGGCACAAGCGGAATACTCCTTTTGAATATTGAAATACGTGTTGGCTTTAAAACTTCTCGGGAGTTTCAAATTTAGCTCCAGTGCTGTTACAAGTGTAAGATAATTAGCATCCAATCCTTATGGACTGGAAGCTAATTATCTTCTCTATATGTCAAGACTAATTCTGTTTCTGAGTAGATGTATTTACAAACTATATTCAAAGGGCATTCGCTAATGACTATGAGGCACACTGCAATTATACTGGTAGTTGAGAAACAACTGGTGCTGTTTTTGCCTCTCTGTAATTCTATTGAGGTTCTAGCTCCGAATCTCTTCAATTATCTACTGCCTCTACAGGATAATGTAGCTCAATAAAAGGACTACCGGTCAAAGATCGCTTGCACACCCTATGTAAAATTTCTGCATTTATATCTGTAATTTTTATGGCGTTCATAATAAAAAATATACTATCTTCTATGTAATATGGTTTTTATATATTGTTTTTAATAACCTGACTTATTAAGCAATTATTTTGCTCCCACGTTTATGTAAATTCAAGACCTTGTTCGAGTAATAAAATGGTAAAGTTCTAGTTACGTAGAAATTCATTTTTATTAAAATGTTGGTCTTGCTCAAGACAGCTTTCAAGGTTTCAAGGATCGGACGCTCCAAGGTCCCGACATTCGTGAAGGACATGTCTTATACTCTAAGATAAAATGAGTTCTGAATGTTAATGACTAATTATATGGTTTACCTTCAGATAATCTGGTCGCTCTTGTCAAAATCTTATCGACTGGAATAATTTCGTTATTCTAAGAGAATTCTTGCGTTTTTGGGTGTGGATAAATGTTTTGCTAATTGACTGTCTGTCTCTTTTTCTGTTATTTTTAACCGACTTCAAAAAGGAGGAGGTTCTCAATTCGTCGGAACCTTTTTTTTTTATGTATGTTCCCCGATTACTCGAAAATAGCTGGACCGATTTGGATTTTTCTTTTTTTGTTCGAAAGGGTATACTTTCCAAGTGGTCCCATGATCATCAAGTCTTATATATAGTTTATAGTAACTCGTGCATTTGCTCTCGGAAAGTACCATTTGGTGAACTGGAACTGATGTTGAAGACCATAGATGGCCATCGGAAATACTCAATTATATCTAAGTATATCACAGGTTGCGATTCGATTACTTTAATATGGTTTATGCTCGTCAAAATGCATAATGGTGATGGTGACTTCACCATGAGCTCCAGTTCTCCTGGTTCTTACTAGGAGAATTCCTCAACAATTAACGTCCCTGCATCGGGAAAAGCAATGTTTTGTAAAACGTGATGAGCAGTTGACATTGGGTTGTTGTAACTTAGATAAATTACAAACTGACTCACTAAAAAGTGAAAAATAAAAACTTTTTTACAAAAAACAAAACCGACTTCCAAAAAAACACTACAAAGTGAAAAATAACTTTATTTCGGAAGTCGGTGGCAAAAACCTAAAATACAGATCCAAAGACACCGACTTCCGAAATTAAAGTTATTTTTCACTTTGTAGTGTTTTTTTGGAAGTCGGTTTTGTTGTTTTGTAAAAAAGTTTTTTTGTCTTATTTATACACATTTTCTTATCTTATGGTGTTAGGGATCGCTTCGCTTCCTAGTTCTTGAACTACTAGAAACGGTACATTCCACTAGGCGTATTGTATTGTGACTACTTTTCGTTTAAGGTAAATAACAAAAGAAAATGTTATGTACTTCGAGAACAAAGAAATGTTCAGATGAAGCCTCGGATAATAACAGTATAGTAACAACGATACAGATTAACATAAAACAAAGACAAAGAAAGTCGTCAGTAACTGCGCAGTGACCCGTCCAAGCCTCAGGATGTGTAGTTATTATTCACAGAGACCAATCATAGTAGGACTCGGACCTCGAAACTACTGTCTACCTTTATTATGTAGGTAGGAATATTAGACTCGTCGAAAGGGTCTCTTTAAACTGGTCCTATTTAGAACACCCACGCTTACTTTCATATTCCTTTGAACCCTTATATGTAAGAATTTGAATAATCTTTGCCCGTGGACATAAACGAGGTCTCTCCAATTATAGTTGGAGTGAAAGAGTTCCAAATTACAAGCTTCTATTACCAGATTAGATTACAAAAGAGCAACATCTGATTTAGATTTATTTACTTTGTCAAATTAAGTACAAAATCTAGAGTGCGAAAAGGATATGGAAGTATTTTATCAAAACGGTAATGCAGTCGTCCGAATTCGTGTCACCGTCCATAAAGCATATTTCTTTTTGAAAGCCAGGAGGCAATGAGAGAGATTTAGTGGTGCATTGTATATGGATGTCACGTACAGCCGCGCACTGCCCGATAGTGCTCATCTCGTATGCCACCAATACACTCGGCCATAATTCTCATCTGGCCCATGTTTGCCTGGGAGCTGACGACACGCGCGTCGTTCATCAAAATAGTAGACTTTAAACGTTCTATTAGTCCATTTACACCAGTTTACTGTGTCAATCAATCTCGTAACCTAAAATGAACCTTGAATATTCCGCTCAGCTCTAACGCTAACATTGTTTATCTACGACCGCTGCACTACTTTCCAGGTACAAAAATATGAAAAAGACATTTGAAAGCTCTTGTAGTTTGTGACGTGAATAATTCACATCGCATCCACTCCAACCGACAACAAAGCCTTCAAAACAATCCCACATTTGCATACCCAACAGAAACCTAGTTTGACATTCATAAAGGCGCAATTTATGCTCAATTAGTGCAAATTCTTGTTCCTCTTACCTCTAATTTTAATTCACCCGAAAATTCAACTCGACGTAAATCCTGCAAATAATACGATTAAACCGAACATTGCACCCCGATTTGACAAAGGGGGAGCGAAGCAATTCTCTTCGTAGCAATTTGTCTGGTTCAGTGACCCTTTTCGGAGCCATGAGTGTTCTCTCTCCCGGCTCGAAACCCATATACAATTCATCTTGCTAAATCTACGCATAGCGATAGTAGATCAGAACAGGAGCATTATAAATGCTCTTAGACTATCGATTCAAAAAGTACATTCAAACAAATCATCTCCACTTTTCCCTCTAGCCGAGCTGTAATAGCACCGTCTCTTTCCGCACGTGAGTGGAATGCTAAACTGTAATCCTAACTCGAGTTGTTCCTGCACGTTCCACGGGAATAGTAAAAGGGACTTTGAAAAGTGCACTGTTAGAGTGCTTTTAGATTGCATGCGACAACTTCGTGTGCAGGTATTCCGTGATCGTGAAACAGCTATTACTAAGCTTCTTTTTCTGTTGACTTTTCTGAATTGAACGGTCAAGAAACAGCTGGAATTGCTTTTTGTCTAACGCTAGCTCCAGCTCCCACTTGTAATAAAGATTTCAATCGAAAGTTGGCGCCGGTTGCGTCGTAAAGGTTTATTTACAACTCGTTTTAAACTTTGCTAATGACCTGGGATTTTGGTGTGGGAAATCCGGTTAGTCAAGCAAGACGTTGCCGTCCTCAGTAATTTGGTTACAAATTAGAACATTGTTTGACGTGATAGTTTTGGCAACGCTATCGCTTTGTATTGCTCGCGACTTCACAATAAATCTGACACTTTTGCAGCTGTTAAAATTCGTTAGATTCGTCATAAAAATAAGTTAGGCAATTGGCATCACACTTCTAGTTGTATTTATTTGAGTATTAATGTAAAAAATGTATTCGTAATCGTAACCTACTTTTTGTGTTGATTTAGAAGCGAGTTTGAATACAAAATATTGAAAGATATCGTGCAAATAGATTATCCGGTTACAAACCATTTATACAATTCTTAATAGAAAGTGATAAAATGCTGTAGTATGAATGTTTAAATTCGTATAATCGTATCACTTAGGTATATTAATTAACCTAACCTAACTTAGTTATATTAGTTAATTAGAACCAAGAAATATAATTTGAATTAGAGATCGTAAACATTTCATTGATATTATATTACACAAATCATTGAATATAATGAAAAATAACGACGTGATTGTAGTTTATAAATCGCTAATCGAAATTTTCGTATGACAGATCGTAAAGTAGTTGAAGTAAAAGTTAAAATTATTCTGAAGCCAATAAAAATAAAAGCCAGTCTAAACAATAAATATATTATTGGTTATACATAGATGCAGACACACATAATTATTAAAGACGCAGGGAAGTTTCGCATTCGCACTAACATTTCAGAGAAACCATTTCGAGTTGGAGAGCTGCCAAGAACAACTGTACACCTCCTGGTCAATTCAAATAAATTACCATTTGACACTGACTTTTGATAAACATGAACCAAAGCAAAATGAAAATTTAAAGATATATGTTGAAATATAAACTTAATTAAATTTTATTTATAAGCTCTCCATTATAGAGAACTAGGCAATAGATCAACCTACTATTAGCAAAACGTATTCCAAATGTTGCTAGTTATTTACCAGATTTGATTTCGATTAAAATTTTTGTTTCCCAAGAGAAAAACCGCAGAAAATCCAGAAAATTGGCTATCGTTGGCCCTAAGTTACAATAAGTAGCAATTGTATTTTCGCAGTGAGCATTTTCTGAACGGCAAATAAATTCATAAAACGTATTAAAGAGAATGTCTGCTGTGTAGTTTAGTGTCTATTGCATGTTAAAAAACGAAATAGGTTTACAAAATGGGAATATATTGAAAATAGAGCGTGGCATGCAAATTCAATTCCAAGCTTTGCCGAGCATGTTGTAGAAAATGTAGGGCCCTTGCTTCTCGAGCGTTCGTGTCGGCGAGAAACTTGCTTCGTGAATCGATTCAAACTTTTCCTATGGTATTGGCTTCGACGTCACACTTGTTTTTTGTCGATACATATGCATTGTCTTCGAACATGTGTGATTTTTGCATAAAAACTTCCCCCTTATTTATTTTTGTTCGATATTGAACCTGAATAAACTTTCATATTGTATAGGGAATGGAATTTTCGACCATATTGCGACATTAATTAAAGCCGGAAGCTTTCAAAAGTCTGCAGTATGGTCTTGTTGAGCTGTACTTGTAAATTCTCCAAAATTGTTTCAAAGAACGGAGAAGTATATACCTACAAGTAATTTCGCTTATGTAAGTATATTGTCCCCAATGTAAACAATGACAATAACTTTTTATTTAATCTGTTGTAAACGGAACATGTTGATATAATATTGTACAGTGAGATAGATATAAATACATTGTGATCGAATGATGCTCCTGCCCATGGAACCCTTGCTTACCAAACTAAACGCCAATATTTTTTATGTGATTCCATATAAAAACAGGCGATAATAATAGCAAAAAATACATCTCCAGCTTTTACGTAGTAAGGCCTAGTGTGTACTGACGGCGCGTTGTGTTCCACGCGCGCCTCAAAGAGATGTCAGCAAGTGACGGGGTCCAATAGGGCCGACGCCGCTGGGGTCGCGGGTTGTCTGAAGAGGTTACCGCGGCCCTGGCATAGGCAACTGAAGGAACACGGGTGGGTTTTAGTCAGTAAAAGTCTGACACGCCCTTCCGCTCCACCCAGAGCGGGAGAAGTTATTTGATGATTTCCCACCCTCAAAAAAAAAAAAAAAAAAAAGGCCTAGTGTGTACTTCTCATAGAAAACCAGTAAAAAATAACATAAACATTTCACAAACATTAAAATGGGGTACGTCTATCAAGATTCCTTTGTGTTTTTTTCCCATAAAAAGTCTGAAAACACTTGAATGGTAGTTTTTGTATGTAAATACCGTATATGTCGAATAAATAAAACTCCCCTCTGCGACCAGGTCACTGGTGACATTTTAACAACGATTAATGGTCCACATTTGCAATTTATTCCGTTATCGTCATATTCGTTTTGGAGGCATTCGACGTTCGTAGAACGTGGTTGAGCCTGCCCATTTCGCTCCATTGTGTTTAATGGCTGTTCTAAAACTCGTTTGTTCGTGAATCAATTTGGCTGACAGATCAAGGGCATATTGAACAATTTCGATACTCAGCGTTGGTCATCGTTTTTGTTTGTTTTTGGCTGCTCGCCATAAGCTTTGTTGTCAGTAAAAACAAACGCAGTTAACCTGGGAGTCGTAGCAGTAACTATGCATGATTCATGTTCTTGATATAATTTAAGAAGAGATTCTTTGCACGTTATATTGGAAACGTGTTTCTTCCAATCCACACATAATAATGGCAGTAATTATAAAGTCAGCGTTACATAAAGCCCCGTTTGCATTATATTAAAAACTTTTGTAAAGCTATGATATAGGTACCTACTTGTGCAAATAAATGTCCTTGTTATAGTATTGAAGTTCTGATTTTCATTAAATACATGTTTATCTCCGTGAGAACCGCAATGTAACAAATATTTAAAATTATATTAATATCATTGCTGTCTGTTTTTGTTTGGTTCTGGTTTCAGAAGTAATTAAATTATTACCATAGACTTATAAAAATTACATTATAATTCTCAGAATCAATTATGTATCGTTGCTTAATTTAATATATCTACGCATATATCGGTATATTGATCGTGATATTGATTTGCATAAATTACATTATAATTAATTCCGCAGTTAATAGGATTTGCTGCAAATGTCATATATGTATATTTGTTACAATACGTCAACGAATTAAGAATAATACAATACGTACAGTAACTTAACTGTTTTACTCTCAGAGTTTCAGACTTGTCTGATGAAATGACTTTACGAGACTTTTATTCTTGGTTTATTCTCGTTGATTCTCTCAGACGTCAGAAGTTCTACTAGCCAATCTGTCTGTCGGTTGTTCTGTAAGCTTTTCCCTTTATACATAAATATCTCATTCAGATACATTTGATGCTTTGCCAAAACGTAATCTCATACTGGGGAATGTTTTGATAGGTAGTTAGGTAGCCTCTCTATCATGATGTTTTGGGAGTTGAATAAAAACAAAGAATGTTTTATTGTCCAAAAATTATTTTGTCATAATTTTAATTTTATTTCCACCCGCCTTATTTCTACTGAGAATAATTTCGTGAGCGTCTGTGTTTATGCAAAAAAATAAAATCAAGTAAAACTTTTCAGTTTACAATGAGCTTGTGTTATTCATATTAGGTAAAGTCTTACTTTTTTTGTTATCTAGCTCTCTGAACAAAACTTGTAATTGGAGAGATGGCGTCAATATTGTTACTTTTCAGTAACGAGTAGTTGATTCATTTAGAATAACAAGAGGGAGAGTATCTCGTGAAACTGTAATCGGTAAAGTTTGTAACAACATCGGCCGACTTTCCACCTCCATCGGTGAAGTTAGTTAATGCGAGTTCCCGTGGCGTGCAGCGGATACGGATATCGATCGCGACAAGTGCGGGACGCCCGGGATTCGTCTGGCAGTCCCGGGTAACCGAACACCCTCGCCCCACCCTACGCTCCTCCCGTCAAAAGGGTCGGTATAACGTGCCACTACTACTTTGTTCTTGTTTTGTTTGAAGGTTAATATTCATTTTGACCTGGATGACGGAGTTCCTTGTTCAAATGGGAATTTGAATTAGAATTCTTTGTTGAAATTCTTTTGATGGTAGATGTTCTTGTAGGCGTTGAATGATGTGTGCTGATTCTATTGAAAAATGATTAACCAAAACTTTTAAATCAGTTTACTGGAACAAATCTCATCAATCTTTAAAAATAATATCATATTTAAATCTAAACATTTCGGTTCCATTTCCATTACGAACCAAATAATTAAAAAAACAATGATCACTAATCAACAGTCCAGTTAATCATGTTACCAAAACCTAATAGCTTTCTATTACTTCCTCTTTCCTGGCATATAAAGATAAAATGCTTTTAGCTGCACGTGAGTTAGATAAGCTACAAACAACCAGTTTATTATTTAATAGATAAATCTTGTTTATCACCTGTCGATATGAACCGTCAGGGCGTAAGTTGCCAAAGAGATAGCGTATCGCAAATCTATATCACTAAAATGATGACCTTGCTTGTGCGGAAGGCGCAATGATGTGTGTGAACTGTGAAGTATATTAATTATGCAAGCCTGTGTCTGTTGGCCGGGCAGCCAGGCTTGCGCCGGGCGGGGGAGAGGGGTTACCGCGGGGGGCCCCTCCCTCCCGGCCAGCCAGTTTGCGCCATTCTCCCGCGTCGGCATCACTACGCTCGGTTACTCGTTACTCGGAACGGTTTACTAAACGCATCTTACCTTTCACCGCACTAGCGTCTCGTGTTTTTTTTCGAATTTCGAATGTGCCACGTGACGTCGTGAAGTGATTTTGGTGCTTTGTGGCCTGTGTGGACCGTGGAACGTCCCCCGCCGCCGAGCCACCGGTACTTGTCATGACTCATTGTTTACCATCGCCTATTAGTTTGCCGGCTTACTTTTATGATTTATTCTATGTATTTATAACAGCAATAACACTTTATTTCGTTAGGTCATCGGGTATTACACGTTTATATCGTAACACATTCATTATGTTATGTAATTTATACACCACAAATATTACTTCAAAGAACTTTATGATATACTTATTTATTTGCATAGCCGCTTTATCTTCTGCTTCCTGTTTTAAATCTGAATAAATAATATCCATATGAAACTGGATGACAGTCTGGCATTAAGTCAATTTATTGTCTGACCAGCTGTCCACCTGTAACTCAGTACCTAATTCGATTTAGCATTTATTTTGTTCAAATTATGATATTACGTACAGTCGGAGCCTAATCTGCAACAGTGAACATGCATCAGAAAGCTAATTAGCATATAATGGTTCGAGCACGCCCGGCTGGAGTACATACACCTATAATACATGCATACTATATTTCGCTCGCATGCAACTATGTAGGCGCAGTGCATACAAAGTAGAGATAGCCACACCCCGATAAGGACTGTCTCTCTCCCACCTTCACATCTCTGTTCAGTATATTAGACAGCTTAGCAGACCGATAATTCCGAAGAGATGTTAATAAAACGTTCGCGAGAGTGGACTGCACTCCCGGAGCCCGGAATTAGATGTAGATCAGTTTGAGAGTGTTGCGCATCACTAATCGTCGCACGCAAGCACAATGTGCGCCATATTGTTATTGTTATTACATCGCCTTAGAAGGAAACAGCTCGTTTGACTCGGTCTCGATGTTTGCTTTTGTTCTTTTCTAACTTCTTTGTTGGTCGTTGTTTTCTTCCTTTGTTCAGCATGATAAAGCAACCGCTACGAAGGAGACTATTTATAAACATTCACTCTTCGATCGGATTATTTTCTATTGCGTTACTCCCACAATAATCGGAGAATTCACAAAGGTCATGCGCGATACTTTCTCTGAATCTGAAACAACAATAGAATCCAAAGTTGTATTCATAATACAGCACAGGTGCTGGCATAATTTAAGCTTTTGTTATTCTGCTTTTACGAAATAAAATACGACCGTAAAGGGCAATAAAGCCCAAATAGGGAGTTGAATAGTTCGCTAGACGCAACTACATAAAGGCGGTACACGGATACCACGGCCCGTCTACATCCCACGTACGCCCACTCCGCATGTTAAGGCTATACGTGAATAAATCTCAACTGACAACGCCGAGCCCGGACTGCGGAGACCGGGCCGAGCCTTCCATACAAAGGTAGCGCTAGGTTTATCTTACGTTAGCGGATTTAATAGAAACGTGAGCGATTCCACGATATTGCCGAGTTATTTTCCGATATAAAACAACATGTTTCCTTTGAGAAATATTCCATTTTGATACCCTATTTTATTATAACAAGCGTTGTGATTGTGACAATGTAACAATAAATAGTTAGAGATGTGAAAATTCCCAACCAATTCAATTGTTTGGCCACAAAAAATGTAACAGAATGTTGTTATTCAGAGTTGACGAACTGCGGAGAGCAATCGAGATGGAAGTAACAAAGGCATAAGTTCCGACTGGCTGTCACAGCGACATTCCCCTCTTATTTATGTTCGGCTATCTCTAACCGCATTGGAGACTTGCCATTATGTATGTAAACCACATACAATTATTAAATTGACGTCATAAAACGATATACCAGTTGGTTGCTTATATTAACCTCGTCGTAACTTTGATTTATTATTCATAATGCATGTTACAGCTTAATTTGTTTTGGCTTTGGTCTGATTAACATCAACAATATGCCTAGTAGTACATTTAACAAGCAAAACAACATTGTAATCTACTTCATTAAAATGAGCAACTATTTGGTCCATCGATTTAAACCCAGACTCGAGCAAGGCAGAAGATTCACTTCGAAATTCCGTTTGAAACCATTAAAATGCGATGAAGCGGTGTAACTTTCAAAGGTAGTTAGAAAAATACTTAATCTCTTCTTTATTGTGTTGACCCACTTTCTGTACGTTCTCGTAGATTAATTACATATTCCTTTTACATATTGCTACTGCACAAGACATTAATAAAAATAGGTTTGGGACGGATCCAACTTTCTGTTGTGTGTAAATTTGCTCGTATGTGTAGTCCGTTTATAGTTTTCTTTGCTATTTTATTTGTATTGTATTTTTACCTTGTTTCCGGCACTTGCTGCAGTGTTATTATTACTATTACACTTATTAATTTAGTCTCAGATACAAACTTTGGCCTTTATATTAATTAATTAATTATACATACATATTCGGTATTCGTTACTACTCACTCGTTCGTTACTTATCTTAAATTATGATTAAATATTGCAACATAACTGGTATTTTTAAATTTATTATACTTACGTTTCAAGTTAATCGTTAGAGCTTCCTGTTTGGCGATACTTAATATAATCATCATACCTTCCTGCTTCACATGGTAATAAATACCATGAATTAAACATTATCGAATATGTTATTTTTAAACGTTTGCGATTGGCATAACGAGAGAAGGAATACTTAAGTATTTATTCGGATTCAATAATCGGATAGCGATCATAGCAAATAAGGGAAAATTATTGAAAAGGAAATGGTTGATTTGAATATCGCTCATGAAAATCCACACAAACGGGTAAAATAAGGTAATGTAGTCTTAATAATTATGACCAGTTAGTAGCAGTATCGACGTTGTAATCTAGTTAGCGAGTCTGGAGTCTGGCCCCAAAGGCTTAGGACCGGACTAGGAATACCGGTTTCTTGTGGAAACAGGGGGGAAGAGGGGCGAGCTGGTCCAACCAGTCGAGCTGCACTCCTGCCCCGAGCTTCACAAGATTGAGAGATAAACGTACCGGGAACTGCTCGTATAAAACTATGAACACACAATATAACCACCTGAGGCACTATGTTTTTTCTCGACGAGCTTGAGAAAGTACGGTACGTGAAATTGTATACTCGTGTATACGGAACGAACCGCGTAATATTACGCTCAACAATGATAAACGCTTAATCATCTTGAGTAATCACAACAATCCTACTCCGTGTTATGTAATGGAAATAATAACAACAGAGAATGATTACATTGCATTTACAACTACTTGGTATTTAAATGATAACACGTTTTTTATTGTTCGTGAAGTTAAATTGATTACAGTAACTGTATTTGTAAAAGATAAGGTTGAAATGTGCTTAACCTAAGAATATAACACTAATTGACAATACTGATGATGAGTAATTAAAAGACAGACAACTTACGAAAGATAATATTAAGATAGAGTATTGTACGCTTGATCGGATTAAATGTACTGATCCTCTTAAACCAATTACTGCCAGTAGAGTACATACAAAGGAGAGTGTAACAGTATTATATAAATTATGTTAGACGCATTCATCGGTAGACAAAGGTCAGGCGAGCGTGCACTTGCGTAACATTTGTAAAGTATTACTCCTCAGACAGAGTTCCGTGCATCTGCGTTATGTAATATTTCTCGTTAATGCAGTCGAGTCTTTCATTGCAGACAAGCTGGAAGATTTAGATTAGACGTATATCAGAACTTTGAAATGTGTTGTAAATGTTGGGGAAGATACTTTTCTGTTATTCGCTTTGTTGCCTACTTCTTAGTTCTTACATAATGAAGTGACTGATGTTATTATCTTGCAGTTCCTCAGTAAAAGAACAAAAGCCTCTAGTGGCATCCTATGACGGTCTCGACAGGATATTTATAATCCATTACAAATCTTTGTTATGGCGCCATTTTCAGGCTTATTATCTAGAAAGCTTCCCTTAAGGCAGATCGTTATTTCAGGATTATAAACTCGTAGGTTCGTTTTCTAGTTAACCGCTTTATAGTCTCTCCAAGCTTTACGTTTAATGAGATTTTCTTTATCACGCAAAATCGTGACTCGCTGAGCATTTACATAGTAAACGAAATTTATTAAGAATGATATTGAGTATTTACTTAATAATGTCTTGAAGGCATTTCAACGCTTTGATACGACTGTGTGCCGTTAACCGCTCATGTTTAAATTAACCAATTAATTAAAGCCCCGTCTATTGTGTACCCACGCCCACGTATCTATGTATTATCACCAACTTATGAAGGCAGAATGGTTCAATTTACCTTGGCTATTTTGTCGATACTATATTACCCTCCGGGGATCGGGCGGGTGTCTAGAAGGTGAACTTGGAAAAATTACTGTGTGCTGTTGCTGGGGACGTTCACCTGCACTGTTCCTTGTGAATATTACACATGTGTGTGACAGATTTATGGGTTCCTTTATACTTGTTTCTGCTTCTTCGCACGTTGTTGTGGTTTCATAAAAGATTATACTGTCTGAATGCGGCCCTGTTTGCACAAAGTGGAACGTGTCGATAATCCGCTTAGTTTTTCTGCTGCTCGTTTAGTTTTCGTATAAAGCGTGGAGGGCCCGGTGGTGATAAATTTTTCCCTTTTATTTTTGTTAATGGTCATTAAAGTTTTTGTTGTGTCGTTCAATTGAATATTAACTGCGTTCAGATCATTATCATTCTTCTGTTTCATTATCATTCTTCTGTTTACATTAACTAAATGCTAAAAGTACTCCATCTTTACTAAAGCGGTATTGTCGAATAAAATCTGCTCCTATGGCACTCGTGAGTAAAATATCTCAAGACGACAGTTTGTCATACTGTGCCAAATGGTGTTATCCAGCGAGTGGAATGAAATTTACTTTATTTTGTCATTATTAAATATGCCATTATAATACTCACATTTTCTCAAATATCTTGGTGAAGCCCCGTTGCTAGGACGAGCTCCTTCAAAGGCTTCTCGTGCCATGACTTTCCCGGGAAATTATTTCTCGCTCGGCTCGTAAAGCTCTTTAACATTTAAGCGATCAAGTAATTTTAACGTGTTTCTTTTTATAGCTGACGGCAAATTGGTATTTAATACAATTTCTTCTTATTGTTCAGTGTTATTATGAATTTTATTTTTATTTCTGTCTTGTATTAATTTGCTTTACTTGACTCTAGTTCAATGTCTGCCAAAACATTTACTGGCAGTGCCGTAGACATCAAATTCAATTCTGAAAGCCCTTACAAATCTAGTACCTACGTTTGAGTCTGAGTAATCAGTCCGGCCTCCGGACGTTTGTACCTAGGTATAGCTAGGGACAAGTTGACTTTACTATAGATAAGCGACTTGATAGTACCGTTGCTATAGAACATGGTTCAGTACACTCCGTCCACAATGCTCAGCTTGTTTATTGTGTGTTTCAAAGGGAAACACACAAAGGCCCGATACACAGAGTGTAACGTGCGGTACAACGCCACCACGGAGAATATAAACGATCTGATTGTGTTCCCATTGAATTAACTTGCACTATACAGCTTTCATGATGGTGGAATATTAATCGTTTATAAGTTCTATATTGAGCACTTGTGAAATGTGTGTATTGACTACGAACTTGTGAATATGTGAAAGAGTAAATCGTTTACATAACTTCACACCTGTGTTCCTCAAAGGGTTGGGGAGAGGTAAATCGTTTACTATTATGAACACTTCATGTCAAATGACGTCATTTCCTTGCGATATGTTAATGCTAATCATCATCCGACAACTCACAATCTCACACGTGTACTATACTAAGGAAATACACTACAATCTGCCTAGACTTTTCTATATCCCTGTACGTATAGAAAAGTCTACGCAGATTGTAGTGTTGGCTTCCAGTCTAACTGGATCATAGTAACATAAAAAAATATCTGTGAACTGGATGCAGCTGAATATCAGTATTTTACATGAACCGACAGCCTATCTGACATCCACAACCCAGTTAGTAGCACGATACCCCTCGGTAAGACTGGTTGTCAGACTTTCGGGCTTCTGGCGATCCGTAATGACGGTCAAAAATCCAAGAATGATAGCCGAGAGCAACCGCTTAGCGTACTTTACTAGGCACGGAGGAGTCTTGTAATGTAAAGATGGTCACCCATCCACGGACCGACCGCGCCAAGATCACTGAAAATACCCACACATAATATTATGAAAATTCACCCAAGAATAAATCATTATCGGAATGTTGAATATATCCTGTTCATTATCATAATGCGAGTTTAATTAATGACTATCAAACTAGGTTACCTATTACATTGAACAGGCCAAGTACTAGTAGCCAGTGATTTACACTCACGTTACACTTTATTCACTCAGCATATAACGGCGACCGTTTCCTTTATCTCATAACGGTCCCAAGGATTTGAATGGGGTGAATGTACCGTTTTCGGTGCGAGGAAGCGTTACCAAAGGACTGGCTTTTGGAAAATTCACTTATACGCAGGAAATTTAATGAGGCCCACCCTTTTGTGTATTTAATTGGTTGAATTCATAAAATTGGTGCTACCTTTGTGTTTCATGTTGCATATATTTTTGATTGGCACTTTTGCATAATTGCAAAGACCATAAAATATTATCACCATCTTGTGTCAAATTGATTCTAGCTAACCCTATTTTGTCGCCTGCAATGTTGTATTTTGGGCGCGTAACCTGCGTTTCTGCCCCAGAAACAAAGGACGGGACCTATGTCACCGATCCTTTTAGACCCATATAATTATCATGCTTGTCATATTATAGAGGATAAGTAGAACAGGCATTCAAGCAAAACACAGCTGAACAAGTTGCATAAATAACAAATCGTTGCCAGCTTTCATACGCCATAAATGGCTTTATTATTTTGAAATATCTGACAAGTTTCCTTTTAATTCGAACGACTTTATTACAGGTGGTTCAAAGTGCTTTTAGGGCACTGTTCTTCAAAGGAAAATGCGGAACTTTTATTCAATTACTTTAGCGTACGACTACCAGTCTTTCACAGACGTTTTTCTCGGAATTGACGTGCAAAAGACTGATGAAATTTTTGCTATTTTCTTAGAATATGGAAATGCGCCTAGCCAGTAAATTAAGGCCATATTGAAGTTACTACACTGGACAGCAAATAAACCGGGCCACCCGCTACCTTGGAACTCTGATTCGATTTTCTCAAAAAGTATAAAATTAACAACTATCAATTTATACCTACAGAAAGAGCGTTCCATGATTATTAAAATGACTATAAATTTATTCTAAAGTACCGTCACCTCACATTGTAATCAAGCAACAAACACAATGCTAACGATTTGCTCTGTTTCGACTAGAGTTCACGATTAGCGTTCATTTTTTCTACAGTGAGGGTAGTCGGATATTTCTTATCATTTCTTTAGTTTTTGTCCATCGTTTGCTCAGACGCGTGTATTTTTGCTACTTTTTTCGGTCAATAATGGATACGACACCTCAGGAAGCAGCTCAAGCTGTAGCACTACTTCAAGCAGACGTTGCGCAACGTGAGGTCGCTCGGAGACTTCGAATCAGCAGATCTTCGGTGCAACGAGTTTACAGACGATACTTAGAGACTGGAGCATTCGATCGCCGTCCAGGTACGGGCAGACCTAGGGCATGTAGCCCTAGGTCTGCCCGTACCTGGACGGCGATCGAATATCCAGCGGCAGATGATCGTTATATCCAACTTACTGTTCTCCGAAATCGCCGCCTCAACGCAGTTCAAGTCCAACAAAGTCTGCGTGACGTACGCCAATTGGTCATAAGTTCAGATACCGTCAGAAGGAGACTTGCAGAACGGAACCTGACTCCAAAAAGAGCTGCAACAGGCCCAGCATTAACGGTAGCCCACCGTCGAGCACGACTTGAATTTGTTCGAGAGCATAGAGATTGGACGTTAGAGCTGTGGGGTAATGTACTCTTCACTGATGAGACCAGGGTGAGTCTACATGGAAGTGATCGACGTCAGAGAGTGTATCGTCGTCCTGGAGAACGTTATTCTCAGTGTTGCATCGAGGAAACTGTTGCTTATGGAGGAGGATCTCTGTAATGGTCTGGGGCGCTATCTCGTTAACTGCACATACAGCGTCAGTTTTCATCGAACCTACGGGCCGTACACGTGGATTGACTTCTCATCGCTACATTACTGAAATACTCGCAGACCATGTGGTTCCGTACGCAGGATATATCGGGCAAGATATGCAGTTGATGCCTGATAATGCACGGCCTCATGTTGCTCAAGTGGTGACCCAGTATCTACGCGATGTTGGCATTCGGTCAATGGACTGGCCAGCTCGAAGCTCGGACTTGAATCCGATAGAACACTTATGGGATGAGCTGAAACGTCAGGTTCGAGCCCGGGTACCTGCTCCAACAGGGCTTCCAGAGCTGCGAATCGCAATTGAAGAGGAGTGGAATGTAATTCCTCAAGATTTCATCGTCAGGCTCGTGAGGTCGATGAATACGAGGATGCTGGCAGTTATCCGAGCAAGGGGAGGGAATACTGAATACTAACCAAAACTTTCTTTTTAATTTTTTCTTTGTTTCTGGCTTTAATTTTTTTTTTCAGTTTATGATTACTAACGATTAACATGACTGGAAAACGACTCTTTTTTGTAAAATCCTTAATAAACACTTAAAAAATTGATTAATGCCAATGAGTTTCCTTTCATTTGAATAATCATGGAACGCACTTTTTGTAGGTATAACTTTGATAGTTGTAAGTTATATACTTTTTGAGAAAATCGAATCAGAGTTCCAAGTTAGCGGGTGGCCCGGTTTATTTGCTGTCCAGTGTATATTAACTTCAATTTGGCCTTAATTTACTGGCTAAACGAACACATTTCCAAATTCTAATTCTAAGAAAATAGCTAAAATTTCATCAGTCTTTTATTTACAGTCACGCTTGATCAGTTTTAAAAACCGGTCAAGAGCGAGTCGGACTCGCGCACCGAGGGTTCCGTTCCGATTTCTGAAAAAGTATGCTACTTAGAGACATCGTTTTATTTTTCCTGTAATCTTTACATAAACTTCTATCACATAGAATAATTTCAGATTTTTCTCTTTGCAAACTTCGGAGATAAGGGGGGGGCGAACGGTATTTTTTTTTACATTTTTCATCAAAAGTCGGAAACTATGCGGCCTAAAAAAAAATAAAAAATAGTTTGAGAATGTGCAAACAGCGCTCTTTCATATGATACCCCACATGCCCTAGTAGCCCTACTTTAAATTTTTAAGACCCCCTTTCAGTCCTTGTTGCAAAAAAAAACATAAATATTTTTATTTCTTTCTTATTTGCAAAATAGTTGGGTACACGTCATCAAAAACTATTCCAAATTTCAAGTTGATAGCATCAGTAGATCTTGAGATATCCAGCTCTGACAGACAGACAGACAGACAGACTGAGTCACACCATAAGGGTTCCTTTTTTACCATTTTGGTACGGAACCCTAAAAACTAGTTCAATCTGCCTAGCCTTAGTATGTTAGGGTTGGCTTCCAGTCTAACCAAATGCAGCTGATTACCAGCACCCTAATTGCGTAACACATTATCAATCGGAATCTGAATCATTTTGAAGCAAATTGTTAATAATGGCTTCATAATATTATGTTCGAAAAAGTAAATATGTAACAATGAATGTTGTTGAACTGTCAAAATTAAACCGATTCCGATTGAGTGTGTTATGCAATTGCCTTGCAGTATTTTACACAGGGCGGCTGCCTCCACACCCCAGTTACTGGGTAGCAGTACGATACCCCTTGGTAAGACTGGTTGTCAGACTTTTGGGTTTATGATACTCGTAGCGATTGTCAAAGATCTACGAATGACAGCCGGGACCATAGATATCGTGTCAGGAGCTTCGGGGTCTCGATATGTAATGGATAGTCACCCATCCACAAACTGACCGCGGCAAGCGTAGCTTAACCTTCAATCGACCGCTGCGGCTGTTAAACAAGTTATCCTAAATAATAAATTTAGGATAACTTTTTTAACAGTCGATTCGAGTTATCGAGTATGAGAGCGAATGGCCTTATTCGAAATTCGAGTACATATTATGGAATTAATAGCTTTTGATTTCAGTATGTCTGTTGCTATTCGGTCGAAGGCTATTTTGTACCGGACTCATTTAAATGCAGCTCCACGAATTGAGGTTCATTTAATCAGTGTGTAATTGCTTGTCAATGTGTAAATACTAAAGAGCTTTTTCGCCTACTAACTGTTTATTTTTGTCTATACAGGGAACTCTTTCACGATTTCGATTTCACGATTTTTCTTTTTACTATTTGGACACCAAATAGTAAAAAGAAAAATCTGAATTCCTCATACCCAGGGTTATTCGAAAATACCCCACGTATGTTTGCGATTTTTTGTAGTTTTCGAGTTTGTAGTTATTTTTGTTTTTGTAATTATTTTGAGTTTTCTGCCGGTGGAGCTTCAAAAATTCATGTATGAGGAATTCTGATTTTTCTTACTGACGTAACTATTTGGACCACCCTGTGTAACACAACATCGCGCCTGGTTTCACCTAAGAGTTGGGTTGGACAGTGGTGTACCTACCTGTAGTACATCGGTATTTCCTATGTAAACCGGGCACATATACACCCGGGTTAGTACTGAGAAATTCCAGATAGGAAAACCCAATAACACTTATACTTGACCTCTACTCTCTTACTCTCTCTACTTACTTGAGCTCTTATAGCAGGGCAGAAGTTGAATGTTTCCAGTGAGAGAGAGTGACGGTGCTATAGGTCGTATATAGCTCCGTCTCTCTCTCTCTCTCTCTCTCTCTCTCTCTCTCTCTCTCTCACTGGAAACGTTTAACTTCTATAAGAGCTCATAGTAAGCCCCCTGGGAATCGAACCCAGGACCTCAAGCTCAACAGTAGCGCAGTTTGTCTTTATAATCAATTTTAGAATACTCAAAATTGTAGTAAGTTCTTTTTTTTGTAAGTCTTGTGATAAAATAATAAAGTAGGAATCGTGAAATGTTTTATTAAATAGGAAAAGTTAAATAGAGTGCCTGCAAAAAATAACCTTATATTGGAAATATTAATGTAAAATAAATTCCTACATAATTGATCAAAAAGTACTTCCGTATGAAAATCGGCTTACAATATTGAGCGGCTTATTATGTGATCATTTCCAGTTCGAAGAATTTATTATGTATAGGTATAAATTCTCCGAATATTCTAATTATTTAATTATCAGAACTTAATCGAATAGGTAGCATTAAATTCATTTAAAATGTAAAATACAATTCACATGAATTTTCTTATATAATGCCTCTTTGATTCAACTTTTACGAAAAATTTGAATGATTCTGAAAGATATAATCAGCCTATAATGTAGGTACCCACTGCTGGGACATAGGTCTCCTCTCTGTGAGAGGGAGTGGTCCGTAATCCACCACGCGCGGGCCCAGTGCGGGTTGGTAGATGTCTCGTCATGTCTTCGAATTTTTGGTTCTAAGACAAGCCGATTTTCTCGCAATGTTTTCTTTCACCGTTTTGAGAGCAGCGGTGATGAAATAATTTACACAAAGTAAAGCGCCTGTCAGGGTTCGAACCTACGAACTACAACTCGTAAGTCGCGGCCGTTACCACTGGGCCACCACTGCTTGGGCTACCACTGCTCTTGTGAAAGATGTATACGTTTTAAATATTATGTTTTCATCGGAAAAAGTACATAACCTACTTAGTATTTTTTTTAAATGAAATCTGACAACAACATTTCATTCAATAAACTATGCAAATGATTTCTTCATAGCCTTACATTATAATTGCTGGGAGGGGTAAAGTAAAAATACGACCCTTTAAGAACCCCTCCATGTGAAATCTCATTAAAGCGAAAGATGGTTTTGATCTGTCACGCACAACGTTCCATACATAGCAATAAAGGGTTAAGGGGTGCAACAGACCCCCCGTGTTGGGGGTGAATGACACAGTAAAGGATGACTCGACATAAAATAGACCGTCCGTTTTATGAAAAGCGGTGCACGATGCCAAGTGAAATGTATTTATTTGAAACTGTGAACAGAGCAAGGTCGTTACTCGCATATTTTTGTGAAATGCAGCCAACTTTACTAAAGTGCTTCACATTTCATTTGGGTAATCTAAATAGATTGAATTTGTCTAAATAATGGAAAGGGGTCAAGAAAACTTTAGTTCTATTGAATTATTTATACTAAAAAATTGGCCAAGTGCGTGTCAGTCGTGTCAGACCACGCACAATGAAGGGTTCCATAGTTAAAAATAATTTATTCCAAAAACGAACTTAACAGTGTAATCCAGTCATCGTAAATAAGTTTACAACTACCGACACACTATACTCTAATCTACTCATATTAATCAATATTCAATTGTCAGTTTAATCGACTATTTTATCTTCCAGTGATTTGCAAAAGACGCCAGGCACAGTCAAATAGCGCTATGGAACGTTGCCAAATATTTGAAAAAAGAAGCATTAATTAATTTCTTCATAGAGTAAACGCTCTGATCAGTGATCTATAAGGCTATGAATAGACGTGCGCGGGTGGACGTTAATAGCGCCTATTATAGATTACTCCCTGGTCAATAACGGACCACCCACGATGCTCGAAACACGTTTCGTGCTACGTCGCTTCGGTCCCGTTTTTATACCAATGTAAATAAGTAAATATCTAGTATAGTAAGTATCGTCAGGGTTTTCCTATAAGTTCAGGATTTAAGTACCTATGCAGGTATGTACGTAGTAATAAAGTTGTCAATGTTGTCATTGATTAATAATAATTTGTTAGGGGTTTTTCACATACAATTATTTATGCACATGCTTATAATCACGTTTGTTGGACCACGAGCTCAGAACTCGTAACTCAAAATGAGACATTTCTAGAAATCTAGACTTTGTGAACTGATTAACGTAAATTTTAATAGTAATAGGTTTATTGACTTTTAAACGTTTAAATATCTACTAAAAATATATTTATTTGATCAAAGAATTAATTAGAGATGTATAATAGCTTGATGTCTCATTCATAATCTTTTGTTTGAAAAAATCTTGAATGTAATTTATTTAGAGTAGATTATGATAAAGCAAACGCATCGCTCTGTAGCCATTATCTCCGGTCCATGTTGAAATACATACTTATTTTAATTTATTATAAATGTAAATACTTACGGACGCGAAACACTAAGTCTATTAGCATAGAGTAAGAAGTGTAATGCAAAGAATGCAAGTATGCTTGTGCAAGCTCAGGGCCCATGGCCTAGTTTGCAAGGCGCATTGCGTAGGTCAGTCATGTCGCGTGTGACCACACTTTCTCTTTAATGTACCATTTCACTTTCGCTCGCCGATCGACATTTTGATGTCATTTTTCAGAGCATTTAATTTTTTAATGCACAAACGTAATTTCATGTCGCACTTTTTTATTTTTGCACGAATTGTGTAAGTTGCCGGCGGATGTGTTACTTACATGGTGTTATATAAGTATAACAAAAAAATCTGAGAGTTATAATTAGCATAATGTACTTACTTAATTATTTTTAATAGCAAAAAAGGCGTAGTACAATGTAGCTCATATTATTATGCAAATTATACGAAGATAATGATCATTATTGTACACTCTAATGAATAAATCATACATGGTTATTCATAGTAACAAAACAACACTACTTCAATCAGCGATTCGATCTGCCGTAGCACCATCACATTTTAATCAAAACGATTGTACACCTACATACGGAGGTGTACAATCGTTTTGATTAAAATGTGATGTAAGTAATTCAAAACGTACACAGACAGAGTCAATACTAAAGTGAACCAGATGACTCATAACTTTCTCCCGTTCGCGCTCAGTCGACTACCAATGCGCAAAAGTTTTAATTAATGTTTTAAAAACTTTCTATTCGTATACAAAAGTTTCAGCGCGTGTAGATTGTTTGAATTTCGCGTCTTAATTGATGTAATTCTGGAGTTTGATCACTCTTTATTGTTACTTTGTGGAAGATCATTATTATGCTAAATAATTCTTTATGCTTTTTTGACGTTATAACATTTATTTACATTCAGTGCATCGCCGAAGTTTCCTTTTGAACAATTTTGCGGAATACAACAACTGGCTTCACGTACTGTGCATGCGTAAATAATAAACGTTCCCATCCGAGAGATAACTATAATAAACAAAGTTAGTATAGGTATTCAAACGGAGCCACACTGAGCCAACATTGTTCCTCGATCCATACAAACAGGTTGTTTGTCAATTTCCCGATGACGCAGCGCGTTGTCAAAGCATAGCTCGCTTGTGCACATAAACAGTTCAGTCGTGACCGTCGACTCCACCACTCTCTGCCTCCCCAATGGGGGGAAGGGGAGGTCCGCCCCCGCTGCCCCATTTTTCACAAGTACTTAGCATGTTGTGGTCGGCTCCCCCATCCCCCTATCTCCCCAAGTTTCGCATGTTTATGCCATAAATTTTTGTTATGACAACACACGGTCAGCTGGGCCATACATTTATTTAATAATGTGTATGTTTTGCTAATACAAAAACATAATGTTTTTTCAGCTTGTATCTTTCACCTACTTTCTCATTTTGCCTTTTATTAGAGTTCGTAACTTTAGTTATTATATCTTTTCCGCTTGATGTTATTCATTAAAATACAGGATCGTCTGATTCGTTTGTGACCTTTTGGCAACCATTCTGCTCTAACCGGTGCGGTATTTCATTAAATCTCCCGTTTCGCTCTTGACACCGTGATTTATTGAGTTCCATCCCTCTTTTATTAGTCTTGTGTCTACAAAACGAAATTCCTATTAATTCTCATTGATCGAAACTATTAATACTGATTAGTCGGCTGTAATACTGTATAAATAGTTTGGTTATCTGAGAAAGGCAAGCGTTCATAATAAAGGTAGTATTAGGAGAGGTTTAGTTTGTGATTATCGGGTATCAATCAGTATTAGTGCATAACAGTGAACGGGCGGCCGCTTTCCGCCCCGTCAGCGTCAGCGCAATAACCGCTGGCGAGGTGCGCCGCTGAGTCGGCAGTCCTCAGTCCTGCCGAGTCTTGCCGACTCGGGCGTGAGTCAGCACGAGCCGACACGAAACGCCATGAGTCATGACTCGACGTAATTCGGACTGGGATCGCCCGCCGTCAGCCGAAATAAGTGGATTGCTGCTTCACGGCTCAATGATTCCATTTCAAAGGGCGCCCTCTGATGTCATTACTTCATGCTTATGTTCCATTAATTTCATCTTGGAGAGGTTTCCTCAAAACACGGTCTGTTAGATTGTGTGATAATTGTGATATCTTTGTTTATGTTACTAGGTTAACGCCTTCTGATTGTGTTCTTACAAAGAGCGTAAGAAATTAGAATGTGGCCTGAATTACGTTTTGATGAGACTGCTGAATGATCCCCAATTTATAAAGTTTACACGAGTTATACTTAGAGGTCGAGCTACCACAAACATGTTTTCCAAGCGTTTGTGTAAATACGGAGTTAAGTATTAAATACCTTTCCAGAACCTTACACAATACAGAATGAGTAGAGCTTTTAATCAGTTTAGGAGGTTGCGTCATACTAATACGTGTATTACATTAGGGGAGGAGGTTTTATTGATAAGACGTCTATGGCCGTTTAGTGGTCACTAAACGGCCATAGACGTCTTATCAATAAAACATCTATTGTATCTCGTTCAGTGTCCTTGAAAGCGTTAGTTAGATAGCCGTCATAGAAAAAAAAAAAATATTAACACTAAAATTTTATAAGCAGGTACTCATGAACAGTGACGTACAAAAAGCAGTTCTTAGTAAACATTCATGAATTAATCGTGCATTATTAGCGCTATCGGTTCTTAGATCTAATTACATAACATTAGTTAGTAATGTAAGTTAACGTTTTCCCGTTTGAATGTCAAGCGAAACGGTTTTCAATTACCATAATGTAATAAAACAAGGCCGTTCTTGATAACTTAAAAGTTTAGAAGTTCATTAAAATATGTATAGGGCGGCCCCCACGTTTAGCTAACTTCAAAGGGCTGAAGGGTTTCGAATTAACATTGTGTTCCGAGCACAAAGTCCTTTGTTTACTTTAACTCGAGTTCGTTATTGAAACACGTCCATATGTCTGCTTTTTCTTTTTTTATCAAATACCCAAGCATAATTTGAATGTTTTAGTATGAAAAAATAAGCAATAACGAAAAAGGGCAAAAGGTTCGAATAAGATAAAGTCCAGATTAACTCGAAACCGTTGTAATACAATCACGTTTTATTTCTGTCTTTATATTTATAAGAACATGATTATTTTCGGATTTCGAATCACATTTTTTTTTATTTGCAGAGAGTTGAGCGCGAGACCACAAAAAGTCCAGCGACGACCGGTGGCAGGAAGAAATCGTCAGCCGTGAGGAGCAACGGGCAAATTGCACCCATTGAGCCGCCGCCACAACCTGCAGGTAAACCAAACTTTTTTTTTTATTCCACCGATAGATAAGAAAGAAAGATTCCACCTCTGTAACGAATCTCCTTTGTTCATCACATAAACTTGCCAACTCTTCAATAAAAGCCAAAATTTATGGGGCCATTACAAAGTTATCTATTTTCGCTCTGAATGTATTATTCTTCAGGCAAGAATTGCTGGCGATGGCCACGTCATAAAATAACGTTTTTGTAGTGAAAGTTGTTTGATGGATCACCTCCGGTAATACTCACGGGTGTTATCCGAAAGTTAATTACAACTTCGTCCTCAGTGAAAGAAAAAAACATCGTTCACTGTTCGTCCTATTAATCTAGAAGAATGTTAGGTAATTTAGAAAAATAATCGTGAACCGAAACCGAACCGAAATGGGAATGAGAATGATTGATGATAAAATCAACCTAAACCAACCGCTGAAATAATTAAAAAAAAATCTCAAAGGTCCTCTTTATCTCTGATGATTAGTGATCATTAATAAAAAAAACCGGCCAAGTGCGTGTCGCACCACGCACAATGAAGGGTTCCGTAGTTAAAAAGAATTTATCCCAAAAACAAACTTAACAATCAAATCAATCTGCCTAGCCTTTTCCCAACTACGTTGGGGTCGGCTTCTAGTCTAACCGGATGCAGCTGAATACCAGTATTTTACATGGAGCGACTGCCTAGCTGACCTCCACAACCCAGTAGGTAACTGGGCAATACGATACCCCTTGGTAAGACTGGTTGTCAGACTTTCGGGCTTCTGACGACGCGTAACGAATGTCAGATCCACAAACGACAGCCGGGACCAACGACTTAACATGCTTTCCGAGGCACGGAGGAGTCTCGGTATGTAAAGATGGTCACCCATCCACGGACCAACCTCGGAAGGCGTAGCTTAACCTGATGGATCGACCCGTGCGGCTGTTATAACTTAGCCACGAGCTCCTCCAAAAGCCAAAAACAAACTTAACATTGGATATCAAAAAAAAAAATATATATACATACCTATGTCATAAAATTACAAATTCACAATTTTCAGACTTTTTCCTTTACTTGTGCTGGGAGACCTTGCTTCTTGCCAAATTTCATTATTCTAGGTCAACGGGAAGTTACCCGTTTTGATTTACTTTCCTATAGGTTTTGTGTCGCAAAATGGCCGTATTTTTTTATTGCGTTGACTTAGCAGCTTGAGTTTTTTAGGACTTCAAGAGACCATAGACCTACGTATTTAATATTAATTTCAACTTGATACCTCTACGCGTTCCTGAGAAAAAGGGTCTTGACACACTGACAACTTTGAAAATATTTTTTTTGTGATAGAATTACAAATTAACAATTTTCGGACTTTTTCCTATATTTATGTTGTGAGACCTTACTTTTTGCCAAATTTCATGATTCTAGGACGACGGGAAGTACCCTATAGGTTTTGATTTACTTGCGAGTATCAAAAAATGTCGCATAAATGGCCGTATTTTTTTATTGCGTTGACTTAGAAGTTTGATCTTTTTAAAACTGCAAGGGACCATAGACCTACGTATTTGATATTAATTTCAGCTTGATACCTTCACGAGTTCCTGAGGAAAACGGTCTTGACAGACTGACAGACAGACAGACAGACAGACGGACAAACAAGTGATCCTATAAGGGTTCCGTTTTTTCCTTTTGAGGTACGGAAACCTAAAAAAGTAACATCTCATTCATTTTAACCATGTAAGTATAAGTTCGTTTTTGCCGAACCCGCATGAGCGTCGAGCGGTATTCTCAATATGTCGCATTCGCAATCGACGTAGCATGCAATATATAGAAGGGGATGGTATTGCACAAGTAGTATAGAGGGCATAGTTACCAAATTAACATCTCATTCATTTTAACCATGTAAGTATAAGTTCGTTTTTGCCGAACCCGCATGAGCGTCGAGCGGTATTCTCAATATGTCGCATTCGCAATCGACGTAGCATGCAATATATAGAAGGGGATGGTATTGCACAAGTAGTATAGAGGGCATAGTTACCAAATTAACATCTTATTCCTTTTAACCATGTAAGTATAGGTTCGTTTTTTCCGAACCCGCATGAGCGTCGAGCGGTATCCTCAATATGTCGCATTCGTAATCGACGTAGCATGCAATATATAGAAGGGGATGGTATTGCACAAGTAGTATAGAGGGGATAGTTACAAAAGCTCCCCCGGGAGTTAGCAGGCCTCCACGCTTAATAGGATAGAATTCAAAGCATTCAGGTGTGCTGCCTGTACCACCACGGTCCGCGGAACCCATGCCCGTTCCATTTGTAATTCCTATTAGATTGAATGCACTATTCACTAAAGCTTTCGGTTAAATTGAAATGTATGAAAAACGTTCGCTATTCAAGAGAAAACTTACGTTTAGAGTTTTAACTTTCACGTTTGAAAGAGTGCAAAAGTAAGTGAGTGAGAGATATCTTAGCTTTTTCATGTTTTAACTTTTTCTTTGCCAAGCGTGATGTTATGTTATGTATGTGTGTGTTATTTAGTTATCATCAGGGGTGTATTTACCCTAGGGCCAAAAGGGCCATGGCCCGGGGCGGCAGGTTGCGAGGGGCGGCGCAAGCCGCACCTCGCGCTCAACTTTGTGCGCCTTTCTTTTAGACTTTATATGCCTGAAGAAATTTAAAAAAGCCTACATAACTAATTAATTAAATTACAAAATTAAAGGGGTAGTCCAGTCACAATAGACACAAAAAATGTAAACATCGCAAACGCGCATGTACGCACGGCTACAGATCAAGCTATACAATTCCAGTATAAGCTGATCTCGTATTGTATAGGATTTCCTTACAACGAGAGGTCAGTGTAAACTGGAAATGTATAGCTAGATGTGTAGCCGTTTGTACCTAACTACGATTCCTTTCCTTTATATGTTGTTAGGTCCCCTGAAAGTTGTCTATACCCAAGTTTGCAACACTGAAAACCTTGTGCTACTCCCATGGTGCTCGAAAAACTGCGAAATTCTGGGACTTGCATCCGTTTTTTTTTTAAAATAAATCTTTGTTCTTTATTTTGGTGAAGCAAACTAAATTCGGTACAATTTGAGCCTAACTCAAGCACTCTAGGTCTATTGGTAGCAAAGATAGGTATAGCTAGTCAAAGATGGGCACTTTTTCCAAAAAGTGAAAAGTTATCGATAGGGTCATTTCCCAAGACCCGTAACCGGCATTGTCATTAAAGTCATTATAGAACTCGTCGAGTAGAGTACAAATATAATTTTCATATTTTTATCTTCAAAAATAAAGAAATAGGGGGCCGCAAAAGTTGTCAGTTTTAGACCATTTTTGTGCGAGCTCTATTGCTACAAGATAGGATAGGAATTTAAATTTTCTGTATATCATGTAAGTAGTTAAATACTGTACTTAATCAACAAATACTAAAAACGCCGATTCATAAGGTATTTCTTTAAATATGGGTGATCACAGTATCATTATGAAATACAAAGTCATCTTTGCGATTGTTTAAATTTAAGATGTAAAACATTTTTTGTTTCGTTTTGTTTTTTAAATATCATTTATGTACTTAGTGCAACGACCACATAACCCACGGTCGTTGCACTTAGTGTTAAATATTGTAGGTACGGTGCACAGTGTTCCAACCGATCAAAAAAAAATCCCTCTGCTGTTTAAGGTAAATTTATCGATCAAGGGATGCATTTAAAATGCACGAGTAAAACTCTCACGTGTCAATTTCAAATGATTTTTTTTTAAATGATGAAGGTGACCTTTTCATGAAAAAAATTAAAATAAATTCTGAAAACGTAACTGTCCAAGATATTTATAAATGTAGTCTGATAAAGCATCTTTGGGTGCATATTTTTCAGTTTTTATTTTTAGAAAATCACGTCCGGATACCGAGAAATATTTTATTTTCTGATTTTCGTTTTTATTTTTTTCTCCTTAAAACCTCAAAAGTGCGACTTCTCACTAGCACATAAATATTTCTCATAACAAGGCCTATCACTGATAAAAAAATCACGACTTGAGATGAGTTTTTGGCGAGAAAAAAAATAAAAACAAAAATCTGACAAAAAAAATTTTACTCGGTATACGGAGGTGATTTTCCAAAAATAAAAACTCAAAAATATGTGCCCAAAGATGCTTTATCAGACCTTATTTATATAAAATAAATATCTTGGACAGTTACGTTTTGAGAATTTATTTTAATTTTTTTCATGAAATTGTCACATAAACTTCATCATTTTTATAAAAAAAAATATTTGAAATTGACACGTGGGTGTTTTACTCGTCCATTTTAAATGCATCCCTTGATCGATAAATACCATAAATAGCATTGGGAAATTTTTTGATCGATTGGAACACTGTGCGGTGGTACGAAGCCCTTCGTGTGCGAGTCCGACTCGCCCTTGGCCGGTTTATTGATTGATTATCACCATTCTCAGCCCGCATCAACGCACTGCTGGATTTTATTTTATAATTAAAAGTTTTTGTTATATTCCGTTTATTCATGGGGCGGCAAACCTTACAGGCCCGGGGCGCTGAATCTTAAAATACGCCACTGGTTATCATAAGATATGGCTCCATTATCTCCAAGCCTTTCCACCGTAGGGTACAAAAAGCGAATGTTACTTTGCTTTTACGTTTAATCTTAAACCAAGAACCGTACGTTTTATCTCCTTTTGTTTGGCGTTAAGTAAAGCAGCATACGGTAAAATACGCATGCCTTTTACCTCCTGAAATATGAGTTCAGATAACTTTTAGGGTCAGTGTAAAGTATGCGTCGTTACTTGGACGTCTTTTGGTATATACAATGTGCCGCCGCAATGTCGATATTAATTAAAGACAGGTAGGGCTTGTGGCCAGTAAAAAATAGAATAATATAAAATGATTCGTAAATTGAAAAAAATAATAATTTCAAACAAACTAAATAATAAAATAATAACCAAAATTAGGTTCACTCTATTGCAAAGGACTCATTCATGAAGCTATTCTTCTATGCGAGCTGTTAATAGGCCGTCGCGACCTTTTTTTTTGTTCATCGTTTGTCTATTGTTCTGACCCAGCTGTAAGTAGCTTCAAGAATGAATATTTTGCAAAACCCCCACAGAAAAATACTCGAGTGGCGTGGCCTTTTTTCTCGTTCGTTTTAATTTCATCTCTGCCGCTACAGGTTGCTCCAAGATGCTATTTTATAAAATTGTAAATAAATCAATAAATAATAAATGTATAATGAAATTAAAATATCTTTATAAAACAAAAATTAATGTCGCAATTGCAGTGGCACGTTGTGTGCTACTTGCTTGTGAATGTATAGATAAGCGAGTCGCAAATTTAACGGCTTTTACTCCATGCCTTGGCACGGTGCCAGCTGACGACTATAAACGGGTAACTTAAACTTAAATAGTACATTTGGTCACAGCTGGGTGTATAGTGCTCTTGAAGCTAACTCGTGAAATGTACTGCATACATACTCGTATATGCAGTACATTTCAGAGTTAAATAGCTGCAAGAGCACTTAATGAACTTCCGAATTTGTTTACATGAAAATTAAATTGCTTTTTCCTTACACAGATACAACACTTTTCTTTGGAAAACCAATTATGAGCTTATTCGTATATCTTAGAGTTACCTAGTAACCCCTCAATTGAAAAGCTCAAAAATAGTTTACCTCTTGCGTCTACGATGTCGATGAATAATGTAAAACGAAAAACGTTTGCCTTTTCTTCGAGATAATTTTAAATATACGAGACAGTTTCTCGCTAAACTGTAACAATATTTTACACGCAATTGCAAAGTTCATGTATTTTCAGCGCACATGAAAAGTATGAGCAACGTGAGTACATACGTTTCTGATTTTAAATAACGGTTTTATAAATATTCATTTCAATTTATTGTCGGCAATGGTGAGACTGTTTAAAAATAAAAATAGTAGTAGTACCTAATAAATAATTTTGTGTCGGTACGGGGTACCGGTAATAAATATAGGATGTTATATTTTCCCCATACTTCCCCTTTGACTGCACCCAAGATGGATGGCTACCATTTGCAATATAATGCCTTACCTTCCAATACTACTTTCAAGATCCTTACGACATTATTCCCGATAGAATCTCTTAATCTTTCTAGTGTTTGGAAACAGTTCATCACAACAAAGGAATCTTTTATAATGCGAAATTCTTGAGTGTGTGAATTGTTTGTATTCAATTATCTTTTGTTTCCTACAGCTGTGTGAACTCAGCGTTGAATGTTTTGTCTCAAATCGTGTAGACTATAAACACAGCGTTTGTTATAATTACATGTGAAGTTTTATTACGAAACCTGTATGAAATAAAAATGTAGATGATGTCCTGTTTACCATATTTCGTAATCTCTGACAATAAGATTTTTAATTGTAAGTAGGTGTTCAGGCGAAACTCTTGCAAAACATTTAACTAAAAGCAGACAAAATAAAAACAAAGTCCGAGAAAAACAATAAATTTCATTTGAACAATTAAATAAATAAATAAAAGGTTTATTCACAAGAAACATACAGAAACACATTTAAAATTAAGTAAGTACCTATTGTCATTTTTCCACCCAATTTAATATCAGTTTCTTTTACTTCTGGTCTGTTGCTACCAGTATCTGGTAATGTTTTTTAATTAAATGTAACACAGCATAATATAGAAGCACCTGTGCTCATACTGTGTATTGTAACTAAAGTATTCAGCTATTCAAGCAGCCCTCATCATCATCCGCAGCCCGACTTCACCCACTGCTAGCCATAAGCCTCTCTTTTCTTGTGCCAATCCCCACGCTCCTGTGCCAGCCTCATCCAGGTTTTGCCTGCGATGGCAGCAATGTCGTCCGCCCATCACGCCGCTGGACGACCGACATCTCGTCTTCCAGTCCTTGGACGCCACTGTCATCACTGCGTCTTGCCCAACTTCATTTGAGTTCCTTAGAACGCTTTCGGATATCGAAGACCTTCGTACGTCTTCGGATCTCGACGTTTGGAACTCGGTCTATTAGCCTGATGCCAAGCATGAAACGTTCCATGGCTCTCTGTGCTACTTTGCTCTGTGTGCACAGAGAGCAGCGCTCTACTCTCGTGTAATCCCGGATCGCGCGATAATTGGGAGAATTCAAGACCCACAAGCCCACGGGTATTAGCCTAATGAACTAGACCACTTTAGGATATAAACGCATAATTTATACCTTCGACTAGGTTCCAGCTAAATTCAATGGAAAATACGGATTTCCACGCGAGCTTCGTTAGTTCGCATACGATTTAATTTCAGTAGTAGCAAATTATCCAGGAGTGTTTTTGCTTAACAAGAATGCAAAGATAAATAAAATGATTGTTTCCTTTGTGAATTTAATTACTTATCCACTTAATATAAGCGAGTAAAAACTCAACCCGAGCTCAGGAATCTTTTGTTCCTTTTAAACTTTCTAAAACTTTTAGTGCTTTTAAAATCCATTTACTCTTTTGTAGTATCTTAATGTTTAACTTCAATTCAGTTTGAAACAGAAAGAGTTGAAAAGAAATTCTCTTTTGTCAGTCTGTCCAGCGGAGCGGGCGAGGAGGTATAGGATGGGATGTTATCCTTTGAGTGAAATAATATGTCTGCGATAAAGGGAGATAAAACGTGCTTTCATTTTGTGCTCGGGGTGCGAGTGACAGTTTCGCTCGTGACGTCACAGAATGGCCGCCTGCCCGTGGGGTGGTACGGCCAGCAGCGGGATGCTACATACACATGTGAAACATTATGTATCATATAAATCAGAGAACTACTATCGTATATTATACATGACGCTTTGATAGTAACCCCGCCACGTGTATCCCTTACTACGTTATCGGAGATATGTCACGTCCACGACTGCAGGGCAAAAGTTAGATTATGTTTCTATGAATTTGAAACTCGAATTTTACTCAATTTACAACTGGACATGCATTATTTTCTTTCCATTTGATGAAAATTCAATGTCTTCTTCAGAAAGAGCGTGTAGGTGAAGACCGTTTGGTTTGACCAGTGTTTAAAAATCACATACATATTAAAGGCTTATTTTGAGAATGAAAGAGTCATGATGTTGATTATTCCTTGAATAATTCAAAGTACCTATATTAAATTTCGTCGCCGCTGCGCCAACGTATATTATATTTACATAATAAAGAGTTGGGATCTAATAACGCAAGCAGCAAGCGTCTCCGCCAGTTTTCATAATTTTGCACAACCCTCTTCGTGATTTTGAAAGCCATTCTGCGTTAATATATTGAACCGTTTTCCTTTTTGATAATATTATTATTATTTCTTCTCATGTTTATTCAAATAAAGTCCAAATCAATGCTATCGTTTACTCCTTAGTGATGCGTTTACATAACTGTAGGAAAGTTATTGTATACTTAGAAGTTGGCAAGTTTTGCCTTGGGGCCAGCCAACTGTGTATTTATATGTATGTATTCAAACGGCAACTAACTTTATATTGGCTCTGAAGTTAGAACTACGGAGTTGCGAACTTCCGTGGGCTTCGTACAAATATTGCTCGGATCGGTGGAACTTTGTTCACATTGTTGTTCATCGTTCCAAGCTCGGTCACTTTCGTTCAGTCAGCGTTCGCGACCTGCCCCATCGGCTAGTGGGACTAACTTTTGAATGTGAAACTAGTTAAGTTTCCAAGGTTGGTATTATAGCCAACTTGTGTTGGAACCGTTCAGTAAACAATACCGTTTTACATAATTGAGAATGTTTTGTCCTGTTTTGCTTATATGGAAAAATCTATACGTTTGGCAATCACGTTTCTAAGCAGCATATCGTTCCGAAAATACCAAGATGTTTGTTTGTGTGGAATACTGTAGTGGAGTCAATATTATACGGCGCTATTGTTATACGTAAGAGTACTTATATGTACTTTACATTGTAGGTATAGCCTGAATATGTTGTATGTTTTAAATAGGTAGCTCTTGCACATATTTTTTCCCCGACTGGTATTGTTATAAATGTAAAGTCACTCGGGGCTATTGTAACCAGGGGGCAAATGTAACTGGTTGATTAATCCTAGACAGCATGGAAACGCAACAATAACGAGTTATCTCAATCCGTTACATTTGCCCCCTGGTAACAATAGTCCCGGGTGACCTTACAGAACTGACTAGAACATACATGCTAGTCAGCTGTTGCTAGTCAGCAACATTAACATTACATTAGTAGAATTAGTACCTAATTAATTAAATCTATACTATACAACGTGTAACACAATCCATGCCATTAATATACACACGAGCGTGTTCGATTAATCCCATTTTGATAGCACATAATATACTATCCACACAATCGTAGTACATAACTCAGTCGATAGCGGCAACTACTGGCGAAGCTATCAACCGTATACCTCTTCAAATACATATATGCGGTGTTGTGTATTCACAAAGCGGGTGGAAGCGACAGTCCTTTGTGTCAGTTAACGGAATTCGGATATTGGATAAGCTTCCGCGGCCCCCGCCCCGTCTGTTTGTTTACCTAACAATTTGATTTTAATTGCTTTCGGAGCACTAGAGCCGTGCCTCGTCTCGTCCCCGTGTCGTGTTGTTTAAAACACAACACTCAATTATCGCATTGTAATCATAGTTCTTGTTTATATTGTTAATTGATGTTTGGGCAGCCTTGTTTATTAATCCAGTTTCAATTTACGACGGAAATGTTCAACTGGTATTTTATATTAACAAATGGCAGAGATAATAAGCAAGCGTTGTTCATTGAACTGCTAGTAATTACTTGTAACGAGATTACGATCGGATACGGTGTATAATTCAACTAATTGTACGCCTGTCTCAGATATTTGTCACGATAATTCAATGTGCAGATTAATAATGTACATTAGTTAACCCTAATGTCATGTCATGTCTGTTACGAGTCCTTTAATGTTACGTAACGATGTTTGACAAACGCGTCGCGTCACACCAATTTGCACATTTCAACTGACTATTAACCTGTTCTTTTGAATATTAACATATTCATGCTAATATTCCTAGAAAGCGACAGACAGAATTTTGTTAAAATAATAATGTCTTCTGACTCAACATGACAGACTAATCACCCCTCTTGTACTTACCTACGTCCCCAATTTAAAGGTCATATAATTCTAAATTGCAAATGAAGAAGATAGCTCCATTGGAGCAAGTTTTATCTCATTGACAGATTTATACAATCTTGATATTCGGTAACGAAGTAATCTGCATTCCGTTGGCGGAACATCGCAAATTTTGCGTGCGCGCCCGTTGGCTCATGTAGTTAGCATAACTTTACATATTTACCTAGCTTTAAATGCACCAGAGGTACGCTGGGACTGCGGTATGTCTAGTGCATATGTTCTAAATAAACATAATAATGTACCCAGGGATAGTAGGTACCTAATATAGGCAATTATGCGCTTGAATCATTAAAATTAATTATGCACTCACTACAATCTAGGAGATATGCAAAGAGGCTAAACAAAGAACGTTGTTCATTGCGAGTTCGTGACCCAAAAACTTGTTTCAACTGTAAAATTATTATGCAATTCCGCATACGCGTACAGACGCTATCATACTTAAGTGCAAAATGGTGTAGTCAATAATAAAACATCCTCAAGGCAGCCCCTTTACATGTGAATATTATACGAGTTTAGGAAACCGGGCGAACATTAATACACATTATGCCCCTTTATCATACTTTGCTTCCCCCACTGCCCTTGTAAAGTTGGAATAAAAATAACAATATTAAATTTGCATGCCGACGAAACTGGCTGAGGCACGCGACGAACTCACCCCCGGGGCGAACGGGGTGGGCGGGGTTAAAACGGGGGTGAACAGGGAAATTGTGACACGTCTAGCGCACGTTTTGTGGGGTGGCGTTAGAAATTCATGCAGGAATGCAGTGTCACCCTAATCTTTGGTCCATGATAACCCTCACCTGACTGTAATGACGTGGAGGTTGAGACAATGGGATGAAAATGTTATTTGGGTTATAGCGAATTTTATTACCATTTGAATAAGTAATTTAGTCTTGATCTTTAATTAAATGTATTCAGAAATAGTTTAGTTCCAATCCCACGTACTAACTGTATCCAAACAAAAAAGTCTAAACGATTCAAATCTTAGAAATATAATCGCAGAAGATATCTTCGAAGCCCACTTAACCTGATTACTGATTCAGCCGACTTATCAAGCGCGTGAAAGTGCGTGTAAACAAAAGACGATTGTATTAATTAACACTAAATAATGAGTCACAACGTGTGTTCGCGATGTTTTGTTTTGATATAAAGCAGGCAGCGCCGCGTGTGATGAAGCAAAAACAAAAAAAACAAACGCAAACGCATGACAGCCGTATCCGGCCCACAATTGCGCGAAGGTCAGTGACACGCGACGCAACGCGAGCGTGCGAGTGAATCAACATCTACTTAATTAGTAGAAGAAAAGCGTCTACCAGACACGCAATGGGGGTGGGGGAGGGGAGGCTCAGAACAGCCTGCCCTCTATTTGTCTCATTCAAAACGAATCATTGTGTTTTCATCTAACAATCGCTGCGTCATCGTCATTTTGAAAATCTAGCGCCATATCCACTTCAATAGTTTCTTGACTTTGCTTGTCATCCTGAAAAACTATTTCGAATTAAGCTTCTGTGCACAGTGTGCACTATTTATTATTGGTAGAAAATGTCTCAAAACCTTTTTGCTGCAAATGATTTCTGGTACTGAAGTGTAGTTTCATTGTTGGTCGATAGATGTCGCTACTTGTAGCGTTCGAGCAAGCCATTTCGATTAGGTAAGTATGTATTTAGTATGTATTTCCAAAGTAAAAACTTGTTTTCATATTTAAAATCTAATACTTAACACGCACTTATTTTATTATTACGTAACCATACAAGTTAAGTGCACTCGTATACTTTTTTCTATACTGAAAGCCAGCCAAGAGTGAATGATAGTGTAAAAAATAATGGTTACTATATTTTCCGAACCCTCAATAGACAGCCGAATGCCCTTTTTATGTTGGGCCGACCGTTATGGAAGATTTATGAGGGCGCACTGGAGCCGGCTTTCCGAGCTCATTTAATTTTTATTGCATCGAGGTCGTATTAAAAACGTGATAGTAACGGCCCGCCATTAATGAAACACGCCAATTGACAAACAATCACATTGAATATGGAACACTGTCTGTTCACGCGATGATCATCAGTCGCAGCGACCAATTAACATATATTTATGTTGAACGAGCTAATTATAATTCTTGTATGGCTGCATTATTAGAAACAGTCTTATAATATCCGTGTTTATATGCAGATTAGTGCGATTACAAGAACAATAGTCGGTGGAAATCGACACGGTGAAGAGCGGCACCTGCGTAAAGCATAATAAATGTTTGTGGCGCGTCACGTTGGCGTTACGTCAAGAACAATGGCTGGCTGGGAACGCGGCCGTGAACGCGATGCGAATCCTCTATACGGAATCTATGCCATTTATTTATTCCGAGTGACGACTCGGCTTTAACAATATCGGTGTGGAATCGCAAATGGCCGGCAGTACCGTTTCCGTCCTCAGTGTGGTGTGGGACAAACAGCGATTTGCATATTTTCGTACGGCCGTGTTCGGAGTGCGAAATGTCCTAATTGTAGGCAGGTATTGTTCATCTTCATGCTGGGTTATTCTGTGGTGATGTTTGTTAATTTTTTTTTTTAGTTATTTGTACCAAATGTAGAAAGGAACCTACATAATAAGGAAGATTGCAAGTACATTGTATCTTCAAGTAAACGGCATAATCAAATAAAAATTATAAGTAGGTACCTATCGTTAAATAATGCAAAGTATTATATTTTACAAAGTCATTAAAATGAAAATTTCCACAAAATATAAAAGAATATTTTTAAATGTAAATGTAAACTGGAATTGGAAGCCAAACAGTCCTCTATACACTTGCCGCTGCAGACGTTAACGTTACGTTATTATGTGTACTTTCACCCCGATATACCGTTATTTGAACTACTGAATATCCGCTATCTCTTTCGCACACGACGATCACAATCTCGATCAACTCAGCTGTTTGTTACACTTAATAACGGACGAAATCATTAAATCATGGCTAAATGCTTTTTTGTCGCTTTTAAATTGCGAAGCTTTTAAAATTCGAATCTATCGGAAAAATCTACGAGAATCTTCATTCAGAATTTTATTTAATTTACCTGACTATTAGATACGTAGGTAATCCGGTTTCAGGTCATGTCACCGAACTATTGTATTACCAACTCCATATTTAAACACTGTTGTTCAGTGTAAGTGTAGTTATTTACTCAGTAGGTGTTTTCGTATCTAAATGGCCTCGACGGCAAGAGACAAGACTGGTAATAGCCACTGTAATGTATCTGCCTTTATTTCGTCCTCTTTAGAAATTTATTGAACGGACAGAAACAGCGCGATTTATATGTTTATTCAGGCCGGGTATCTGGCCTCGTTTAAACATGCTTTGAATGGAAACAAAGGTCTCATAAATGTCTATTCATAATAGATACCTACGTGAATATAATTATGTATTCTTATTCATTTCGCAATAGATTGGTAAATAACGAAACTTATACAGCATTCAATTTAATACTGAATGTAAAAGACACAAAATGTCAATTGTTCATCGACTCTATAACCGAGTATCAAATAAATTCAAGGAAGACTAAGTAACAACGTAATTGCCTTCAAGATACGCTTTTACTATTCTATCGATCATTTAGCCTCAATCGGTTGAAATCGGTTGATTGTGAAAGAGACCCTAATAAGGTCGTCAAACGTAATAATAGAAGAGTCAAGGCGATCCGGCTCATTCCGCGCGAAGTTTTAACAAGTGAAATCAGAACCCGATTGTATCGCACTGCGCACACCAAATTGTGTTGTGTTTGTTCATTATTCAAATCACACGTCAAGAACTTTGAGACCACAGAGGTCGAGTATTTTTCACATGTCGTCGTCGGCGCAAATGCATTCCTCACACAATTATCGCGCCCCGCCACGCCGCGCCGCGCCGGTGGCTACTCTCGCTCCGTTATGACTTTTATTTGCCCTCCGTAGAACGCATGTCCAGCACAAACAGGTTTCGAAACCAGCTCCATAAATACGAGTAGGGCGAGGCATGCAGGCCCTATCTGGATAATCTCTCACATACATTCATCTCCCTCTAATCGCCGTAAACGGGAAGATTCATGGTGCCCTTAAAGGGAATTTTGCTGTCGAATCGTAATCGGTTCCTAGAAGAATTTATCACCAGCCTTTTCGTAGAACCTGTTCCGATGCGGACGGCTTTACATTAAAGGGTTCTGAGCTTGTATTCTTATTTTAAATGTCTATCGAGTCGAATGGACCGTTAATTGGATTGGAATGCAGTCTTTTAAAATTAGACAAAAACGAAGAACCTTAGAAGGGTAGATGATTCGAGCTTGTAACTAAGACAAAAGAAATACTTTTGGAGCTGGGTTTATAGAGATCCTTCACGTATTGTTTAAACTTTTACGAGGCAACTTCCCACATTTTGCAACAGTTTTTTTCATTCGACAGTCATTAGAACGAGACCTGTTTTTGTTTCGCAAGAATACACCATGTTGTTGCCATGTCTGACTACGAGTATTTGCAAAGATTATTCTGAGAACTTAACATATCTTCCGAGAAACTGGATAAAAACCAGAAATGAAAGCAAGAATCATCACCACTTACAATTTAAACGGAGTTTAAAGTTAGAACACATAGTTCCCCAAGATGGCTGCGGGTATGACGTCAGCTGCCGGTGCGCGGGCGCATTAAATTGATCGTTGTGTTGATTGACGCTCACGGTCTTTTTTGCAGTCGTGTATAAATACAGATCTGTGTCGCAGTCAACTATGTGAAGGACATTAATAAGGAAAAAAGACACCGAATAGATTGTCTATTACAATAGGATAATCATTATCAGTAATAGCATGATGAATCACAAATTCACAATGACAATATTAATTGAGGAATGAAAATTAAATTACCATTTTAATAGATCTATAATGGAATCTATTATCATTTATCATTCAATTTAATATTTTAATCAAGTTTTATTAATTTGTTGTTGAATTGAAATAACAGTATGTACATACTGTCCATATTTTGACAATGTGACTGAGGGCTGATATGAAAGGCAACTAATAAATAACTGCTTTTGCACTCAGAACTTGTTAACTTCTTGTAGAAGGTTTTCTCGTGGATGCAATCAAAGATTTAAAGAACTTGTAAACCAGATAGATATATTTAAAATAAAATACATACAAAATACATGAGCGCAGACATCAGGCGATCACATTGGCGAATACTAAAGTCAATCTAAATTCAAAACCTAAACAGTAGTATAGAGAATCAAACAGTGACTGCACAAAGGTCAACATTCAACACTTCCCCTCAATCGCTGTTTGAACTCAGACATCACCGCTGGCTCAACTGGCCTAAACAAAACTTAAGCCCATGTTCACAACACAGAACTTATGTTTAGGAGCACACAAAGACTTAGTACATCAGCCACCATTTCCTGAGTAGACATATAATTCAACTTTATCACATGATTATTCACAGCCTCTCTAACATAGTAGTACCTGATATCTATATGCTTCGTCCTCCTATGAAACACTGGATTGACACCAAGTTTCGGAGCAGACTGATTGTCATTGAACAAATCTATTACCAACCCAGAACTACCAGTCAATTCAGTCACCATTCACCAAGTTCCTAAGACAACTTGCCTCCTTAACCATACCATAATGACATTTCACTTACACACCGAGCTAAACCACGCTTCAACATATCCTCATAAAGTTATTATTGAATAAGAAAAAATACTCTTCAGTCAGACACTAAATGGAAATTTCCGCTAGAGTAGAAGAGGACAATAGCCTATGTTGGAACAGGCAGACTCGCATCAAGAACAATTTGTAAATTCTGACTACGGGTAATAGAACCGCTACCTAGCACGCAACGCCTACCCACTAATTATTTTAGCTAGATTTCAAGTTTTCATCAATAATGACTGAATTTACCTGTTGCGAACTTGCAACACGTCTATGAGAGATACATATTTAAATAATCATTGTTAACCATGGAATTGAAAATTTTATTGAGCGTATTTATTTGATAAATAGGCCATGTTGCATAATATTGCAACGATTTTATGTTTAATTAAGTGATTACTTCGTACTTTATTTAAATTTGAATTCCTTGAACAAAAACATATAAGTACTTATGTCCATATATAATTGACTTTTAAAATCCAGCAACTCGTTTTGCCTTTTTCATGTGGCATTGGTATTTTGAAAATATGGGTAGTTATATTGCGATGTTATCTTTATAGCAAAATTAAACAGGTTTTTTTTTATTTTCAAGTTATCTCATATATGTTTTTGAAGAATTTGCCAAGGTTTAATGACATTGTCTGGAATGTAGACTTGATTTTTCCAAACGTGATTTTAAACTTGCCACCTATGGTCTTTTAAAGAATATTTGATTTACAGTTTACACGAATTTTATTGAAAAAAATATATAATCTCCATGTTGCATTACTATACCGGTTTGGATAATAACACCGATTATAATACCATACCATAGTGCTGTTATGTTTAATGCTACCTATCTACATGCTTTTTTTTCGATCTTTTTATACACAACGATCTTATGCAATTCATAATGACGTTTATAGCAAAGGGAACTGCCACTGATTTGCCACGTAGCCGTTTAACTATAATAATAAACGTATACTGTGTCATCATCATAATCATCTTCCTGCCCTTATCCCATGTTACTTGGGGTAGGCGCAGCACGTTTTCTTCTTCAATTCTGTCAACCGTCACGCTATCATTCACTCCCTTCTCTTTCATATCATTCCTCACACAATCCATCCATATTTTCTTTGGCCTTCCTCTCCCTCTCCATCCACTGACATGTATATTCCTCCTCATCACATACCCTTACCAAGCCAAACGATTTCTTTTCAACTTTTCTGTCACTGTCGCCACTTTCAAACTCTTATTTACTCATTCCTTACTTTATCCATTCTCGTCACTCCACACATCCATCTCAACATTCTCATCTCTGCTGCACGTCATTTTTTGCCATGTCTTCTTCACGGCCCAGCATTCCGATCCATAATGTACGACAGTCCTTATCACAGACTTGTAAATTTTCTCCTTTAACTTGAGGGGCATCCGTGGGTCGCAAGTTGCTCCTGTGACCTATCGCCATTTCATCCACTTTGAGTTGATCCGATGCGTTACCTCTCGGTCTACTTCGCCATCTTCTTAGACAAGCGACCAGAGGTACTGAAAGCCGGAGCAGATAAGGGCATTCCGGCAAGAGATATGGGCACAGGACTGGAGTGAACACCAAAATCACAAAAATACTTACTCGTTTTTTTTTTTCCCATGAAGCTTCATCATACCGTCCAATAAGCTTAACTCCAGTTCTCTCGAAATTATGGGAAAAAATCTTTTTAGTCCGCTTGAAAGAACTTATGGACCACTGCGACATTATTCCTTAGCACCAGTTCAGATTTCGGAATCAGCACACCACAATTGAGCAAATGCACCGGGTCCATAACGAGATTAGACGCTGCTTTGAAATGAAATTGTACTGCTCGGCGGCATTCCTAGACCTGCAGCAAGCTTTCGACAGAGTCTGGCACAAAGGGCTACTATGTAAAGTGAAAGATAAAATTCCACATTCTCTTTTCCTCATTATCAAGTCCTACCTCGAAGACAGGCTTTTTCAAGTGAAGCAGAAAGATGCTAGATCCACGCTACGAAAAATTAAAGCCGGCGTTCCACAGGGTTTCGTACTTGGCCCTGTACTATATAAAATATTCTCCTCAGACTTACCAGTATCTGAAGACGTGACCGTAGCAACATGCGCTGATGATGTAGCCTACCTTGCAAGTGATGAAGTCCCAGCAGAGGCTAGTAATAAGCTCCAACACCTACTAGACGAGACCCATGCATGGATGAGAAAGTGGCGCATCCGGCCCAGTGCACAAAAATCGAATCACATCACATTCACTTTGAGAAGGGGAAATTGTGCCTCTGTTAAACTCGGCACTGATACTGAGAATGTAAAATACTTGGGGTTTAACTTAGACAGAAGGCTCACCTGGAACTATCACATAAGGAAGAAACGGGATGAAATTAATCATAAGTTCCGTAACTTGTACTGGCTTATTGGCAGAAACTCTGTCCTGTCTACCGATAACAAATTACTGATCTACAACTCCGTGTTGAAGCCCACCCGGACCTACGGAATAATACTGTGGGGCTCTGCTAGCAAGAGCAACGTCATGTATTCAACGTGTTCAAAACAACATTTTGCGTACCATCACAAGTTCCCCGTGGTTCTCCAGAAATGACGAGATCCACAAATATCTTGACGTCCCCACTGTTCAGTCTGAAATTGACAAATTCAAAAGGAAATATGCTGACCGACTCTCGGTTCATCCAAATACCCTGGCCATTGATCTAATAAAACCTTCCCTAGTGATTAAAAGGCTGAAAAGGAAGGATGTGCTCTGAAAAGGCAGTCGAGACACTGGTTTCTTTGCCTAAACGCCATATGCACTTAACTCATCTGCTTATAGTCTTGCGACTGATTGCAGATTGGATTGGAAAAAAAAAAGTTTTGGTCTGACTTACTGTCAGGTTAACGGCCTCGAGTCTTTCCCATCACACCTCCAATCTGCTCGGTACAATGTCATCGGCGAACAACATACAGCAGGGAGCCTCTTCCTGGATATCCTTCAGGTAAGAAGGGCTGAGTACCGAGCCTTGGCGCAAGCCGCCAGCCACATCGAAGTTGCCAGTAGTGCCCACTTAACTGTGGACCGGACTTGGGTACTGCATCGACTGTACCTACTTACATGTACTTGCAGTTAGGGAAGTATGTGCAGTGAATCAACTGCACACACCACACTTCCCTCCCTGGCACACATTTCTCCTTCAGCGCGCATTTATTTATTTACCTGCTTCACATTTTTACATGAGATGCTGTTTAATATAAGTACTTTTACTTACTTATTTATTCGTAATATTCACCCCTTTCTCATTAACACTAATACATAATTCAGTCATTAATTCAGTCTGAACCGTTTAAGCAGATACTCGTCAGCTTCTAACATAATTAACTACATACTTACCTACCTTATTATTGATAAAAACCAGTTCGTCCAGTTCCAAATGCTAATACCAACCCAAACTAAAACTAGTCTATTTTTGATTTAAAATACGAAAACATAAATAATCTAATCTTGAATCTCGTGATCAAAACCAATTAAATACAATTTGGAGTGGAATATTTTTGATTCACCCGAAATTGTTCAAATGGAGGTCACAACTCCCGGTACAGTCGGGGATAATGGGGAAAATTGGGTCACATGGACGAACATTACACGAAAATCTGCGAAGGGTGCACGCTGCGCAAAATGGCCGCCACGACACGCGCAGTAATGGCCGCCGGCCTTGGGTCGTACTCGCAATCAACTTATTATTCAATCTCATGTCGCGAATTGGTACGAGGTCCGCCGGCCGTTGACCCAACCGTTCCACTCCACTCGTCGTTAACGTTGTGCCCGTAGGCTGATAGATTAAATTACATAACGTAGGTATGTCATTATTTTTATCCTTGTGCGCATAGTTTTTGTGTTTAACTTTTTATTGTAGTATTTTCGTGCTTCTATTAAGTTATCAGATAAAATAACAAAAGGTCACGACTTCACGAGGTTAATGTTGCTGTTCATGTTTATTTTTTGTTTCACACATGGCTGTTAATTTGAATCGTTAATTTGTTCTTTAAGGAAAACGTACGAATGCTTTGAATTGTATACTGGCTTCTACAGAGAAATTTGTAATAAGGATTTAGGACAAAAATGGGTAATCTTATCGGTAAAAAGGACCATCCATTGTATTGCTTGGCATTTCAAAGGTCGTCAGTCGGCACAGTTGACGTAAATCCGACACGGTCCGTTATGTCCTCTCTGAGAACAATAGGTTGTTCGCGCTACTCGCCTAATGAGAAATGTTTGTTTTTCAGCTTCATACAATGGATACTGCTCATTGTTGCTTTTATTATTATCTCCTTCAGTGTTCCGTCGTAAAAAATAATAATTGTCTACATTTTGTTGAATTTCATCTTCCTTATACATTTTGCCGTAGGTTTTAACTTTGTTATACCTATACCTACACGGATGACGGAAACCTTATTTAAATGTCAGCTACATAAATTGAACCCGAGCACAAAAAAATAAACAATAATAATCGTATAGTATAAATAACCAGACCGAGTTATTACTGACAAATTTTTACTACAAAAATAATACTTAACATACCTACTTCAACAAGTCTTCAAACAACACAATAGTACAGAACGGGTTATAAATTACATAGTGGAAACGTCGCTGTTTTCGAAGAGTCGACCTTGATTGAAGGCTCATTAGCCGCGCGGAGTCAAGACGAGCGAGACCACGCATCGAACCGGTCTCGGTCGTGAGCCCGCATGATTTATGCCTTTGCCTTTACAAAGAGCGTTTTTTTTTTTCACCAGACCGGTTTGCCCGCCTCTCCTCCGCTCGGTTTTTGTTGCGCTACCTGGATGCCACGGAAAAAATATAGTGTCAGCTTTTTTCCATCGTAATAATAATAGTAAGCATTCCTTTTGTAGCACATGCGGACGTGGCCAGTGCTAGGAACGTGATGAGCTGGCGTTGTGGCTTCATTATATTAATGGACTCGACCGGATGAATACAAAGACGGGGCCTTTAAACTTTATCGCGTGTAGAATACGTGTTCCCCGGTACACGCGGCATGAAATTTAATTTATGATTCACATGATCGTGGAACTACAATTATTTAAGTACGAATAACAAACGTAAATTGAAAACTTAATGGTATTCAAATTAATATTGTCTGGTCCTATATAGCTACATACTATTTATTACCTGTTTAATTTGTGTGTTGGAATTCTTTCTCGAAACAGACGTTGTTATCAGTAATTAGTACATGGTTAAAGTAAAAATAAATATGTAAACTACTTCGTTCCCAACTGTGCAAAGACCGAAACATAATATTTAATTAATATGGTAATATCGTTCTTATATTCATAAGTATGTAAATACTCATGACACTACCTACTCTCCGATGTTAATAATAATTATGTTTATTAATATTGTGTAGGTTAGGTACTTAACTAATTAAAACCATGTAAATATCTACATTACTTAGTAAATATAATACCTGTTTTGTTACTTACTCTGTTTTCCTCAAAATGAAACCACAAAGCTATAATAATTAATTGATAAATCGTTGTATGTTCCGACGACCTCTATTTGACATTGCCGGTTTCGCTCGTCCTCGCTTCTACAGTTTTTGTTGCACTTTTTTTCTTGTAATTTATTTATCAGCCGCCATTTTATATACCACCTGCCGCGGTCGTTACCCGCACAGAAAAACTCCCCTCCTGTAACAAAAGATATTCCCAAAGTTATTCTTACTTATAATTACAGCTCACAAAGCATTTCGGGCAGAAAGCACCGCTTTTTGTCGGCCAACAAAAAATCTCCCTTCAATTCTTTGGAAAGAGGCATTCTACAGCTTAAATATGGGGTATATGGACCAGTTTTTTTCATGCGCAAAAAAAATGTAAACAATTCGTTGGTGCGTTGCGGAGCCGGGATTTACTGTGAGATCGATGTGTTATCCGCCGTTTGGCTAAAATGTTCGATAACAATTGATGGAAAATGGTGATTGAACCTATGTAAGACAGATTTACAACAGTATTGTGAATGTGAGTGACATAGTTGCAGCAGGTCACACACAATGTCATGGGACATAGCGCTTTTCACTTTGTACCCGTCACTAAATACTAATCTGCTGTTTATTTACACATCGTAGACTTATAAAAAAAGATGGACTCCGCGCTGCGCATATCGAAAGTGAAGCACAGTAAGTATGCCGGGACCGTTTGTACAAACACGCCTCGCGCACACATTTACATCATAGTATGCCGACCGGCCGCCATTACGTGACACGAGCGACGGCGTCTTTGCAGGTACTCAAATCACGCACACATAGATCTGTAGGGTGCTTCACTTTCGATATGCGTGGCGCGGAGTCCATATTTTTTTATAAGTCTATAAGTCTATGTTACACATCTTACAACATATTTTAGGTAGTACAATACGCGCCACTAAAGATGAGACTTGACACACCACGTGGTTTGACTTGTGCAGTAGACGATTTTAGGTCTCTTTAGCGGTATGAGGTCTGAGGCGCAGGACGGGACCGGGCGTCATCGGGGCGGCGGAAAGAGCGCGGGAGGCGCGGTCAAGTCTCATCTTTCGTGGCGCATAATGTAGCCGTCGCGTCGGTCGTCGGTGTCGCGTCGCTAAATACTAATCTGCTGTTTATTTACCCATCTTGCAACATGTTTAGGTATACCTAACTTCGTGTCGTGAGTACTCGTGAGTTAACAACACCTTATCGCCACACAGACTGTGTAATTTCACGATAACAAGCTTTGTAAGATACTAATAGCATTTTGTTATTAAAACGCATTCTAGAACAAAAATCATAAAACTAATCGTGTTGCTGATAATTTTGTCGTTATTTCTCGTTGATAAGAATCGCGAAATTATTATGTCTACATGGACTTGTTTTAATAAAAGGTTATCTTTTAGATAAGGTTCGTTTATGTAACTTAAACACATCCAATCAGGAATTAATAAGGCTCATATTATTTTCTTGATAATATGAATACTTAACAAGAAGTTGGTAATCGCAAACCAGAGATATACTATAGGTAATTGAAATTCAGCGTCCTTTGATTTCAGCCGTGACTCAAGATATAATAATATTATAATGGACAATAAATTATTTCCATTGTCAACCGGTACTAGAAAAGGAAATTAATAGTTATTGAAATTGATTTCCAGATGACAATTAATTTGGTTTCAATGACACTCTTATTGTGATTGTGATATTGTCATAAAGAGTTGGTTAGTCTGCGGTTCACCGAGTAGTAATATGAATTTCAATCTGCAATGTAATTATAATTATAAACTGCATTATAAAGGCTCTTACAGACAGAGGCGATATAGCGAGCGATATTGCGATATTATCGCGTCGCAAACCCGCTACGCGACACGTCGCGACGCGATATCGCCTCTGTCTGTAAGAGCCTTAATTTGAACTGCAGACAAGATAAAAAGACGAAGACGCAATGAGTAGATGTTGTGCTGAATGAAATAAATGCCGATGATTATCAAAGACTGCAAAATGAAGGAAAATTTCTTAAGCAATAAACTGAACAAGCAATTCCTCAAACAATTAACTGACCTTTTAAAACATCAGCACAATGCAGTTTATTTTAACTGCATTGTGCTGATGTTTTAAAAAACAATGAAAAAGGTGAGAAAAAGCCAACAAAATTATGCACTTTCGACATTGTCTGCCTCTTTGTTTAGCGTAGGTCACTTTGACATAACCTTAACGGGCAACTGAGCTAATAACCGGTATGTAGATAACGAGTATCAGCTGAATGAATGTATCGGAAGTTTTATTATTAAGTAACCTTTATTGTACCTACATCAGAAAATACATACTTACCAGAAAAAATAAATTTATCACAAAACATGCAATGGCCGCGCGCTTCCTGCGATCTCTTCTAGGCAATTAATGGAATCGACAGTGATTGCCTAATCGAGTTTGGAGTTTATTGTTTGTGAGGTAGGGCTACTCTCATCGTCGAAGTTGAATAACTTGGCTATTAGTTTTTTATGTCTTGTGCCGCGAATGCCAATGCACATACTAGTGGCACGGATTATTGAGATGATGATTCTTGATCTTAGCCAATCTTTATTATTATTCAGCTGATTAAAATTGAAAGAGTCCAAAAGAACACACACCAACGAATTTCTTGTCTGCAATTTTGAATACGAGACTCAAATGGACAAGTTTCATGACATTTTGACTTTGTTGTCTAATGTGAAGTAGTCTAAAGACTGCCACAGTCTTAATTAGATAAAATTTTCCTCGTTTGCTGTGTTATTCAAAAGATCTTGAATATTAAGACACATTGAATGGTGTTGTTGCGAAACTTGTTATTCGTGTCCATATTATGCATTTTAACTGACGGCCGTAATATTTCAATTAAATTGGCAACAAACAAGTTTTAAAAATACCGCAGTGTGCAACACAGAACTTGAAAGTAAAAGGTCATCAGTGCAAAGCTCGGTAACAAATTAAGAGTTACCAAACTTTCTCAATCAAGTGAAACATTACAGACAGTTGTCAAAGAAGTCGTAAGCGGATATAAATCTGAGTTTAGTTCGATATTGCCCGCAACTGCTCCTGCCAACTTAACAAACTTCTCAAAAGAAATGCCAAACTTTTAATGCTCTTTCCTCGGATTCTAATAATAGGGGAGAAACTTCGTCTTTTGCGGTTCTTTATTACACTTTACAGAAAATATAAATGATTATACAACGTGTAATGTTAAATGCGCAAAACCTCTTAAGGGGTCATTGTACTCATCATTATGAACAACTTTTACTATGGGACCAAAACTGAAATCGCGAAAAAAAAATCAGCTGTTCAGTACATTTTTATGTTCGCATAATTCGTCAAAATGTACTGAACAGCTGATTTGTTTTTCGCGATTTCAGGTTTGGTCCCATAGTAAAAGTTGTTCATAATGATGAGTACAATGACCCCTTAAGGGGTTTTGCGCATTTAACGTTACACGTTGTATAAGAACTTACGTAACATCAGCCTTTGAATAATGAATTAAATTACAATAATCTAACACCATTAAGATTCTTATGTGCGGGTTTTTGTTTTAATTAAGATGCTTTGGCTTATGTCAGATATGAGTTTGTTTATATATTCACGATTCTCATTAATATGGTAAACACATGTTAGATGCTTAAATTATGCAAATATATAAGTATGTCTTATTCTGTACATGATTGTTATTAACAATATTAACCTCAGGTACTCGTGTTGTGACCTCTAGTTTGACACTGAATTGTATTTTTATTAATTGTGCAAATGTGCAGTCTTGTCTTTAGCAATACTTATAAAACCAGTAAGGCAGGTATTTCTTTAACAAATACGTTCATGACCTTCTTAATAATGAATACATTAACATTCGAATGCTTGGGGTTAAAAATAAGTAATTCTGCATCATTCGAAACTCGATCTTGTACAAACTCAATTAAGTTAAGGACTTTCTTAGTGCAACTATGTTTATTTAGAAACCCGAGCCGAAGTGTTTGGTCCCATTATAGTCCAGTAGACAAAAGAATATGCCCTTCGATAATTCCAAAGTTTTTTATTTTCGCGGAGTGGATTACTTTCGTGAATTCATTGCTATGTACAAAAATGCTAACAGTTTAGAGTTATGCTATAGGTATTAAGTAGGTATTTCCTATTATTTCGTGTTATAACAATAATATAAAATTTAAATTAAAATACTACACTGTTTCTTAATTAGTACTATCTAAAGTATATATTACTGAAAATGCTAACAGATAGGTACTGTGGAACAATGGAAATCTGAAAATGTCCTTTAACTCATTCAATAAAAAATTTAAGTTTTTCAAATCATTTCCTATACACTTAAAGGGATTAGTTATACCTTACAACAAAAGTTCTAACAGCTAAGTAATATGCTTCACAAGTAATTGTATTTTTACTTTGCAATTAGCGAAATATTGAATTTAAGTTTATAAATTTACGCCCACATATTCGTGATAATAAGCTCTGCTACCATACAAAAGTTTCAACTTGTACGTGCTATGCCTTTTTTTTAAATAAATAAAATACAATTTGGATATTGTGGCGCGCGGTGTAAGTACGACAATTCGTGCAGCGCGACGCGGTGACAATCAGACCCACACTCACTGCAAACGTGCACGCGGCTACACATCAAGCTATGCATGTCCAGTTTACACTGACCTCTCATTGTAAGGTAATCTTATACAATGCGAGATCAGCTTATACTGGATATGTATAGCTTGATCTGTAGCCGTGCGTACCTACCTCTATTGAATGAGGCGCAAAATCATTTCATTACAGTCACATCTCACAAATGACTAATACGAGTACAGTCAGCGTCAAAAATATCGGAACGAACAGACTGTTCAAAATGATCTCAAAAACTAAGAAAATTAAACTACTCAATTGGGTAAAGCTCTTGTCAGAATTACAGTGTAATATTATCGTATACTGTCTTCATTCTGAAAACAGTCTGTTCGTCCCGATATTATTGACGCTGATCCAATACAGTCAGTTATTTTTTCTGTTCCATTCCGTGACCGTGACTTCGCCCGCGCGTAATTATCAACAATTGTCAAAAATAGTCAAAATCCCGGATTCCGGGATTCACAGATTTAGAGTTCTGATTATAGAATCGAATGTATATTTATGTATTGATCGTCAAAATGTCGTGATTCCGGAATTGATAAATTAAGTATTTTTTTTACCATTACTGGGTAACTTGTTTATCACTAAATTTTCACAGGGGATCATCTACTATGAACAACTTTCACTATGGCATCAACACGTAAATCACGAAAAATAAATCAGCTGGTCGAGTAGGTATTGAGCTTTTGTATCAAACATCGTAATTTTTTTCGTGATTTCAGAGTTGGTCCCATAATGAAAGCTGCTGAAACTGTAAATCCAAGATGGCGGCTGCGAATATTTTCAAATGTTTCGTCATGGGTGTCGTTTTCATTGGCTTCGAGGGTGTTAAGGCCGATAGTGACACTAAAATGTAAATCCAAGATGGCGGCTGCGAATATTTTCTAATTTTTCGTCATGGGTGTCGTTTTTTTGGTTTTCGATAGTGTTAAAGCCGATAGTGATACTAAAATGTAAATCCAAGATGGTGGATGCGAATATTTTCTAATTTTTCGTTATGGGTGTCGTTTTCATTGTTTTCGGTGGTGTTAAAGCTGATAGTAACATTAAAATGTAAATCCAAGATGGCGGCTGCCAACATTATTAAATTTTTCGTCATGGGTGTCGTTTTCATGCTTTTCGAGGGTGTTAAAGCCAATAGTGACATTAAAATATAAATCCAAGATGGCCGGTGCGAACATTTTCAAATTTTTCGTCATAGGTGTCGTTTTCATGCTTTTCGAGAGTGTTAAAGCCGATAGTGACACTAAAATGTAAAGCCAAGATGGTGGATGCGAATATATTCTAATTTTTCGTCAAAGGTGTCGTTTTCATGGTTTTGGGGGCTGTTAAAGCCGATAGTGATGTTAAAATGTAAATACATGATGGCGGCTGCGAACATTTTTAAAATTTTCGTCACGGGTGTCGTTTTCATTATTTTCGAGGGTGTTAAAGCCGATAGTGACACTAAAATGTAAATGCAAGATAGCGCCTGCATTAAAAATGTTGATGGTTTTTTAATTACTATCACACGTGTTTTCAGGTTGTAACGCGATACGCTGCACTGCCGCAGGGTTAGTTAAGTAGGCATCAGCCAAGCGTCACGCATTTTGACTCCTCTATCGGCTTTAGCATACTCTAAAACCATGACGGAAAATTTTCGCAGCCGCCATCTTGGATTTACATTTTAACGTCATTATCGGCTTTAACACCCTCGAAAACCATTAAAATGACACCCATGATAAAAAGCTTGAAAATTTTTGCAGCCGCCATCTTGGATTTACATTTTAACGTCACTATCGGCTATAACACCCTCAAAAACCATGAAAACGACACCCATGATGAAAAGTTTGAAAATTTTGCAGCCACCGTCTTGGATTTACATTTTAACGTGGCGTTAAAATGTAAATCGCCTTTGAAACCCTCGAAAAGCATGAAAACGACACCCATGACGAAAAATTTAATAATGTTCGCAGCCGCCATCTTGGATTTACATTTTAATGTTACTATCAGCTTTAACACCACCGAAAACCATGAAAACGACACTCATTGAGAAAAATTAGAAAATACTCGCATCCACCATCTTGGATTTACATTTTAGCGTCACTATCGGCTTTAACAGTCTCGAACACCAAGAAAACGACACCCATAACGAAAAATTTGAAAAGATAGAAAATATTCGCAGCCGCCATCTTGGATTTACATTTTATTGTCACTATCGGGCTTAACACCCTCGAAAGCCATAAAAACGACACCCATGATAAAACATTTGAAAATATTCGCAGCCGCCATCTTGGATTTACAGTTTCAGCAGCTTTCACTATGGGACCAACTCTGAAATCACGAAAAAAATTACGATGTTTGATACAAAAGTTCAATACCTACTCGACCAGCTGATTTATTTTTCGTGATTTACGTGTTGATGCCATAGTGAAAGTTGTTCATGAGTAGAAGATTCCCTGTGAAAATTTACTGATAAAAAGTTATCCTCTAATACTCGTAGTAAAAAAATACTTAATTTATCAATTCCGGCATCCCGACATTTTGACGATCAATACAAATGTTGATGATTATAAGGTTCACTTTAGCTTGTTCGGGATTTGAGTAAAAGACAGACGTGTGTTCTACGACAAGTGTATTGAGCGACTGGTTTTGTTTCAATGTGTGCCTATTAAATATATCTGTATGACATATACATAGTTATAAGTTTATAGTTATGCGCGTTGAGCACGATACGTCACAACATACCGCCCACCAAAAGGCCTGTAGGTCTTTTAAGAAACAGTAATTCAAAAATGTTACATAATTATGAAATTACCACTAAACAACGTTATATAAATCTATAGGTGGGGGTCTTTGATCATAATTGAACATGCATAAACAATTATCAACGAAAATTAATACTGCATCTGTAAAGAGCATATTTTAAACAGTGTGAATCTACTACAAACAATAATGTTAATTAATTTTAAAAACATTAACTAGGTACACATTAGGTTCCATTGAGAGGCAATGGACATAATTTTGTTACAGTTCTTTTTGTTACGGAACTACCACTTTTGACACTATACACCCTTGTTAAACCGTCTGGACCAGGGTGCTTATCGACGATTCGTCCCATGGACCATTTTCCAGGTGGCAAGTTATCAGTTTTTATCAAGACGACATCTCCCATCTTAAATTCTTCTTCTTTTTTATGCCACTTAGGACGTTGTTGCAATCTGGATAAATATTCATCCTGCCATCGCCGCCAGAAGTCGTGAACAAGTTTCTGTGTGTGTTGCCAGCGAGACAAGCTGGACAGCCTTATGTCTTTCATATCGGGTGATGGGACAACAATAGGTACCTCTCCAATTAAGAAATGTCCTGGTGTAAGTGGGTTAATGTTGTCTGGATCAGTGTCGTTAATGGGACATAACGGACGGGAATTCAAGCAGGCTTCCACTTGGCAGAGTATCGTCGTCATCTCTTCGTATGTCAGGTGAGTTGTTACAATTCTTTTCAGGTGGTGTTTTATAGATTTAACACCGGCTTCCCATAATCCACCGAAGGAGGGACTGTAAGCGGGAATGAAATGCCATTGAGTACCTTCTGTGGCTAGTGTTTCTGCAATTTCTCCAGTGAACTGTAAGCTTGCCTCGTTCCAGGCATCTCGGAGCTCTTTGTCAGCTCCCACGAAGTTACGTCCTTGATCGCTCCACAGGTGATTACATTTGCCTCTCCTGGCAACAAAGCGTCTAAAAGCGCCGATAAACGCTTGCGAAGTAAGATCACTTACAAGTTCAATATGGATTGCCTTCGTTGACATGCAGATGAATATAGAAACGTAGGCCTTTGTTGTCCTGTTTCCTCGGCCTTTAGATAACAAAATATGAAAGGGGCCCGCGAAGTCTACACCACTATTCAAAAATGGTCTGGATGGCGTCACTCTCTCATCGGGTAAATCTCCCATAATTTGAGCTCTAGTAGTAGCACTTAGTCTAGCGCAAATGAGGCATTTGTGAACATGTTTTTTAGCTATTGATTTTGCCTTTAAAATCCAATATTTTGAACGTAGATAACATAACATTAGTTGAGTTCCTCCGTGAAGTGTCTTAGAGTGTGCGTCGGCTATAATCAGAGGCGTCAATGTATTTTTATTTCCGAGAATAATTGGGTGTTTTCTTTCATCAGGTAAGTTTGCGTGTCTGAGGCGACCGCCCACCCTGAGGATATGTTTATCATCAAGATAAGGGTTGAGGGATCGCAACGGACTTCTCTTTTTCACTTGTTTATTTATCTTTAATCTTTCTATTTCTTCCGTGTATTCTTCTTCTTGAACTCTTTTTATACAAATTGTCAGTGCGTCTTCTAATTCTTGTGTAGTTATTTGTTTATTTATGTTCGCATTGACTTTGTAGTTCAAGAATCTTTTGCAGTAACAAACAACTTTGAGTAATTCTGGTAAATTGTCAAAATTCTCAAATTGTGTAGTTATAGATTTCTCTTGTTCTTCTGTGCTGAGGTGAGTAGTAACTTTCTTTGTTTTAATTTCCATGTCTGTTGTTATAACTTCCTGTTTACTAATCTTAATTTCTTTTTCAGATAACCAACCTGGGCCTCTCCACCACAAGTCGGATTTCTTCAGTTCGGACAGCAACATTCCTCGAGAGGCTATGTCTGCGGGATTATCATTCGACTGTACATGATACCAGCGCTTGTTATTTAGGTTTTCTACAATTTCAACGACGCGGTTGGCAACAAACGTCTTCCATCGGTTGGGATCACCACATAGCCACGCTATAACTATAGAGGAATCTGTCCATGCATACATATCTGAAGTTGGAATTTTCATTGCTAGCCCAATTTGTTTCATAAGCTTGGAGAGAAGTAATGCACCACACAACTCTAGTCTTGGTAAGGATATTGTTTTCAGCGGTGCTACTCTTGTTTTAGCAGCAATGAGGTTTATTTCAACCTTGTCTTTTGTTTCAGTTCTTATGTATACTGCTGCAGCGTAAGCTCGTATCGAAGCGTCACTGAATCCATGTATTTGTGTATTTGCTTTGTTTGTCTCCGTTGTACCAAGCCATCTGTTCACTTTAACATCGTTCACAGTGGCAAAATCTGATCTTATCTGATTCCATTCTTCACGTAATGTTTCACTTACGTTCTGATCCCAATTCACCTTTTCGAGCCATAGTTTCTGTAACAGTATTTTTGCCATTACTGTACTCGGTGCAATCCAACCAAGTGGATCGAAAAGCTTTTGTATGTCAGATAAAATACTTCGTTTTGTTACAGAAGTACTTTCAGATGCTGGTAAAGTCAGGTTGTATTGAAATGTGTCTGTTTTCAGGTTCCACACGATGCCCAATGCCTTTATTGTTCCATCAAGATTCATGTCTATGTGTGCATTGGTTGATCTTTTTTCTTCATCTATAGATTTCATGAAATTAATATCATTTGATGACCATTTCGTGAGTTGAAAACCGCCATTTTTTAGTATGTTTGTGACAGTTTTGGCTAGAGAATTAGCAGTTTCGGTTTCATCAGCGCCATCTAGCCAGTCATCCATATAAAAATTACTCTTGATGGATTGCACAGCGAGTGGTTGATCCCTTCCTTCGTCATCAGCTGTTTGATGAAGTGTTCTAACAGCTAAAAAAGGTGCAGATGCTGTACCGAATGTGACCCTTAGCAAACGGTATTCGTGTAAATCATCACCCTCATCGGGTCTCCAGATAACTCGTTGGAAGTCTGCGTCTTCAGGAGTAACTAGTATTTGGCGATACATTTGTTTGATATCGGCCATGAAGCAGACACGCTTCATTCTCCATTTCATAAGAAGGTTTCTCAAATCATCTGGCAGCTGCGGACCTACCAGTAATTCTTCATTTAGTGAAATGTTATTTGTGCCTTTGCAGGAAGCATCGAAGACGACGCGTGTTCGAGAGGTCTCCTTGTCAGTACGAACTACAGCGTGGTGAGGTAAGTAAACTGATATTGTTTCTTTTTCTCTTTCAGGTATTTTCTCCATGTGTCCTTGTTCAATGTAATCATTTATGACTTTTGTGTATTCTTTTTTCAGGTCTGATGACTTCTTAAACTTCCGCTCGAGTTGCAAGAATCTTTGTTTGGCTATCTCCTTTGTGTTTCCTTCAGGTGTTTGTAACTTTGTACTCGTGCTTGTTTCATTTAGTTGTGGACTGTATGTTTTGAAAGGTAATTTGACTATGTACCTTCCTTCCTGATTTCTAGTTGTTGTTTTCTCGTAGATATCTTCACAAATTTTATCTTCTTTTGTTAAATGTCTGTCCTTGTCAATCTCTATTTCCCATATTGATTTCAACACTTCGTCTACGTCAACTTGGTGATGCATCACAAGGTAGGTATCGTTTTGTGGTTTTTCATAGATATCTCCAAAAATAATCCAACCCAGGTTTGTTTTTTGTGCAGTTGGGGTGCCTGGTGGACCTTTTATTAAATCTGGCTGTATAATCTGTGCGTATTCCTTGACTCCTAATAGCAGATCTACAGAACCAGGTGTTAAGTAACTCGGATCAGCCAAGTTAAGCCCGTCGATGTGAGGCCATGACTGCTTGACAATTGTTTTGGTGGGTATCTTAGTGGTCAGTTGTTTTGACATCACGTAGGCTTGGATCGGTAAACTATAGTTATGGTCCCACTGTGATCTTATATTAAGCTGTACCACGTGTTTGATCTCTGTTCTCGAAGATCCCACTCCAACAACACTTCCCTTGAATGGTTGTCGCTTCAGTTTCAATAGTTGAGTCGCTTTCTCGCTTATGAATGTAGCTTGAGAACCCTGGTCTATCAGCGCGCGTAGTGAAATGATTTGGCCTTCTGTATTTGTTGCTTCCACTATAGCAGTCGCTAACAGTGCTATTCCATGTCTAGTTGTATGATGCGACGCGATCACTGTGTTCACTTGAACTGCTTCCTTCTCTTCTGCTACATGCTGTGAAACCAACGGTTGTGAGGTGCTCGGTGTAGCCGCTGTTTCTGTGTTCTTAGTCTCATGTAGTAAAGAATGATGACGTCGGTGACATTTCTGACAGGACACTGGTAGTTTACATCTCCTTACAGAGTGTCCTAGTGCTAGACAGTTAAAACATAAATTTTTGTTCTTGACATATTCGGTTCGCTCGTCTAGTTTCATATCAATAAACTTCTTGCAGTGACACAGCGTGTGGTTTTCCTTGCACATGATGCATGTCTTCTCTGTACTTGGTGTGGCAACATGATAAGAACGTTCTTTGACTTGTTTCTCTCTTGTACTATTGTTAGCTGTAACGCCTGTAACTAATTCCAAAGTGCGGAACTTGGACTCCATAAAGTTCTTTAATTCACTCCAAGTAGGTAATGCTTCGCTGTCTTCCTTATAGGCATACTCTTCCCAGCCTTTATGTGTCTCGGGGTCAAACTTCTGAACGAGAAGAAATATTATTACATGATCCCAAGAGGCCGTAGTTATTTTTAAATTTTCAATGTTATTTAGGCATTCTGTAGTAGTATCTAATAAGCCTTTTAATTGTACGGCTGATTGCGAAGTCATTTTCTTCTGGTGAAATAACCTTTTCATGATACAGTTTAATATTATGCGTCTGTTACCATACCTCTTATTTAAAACGTTCCATGCAGTTGCGTAATTACTGGATGTCACTTGTATATGGGTCAATAACGCCTCAGCTTCTCCACTCACACTTGTTTTTAAATAATGTAATCTCTGTACATCACTGAGGTTATTATTTTCATGCACCAAAGAAACAAACAAATCTTTGAAAGCCGGCCATCCTTCATAATTTCCATTAAACTTGGGTAATTCTATTTTTGGTAAATGCACAATATTTTGCGATGCATGCGTTACGTTCATACTTGTATTTCTCGAATCCATCACTGACGATACCGTTAACGACGTAAGCATATCTTTCAAATCACCTTGTAATGAGCTATATAATTCTTCGTAAACAAAGAAATCTTCGTTTAAAAAGTATGGCAAAATTCCTTTTTGTTCTTTGGGGGTAATCTTTACTAACCCGTCATGCGCGTCCTTGAATGACATCCAATACTCATCAATAAGTTTCAGACGTGCTTCTAAGTAACCTTTTGTCAGTCTATCCTTTGGACATTTTTTCAAGTTTGTATGCGTTTTTTGTAGTGAATTAGCACCATCTTCCAAGGCAGCGAGATATTGCTGTTGTTCTTTTGTAGCACTCATTGTTCTTTCACTATTCCACTGTACACAAATCTTCAAACAAAAATGTTTGTAAAACTTGACTATCTTCCGTAGTAGCGTTAATTACTAGTTGCAAAGATATTCATAGCTATCTATAACAATCCATTCGAACGAAGTGTTTTTTCTATATGAATCCTTATCGCTCTGGAATGCGCTTCTTTTGTTCAAGCGGCCAGATGTTTCTACTTCCGTAGTTTCCGCGTTCGGCTCGAATACGACCATATGTTGATGATTATAAGGTTCACTTTAGCTTGTTCGGGATTTGAGTAAAAGACAGACGTGTGTTCTACGACAAGTGTATTGAGCGACTGGTTTTGTTTCAATGTGTGCCTATTAAATATATCTGTATGACATATACATAGTTATAAGTTTATAGTTATGCGCGTTGAGCACGATACGTCACAACAACAAAAGTAGGTATATTCCATATTAGCCAAAGCCTAAACGTAAGTAAATATACATTCGATTCTATAATCAGAACTTAAAAATTGTCGCTCCGGAATCCCGGGATTTTTTCGATACATAAGTGCAATCCATATTAACTAACATCTGCACAAAGTAAATTATACATTCGATTCTATGATCAGAAGTCAAAATTTGTGAATCCCGGAATTTTTTTGATACAGAAGTGCAATCCATATTAGCCAACACCTGAACGCAAGTACCTAACTAAACATTCGATTCCAAAATAAGAACTTAAAAAGTGTCGTTCCGGAATCCCGGCATTTTCTCGATGTATAAGTGCAATCCATACTAACTAACATCTGAACTTAAGTACTTAAAACATTCGATTCTATAATTAGAAGTCAAAATTTGCCGATACCAGAATTCTGGGATCTTTCAATCCAAAAGCCCACTCCATACTTTGCCAACACCTCAACTTTAGGTTAATACGCATCCGATTATCCGATCTCTAGTAATAATGTAATGTCCCAAAACCCGGGAGATTAATTATACAAAAATAAAAAATAAAAATAAAAAGCCTTTTATTTCCAGTAAATTTACATTCCTTAAAATCTATGTATGTGTTAGTTTTGTTTAGTTCATTCTATGTTATTTATTTGTCTCTTACTTAGTATAATTTTATGTGTATCCTATGTATTATATCATAGTATTTATAGTTAGGTACTTCATTTTTTTATTTAATCTACAGGAACCCCAGAATGGGTGAAGGCCTCCTCCAGTGATGCCCATTTGACTTTGTCTTCAGCTACTTTTCTCCAGTTTGGATCAGCTATTGCTTTTATATCATCTTCCCATCTTGTAATAGGTCTACCTCTTGTTCTTTTGCCTAGTAGGCCATTCCAGAATGTTACTCTTTTGGGAGATTAATTATCCCGGAAAAAATGTTGTCCTAAAGAAGTCTCCACTGTTTGTCTCCGTTCCTCGAAGTTCTATTCCGTTCTTTATTTATTACCAGAGATAGTATGTTCGGACGCATATTTACCTAAAGTTGAGGTGTTGGCTCTATAGAGGAAAAATAGAATGGATTAGATGGGGTATAGGATATTGATAGTAGGAATTATAAATACACCTAGAACTTACTTTGTTGGCTCCAATCGTCGTTATGTATTCCGGCAGCCCATAATATGGTCTCTTGTGTCTCTGATCGTCTAACTACAGAAACCTTTATTCTTTTGTCACAGGAATATTTTTGTTGCGACTGGAACGTATGTCCTACTGGTGCGGTCATTTGTTTCTACGAGTATCTCAGATTGACTTACGCGGCTTGTTATGGAAAATAGTTATTCGCAATTTAAACAAAAGCCATAGCACGTATATGTTGAAACTTTTGTATGGTAGCAGAGCTTATTGTCTCGAATGTTCAGGCGAAAATTTACAAACTTAAATTCAATATTTCGCTAATCGCAAAGTAAAAATACAATTACTTGTGAAGCCTGAACATTCTTGTGAAGCCTTGTGTTGTACTTAGCTGTTAGAACTTTTGTTGTAAGGTATAACTAATCCCTTTAAGTATATAGGAAATGATTTGAAAAACTTAAATTTTTAATTGAATGAGTTAAGGGACATTTTCAGATTTCCATTGTTCCACAGTACCTATCTGTTAGAATTTTCAGTAATATATACTTTAGATAGTATTAATTAAGAAACAGTGTAGTATTTTAATTTAAATTTTATATTATTGTTATAACACGAAATAATAGGAAATACCTACTTAATACCTATAGCATAACTCTAAACTGTTAGCATTTTTGTACATACTAGAGTAAAATTAGAAAATATTCGCAGCCGCCATCTTGGATTTACATTTTAGTGTCACTATCGGCCTTAACACCCTCGAAACCAATGAAAACGACACCCATGACGAAACATTTGAAAATGTTCGCAGCCGCCATCTTGGATTTACAGTTTCAGCAGCTTTTATTATGGGACCAACTCTGAAATCACGAAAAAAATTACGATGTTTGATACAAAAGCTCAATACCTACTCGACCAGCTGATTTATTTTTCGTGATTTACGTGTTGATGCCATAGTGAAAGTTGTTCATAGTAGATGATCCCCTGTGAAAATTTAGTGATAAACAAGTTACCCAGTAATGGTAAAAAAAATACTTAATTTATCAATTCCGGAATCACGACATTTTGACGATCAATACATAAATATACATTCGATCCTATAATCAGAACTCTAAATCTGTGAATCCCGGAATCCGGGATTTTGACTATTTTTGACAATTGTTGATAATTACGCGCGGGCGAAGTCACGGTCACGGAATGGAACAGAAAAAATAACTGACTGGATTGGATCAGCGTCAATAATATCGGGACGAACAGACTGTTTTCAGAATGAAGACAGTATACGACAATATTACATTGTAATTCTGACAAGAGCTTTATCCAATTGAGTACTTTAATTTTCTTAGTTTTTGAGATCATTTTGAACAGTCTGTTCGTTCCGATATTTTTGACGCTGACTGTACTCGTATTAGTCATTTGTGAGATGTGACTGTAATGAAATGATTTTGCGCCTCATTCAATAGAGGTAGGTACGCACGGCTACAGATCTAGCTATACATATCCAGTATAAGCTGATCTCGCATTGTATAAGATTACCTTACAATGAGAGGTCAGTGTAAACTGGACATGCATAGCTTGATGTGTAGCCGCGTGCACGTTTGCAGTGAGTGTGGGTCTGATTGTCACCGCGTCGCGCTGCACGAATTGTCGTACCTACACCGCGCGCCACAATATCCAAATTGTATTTTATTTATTTAAAAAAAAGGCATAGCACGTACAAGTTGAAACTTTTGTATGGTAGCAGAGCTTATTATCACGAATATGTGGGCGCAAATTTATAAACTTAAATTCAATATTTCGCTAATTGCAAAGTAAAAATACAATTACTTGTGAAGCATATTACTTAGCTGTTAGAACTTTTGTTGTAAGGTATAACTAATCCCTTTAAGTGTATAGGAAATGATTTGAAAAACTTCAATTTTTTATTGAATGAGTTAAAGGACATTTTCAGATTTCCATTGTTCCACAGTACCTATCTGTTAGCATTTTCAGTAATATATACTTTAGACAGTACTAATTAAGAAACAGTGTAGTATTTTAATTTAAATTTTATATCATTGTTATAACACGAAATAATAGGAAATACCTACTTAATACCTATAGCATAACTCTAAACTGTTAGCATTTTTGTACATAGCAATGAATTCACTATAGTTATCCACTCAGCGAAAATAAAAAACTTTAGAATTATCGAAGGGTAAATGGAAAAAATATTATATCTCTACTGGACTATTACTGCGGCATGCCGGGGTCGTGCCCTCACTACTTGTGTCAGATCAGATGGCCGACTTCTGCTAAACGAGCTCGTTGTAAGATAAGCCTTATTATGTTTTGACTTACCAAATGACCTTTAGTTTATCACGAATTTTGACATTTGATCCTCGTACAGCTGGACCCCATACCGTTTGTTTTATTATTATAGGTATATCAGTTTCTTCGGTTAGGTGTGTTTTGATATTATATTTACATAGATAATTATAAACAATACAGACGGTTTCTGATGAAACTCTTCAGTGTACTATTGATTGTTGAATATTTATGGAATGATTGGTTATCATAAGTTAGCATGCTTAATAAGACGTTGAGTTAATTTACACAATGACACTGCTAATAATAAATAAGTCGTGTTTCGTGTTTTATAATTGAACGGTCAAGAATATTATTCATCAGATGAGAACACAAAGACTGAAGTAATTAAAGACTCATTGATGAACACGAAGGTTTAAACTTTATTTAATGATTAAGAAGATTATTTAAAGGTTATCTTATCTAGATCTATTTGAAGTCTAGAGCAAAGTAAATGGCAGTGTTCTAAAAAAATATAAATCGACTTTTCGTAAAGTAAAAATATTTATGATGAAAATGGTAAGAATTCGGAAATAGCTTGTTTGTGAATACTTCTTACAAAAGGAATTCTGCAAGATTCGTGAACAGTAGGTTGCACGACTTTTACGGCTCAAATATTGAACTATTTTAGCGGAATATTATCAAACAAAAAACAATTTACTACTACAATGGATTGTATTGAAATGGCCAAATAAAGTTCACAAAAGAATTTGATGATGTTTACGACTTTCAAATGAAAAACGATACAATAGGAAAGATCCCCATTTGACTAAAGTTTATCCTTTATTGCCAGTTGCGACTGATTTTCTTTTTATATCTTTTGCCGCCGTATGCATTGCACCTGTCGACTCATTCCACCCTTGCTTCAACGAACCCCTCAAAGCCCCAAAGGAATTCAAATACTTGAACGTTCAAGAAAAAAAACTTCTCCCAAGGACAACACGTTCAATTAGGGTGTATATTCTGGTTTTAAAACCAGATGATGAAAGATAAGACACCTTGAAACACGAAATGTAGGTATTATTAAATCTTGAATTTATTAGACTAAAGGTCAAACGATATTAAACGGACAAATAAAGATAAAAATATTTTTGGTAGGTATAATTAGACCAAAGTTGTTTTTATTACCAGAATACCAGCCGAGTATCCAGCAAGGTTGTTATTGAATGGATAATCAACGGAAAAACCTTATCTGGTATGCTATCAGTCGAATCGCTCGCACATAAGTAAACATTCATGCGTTTTGCAATCTACCACTAGATTGTTACCGTTATCTGTATCATAAGTGCACGATATAGGATACTTATCACGTTTATCGCACGCCCGATAACAGCTCCAAGTATCCCTTTGTTGCCACACTGCGATAGCACATGAGGATTTTTTATTGTCACTTCCTATGACTACATTATAATTATACCTAGTTTATCATGGTTATATCCGCTATATGATGACACAGCTATCGTGTTTCCCTCGTAATATTACGGAATATCTTTATTTGTGCTACATTTAAAAATAGTGTAAAATTTCGCTAGCGTCGATGGAAGTAAGTAATTCATTGTTTGCGAATTCACAAGTATGTTGATAGGAATGTGCTTTATTGTGACTCATTTCGAAAAACCGGTTTTATACGCGTAGGCACACTAGACATTCCGTACCTATTCTAAATAAATACAGGCTTACGGGACTAAGAATTTTTTCGAAGGTTTTCTGTGGTCGAATTCAAAACCCAGTTTGATCCAATTCAGAGAATTTCAATTTCGAAGGTATTGTGTGGTCGAATTCAAAACCCAATTTGGTCCAATTCAGAGACGTCAAATGCGTCCCAACGATAAATAAATCCATCCTCATCAAGCGGACACATGACGAGAGCTACATTAAAGTGGCTATAGCAGCGACTGTCAGCGGACATGCAATTGAATATGATAGATGGACCACAGTACCGTTACCAAGAGAATGTCTCGCAGTGGAAACCATTATGGTCTTCCGCACTCACTTTCTATAGTGCTTGCAACTGTACTACACACAATGAACAGTTTTATGTTGGAAGAACTATATGATTTTGTAGTAGACACAACAATTTGATATGTAACCGATACTAATCATCCTTGGAATGAAAAGAATAACAGATAAGATACCAACTATCATTAGCTAACTAATTAATCCGCGATTTCATCCAAATCCTACTATAGCTCTACGAAAATGCCACTATAAATCTAGTCGTATGACTCATAATAAGACCATAAACCGATCAAACCGGTGAAACTTCTCGAGCCTTAGAACATTATAGTTTTACAACGATACCAAGACTATAAACTCAATTATAAACTAATCCGGTTTTAATGTACGCGAGCCAGTTGCACCATCAAGAATTAACATACAAGGAACTGCAGTTTAACAGGCAATTAATTAGCGCAATGGACCGTTGGGTGGAGTGACCCGAAGGAGTGGCGGTCTCATTAACCGACGACGTCAGACTAACGATTTATAGTGCTATTAAAATTCAAATTAGTGAAAGTTAATTGATTGATATATTGTGTCACTGCTCCTTGCCATTATAAAATTCGAAAATAGATCAAAGATACGCTAGAGTACGTATACGTCATTTGGTATTTTTATTTCGATATTGTTATTAAATTAATTAAAACCGGGAACTTGAGTGTTATCAGCGAGGTTATCGCAGCGGGAATTCTGTTCGACATAGTTTATGTTATATGTACCTATTTAATTCCGCAATAACAATAGTAGTTTATTATATGCCTATCGAGAACTCTACAATACAATAAAATATACTATAATTATGTTTCATAACAATAATGTAATCTATAGAATTAGAAATGCTAACATAAGAAAAAATGGAACTCAGTAAATAGCTTTAACAGTATCGTACCTATTAAAAAACCACATTTATAAATTTTGTTCCTCATCCATTTATCTTGTTTAGAAAATTCATCACTATATCACAGAATCACAGAATTCACAGATGAAAGAAATCTTGTCGGAATTAAATCTATTGTTCTGTAGACTGTTATCATAAGAAAACGAGGCCATGGATTTTCCTTAATAAAACCTTGACACTAATCATTTATTGTTTATCTTATTTACAATTTGTTTGTTTGTTGTTCCAGGTACGCAGAGATTTACAGTGAAAACAAAATCTGAAGGTACAGTAAACATGTATTTTTCAGTTGCCTCTTAATTTCCAACACTAGGGACATTACATTCTATTGTTAACTTATGTAGACTGTCAATATTATTTGTTCCATTATCAGTTTTATCACTTTGACTTGACCTTTTGTAGGTATTTCACAATAAATAATATTTTTAATCATATTATTATGTCCATGCCCGCCATTTTGGGAAAACACACTACAAAAATAGTGGATTACTCATTGGAATTTGGCACGGTTTTAGGTAAATATTCGATAAAGCTTATCGCTTGCAAGAGGAAATTGAGCCTAATTCTTCTATCGTTAGCCGTCACAGGTTCGCGGACGGTAAACGAGACACCGTGGAAGTTTTATTGTTATGACGTCTAATAGACGTCAACCGCCCGCATGAGAATAAAGCTGTGGATACATTTTTATAATTACAACACAACAAGGATAAAGGCTTCTGCAGACAGGCGCGACACGACAGTGCGACGCAATTCTAGGAGAACAATCTCTGTGAAAACTTAATGGAAATTGCTCTACCTGGGTCGCGTCGCGCCTGTTTGCCTTACAAAGGTCGACGCGCCGAATGTTGCGAGTGGCCAAAGTCAGAACTAACTCCGCCATCTTGTTTTTTCAATACAATTTCTGTGTCATTCCACAAATGTTTATCAACAACGCCCCCACCTATCAATGTCATGAGAGCCTTGTAGCACTCCTAACATATTTTGTCGCCATTTTGGCATATTTTGCTTAGATATTTTTATACTTAAACCTAGTTATCTGCCTAGCTTTTTTCCCAACTATATTGGGGTCGGCTTCCAGTCTAACCGGATGCAGCTGAATACCAATATGTTACATGGAGCGACTGCCTATCCCTATCGGACCTTTTCTTATTAACCTATCTAATCTAATAAGTAGTGTTGTTTGCGAGGTCATCACGCCCTGAAGCAGCGCGGGGAATTAATTTCCCATGAGCCTCGTTCATTGTACGTAAAGCGATATTTGTCGACCTGATTACGGTTCGGTCTGTTATCCAAGCTAAACGGTCGTGACTTTCCGAATCGTTAGTGATAGCACGCTAATTTGTTTCGAATCTTTCGATTTACAGCGATTCTGAATTTAAGTAGTCTATACTAGTTTTAAAAGCAGTTTCTATTCAGGACTTTATCAAAAGCTTGCCACGTGTAATGAAAAGTGCAAAAATTCTTTACAGTTCCATTGTAAAGGGATTTCCTGAACGATAAAGTGCTCTTATTTTAAGAATACTCTTCAAACATAATGATATTGAAAGTTCCGCTCATGTCTAATGTCATTACTGATGTGTGTCGCTTCCAGGAAAACGACATCCATTGTATAACACAATATTGTGGAAAATGCTACCACATTTCTTAGGAAATTACCGATGCTATACGAATACCTATTACCCGGAGAAATATAGCCGGAAAACTGTCACAGTGTGCACAATGCGAAATTGGCTAGAATGTTAGATTCATGACTGAGTAATAAACCAGTGTGAATAAAAAATTAACATGTGACGTCAGTAGCTGTGACGCATTTGTGACCAAGGAAAATCAATAGGCATTTTGTCCCCTTCGATACTAGGAATTGATTGAATGAAATGGGGCGATTCAAACGGAATTTTTTGCCGTTTCAGCGGAATTTCAGCCGTTTATCTTCCTTTAATCCCCTCGGCGTTTTTATTGTGCAAATATATTAGCTGTGGACTTCTATGTTTTGGTTTTTGTTTTGAAAACATTGCTATGTTTAACAAGATTTTGTGTTCATAAAATACTGCTTAGGTATAATTTATAAAGTTACTACGGATATTTTTGCGTGATTAGAACAAATTAGACAGATTAAAATGTCGAATTTACTGCTTTAACTTAAATTATGCCACGCTTCTGTACCGTGTCACTACACTACACTTGCTTGTTATGTCCACTGTGAGTTATGCTGTCTGCATAACTATTAATTTAAACTCAGATACCTACGGCTAGCTAGTTCACTTAGCACTTAGCCACGCTAGCTACGTTCTAGAAATATATTATTTTAAATTTATTCATACTTTATCGTGTCCTTATGAGTCAGAGCTTCAGAGGCAAGCATTTGATCAAAACAGCTCATAATGTACTCAAAACTGTCAACTCATGAATTTAGTGCTATAAATCAGACGTGTCAGTTTTCGTTTAGTGTAACTACATTTCCAGACGTATTCCCAACACTTATACAATGCACATGTGTTATGTCGGGCTCCATGCCAAAAACATTTGCCAGACATCGCCCAAATGTTTCCATTGTAAATCACAAGAAATAAAAATCACAAAATACCTCATTCTATAAATCATTTCAATGGTTCTCGAATGATGTCATTGACACATCATGCGAACTACTCAAGATAAAATTTATGATATTAATGATAACGGCTTTTGAAATCTTGATCTAGAACGGTTGCTAATGAAAACTCTAATAAATGATAAATGGCGTGTACTAATCTTCTGTTCTATTAAATTGATATACTGTATGTTGTAATATCAATTGAATCTATCTTTCAATCGATCGCAAAAACTAATACCAGTAATAAGATAGGAAATAACATGTACGATATCACGCACCAGCACGTATCAAATTATCTGACGGTATTGAACTCGCTACCATACCGTGACAATAGATCGTATTAGAAACTTTCCCAGAACTTACTTATTACTTGTTGTATTTCTCTTACGGAAACATAAAGCTGTAAACAAAAGGAGAAGTATGTTGGTAAAGTTAAAAGCCATGTGTGTAGCTAATGCATTCAGTTTGAAAATCATAACAATACACAATAGACGCACCCGGTCACCTTTCGTCTATAAACAGCCGTATTCCGTAAGAATGAACGAAGAAGTGTTCAATAATATAGTACTTATTGATATTTCCCAGGCGATTCTTCGGTATTCACAGGAAAATAAACAGCTTACGTGGCTCTGTTTGTCTTGTATTCATGAACATGAAATTGATTATCTGCTGCGCAAATATTATGCACTTCAGTCTTGCATTTTCCCTATTAAATACTATAACAAATTACTCATTATGTTGCTGACGTACCATTGTAACTTTAAAACGTTTATCCCACAAGCAACGTAGGCTTGTAAAATCATGTGACTTTGTTGAATTAATTGTTGATACCTAAGCATACTTAAGTTTGTCTGCTGATAAGATCGTTTGTGCGTTCACTCGCCGTGTTTTTAGTTTTACATAGGTAGTCGCGCTATCTCTCAAGTGTTCCTGATAATATAAATCCTTATTATTAAATGTATCATTGGAAACGGCGTGTTATCATTTTAAATAAACTAGCGTATGATTGTGAACTAGGTCACAAGTCACAACCACAACTACAGTTTATTTTCATTACGCCTTTATCAGAGCCACAATCATGTGGGTCTCTTAATAAAATTGTTTGTCTGGTACAGTTCGATTCAAACTTAACGGTGGCTCGGAAGTTAGCTGCGAGTGCAGATATAGTATGATTCAAACTTAATGGAGCTAAATCTGAAAAAAAACTTGAATCTTAAATTAAAAAAAAACTTAATCGAGCTTAACTAAACGGAGTCTAAATTACTGTCGACTTGACTGTACCTGCACGGTCTGCACTCGCAGCTGTCTTTCGCCACCATTAAGTTTGAATCGAATTTTAAAGCTCTCGACAGGACATGATCATCTTCTTAGCGTATCGATGGCAAATAAGGTTGTGAAAATTCAAATATTATGTTTAGCCCAAAATTCTGCCACGCAAAACTATTTCAATGTCAAATGTACATAACGTAACATTGAAATAGGTTGATGAAATATATTTTTAAATTACTTCATTGTCTGGTGGCCCATTTGCGCATGTTGTCAGGTATTTATTGATAGTAAACTAAATACATAGTTTTGTAAAACAAGCACATGTCAAAACGCCACTATATTACGGTTATGCTAATGGTTTTAGCTCATTTCCCTTGTTAATGAACATTCTAATTATATTCTAGATTACAAATGAACTAAAATAAGTAATGGTTTAGAAATAAACGATTCTATTTGCATATTTAATCAAGAAAATGGTCGAATTCCAACAATTAATGCGACAAGAATGGAACAAAATGTGGGAACGCGTCCACGTGGCTCGTTTGCGTTTTCCGTCTGACATTAATATACTCGATGATTAGGCACTTGATCCAACAGTGTCTGACGTCTTCGCTGTTGGCTGTCGTACGTGACTAACCTTTAATTAAATGGTAAATAAATAACAATTACTCCAAGGTTTTTTTATTTGAACTATTCGTTTTCTCAGTCCAATTACTATCGATTCGCTTGAAAGCGTCTAAATTAAGATTTAGTTTCAAAGCAAAAATTAACAACCAAATCCCATCCAAAGTAATATTCATTGAAATTATGTTTTATTTTTTTAAACAGCTCCGTATCAATATGCATCTGGCGAATTATGCAAAGGAACTCTATAATCTGGTAATCAATATGCGCATACAGTGAAACGGACATCTCAGATCACGTCTCGATGTTGGTCAAGGCGAGGCTGACGACCGTGGCGGCACGCCAAACGTGGCCCACCGTAATGGCTGCCATTTATCATATTTTTTTATTGGAAACAATGAACAGAGGACAATATTTATGACGGGCGACGTTCTCTCAAATAATCTTCAATGAGTATAATTTGACTTTGAGCGTTGGGAAAAATTTCAGTAATTTGAATTTGCTTGGCGTATAAAATTGAGATGAAATACATAAAGAGGCGATGTAAGAGGTCGTGACCCTCGCAATGAGGAAACGTCGAGAGCTGGAGACAATTTTATTACATCCACAAAGATCGCGGCCGTGAACGAGCCAATTATTTATGCGGATTGTTATTTCCAAGCAGCTTACTGAAACATTATTACTGCAGTCATTATCCTAGTAATTTTATTGAACTGCCAGTTTGTGTTGTAGAAAACTGGTATAGTAATGGTGTATATCCAGACGTAATTATTTGTTATAGCAAATATTAACATTACCTTACAGTATGGAATGCCACAATGCGCTGAAAACTATAAAACTGTGTGTTAAGTAAGCGAATTAATGCTGTGTCGCGAATTGGTTGGCTTCGCTCCAACGACAGAATATGGTCGCAATCTCAAGGGTATTTAGAGTTTATGAATTACGTTTATTTCACAAATGTAGCCGCTTAAATTATGAACAATAAATTGTGTTTCATTATCTACAACTGAAATTATAAAAAGTCATGAAATATAGTCATTATCGTTGATGTTTTTAGTTCTTCCGATGCTATAATTTTTCGGTATTCTTGCCCAGTCATTATGCTTGCATGTTTTCTGTTGATTCAATTAGATTACGTAGTAGTAGCTGTTTATTCTTGAGTGTTATTACAATTTTGATGCGTAGTCTGGGGTTTACCGCAAGTACAAATTAAATTAAACATTGTTTGCATAGTGTTGTAAATAAACGTGTAAATGTATCCACGTTAATAGATTGTTTGTTTGGGCCCAAACTTCATACGATTCTTGCCAGTCGTTTGTTACGTTATCCATAAAACGAGAAGCCATAAATTATACTTCCCAATTCGGAACGTAGTAAGAAGGAAAACAAACCGTAAATGCGATGACTCAGACTCTTTTAAACGCGCAAATATACCTACCAACTTTTATCGCCTTTTTTACACAATCCTATTCTCAATCATGTCGTGTACTTACATTATACTTAATAGTGCATTGTTTAACATGTTTTAAATTACTTTCTCTACTTATCTTATGTACCCAACATACTTTAATCTATTTACAGCGTTCCTTCGTTGACATTTCTATCTACAGCATTCATTGCTAATCATTCTGTCATGGCATTTTATTTCAATTAGTACATTATTTATTTATAGCCAGTACATGAACTCTACAGTTGTAAATAGCTATCTGAAGTGGAATTGGAAATGCGCCAACGTCGATGTACAAGTAATCGTATTCCAAGTGGTCGTATCAACTAAATTTTGATTGATGGTTTCCCTTCCTTGTAAACGACCGTATCGACCTTTGCTGGAGCAGTAAACTTGAATATAAATGTGGCATCATTTTCACGGAATCAAGTGCCTTAAGCCTTCATAACCCGCTGTGATTACTCATATGCTACAAACATGGTTGGAAAATATAAAGATCATAAATGTCGTAATGATAATAAAATTCAGATTTTTAAATGGAAAGAGAAGAGAATCGCTTCCACGATGTTGTCGTAAAAGAACGTTTTACATAAACAGCAATACAAATACAAACAGCAAAAATGAAACGTTATATAACGGCACAAAGGTGTTAACTCCGAAAATAACGCGTTTATAAAAAGTGTCGAGGACTTACTGAGAATTGAAACCAATTTGAGTAAGTTAACAATATCAAGTGAACCTCGGTCCTCCCAATTAAAGTTCGATCGTATAAAACATGTTGAAGCACCGCTCCTCTCTCGGCTCGCTTTTAATGAGTTTTCAGCTTAATTTACAGTTATTGTTTTACCCTAGTGGCCCTGGATTTGGGACTCGTTACATCCGTTGAATACTTAATAGGGTTTGTAGAAACTTGAGTGGTCACGCCGATTGTAACATCAGATTAACTTAAATACTGATATTGGTTTTGGCTTTATTAAAGTTGTTTTAAATAAAATGAGTGAAAACAATCAACATGTATAAGTACTTAATTACGTTGTGGTGAACTGGGATTTTGTTGTGAATATAACGAAAGGAGGCCTTTGCTCTGATGGAACAATACAGGTTGATTAATATTAATAATTATGACAATTATTAATAGATGCGAAAGTGAGTTTGTATGTTACGCTTTCACGCTAAAACGCCTGAACGGTTTTGGATGAAATTTGGCTCATGTGTAGACCATGACCTGTATTAGGACATAGGATACTTTTTATCCCGGTAGTACGTTCTCATGAGATAATTTCCAGCGTCCACGCGGGCGAAGCCGCGGCCAAAAGCTAGTATAGTCATAATTATGATGAAAACGTTGCAAAATGTACAGTGGGCTGCATCAATTGGGTACCCCAGTTGTATTAAAATTTTAATACAACTGGGGTACCCAATTGGTGCAGCCCACTGTACAGTACCTAAAGAATGATAAACAAAAGACCCCGTCTATCAATGCGGAATTCCAGACATACCTATACTTAGTGCATTCGATGATAAACTCGTTGATAGATAACCGATAGATGTTTATCCAGTACCTAATTGTGGAAAATTGTAAGTAACATACGATATTTTTATCTTCAATAAAATTGACACGATAAAATAATACTAGTTTGATAAGAACTTTGCTTAGTCTTTAATTTTTTATCTTATCAGTACTTACTTACCTAACATTTTATTTCTCCCCCAAACATTTGACTTTCACTAAATCTAACTGAGAGTATAATTAAGTGCTGTCTGCTTTAATTACTTTTAAAATTAATTAATCTCTGATTAGAGGTTCGCTAAGTAATTTACGTGTAAATAATAATGATTTTATCGAAGATAATTTATTTAGGTAGGTAACATCGAAGTTCATTACTTGCCGTTTGAACATAATGATCGTATGAAGTAATTTAGCTGCCGCATGCCGAGACCTCTTATATGACTAATAAGGAGAAACTGAGACCAGTAATCTACAAACTAATTTACCATCAGGAAAAGTAATCAATATGATCCATCATTGCATTAGAAACGTATTTCGCAAAGTCATAAATATTGTTTTCTAATCAATCTGCCTAGCGTGTTCCCAACTATGTTGGGGTCGGCTTCCAGTCTAACCGGATGCAGCTGAATACCAGTATTTTACATGGAGCGACTGCCTATCTGACCTCCACAACCCACTTACTGGGTACCTAATACGATATCCCTTGGTAAGACTGGTTGGCAGACTTTCGGGCTTCTGACGACCCGTAACGACTGTCAAAGATCCACGAATAACAGCCGGGACCAACGGCTTAATGTGCTTTCCGAGGCACGGAGGAATCTCGGAATGTAAAGATAGTCACCCATCCACTGACCAACCCCGGCAAGCGTAGCTTAACCTGACGGATCGACCCGTGCGGCTGTTATTACTTAGCCACGAGCTCCTCTATTTTTATAAATATTGTTTTCCATTGGTTTATTATAACTTGAGGAACAATTTCATGTTTACGTAGAGTTGTAACCGAAGACAGAATTAAATGGAGTTCTCTTTAATCAATTCCCGAAGTTGGTGAATTCGTACACTCAATTATATAACTAAGGTCGATGCATAGTTCTGTGTCAGTAAGTTATTCATCGAGCTCTAAGATCACGTAAACTTGTTTGTATTAAGTTGGGGTTTACTCTGCTTATCTGCAACATTATCTTACATTATGTGTTTATACTTTTATCATCTTTGTTTATAATATCATATTTTGTAAATAACATTATTAAACTACTTACGCCTATATTTACCCTTAAAATTCATCATTCTCTTCTTTGTTTACTGTAAGTTGAAAATAACTTATCCAGAATGATTTATAAAAATACTAGCTTCTGCCCGCGACTTCGTCCACGCTTGTACTCCTGACAGTCCTGACTTCTGACCCACCCCGTCGCATTTTTCGCTTAGCATTCTTTCTGACTTTTTGTCTCTATTTGCTGGGCTCCTAAGGGTCCTATCGAGATGTTAAAACATTCCTCGAGAATTCGACTATTAAATGTAAAAAGAATTTTTCAAATCCGACTGGTAGTTTCAGAGATTAGCGCATTCAAACATACAAACAAACAAACAAAAAAACAAACTCTAGTGTAGATTTATAAAAGAAAGATCTGAAAAGGAATATCCGCTTTAGCTTTTATGTGTAAATTCAGCAACACCATCATAGACTTATAAAAAAAGATGGACTCCGCGCCACGCATAACGAAAGTGAAGCACCGTACCGATCTATGTGTGCGTGATTTGAGTACCTGCAAAGACGCCGTCGCTCGTGTCACGTAATGGCGGCCGGTCGGCATACTATGATGTAAATGTGTGGGTGAGGCGTGTTTGTACAAACGATCCCGGCATACTTACTGTGCTTCACTTTCAATAAGCGTGGCGCGCAGTCCATCTTTTTTTATAAGTCTATGAACACCATTATACACTTTCAGACTTTAACTTAAAGTTGGCACGGAAAGTTAAACATTATTACTTTATTAGGTTTTACATTTCGCAAGATGACGTTCAGTTCAGGTTTTCAAAGAGTTGCTCGTTATGAAACTTTCTTGTTATTCTTTGTTTCTTTCTATATTTCATTAAAATGAAAGTTTGAAAGTTTGTCCTATTTTTATAAGCGACGTTTATTGTTCCAATGTTATTACTACAGTTTTATTTCTCTTCGTCTACTGTGTAGGTGTGCTATATAAGTAGTTAAGTTACTGACGTAAACTATCTTTTATTCAAGTTTTATTTTATCCGTACCTATACCAAGGCAATCAATATTTGCCTGATTATTGTGTGACTTTCTTTTGTTTCAGTTTGAACTTAACACTTTCAAAGCAAAGTCCAACAACGTATCAACCGTGACTTTATTGAATAAAAAACTTTTTTACAAAAACAAAAACCGACTTCCAAAAACAAACACTACAAAGTGAAAAATAACTTTAATTTCGGAAGTCGGTGTCTTTGGATCTGTATTTTAGTTTTTTGCCACCGACTTCCGAAATTAAAGTTATTTTTCACTTTGTAGTGTTTGTTTTTGGAAGTCGGTTTTTGTTTTTGTAAAAAAGTTTTTATTTTTCACTTTTTAGTGGTTCAGTTTGTAATTTATCTAAGTTACAATAACCCAATGTCAACTGCTCATCACGTTTTACAAAATGTTGCTTTTCCCGATGCAGGGACGTTAATTGTTGAGGAGTTCTCCTAGTAAGAACCAGGAGAAATGGAGCTCATGGTGAAGTCACCATTACCATTATTTTGACGAGCATAAACCATATTAAAGTAATCGAATCGCAACCTGTTATATACTTAGATATAATTGAGTATTTCCGATGGCCCTCTGTGGTCTTCATCATCAGTTCCAGTTCACCGAATGGTACTTTCCGAGAGTAAATGCACGAGTTACTATAAAAAATACCGAAATCGATATAGGTGTGCCCATAAAATTTGAGGGTTTCCCTCGATTTCCATGGGATCCCATCATCAGATCCTGATTTGATGATCATGGGACCACTTGGGAAGTATACCCTTTCGAACAAAAAAAGAAAAATCCAAATCGGTCTAGCCATTTTCGAGTAATCGGGGAACATACATAAAAAAAAAAAATAAAAAAAAAAAAAAAAAATATTCCGACGAATTGAGAACCTCCTCCTTTTGGAAGTCGGTTAAAAATCGTTTTGGTTTTAATTAATAGCTTCGATATTAATTTGAAGCTAATATTGATCAAAGACTTGAGTTGATATTTAAGGCGAAGACAAGCGACTTTTAATTATTTTAAAATAAAGGTCACGTCTAAACGAGTAGTGTTAATGATTTGGAAAAAATATATGTTAAATTAGAGCATTGTCTTAATAACTTAATTTGTGAATATTTTAGATTGTTTTTATTACATACTGTAATTAATTTGTTCACAAACTTAAACTTGTAAGTTATGTCTAACGCGGATATCGCAAAAACTAACAAGCGTCTTTTTATGAAATCTTCACCATTTTAAAGATAATTTAATTATTTATCTTTTAGTATAGGTACTTACAATATAATATCTCTTGGTGTGTGTCTTGTGTAATAAAATAATAATGCGTCTAATTTGGGATAGCGCTCCTTGATGGGCGAGTCCTATTACTGGGTGGACGTAGGTACGACGAGTTGCGTGTTGCGTGGCCCGCCCGAATCAAGGGCGCTGGGACTTATCTACGCCTTAATATTCTCTCGCAGTAAAATATTCTGGTGTGTTATCAAGATCATGCTTGGAAAGTAATTACGGATCATATTAGCGAAGTTTGCTTACAGTGACAAACTTGCAGATTATCTGCTTCCAGCCATTACAGTTTCGAAGCAGCCGAGTTTTAGCTGGCAGAAGTTCCGTACTTGGCAACTTTGTGGACTGCGCCCAACTCCTGTCGCCTCGCAGCTCGCAGCCTTGCTACTTGCTACTTTAAAATAACGTGTTTATTTGCCACTTCTTCGTCTTTCATTTGTTTTGTTATGAAACCCCTCAGTTCTCGTTCCCATTTTAATTGGATTGTGTAATTTGGAATTCATTCTCTCTCTACCGATACGAATCATGAACCGATACGTAACAGTAAAACGGTGAAGGGTGTTTATTTAAGTGGAAGTAATGTTGTATCCGCTCAACAAGTGCCCACAACAGAAGTTTCGCCCTCACTGACAACAATGCGTAATGAAATCGCGGTGAATTCAATTAATCCATTGAACGATCAACTTTTTCTCTCAGTCCCAAGTGTCAAACAAAGTTAGAAGCCCTAAAAGATTCCAAAATAATCGGATAGAAACCGGGTGGTGAAACTTTGACAATTTCCCCCCCTGCTGTGAGTTTGAACCGTTTCAAAGGGGTGAGCGATGGGAGGACGCCGGAGGGGGAAGCCTCCCATCCTCTTTGGTGTTCGTGAATACCGCTTAAAGTTCTCGACGTAATTGCTGTCTGGCTGCGAATAAACTTTGTATTACATTACCCGAGTTAATTTATAGTGTCTTCTTATTCATTGCTTCAAGTTAGTTTTGTTTTCCAAACGACTGGAGTTATTCTAACTAGTAAAGTTTTCTTAAAACTAAAAGTAGCGTGTGTATGTTTTATATACCTACTTAAATGAAAACGAGTAAGTTTTATCACCGTACACTTTTCCAGACTAAGGATTCATTTTTCTTGACATTTATTCTTATTAGGTCATGAAGTTTGTGCAGATAGCTAACTAAGATGTACTTTATAGCTGTAATGGAATTTTATGTCGCCTAACAGGTCATAGTCTTGTCTACAGTGTTTTCAGAGCCAGCACTAACTGTATTTTATGAATATTGCACGATTTTACGTTGCTTTACATCACAAATCATGTCTGAGCATCATGATTAATGACTAAATGGCCACATTATTGAGTCAGTAAATCATTGCATCCGATATAAAGAAGCTTCACTCGTGATCGCAGCTCTCAATGGATTCGTGTTCTATCCGTCCTTGGTTTGCCTCGGAAATATCCGCCACGTTTTATAAAAAACGGTGCTTTCAAAACTAACAACAAATTAATTCAGATAATGTTGAATTAAATACTTTGTAACAAATTGTAAATAATCACGCGACGTCATTAATAAGTAATTGTAAGTAAGTACATACTTACATAGCTTATAGTATACTTATTGATCAATAAGTCACGAAATATCGTGATTGTCAGTTTAAAACGTCTCTATTAAACAGGACAGTTAAGTCTCGAAAGGCGGCCAATTGTAGGTATCTCGTTTGCACACAGACGTCGAAAGTTCACAACTGTGTTGCTTTACTAATTGATTATGAACTTTACTATTAAGGGGTTAAGTGGGCCGTAGTTTATTGAAAGGAACAGTAGACAACAATATAGAGCATTATAACTACGAGTAATCTGAACTAATCGACGCAATAAACATTACTTACAACGGGAAGGCAGTTTGAGCGAATAATGTAAATTGATTTAGTGGATAAGGTACCTACCTAATTTGTGTAATTAATTGAGCGGCTGCATATTGCAGGCCTATAAATTTGACGAGCCTCGGGCGAAGGTTATCTTCGTTATTGCTATGCCCGCTTGTTGTGCGCGCACATTCCATGACGGGCGAAATCCATTTATTATTAGAGCCGTATGATAACGATAAACCAACGAGGTCAGACGAGAGCGCGCAAAAAATAGAAACGCTGTTTTACTGCGCGTGACTAAAGACTCGATGCAGGCAAGATGGCGTGCACATCCGTCTCCTTCTAACGGTTGCAATCCACTACCTCTGTCCCATTCTATCAGATTTGGTTGCCGTTAATTTTTTTGCCAACTGGCTAGTTTTTTATCCACTTTTTTGTCATTGAATTTCACGAATTACGTGATGGTAGCGAGGTGGCGAGAGCTCTGAGCTGGCTTTTGTTGACTTTTTGTTATCTTTTGGGGTTATGTAATGATAACCCCGGGGTGTTATTCCAGTGAGTACCCATTTTATCATGAAGTATATTTAGTCAGTCGTGAACTCGCAAGATTAGATAAGATTTGCGATTTTTTTTTTTTATTATCTGACGCAAACATACAGTTAATGTTGTAGACTTAGAGTAGGTAATTAGACTGTAGAGGTAGCTTAATTGCGTATACATTTGAACGAAGCGATTGCCTGCGGCAGGAACAAGGAGTCTTTTCCACATTTTGCATGCAAGACACACAGAAACAGCCAATGCGTGTCCTGAGAGGCGTTGAGATAAAAACTCTTTGCATAGGTAATGTATTCGGTCTGCGCGCCTGTTTACGTTCGCACAAAAGCGAGTTACATAACGGAGCCCACCTTTTTAGGATCGTCTTAAGATTGATGCTCTTGTCTACCCCAGCCTATCAGCTGTCGAGACCGAGACGCGACACCCATACTAATGCTCATGTTGGAATTTTGATGTGAATTTCTCTGGAATGCGATTACCACGACGGAATCACTAAATACCTACTTATTCTGGAAATCTGGACAGTTGAACAAATCGTCTAAATGTAAGTTGCGTTAATTAGATGAGAGTAGATTATTTTAAATGGCAATAAAGATCGAGACATAATCGCTGGCTTAGGTAGTACCTACTTATATGGCGTATAGCGCTAAGCTGGCAACATCGCGTAGACGTAATAATAACATAACACAACAGTACAATACAAGTGAGTCACGCGTGGCGTGATCGGTCGTCGAGGAAACGTTTGTCACGAAAAACGTCAAATGACTATTAAAACTCCCACATAATATTTATCAACATAGTAATGGTAGGTCCACACGATACTACAGACTCATCAACTTCTATAAAATTTTGTCTGAGCAAACAAAGCAGTAGGTATACCTACAGACAAAATATCGGTGTGTCAGATAAGTCGAAAGTCCCAATAACCTCCAATTTAAAATGTCTGAATAACTTCTTTTTTAGAAGTTTAGTGTAAAAGTGGAAATCACAGAAAAGCTTTTGACATTAAACTACACGAAAAAAAAACCGGCCAAGTGCGTGTCAGACCAAGCATTATGAAGGGTTCGGTAGTTGGGATGAATATCCCAAGAACAAACTTAACATTGTAGTTGAAGTACATGTTCTCCCATACAGTCCAACTGTAAATATTATAATAAAAAGCAACGATATAAATATAATAAAATAATCTACTAATTTCCAATTTACTTTAGTCTTACGGAATTAAACGGTTTAAATAATAAAAATGCACCCATTAAATAAAATTAATATAACTGGAATATAATAATATTACAAATTATAAATAATAATTAATTTCTATATAAATTAAAGATACGAATACGACGAAAAAAGTCTACCTATTTTAATTGTTTTAGTGTTATGGAAAGTTGATAAAAGCGCTCTTCCTCTCTCCTACCTATTTTTATAATTTTGCTGTGCCCGACAGGGTCCATAATTGTTTCTTCTAATGTATTTTAACACCTTATGTACATTATGGATTGCAATAAAGAATTTGAATTGAATTGAATTGAATTAAATGTAAGTTTGTACTCACAATATTGAGAGATTTGCCATGTTATTTTGAGACCACATACTTCTTATAGGTTTTCCTGTAATCTACAGGTAAACTATTTTCTGTATTTTTTTCAAAATTTTAGGCCCAGTAGTTTCGGAGATAATAGTTAGTTAGTTATAGTTTCGGGAATGGTCAATTTTCTTAAATAACTTTAAAATAATTTATTTTAAAATCATAAAAAAAAAAATATTTGAGATCCTCATTTGATATGTCACACGGTACAATTTGCAAAACTTTTTTTTAAAATTTTCTTATTTGCCCCTTACAGTGACCCCCATATTCAAAATTCATTTATTTACATTACTCGTTCGTGGTTGGATCACACAAATCCATAAGATGTGTACCAAATTTCAACTTAATCGGTCCTTTAGATTCGGAGCAAATTGGCTGTGACAGACGGACAGACATATCTCAGTCAAGTTAGCTAGTCATCTCAGTCTCCAGTCACAGATCTGTACGATCTCGATCTAAATTCTGTATAGTGTGGATATAGGCTCCGTCAAACAGGCGCGACACGCGATATAATAGCGTGTCATCTGTTTGTAAGAGCCTTAACGTAAAGGCGCTCCCTCACCGGGAGCATTCTCTTGTAATGTCACCTTTACCTGCGACCTAGCCGTGTTACTTCTACCTATATTTACCAAGCCTGCTGGTTTTAATTAGGTATCTCTTTGCATTACCTAGAGAAACGGCCTGCGCAGTCTACTTGCAAAGCTCTTTAAGCTCTAATAGCCGCTAGCCGATGAAGTGGAATCTTGTATTTGTTACAATACGGCGAATGCTCCCTGAGGGCTGAGACGCACCATAAGGGTTCCTTTTTACCATTTCGGTACGGTACGGAACCCTAAAAAGACCACGAAATTCAAATTTCCTTACGATTTTTGCAATTTTCAAAAACAAGTCTTATGTATTTGTATGTAAAGAATTATAATAATTGGAATTAGTAACAAAACTCCATTTAGTACTAATAGGTGATCCTCAAATGTCAAGATTTCATGAAATAGTCATTCAAAAGGACAACAAACTAGTATACAACGTGTAACGTTAAATGCGCAAAACCTCTTAAGGGGTCATTGTACTCATCATTATGAACAACTTTTACTATGGGACCAAAACTGAAATCGCGAAAAAAAAATCAGCTGTTCAGTACTGCATCAGTTCTGTTTGCATAATTCGTCAAAATGTACTGAACAGCTGATTTTTTTTTCGCGATTTCAGGTTTGGTGCCATACTAAAAGTTGTTCATAATAATGAGTACAATGACCCCTTAAGAGGTTTTGCGCATTTAACGTTACACGTTGTATAATTGTATTGATGACTTTAACGATTATAATTCTGTAAATGCATCTTGTTATGGGCTGGTGACTCATAGTTTGATCAACATACAAACTAATACTGACTTGCAAATTGCAAAAAACATACGAAAATTTGAATTTCGCGGACTACCCTCCTGGCGCTTTCGCCTTAATAAAACACAAGATTTTTGTAAGTTAATGTTATATTTATCGGCAATAAGTATTTATTTATATACGACTAATAACTATTTTTACCAGTATATGATCGGGATAAAACGAAAGCTTTATTGTTAAATTTAATGACATTATACATGTTCATTGTTCATATACAGGCTTTAAGTGTAAACAGTGGCAATCTTTAGTAGCAAAAAATTATGAACAACTTTTATTCATAATTGGACCAAACCTGAAATCCCGAAAAAAAAATCAGATGTTCCCTACAGTTTGACGAATTATACGAACATAAATATAGTTACTGAACAGCTGATTTTGTTTTCGCGATTTCAGGTTTGGTCCCATAGTAAAAGTTGTTCATAATGATGAGTGCAATGACCCCTGAAAAGATTTCCACTGTTTACACTTACTTATCGGCATTATGTATTTATATTAATAGTAGATTATTAACCAAGGGGTTAAAGCAGTATCTTCGAGGTTTACTCCGAGGTGTTAAAAACTTAAATCACGAGCGAAGCGAGGGATTTAAGACAAGTCCTGAGTGTAGCGAGGGATTTAAGTTCACCCAAGACTAAGACAGCTTTATCACCGAGGAAAATACTCTACTTTTCGTACCATTTGCGAAAAAATTAACACAATAATAATATGAGATAAGCATTTTAGAACATTAAGTTATTTATGAAAATAAATTAAAATAAACTTAACGTTTATGTATTTGAAGAAAACAAAAACGCGGCAAATTCCTAGACTAATATTTTTTTGTCGGAAAAGCAAAGGCTCAAGCTCATACGGCCTCGTCGGTTTTCGTAATTTTATTTAATAATCATAACAGCATAATAAATGCGTATTCCTTTTTCAAAAAGATGTATAATGCTTTATATACAAACTCAATGGTGTAAACACAGATGTAGTTCAGTATAAATTTGGTATTATAAAGCATTATGAATGAAATTCAGTACAATTTTTTTCCCTGTTTTTAAAAGATTAAAAATGAGTGTTGTTATGTTCGCTTTTTGTGGCATAGAATGTCACTTTTTTGAGCAAGTGGTACGAAACTTATTTTATTTCCCAGCAGTGGGAACATTAGGCTGATTACGATGTATTTATAAACGAGTAATAACTATTTTTCCAGCATTCGATCGGGACAAACTATAAGCTTTATTGTTAAATTTAATGACATTATACATGTTCATTCTTACAAACAGTTTTACAAGATAAGGCTTAGGAAAACAGCCGCACGGTGGACAATTATAGGGTTCGTCGATAATGCTATTATAAAGTAATTGCCCTATGTTGCGCCTAGTATTTACCATTATAAAGCATGGAACAAACTGTGCGTCCAATCTCTTAACAAATTGAACAAAATTATCGCACGGCACAACTAACAAACTTTTACACTGGTCTTTACTATATTCTCTGTAGCCGCGATAGCGACTCTCTTCAATGAAATTGGGTATATTTTTATATGGTTTGATATATGATCTAAATAGTTTACAGTCGTGTTTTTCAGCACATTTCGCTAGGAGGTAGTGGCTAACTTCGAAAAGACGATGTTTTTTTTGAAATTCCTGTTTGTTGTAATCTGAAGTCATAATCTTAAAAGTGCTCTCAGCTTCGGCCGATGAATGTAATTTTAGAGCCTCATGCTCTAAAATTACATTCATCGGCTTATCAAATATGTTTCCTTTAAGCCGATTGGCCTGAATCTGGTTAACCCCTCAAGTGTCTGAGTTTGGCTGATTTTAGACCCAAAACCCCCGCGAGTGGGGAGGGTTGGGGGTTAGTTGCGAACCCCATAGGTTCACAACTACTGATAATGATATGTTTTCCATCGGATGATGTTTTTTTACGTTTATATATACGTGATCTAAGCTTATATACCTATTATGTAAAGTTTTGTCCTTTTGCACATTTGGTGTGCATTTGACACGCGGGGGGGGAGGGGAGGTTAGCTGCGAACTCCATAAGTTCACAACTAATGATTTGATTGGTTTTCCATCGGATGATGTTTTTGTACATTTATATATATGTGATATAAGCTTATGTACCGAACAAAAAAACGGTTTTTCTTATGCACACATGGGGTGCACGCGACACTTGAGGGGTTAATCCATTTTGTCAAATCTTCTGCGGAATTTTTTATTTCTCGAGTTTTCAATAAGTTGGATACTACAATTTTTCGGTAAGTCGACACAAACTGCCAACTCGTAGGTTCTGAGGTCATTCCACATTTTGTTCTAACTTGATCAAACAAATGATCAATTACTTCCAGATTCAGCCGCCTTGTGGGCAAAAATGTGTATCCTTCTGTCTTAATGTCATCAAATAGCTGTAAGATAGATGTAATTGTTATTTGAAAACCTTCAATAAACTTTGGTTCAAATTTTATATCACACAATTTTATGTCTCGGAAAAATATCAACATTTCATTGAAAAAATCTATTTGCGATTTTATGCCACGGAAAGCACTTTTGTATTCATCAGTTTCTAATTCAGATGAGTTCAAAGAATCAAACAAATTGTTCATTAATTTAATAAAATCTGCAGTGACTTTTCCAGATGTCTCAATAACGCCTAAGTCGACGTAAGTTGATATTCCAGTGGCTACAGTATTGCTAAGTAGCTGTGTGGCATAGCATAGTTCCTTTTTCTCGAAATTAGTGGGATGAATATGATTCTTAGTTAATTTGGGCGCAAGTCTGAATTCTTTTTTTTTATCCTTTTCATAAAAACTACGTACGTGCTCATATTTAGCTCGACGATCTTGAAAGAGAAAATCATGTTGTATGAAAAGGTTGCGAACTATTTTAATAAGATGAGGGGCATCAAAGATGTAGTATATTTTTTTGTCGTTGATGAAGAAATATGGTTTCTCAACAGTGACAGTTCTATTTTTCGCTGCTTTAATAAACTCGTTACTTGTGTCGGAGACAAAAGTTCGAACTTTAAGTCCGATTTTAAATAGCTGTTCTAATAATTCGTCAATCCATTCATTAAACTCGACAGACCTTTCACCTCTAGATAGCAATGCGTATCCAACAGGTTGTTTCCAATTACCATATATTCCTCGCACCATCATAACATAAGCTTTTTCTGCTGTTTCTGGTAACCTAATTCCATTAATATCGAGGAAACCAACAATTATATCATGATCTATGCTGTAGAATAAATTTGGCTTTATAGATATGGAACTTATTACAGCTGAGCAGTTCTTTTCCATATCTGTCATGGTGTCAACTTTGCTTGTAAGCAACGTCATAAAATTACCGTTAATTTCAGTGGTTATCGATATGGCATTCTTATGTAAAGTAGAAGGACAGGGCAGACTTAAAGCATCTTGTAGCATTCGGTACACTTGAGGATTGCTGTGATATAAATTAAAGCTCATTAGTTTAAAATCAAGGCCATTATTTCCTGCTAAATATTTTACATTACTTTGTGCTTTAACAATGTCAGCAAGTTCTTTAGTCAGAAACTTACTGCACAATTTTTGAAACGTTTCTTGTCCCAAAAAAATGACGTTACTGTTTTGAGTTTCAAGTTCTTTTTTGCTGCTACATCCTGGAGTAGGTGACGGTAATTTTCTTTTCCTTGTTGCCTCTAGCAGAGGTTCATCAAATAACGTCAGTTCTTCACTTTCTTCAATTTTGACATAAGTTCCCATGTCCATAACTGTTTCTGCAGGTTGGCCCCGCTGATGCGGTAATTGAAGAGAAGGCAACGCATCCCTTTTTAATTTTTTGCGGTTCCTTCCCACTAAAATGTCCCGCACACTAAAATGCTCTTCACAAACGGTATAATTTCTTGCGGGTCTATCCATCACTTCTTCTCGGCCTATCAATATAAGCCATTCCATCCGCCTGAAACAAAAAAACTTATTTATTAATTGAAATGAAATACTTACTGCGCAAATTATTTAAGTCATAACATTTGTATTGACTAGCATGGCGCCCTAATTGCGTAACACAATGATAATTTTCTTCCATTTAAGACGCAGATATATGCCAACGGCCTTGAGTGCATAGCTTTCGTGTTCTGTGCTGAGCTCACGCAACGCGTCGTACGTCCACCCAGTAATAGAAGTCGCACAACAAGGAGCGCTGTCCCAAATTAGACGCATTAAGTATTAATTTATACAAAAATTTATTTAACATTACAGGGTGTAAGTGTAAACAGTGGGGTCATTGTATTGTACACGCGGTGCCTTTGTGTCGCAGCTGTCCTTTAGTTGTTTTGGGAGTCGTTCAGAATGTTCATATCATAAATACTACGACGCCGCCGCCGCGCCTCCTGCGCGCGCCGCCTGCGACTGCGTGGTGACGCGAACAGCTAAGCCCGGAGACGGAGAACGTTGCACACCGTGCGTATAAAACTCGTTAGTGGTATCAAAACCAGTATGCGCATGGACGTAAAAATATCGCGGCGGGATTTTATCGCGCACTGGATTTTCAACTCTCGGTGTTGAGCCGAGTTTCGAGCATCCAACCTAACAACAACAGAGTGCATTCCAACGCGTCGAAAAAACACACTGTTGGATTTTCAACTCTCGGCGCTAAGCAGAGCGTTGAAAATCCAGTGCACGAAAAAGAAATCGCCGCGCTATTTTTACGTCCGTGCGAACGTCAGCTTATTCTACTGAAACTCCGTACTACGCTAGGCCATCTCAAGGTTAAAGTGTTACCACTGACGTGCGGCCTACTGTACAAACTCAATAATGTGGAGCGAGCGCGCACTGCGGTGCGTTTCCGGTAGTCCTGCCGCACTGGGCGGGGCCTACAGTAACAAAACGCATGACCGCAGTGCGCGCACTTCAAAGACATTCCATACTTCACAGATTATGCGGTAGAAAAACGCACCGCAATGCGCGCTCGGACTTCTCTGTCGCCGTCAGTCTCACAGTAAAATTCTCCCTTCACAATGCTGTTTTTAGTTTTTTTAGTTACGCGTAATTTCAATTGGACTAAAGTAACAAAATGAATTTAAATACCTAGCGTATTGCTGTAATGAATTATTTAAAAATTCAATTTCGACTGACCTTTGCACGTCGGAAGGGTGAGAGAAAAACGAGAGATGCGGTTTTTCTTCCGATGTATTGAAACATCCGTTAACACTGCAATATATACGTGCACGTCCGGGTCCTTGTGACCGTGCCGGTTGAAGTGTATTATTCATTTTCAAAGCAACGTATTGTACTTTTCGTTTTCGCTAGGTACAAGAACGCTCGCAATTCAAAGGACAAAATGATTCAACGCGGCGGCGCGGCGCGGCAATCGCGACTGCTGTCTAGCGAAACTCTGCGAAACTAGTCGAGAACGAGTGCTTTCGCTGTCTCGCTCGCGCCCTCGTAGTCATCGCACACAACACACAGTACAGTCAAGAACGAGCGCCGCGCTGTCGCCGTCTCGCTCGCTTGCGGCTGCGTAGTCCTCGCACACAAGTACATATATATGTATAAGCAGTACAGTAAGTAGTCTGTGCCTCTGTGGAAGTATTTAGATTCCTTGCTTTGCACAGCGCAGTGTGCCATTAATTTGTTCGAACGGAGAGCAGAGTGAATTATTTTATTTTGCCCTTGAATCTTGTCTTGATTATTAGTTTTCTTGAAAAAACCCTGTGATTCAAATGTCACCGTGTCTCTGTCTCTGTCTCTGTCTAAATATAATAAATTCGTAGTTTTAGCTAATTCGTTACCTATATTGCCTGCAAAGTCTTGGCACAGCGGCGTAATGACCGAGGTTAGTTTTTGAGCCAGGGATGTAACGGCGATGTAAATATGAATAAATAACTTCATAGAAACAGTATCAGAGAAATATTTTCAGCAGATATAAAATAAATATATAATGTAATACATATAATAGTAGCGGACCCGACAGACGTTGTCTTGTCTGAACGATCCTAGAACCCGACTGCAGCGCCACCTACCGGGTCTAATCCAATTGTGTTTTCAAACCATCCAGGAACTCATTGAAATATACTTACACACAAAATTTCATCTAAATCGGTCCAGCCGTTTAGGAGTAGTTAGGTGACAAACACGTACAGAAGAATTAAGATTTAAGTACCTAATTATCTCGAAACAGGAACAATTTCAATACTACTAGATAGATACTATGTACCATATTTTTATACATCAATGGTACGTACTCATAAAAAAACCACGTCGCACTATTGCGGTTTTTGGGAAGAATACGCCATTTTGTTCTAAGGTCAAATAATACTACATAGGGTTGTCGCAAATGGTCAAACAAGTTTTTTTTTGTAAGTGTGCGTACTTATACAAAGAAAAAAAGAGATATCACTGACATACTTATCATATCGCAAGCTCGAATCTATGCCATCCCGAATCAAGGAACAAAGAATTTTGTATTCAAAGCTAAACGCGAAAAAAAAAACTAAAAGAAAAGGTCTTCCGAGTATGTCATTGGATTGTATATTTAAATGAGATAAACTGTATTAAAGCAAAAAATATAGTTCAAAACAAAATAAAATGAGTTAAGGTCAAATACAGTGACAACCCTAATACTGTGTTTTGAATAATTCGCGCGTGCGACGTGATTTTTGTATCAGTGATAGGTAGGCCTTGTTATGAGCAATATTTCTGTGCTAGTGACAAGTCGCACTTTTGTGTTTTTAAGCAGAAAAAAAAACCATTGACATATAATATTACTGCGTATTTATAATATATCAATGATAAAAACGAAAATCTGGAAAAAAAATATTTCTCGGTTCGAATGAAAACTGAAAAATGTGCGCCCAAAGTTGCTTTATCAGACTATATTTATATAAAATAAATATCTTGGACAGTTACGTTTTCAGAATTTATTATTTTTTTTTCATGAAAAGGTCACATAGAATACTTGAATATCTTTTTTTTTAAACAGTAAGTATTTGAAATTGACACGTGGGAGTTTTACTCGTGCATTTTAAATGCATCCCTTGATCGATAAATACCATAAACAGCAGAGGGAAATTTTATTGATCGATTGGAACACTGTGCGGTCTTTGCACTCAAATCACGCACACATAGATCTGTACTTATGTAATGTGAGGTTCATGTGTTTGACTCACGGAACAGTAAAGTTCCGTGGTTTGACTAGCAGGTAGATTTTGTAAATTGTAATGCTTCAAATTATTAATTTTATCAATGCTGTGCTGAAAGAGTACGCGAACCAATCAATAAATTCAATAGGTAGCCGTCGGCCATCGGAATGCTGCACAAATAAAAACCACGTGGTGTACACGAATTGTTCCGCTCCGTTTAGCGCTTGTACGCCGCTGTTGCCAGGCGGACGCGGACACGTGATGTTTTCCGAACGAGCCCAATCCAAGATGGCCGCAGCACCAGCACCAAAGCCGCCATTCGCTTTCCCACGTCGCGCACCACCACTTCGCACGCTTCATTCTCGTTTCTTTTCTATTGTGCATCGCAATTCGCTATTGCATTTTTGCGCTAACTCCGTTTTGATGATTGCATCTTTATTAGCTTTGTTACCGTTATTGTTTATTCTGAAGTAGGTACGTCGTTATTTCGAGTTTTGTATGTTTTATCGCGAGCAACAAACGACGAGGTTATACATGTGTTATACGTTTCTTTATAAGCACGTAGCGAGCGTGGCATGTCGGGAAGGGCCGGGCCATTAGCTAACATGTGTTAACAACGTAACCGTGAGCATGACAGATGTGGGTAACGAGACTTATGTGAGACAGAGAATGGCTGGACGACATTGTTTTCTACAAATACCTACTAATTACTCATTAAAATTGCTAAATAAAATGCCTGCCGGCTGATTGACATAGGTACTTATGTACTTAATTTAGATACTTTGACGGCTTCTTTCCCACAATACGACTAAAGGTGCTTCCGCAAAACAATTACTTATTTTTTTAAGTACCTTACATTCGAAGTTTAAAATGTACCGTAAAACGGGGCTATTCGGGACATATTTTGAGATACTTTACCAAATATCTTGTTTATTTCACATAAATTACTATGGTGAAAAAATTGTACGGGTGTCGGAGAACTCCTTACTTCTGCAGACATACTTTTGAAGTAGCTACATGTAACAGGAACAGAAAAATAAAAAAATAATGAGGCTGTCCCAAATATCGCATATTTGGGGCTATTATGGACAGCACTGAAAAACCGATATAAAATGCATATTTTGAGACAAAACAGCCACTTTCAACAAGTCTATCGATACTTGGGACAAAGACTGACAAAAACTACATAAAATAATGTTTTTGTTTTAGGGATTGGTAGAATTTTAAGAAGAAAAATTTTTTTTTTCAAAAACTCGTTTATTACTAGGTTATGTAAACTTCTACGAACGGTAAGAATGTCGAAACTTAAAGCTTATTTAATTAAATTAAATTAAATTAATTAAATTAAAATAATTTAAATTAAATTAATTTAATTAAATTACGGTTAATTGTACTTTTGGTTACGCCATATTTTTTTTCTGCTTCTCTAGTAGACAGTTTTTTAGACTTAACGTCTGATATTGCCTTGTTAAAGTCATCATTACTATAAGAGAAGTATGGCATGTACCGTTTACCTTTTCTTAAGTTTCTATAAGTTCTTGAATATTTTCGAACCATTATACAATTGTATAATGGTTCGAAAATATTAAGAATTTTAAGAAGAAAAATTTTTTTTTTCAAAAACTCGTTTATTACTATGTTATGTAAACTTCTATGAACGGTAAGAATGTCGAAACTTAAAGCTTATTTAATTAAATTAAATTAAATTAATTAAATTAAAATAATTTAAATTAAATTAATTTAATTAAATTAATTAAATTACGGTTAATTGTACTTTTGGGTACGCCATATTTTTGTTCTGCTTCTCTAGTAGACAGTTTTTTAGACTTAACGTCTGATATTGCCTTGTTTAAGTCATCATTACTATAAGAGAAGTATGGCATGTACCGTTTACCTTTTCTTAAGTTTCTATATGTTCTTGAATATTTTCGAACCATTATACAATTGTACTTTATCTGAAAACCACAAAAAACCTTGTAAATACATAATGATAGATATATTAATAAATAAAAATCAATTGTACACAAATGCATAAAAGTGAAGGGGCTATTTGGGACGCTGTCCCAAAAAGCCCCGCAACGATGTCCCAAAAAGCCCCAGACACATTATCAATCATAAATCAAAAACTATAAGCATGACAAAATTAAATACCAGTAAGAAAACATAGTGATAATATATATACTCGTCATTTAAAAACAACAGAACTCTTACCAGTCAGGATTTTCCGCTGTGCGAGAAGTTTTGCCGCCTAAATTTTCACGTAAAAAACGGTCTCCGACTCTTTCACCAAAATTTGTTACTAAACTGTTTAATATACTGACACTGACAGTTGACAATTATGACGTTAACTATAAATGTGTTGCTAGAGTTCATAAAACAAATCCTACCAAACAGCAAACGAAAATTATCGACATAATTGTTCAAAAACCTGGGTTGTCCCAAATACCCCCCTCAAAACCAAATAGCCCCGTTTTACGGTACCGTTTTATCTAAGCGTAATTGAATTTGCATTTTTTTTATTATCTATTCATTGTTCTTCAACGGGTTCTGGGCTGGGTTCTTCACATTGTTCTCGGCTCGCACGATGTGATGTCATGATGCTCATCGTTCTCGGAATTATCATCGACTTATAAATAAGCTTTTTTTGCTTTTGTATAAATAGGTAGGTAAGTATTAACTTTTTGTGAGCCTTAAATGCTAGGTACTACGCTTAATCAAATATTGACAAACGCGATGCCACGAAATGAGGCCATTGGCCTTCGATTGGACGCAAGACGCAACGCAATTATCGTACATAAAGGACACCGGGTGAACGGAAATAACTGAAATAGATTAACGATTAGCTATTGAATAGATGACTGTTTATGAAGTAGATTAACGATTAACTATAGAATAGATGACTGTTTATGGCTTTACTTAGGGTCATAATAATATGACTTTATCGTGAAAATAAAGGGTAATTCGTCTAGGCTAACACTGTTCGAGAAAGAAACATGACGATAATTATGAGTTTTTAAAATTTCTTTAAAACCAAATGTAGGTTTAAGATTAAGTCATTTGGATTTACCATATGTGTACTGTTGTTCTAAAACCGAAACATGATTACTTAGATACTTAGGTACTTGAAATTTTTTCAATACTTAGAAAAAAAAACCAAAGCAGGCAGGTACGTCTATTTTCTGTTTTATACGATTATATGTAAACAGTTCCTTATTGTGCAGTAAAATTTGCTTTAAATCGAAAGTATTTTAAATATGTTACCAACTTACTAAGCTAAAAACTGATATAAGTATAGCATTTTGTCATAAATCTACATTTAAACGAAGTTTAGTTCCGGATCGCGAGTCTTCTAATCTCTCGCGTCATACTAGACAGCCATAACGCTATTTCACTTACACATCGAGCTAAACCACGCTTCAATATATCCTTAAACAATCAATTTCTTATTTTTGTTACATAAGTTTACCATTTAAAACAGCGCATTAAAGTTTAACTTAAACTAAACAATGCATTAAACATTGCTAAAGTCTTTTAGATTGACAGTAAGTTAAATAGTTGCTCTATTAACGTTTACGTATGTAGTTTATTGGTGAGGTGTGGAACGTTTCAATAAAGTACGTAAATTTAAAGTGAGAAGAATCGGTTAAATATTTACCGAGGATGTGTGTCACGGCTAAACCCGTGCGTGTCGTAGTGTTCGAGTGGCTCATGGCTCATACATATTCAAGCGGCGCCGGACGATCATAGTCGCTCGCCATTGGCCCGCAAACTCGCTGAATACTAAGCGAACGCCTTTGCAAGATCTGCATTGGAATTATATTCGATTTCGGTTTCCTGTTGTGTACGATCGGCTAAATAGCAGGAAGCCATCATAAATCTACACGTTACCCTATTGAAGTTCAATACGTTGGATTATTCTGTTAATATACACCTCTAAACAGGATGTTATAAGTATGTATGTATATCTTTTACGGATTAGAGTTGCTATGTATTTTATACGAAAACAAAACATTATGTAGCACGTTAGACGTTATTATTACTTATTCGACATTGTTTGCTATCGGCATCGGGTACTTATGGTTAGATAGAGCGAGCTGACCCACTTGTTTTCAGATAAGAGTTATCAATTCGTTATGAGTGTGATGTATTAGTTGTGCAATTTTGTTATCGACTAAGTATTTATTGCTCTATTGATAACATTGTTGATTTTTCAAGTTCATCAATATCCTTTGTTCTTATACAGTGCTCTGTAAACATTGGTTACTGTTCCGATATTTGTTTAGTATTCAGTAGACTTGTTTCCATAAACAATGACGCACTTCTTTCGTGTGTCATGTAATACCTACTAGATCTATTTATCTTTAAATTTTAAAGTCGTAGGTAGGTACATATAGTCGCACGTCGTTTCCTTTTTAAATATTCACTCTACTAAATTAGCATTAATTTACATAATTCAAAATGCCAGTTAGACACAGTTTTGTGTATTTCAGTAAGTAAATGCCTACCTAAATGCACTCCGTAGTACCTATTGTCCATAATATAACCTATTTACACAGGGATCGCATACATTTCGGTCGGTTCATTAAGGGGATACTTACTTACATCAATAAATTGTGTGTTTTTAAAACTCCTATTAATACTTAAATCCAAATGATTATGGTTAAAATCATTTGGATTTTCCTTACTTGTGTTATTTGACTAAATTGTCTACTGCTGTACTAAAACTGAAACATGTTACTTACTTGAAATTTTAAAGTAATACCGTCTATTTTCTGTTTTACACGATTAAACGTAAACAGTTCCTTATTGTGCTGTCAAATTGGCTTTAAATCGAAGGTATTTAAATATGTTAAGAACTAACTAAGCTAAAATTTTATTTAAGTAAGTAATAAGTACTTATACCATTTTGTCATAAATCTACATTTAAAAGAAGCGCGTTTAGCGCCGGTGCGCGTGAGTCTTATAACTCGCGCGTCAAACTAGACAACCATAACGCCATTTCACTTACACAACGTGCTAAACCACATTTCGATGTATCCTCTTAACACCTTTAATAATGTGTTATTTAGGAATGAAGCATTTAAGTTTAATTTAATTCCAAGTTATTCAGTCAGCAAGACAAACTGCCGCGCTCGTTCGGTCAAGGTGACCTTCCTTGCGTCCAGTCACATCGCAACTTAACGGCTCCCTATTCAATGTAAATTCTGAGAGACCTTGTTCGCGACTTGAGCTCTAAATCCATATGAAGTTACATACAACTAGTGAATTTCAGTAGGTATCTCGGCCGCTCTTATGCATCAAATAAATTATTAGCACATTCTGCCTTTGAAATGCACGAGCGCCAGTTTCTTTAAATAATAACAAAAGAAAGAGGAACACGTGCTGCGCGCCGTCCGCCATTTTGCAATATAAATAGCAAGATGGCGGCGGGCCGTTCGGTCGGTTGGCGAAAGTAGTCGGTAATTTATAAGCCGCGGCACTGCGCGGCGCGGCGGGCAGGCGAGCTGAAACGCGAGGATCTATGGCCGGCCGATGCACGCAATGCTTAGTTTGATTTATATCGCTCTCTTGTTTCCATTCGCTCGATTGTTCTCGGCTTTATGCGCTCGAGTCTCGCGATTCTGGTATTGTTTCCGACGGCCATGGGAACCGAGTTCGCTTGGGTTCTCAATGACCTTTATTGCTTATGCGACTCTCAGCTAAATGAATTTTTGTTCACAGTTCAAGTTCACGACATTTTCTTTTCAATGCAAATAAGGTCATTTCAGTAGTGGCAAACAGGTTTTAAATTCAATTTGATAATTTGTTCGAAAAATTTCGTACCTAATGCATGGTGTAGATTCTAGATCCCCTACGATAGAATCATGAAATTTAAATGTATCAATGACGCAAATTGATCGGATTATTCAGTCAACAACCGGGAAGATAATACATACTGAATAAATTTTCTCCACCTTGATCTGTTTCCATTTATTTATAAGTAGTCGATGTTTATAGCTACAAGCCGTTTATAAAAGCCTTTAGCAAACACGTAACATATGTGCGTCTTCCACGGTATGACAGAGGAAAATACATAATGTAAACATTCATAAATAATACAGAATTATTACGAACTAGCTGTGCCCCCGGCTCTGTCCGCGTGAATGTCGAATAAGAACATTGCATTCATTGTATCTACCCATTTGCGCGATTGTCATTACAATCAAGCTGTCGGAATACCTGTAATAATATCTACGGTTGAGATGAGACATGCGCCAGTTTTAAGTAAGGTTAGCAGCTTTACAACAGTAAAAGTTTCATTGAAAGTTTGCCGTTCTCACGTGATGAGGCAACAAACATACTAAACGACACACCGGTCGAAAAAATTGTAGAATTTTTAAAAAATTGAGTTGTGTTGCTTTTTCATACTTTTCTAGATTTGTTCTAAAATTTTCATTTTCAATGTATACAGACTTGAACCCTACGATTTTGTTAAACAATTCTGATCAACAATTTGAAAACGTGACTATGACATACTATAGGTATGTACATATAATAACGTATGTATCACAAACATGTTAATTTAAAACAAATATATGACCATTTATTACGACTCTGATCACAATATCGTGCGTAGGGGAATGATTGACGTTTAGCTACGTAGAATAGATTCGTTTCTAGTATGCAGTTACATAAGTATTCAAACGTGTATTATCCGTAATGTAGTTTGCATTCCAATATGTAAACACTTTATTGATCAATAGGCACGAGGCGTTAGCGTATCATAATGTTGCCAAACAAACGGAGCGGGGGTCGGGTGGCTGGCTACTGAATTCTGACGCGTCTCGCCTCGCAAATAGCTCGATGACTTATTTGCTTCCACGAAACGCCAACATTTTCTCGTTAATCAATATTTAATGCCCCATTTCCGCCTTAACATTATTTTTGATAATGCTCTTGACCATCATCTTCAATGGTGCCTTGAGCAATAACATATTTCCGCAAGCCTGGAAACAGGCCACCGTTATCGGTATAAATAAGCCCGGTAAGCCCAAGAGCGAGCCCTCTAGCTACCGCCCCATTAGCCTGCTCAGTGTCCTCGGCAAAGTCTATGAGAGACTTATTTATAAGCGCCTCAGAGACTATGCCGAGACAAAGGGCCTCATACCTAACGAACAGTTCGGGTTCCGTACCCAACATTCTTGTGTACATCAGGTCCACCGCATCATCGAACACATAGGCGCTGGCTTTCAGCGCGGTTCGATGACGGGAGCGGTATTTTTCGATATAGCGAAAGCTTTTGACAAAGTCTGGCACAACGGCTTAATTTATAAGCTCTACAAACTCGGAGTGCCAGACCGTCTCGTGCTCATTTTACGTGACTTTTTGTTAAACCGCACCTTTCGATACCGTATCGAAGGAGCGCTATCTTCTCCCCACCCTATCCGCGCAGGCGTACCACAGGGCTCTGTAATTTCACCCCTTATCTTTACTCTATTTACCAGCGATATCCCGAAAAGTAGAAAGGCTCAGTTGGCTCTGTTCGCAGACGATACGGCCATCTACTACACGGGAAAAAGCCCAGACGCGATATCTCGTACTCTCCAAACCTCAGTCGATAACCTCGCCTGGTGGTTTCGTAGGTGGAGAATCGAAGTAAACCCGAATAAAAGTCAAGCGGTTCTCTTTCTGAAACCGTACCACACACGTCCTTTACCCCGACCAATCACGATGTTTGACAAGCCGATCCCTTGGGAGAAGCGAGCCAAATATCTCGGTGTCACGGTGGTTATTGGCATCTAAAATGGCTGCATATTTATTTACCAGATAACAGCAATTGAGTTTATGTTAAATTTACGACTTGATTGCGACAGCCACACATGGTATAAATGTTACTGCACAAATTTATTGGAATTCATGGCCAACCAGTTATTATCGGTGAACAAATAAGTGCAGATAGTATAGGCAGAGTGGGCGGCCTACTATCGATGCCCACAGTAAAGTAATGGACCATAACTTTTACGACGCGTGCACATCACTAGACGACGATGTATAAAGTGACCTCGTTTCCAACATTTTTTATTCATCTCACTACGCAACAGTTGTCACTTAAAAGTGTTTTTATTCATTGTACGAAGGAAGAATCTCTCGACACGGTCTCTATACAATCGATTAAGGTTTTTGCTCCATTTTTCGGTCTGTAAAATAAAGCTGAATTCGGCGCATTTGCAATGGCTTCCTTTTTCGACCGACCGCCCGTGAAGGTTCGCTTCAACCCGGAAAATAAAAACTCCTTGATTTGAGCCATGATAGCTTTGCCAGCGCAACACAAAACAAACAAAAAATATCGAAAAAAGCAAGTTGCTTTTGATTGTTTTTTATTCATGCTTCATTCATAAGGAAATTATACGTTTAGTGATTGTTTTAACATTGAAACCATCTACTAACTTTATTTATTATAGCGACTACGATATATTTATTTCACTCTTCAGATAATATTTCAGAGTTCCAAATATTTGAAAGTAAATTATCCTTTTTTCTACGAAATAATGGTATAAATCACGTTGTTATTCTCGTTCCGAAGTTTAATGTTACGTCTTTAAAGTTATACCGTCGAGACTGCAACGTGATCAATAAGATTTATAAACAAGTTTCCATTCAAGTTAATTACAAAGACGATAAGGCGGTGCATTGAACGACACGACACGATTGATAATTATAATACTCCTACTCGTAACACGATTGCATTTCAATTGCTATTGTTATCGTAATAAATGTTCCGTCGCGTCACGTTCTTACGACCTCTACTCTACTCATTTAGCTGCATTTCTAGTTGAAAGTATCCTGAATGATTATTCAGGATACTTTCAACTTTCTTTATTTATTTCTTTTCAATTAGTATAAAGATTTATTTAGTTATGAAACAATTTAACTGCCGAGTTTGCAACATGTTTCTCCAGTGGGTGTTAACATTAAGATGCCAACGTATTGTTTATTACCGTTGGCATATTTCAGCGGACCGACAGAGGATCGCATGCCAACTCGTTTGACCTCATTCCCGAGACTAGTTCTGCGTAAACTCTCATATCGGGTTTATGAAAACATACCTATTTTAAGACTATATAAAGCGGCAGACCGGTCCAAGATATTATTTGTTTGTGTTTCAGCTGGAACGTGTGCCAAGTGTAGGTAAGCGCGTTTTCAATGTTCGACGTTACTCAGTCTGATTTAGTATAAACAAGTCGAGAGAAAGGCATCGATGAGAGATAAACTCGTTTTTTCCGACATCGATTCATTACACCATTCTCGTAACATGTAAAATATTTATACAGCAATACTCATACATTCCAGTAACTGAGTCCGATTATGTTTGTGCTCGTAACATGAGATGTTTCGACATGTGAGCCCGATTTCTTGAACTATACAATTATGTATTGTGGTTAATTCTTCATATAAATTCAATGAGCTTGGTCCGGTTTGTCAGGTTGGGTCCACTGGTCTCTTCTAGTCCGGTGTCGACCAGACGACATCCGTTATCTAGACGACACACAACCAGTTCTTAAAGCATCTTATCTCAATTAGAAAGTTAAACATTATCTGACAAAAGTGACGTTTTGATCGATGAAGGTAAAATTGTTTTTGCCATTAGAATTAGATCAGACGTTTCATCTATTTTCTATTGAACGATCGCTTGCAGTTACGATTTACGACATGATACGCAGTTTATTGCACAGATTTAGTTAAGTAATCCGATGGAATTTATTTTGCAAATGATTGCGGCAATTAAAGGCATTCTGTCGTAATTTATTTAATTTGAACGGATTTTTATTAGTTTTTTTTTTTATGCCAGAAACGATGAATCACGACTTTCTAGTGCAGCTGAGACATAGTAATTATGTTGTTTCTTAGAAATGGTGTTAAACGGAAGCTATTTAAAATAGTTAACACAGCATACACACATAATTTACAAACATTAAACTCAAACAAACTCGCCTTCTCAGCAATAATTTATGAATGGCTGGAGCTCTAAACATTACAGATTAATTCGCTCGTTTCGGTCGATCGAATTGGCCTGTAATGGCGGGCCGTAGAATCAAGCACGGGGTATATCGGGCAATGAACGCAGTCGAGTCCCCATTTCTCACGTCCAGACCAGTTGCAGACTTGTCGGTCGGCATACCGACCAAGAAAGGCTGTGGTGCGGTGCCTTAAAGGGGAAAACGGCATGTTTTTTTGCTCCCCCGAGTATGCCGGCCGCCATTAGCATTAACCCGTGCGTGCGTCTCAAATAATGATTAGATTTTAGCCTCGCAACCTCTCACGTGTTGGGTTAGATGACGGCGTTAGGCTGGTGACACACTAGGTTGAAACTGTTGAAAGACTGCTGCAGGTAAAACATTTTTTTTATGACTAGACTATCAACTATTAACTTTTTTCTTCGCAAAAAAAAATCAAGTCCGTTTTGATATTTTCATTGCGCGACAGCTAAAAGGATTAGTAAGGCAGTTAAAAGGATTAGTAAAATTCCTAGGAATCGTAGCGTAGCAAATTGCTCCGGTACTACGAATCTACGACACGGGAACATACAGCAGCCCTTTTACTAACATAGTGAACTTATAATTATGTTTTATTAACAACACCTGTTTTTTACACCACCTATGTTTTACAAATAAAACTTTGACTTTGACTTTGACTTTTATAATCCAACTGCTACGCCCCTAGTAGCAGCCGTAGCATCCCTGTAGCCGACCGAAGGGACTGCTACGCGGGGTGGCTACAGCTTGACAATTTAGCCGACGCCGACATCCGCACGGACGTAAAAATATCGCGGCGATTTTTTTTCGCGCACTGGGTTTTCAACGCTCTGCTTAGCGCCGAGAGTTGAAAATCCAACAGTGTGTTTTTTCGACGCGCTGGAATGTACTCTGTTGTTGTTGATTGAATTCTTGAAGCTCGGCTCAACACAGAGAGTTGAAAATCCAGTGCGCGATAAAATCTCGCCGTGATATTTTTAGTATTTATACGTCCATGCGAACGTCGGCTTACTTTTAAAAGCTGCAGTTTTCGGTATTAGCGTCCAGTTCGTCTACCCAGTGCATTGTCTGCCTTAGCGAATTAATTTCGGCAGAAAGTTGCTGTTTTTGTTAAGACGCCAAGACGCGGTTATTCGCTTCTGAGTGCCTCTGTAAGTATGCGTATAAAAAGTAGACACTATTAAAATAAATAGCTATTCATTCTTAAGAATAAGGCTTTAGAAAATTATATTGTAGTCTGGCCTTCTGTTGTAATAGGAATGAAAAGATTACTCTGTTGCTACGCGAAGTAATTATTTTTATAAAGTTTGTTTATCTCTTTGATATAACAGTTTTTAACTTTAGTTAGAATATGATTAACTGAGCAAACTGCTAATACTTGACTAACTCAATCCCTGTTAATTTGTATATAGTCACGTAACTAGTTTCAACAATGTAAAGTTGTAGATTAACCCCAGGGACGGATTACCATTTAACCCTAAACCGGTTTACGTAGTAGCGATTGGCTGAACAGATCCGACACGATAGGACCCACCAATCACACTTTGTCTCGCCTAAAGGTATTTTACGTCGGCTAACTATGATTAATTCATTTACTTAATCTAGTTTATAAGCCACCTGTGCAACTCGGCCTTGACTGAAACGACTAGAGTGGTTCATTTAGCATTTTAATATTCTAATCTCCCACATAAATTAAATGCTTATTGAACTATTAAATTAACTACCAACTCTAGATAAATTCTCAAAGTTAATTCTCGTTACTGAAATTAAAAATGTTACCAGCATAATTATCGGTGTAATTTCTATAGACAATAACGATAAAGTAGAACCAGCTGTGACCATAAACGATGAAGGTTTATTTATCTTCATCCATACTAATATTATAAATTCGAAAGTAACTCTGTCTGTCTGTCTGTCTGTTACCTTTTCACGCCTAAACCACTGAACGGATTTCGATAAAATTTGGCAAGCCTATAGATGGTATCCTGGGGACGGACATAGGCTACTTTAAAAAAAAAAAATCCTACGGGGGATGATATAGGGGATGAAAGTTTGTATGGGAAACTCAGTATTTCTTAAGTTGGTGATGTGAAAATTAAAATGTATGCTTTTGATAGGAAATAAAGAAATATGCGGCTCAGCGTTTTTGAAAAATCATCCCCTAAGGGGGTAAAATAGGGGTTGATTTTAAAAATTACAAAACTGCATGGATTTCGACAAAAGGCCATAGGATACTATTTTTTTCAAAAATAATACTACAGGGGGTGATATAGGGGATGAACGTTTGTAAGGGAAACCCAGTATTTCTTAAGTTAGGGATAACAAATTTATGCTATTGGTAAGAAGTTAAGAAATATGCGGGTCTGCGTAGCAGCAGCGTAACATAGGGGTTGATTTTAAAATTTACAAAACTGCACGGATTTCGATAAAATTTGGCAAGGCATCCTGGGAAAGGACATGGGCTACTTTTTGTCTTAAAACATAATCCTACAAAGGGTGATAAAAGGGATGAAAGTTTGTATGGGAAACCCAGCATTTCTTAAGTTAGGGATATGCCCTATGTTTTCCACATGAACGTTCCCATGGGATATTTTCCGACATCCACGCGGGCGAAGCCGCGGGCAAAAGCTAGTCTTCTATACATCTATACAAATCAATAAAATTGAAGTGTCTGCTTGTAATGTCAAAATAACAGCTTTTTACTAAATGCATGTGAAAGTATGGTACTTATAACAAAAATACAATTTTCAAAATTTTTGTCTTTCTGTTTGTTCCGGCTAATCTCCGAAACGGCTGGACCGATTTTGACGGGACTTCATTGGCAGATCGCTGGTATTATAAGGAGTAACTTAGGATACTTTTGTTTTAGAAAAATAATATTTCGCGCAAAAAAAATTAAAACCCATGAAATTGTGGACAAAATCCGTATATTGACATGCGGGCGACAGGATACTTAATACTAAAATAATACATGCTAGCTACGCAATACCATTAAAGGCCAACCGCAAGACAAAAACCTCCTAAATCTATGTAATTACGTGCACCTCATGTATTTCAGTACAATTGACAGGTGATTATGCTAAACAGCCAGTCGCGACGGCATGCCATTAACTGGATAATGTTTTCTATTGCATAACTTAAAAACCGGTTCCGATAAAATGTCAGACGAGTCATACCATACAAGCATTTATACTCAGCTGTTTCTTATACGCCTACACCACAATTATGGATGGAAGGTCTTTTTTATGAATTGATTGCAGAATGAGTGTTCCACTTTCTTGATTTGGAGTTTGGTTTACTAAAATAAACCACTAAATACATAGAGTGTTCCACTTTCTTGATTTGGAGTTTGGTTTAATAAAATAAACCACCATAATTAATAAATATAATAAAATAATAATAATAATAAATATTTTATTTATTTTTTAAGAAGTATTTAAAAATGTATATAATAAGTTATAAGTATGAATAAACGAAATAATAATAATATATGTGTAATAAAGATTTTTTATTAAAAATCAATTGCCGAATGTATTTAAGCGCCTCACTTCAGAACGGTTGCACCTATTTGGCTAATTCTTTTTTTGTTGTGTAACTTGTAAATCTCTAAAGTGGCTAAGTAATAAAAGCCGCAAGGGTTGATCCATTAGGTTAAGCTAGGCTTGCCGGAGTTGGTCAGTGGATGGCTGACCATCCTTACATACCGAGACTCCTCCGTGCCTCGGAAAGCACGTTAAGCCGTTGTTCCCGGCTGTCATTCTTGGCTTGGATCATTGACAGTCGTTACGGATCGGCAGAAGCTCGAAAGTCTGACAACCAGTCTTACCAAGGGGTATCGTATTACCCAGTTACTGGATTGTGGAGGTCAGATAGGCAGTCGCTCCATGTAAAATACCGGTATTCAGCTGTATTCGGTTAGACTGGAAGCTGACCCCAACATAGTTCGGAAAAGGCTAGGCAGATTGATATTGTGTAACTTGTAAATGACTGAACAAGGGTTTGTATGACAGTTTTATTTTGGAAAAATCAACGGAAAAGTTGGAAATTAGGATCGTATTTTTGTATGAAAACAGACAACACACAGCCTAAACCACTAGAGATGAAATCCACCCGGGAGACGCCGGGCAAAAACAGTTAGTGTAAAATATTTCGATGATGTGAGCGTTAATTTCGAAGTTACGGATCATGTATGAAAATGTTATGCATCATTTTATGCATCGTGTTATGACAGCAATTTTACATAGGTAGGTAAATAAATGACAAATGACAAATGTGCATAAATTATAGATATTTTAGCATAACTTGACCTTAAGATGCTTGACCACCCAGCGATTCGAAAGTAGCCAACCATTAAAGGATGTAAAAGGAACTCGTATCACAAATCCATTAGGCGTGGCCACATCGAGCCTCAGTCCGCGGGTTACTGAACCGGCAGAGCAGCTGCATGTGACGGCCATGCGGGCAAACAGAAACATGAGGGACTCACCCACCTGCCCCATAGAACCACCCTCGTCTGATTTCACCAGCCGTTCTCTGCATTACCTTGCCATTAATTATTTCTGTAGATAATCGCTACTACAGTCTGCAGATATCGTTGACGTGAACATATTGAATCGATGTAAAGTTCAACATTTTAAGAAATTACCATTCCCTTTCTACTGGTCCACGCCATTCTGAATGATCCAAATCGTTCCAAATCAATAACTCATTATGTTATTTATTCAATAAATTTATTCAGCTTCGAAAACTTTGCATGGACACGGCCATATTTAAATACCAAACTGGCCATAATAAACTTACATAAAAATAACAGACCACTCCATTTTTAATATACATGACAAAAAAGAAGGTTGTTACGCATACCTTTTACTCACCGAAACGAGTTATCGTAACCGGTCTTGTCTGCTATTCTTGACAGCCATATAAATATTCAGTGGGTAATAATTGACCTTTGAATCGAAAAAGGTTCCGTTTTGGCGGCAATATACCTAAAGTTAATATCTCTCGTGGAATAAATTTAATGTAAGTTTATCTAATTAAAACGAAGTGCTCGTAAATTTATCGTCAACGGCTGAGGGTGTCGTAACTTTGTATTTCATTTTAATAATTCCGTGAAACTCTATAACAGTATTCATAGAGTTTTGAGACTTAATTTCGTGTATGTTAATTTTTTATAGGTATCGAATGTTTGAAACTGGTATCATAAAAATAACCTGTTTTGATATTAGAACATATTTTCCTCCTTTTTATTTATAGATTCACTATTTATTATCCTGGGATTTTTGTTCTCATAATTAAAATAAACCCATCAACACTGGCGATAAAAAAAACAATTTGTCCGTTTCTGAGAGCTTAGATGTTTTTACAAACAACAAATATTATTTTTTATAATACCGACTAATGGAATGCTGGAAACTATAACCCTATTACTACGAACATACAAAAAACCTTCGTTTCATAAATTGCATTTATTTATATATTATATACTTTGTTTCAGGTTCATCACCAGAACGTGAATCCAGCGAAATTAACAAAAAAGGTAAAAAAAAAACTAAAGTTCACATTTTTCGATCACTATTCATTCAAACATATATTCAGTGGTTCATATCGATCACAGCGTTCGCCTGATTTTAATACCAAATAACCGTACCCCAGCCTCCATAACGCAACTGTTGTTTTTTAATATAAAAGTTTATTTTAGGCTGTTGATATACTTAATGTTAAAAATATAAAACATGAAATTGAAAATAGCCTACTGGTTATAATGGAATCTGTGGGTTCCAGAGATAAGCCACCTGATGTCAAGACAGATGACTTTCATAACTAAAGTCTATTCATTAAATCTGACATTGATGAAGAGAATATCTATTTAGACGAGCCAGACGATAAGTTTTAAATTGAATCTTAGTGAAGAAAAGGATAAATTAATATTTAAGCGACAGCAAAACATGAGATCGATGTATACCTCTGTATATTCAGTTGACGAATAACCGGATTATACAGATTTGAAACTTTATATTGGCGTAATAATTTATTTTCCTAAAATATAAAGATAATATTGTAATCAAGTTTGTAACCCATTAAGGACTTTATTTTTATTGCCTCTCAGTCTGCCACCTTCACGAGAATCATAAACGTGTTTACGTTGAAAAATTGAGATCACCTTCCTTAATTTCACATTCAAATCAGTATCTTTGTTTGTCAAGCCCTCGTCTGCGTATGTATGGAGTATATAAGCTCCATACACGAGTTTTAAAAGCCAGAGGTCACAGCGGACGACAAATACATTTGTTAT